>CM021101.1:183813545-184378569 GCA_007115665.2 Sequoiadendron giganteum | reverse complement strand
TAGGTCTATGTGGGCACAAATCGGATATCCAATTTGTGAAACTCCGACATGTAGAGCTAGAATCTTACCGTTGCAAAGAAATTTAAAATGTTTTCTATATCAGATATTCGATCGTATCGGATATCGGATTTGTGGGCCATAGAAAAACCCCATGTGGGTCATTTTTGTGCATTCCAACGGACCCTACATTATGTTTGCAACACTTTGCAGGCAGCAAATGCGTGGTTTCAGACAGGAAGAGACAAAGATCAACTTTTTGGAGCATCTTGTACTCAAATTTGTCATAAGGAATGATTTTTTAGCATCTTTTATGAGGTATAATGGGGAGCAACAGTCGTCGGAAGCAAAAGCATAAGAGAAAGCTTACAAAAGAACAAATTAGAATATAGACAAAGAGATAGAGAAGGTCATAGGAAGAAAAGACAAGGTATGTTAAATATTGGTGAACCTGAGCCCTATGGTCTTTCAAGTGAAGAGGAAATTGAATATGTTCAAGGTGAAAATGTAGAACATGATATTGAAATTGGGAATGAAAATGTTCAAATTGATATTGAAAATTTAAAAGGTGAAAATCTTGGAATTGAAAATGTTGAACATGGTATTGAAATTAGGAATGAAAATATTGAAATTGATAATGAAAATGTTGGAATTGAAGATGTTGAACATGATATTGAAATTGGGAATGAAATTATTCAAATTGTAATTGAAAATGTTCAAGGTGAAAATGTTTGAAATGAAGATGTTGAACATAATATTGAAGCAAGCATAAATTATGTTTCACCAGATTATACGAGAAATGAAGAACCTTGTGTGGAAGAAAGACATATTCCAAATTCAAGACCTTCAAGGACCCCTAAATGGTTAGTTGAAATTGATGATAACATTATAAACAATTTTGAAGGCAAGAGGTCAACATGAACTGTTCGGTTGTGGGCTAGAATAATTCTCAACCAATATTTTAGTGATAAGACATTGACCGAGCAATGCCAACTTTTTTTACAATTGCTAAAGATGCAAAAGTTGAGACCTTTACTAGCCAAATTGAAGATTCATGTGAACAAGAGGACCAAAAAAAATTCTATTAGTGTCAAAAATATTTTTAATGCTCTCAAGTCTATTGGAAAAAATAACATGGAAAAAGATAAGAGAGATGCTTGGAGAGTCATTACAACCGCCCTAGTAAGCCATCAATTGAAAAAGGCTCGCTTTATGAGACAAACTTGTACTGATTTTGACTTAAATCATAAAAATTTGGATAAAGCACTTGCAAGAAGAGAAAGAATAGATGATCCTCTTCAAAATGATACATGGAATTTTTCTGGGAGGCTTCCATGTGTTGATAAGAAGCTAACCGATAATGTAAAGTAGGCAATTCAACACTTTTGGCATGATAACTCTACAGAATGGAAAGTTCACTTGATTACGACTGGTTTTTAGATCTACTACATCCAAGACATGTTTATGCAGTTGTTGCACCGCAGGGGAATGAAGAGAGATCAGAATATTGGTTGGTTCAATGTGTGCGGGTAAGGCACAAGCTAACACAATCGATGGAAGATGATGATGGGTTCGTGTATCCTACAGGTTCAGTTGTGGTTGCAGGAACTTGGTTGTGAACATACATGATTAGAAAGAATGGCATACCTACATTTGAAGACTACAAGAAACACAAAACCATTCTCATGTATTCACACCTTGTTATAGCAACAAATGTTAAGTTGTTGAAGCATCATGCCAAACCAAAGACAAAACAACTATGGACACTTAGTAATGCTGATTATGAAACAATATTGGATACTCTTAAGCAAAGAGATGACCCTTTAGGCACACTTGAATAGCATATTCAAGAATGGAAGGTACAATTCTTAAGCATCTTTTTTGTTGTGACAATATAGATTTATCATTTGACAAATTTTGTGATATTCGTGGCATGATTGATCATGGACTTACTGCAAAAATATCCAATTCTAATCCTTTCAAAGAGGTATGTGATAGATTACAATAATATAGATTGGTTATTCAAAGCATCTTTTATAGTTTGCATTACCAATTCATCATCATTCAGGTTATTTAGATTAATATAGATTTGTTAGTCTAAGCATTTTTTTGTTGTGACAATATAGATTTATCATTTGAAAAATTTTGCGATATTCTTGACACGATTGATCATGGACCTGCTACAACAATAGGAAGCTCTGATCCTTTCGGAGAGGTATGTAAAAAATTACAATAATATAGATTGGTTATTCTAAGCATATTTTCTATTGTATGTAGTTTAACTGCTACCTTGATGGTTTGTACAGGTGCTTGTCACTCCAAAATGCCAACATACTACTCTTGTGGAAGATGAAGCCTTGAATGCCTCAAATAGGAAAATTTTGAAATGTGAAACAATGTAAAAAGGTCATAATTGTGTATACGCATAATCTATATCCAATGATGTTTTTTGAAATACGGGTCAAATGTCTGGCATTGTATAAAGGGTATGTTTAAAATGTAAAAAGATTTTTGTACTTAATCAAGCTACAATTGAAGGTTTAATTCCTGGTTCTTTCCTTTTGGTATGCTTGTTTGAACCAAATTTTGCAATATATCCTATTTATATATAACAAATTACAGTGGCTTGCCACTTTTTTGAAAAACAAAAAAGTAAAATGTTCATGTGAATTTGATTTCTCATGTAATTGATTCAAGTTGATTGGGTAATATTTTCTGATGCAAGAGCTAGGATTTGTAGAATCTTGATCCAACCTTAAATCTTTCTATCCCCACATTTCATTGACATTAGCACTTTGGACTCTTAAGGGAAATCGTCAGTCTAATGTAGCTCGAAGTGATTCGGTGTATTTGGGTGCAAAAGAGGACCATACCTAGCCTAAATGTACCCATCCATACATGTTGTAATAGTGTGTTTGGTCGTATGAGTTTGAGAATGAAAGTTGCACCACTTTTCAACTTTACACCATTTGCATTTGGCAACTTTTCCCTCAACTGAAAACTCATCACCACGAGAAAATGCCTCCGAGATAGAAAAAATCGAGAGAGGTTATTGTAGCTGGTCCCAAAAAAATCCCATATCATCAGACGTATAGTCTGTAAGCATCATGGTTTCTGAGGAATAGTCCATCAAAGATTGTTGTTTTTTAGCACTTTGGACTCTTAAGGGAAATTGTCGGTCCAATGCAGCTCAGAGTGATTCGGTGTATTTGGGTGCAAAAGAGGACCATACCTAGCATAAAAGTACCCATCCAAACATGTTGGAATAGTTCATTTGGTTTTACGCATTCAAGTATGAAAGTTGCACCACTTTGCAACTTTACACTGCTTGCATTTGACAACTTTTCCCTCAACTGAAAAATCATCACCACGGGAAAACGCCTTCGAGATAGAAAAAACCGAGAGAGGTTATTGTAGATGGTCTCAACATGATCCGATATCATTAGATGAAGAGTCTTTAAGCATCATGGTTTCTGAGGAATATTCCGTCAAAGATTGCTGAATTTTAGCACTTTGGACTCTTAAGGGAAATTGTCGATCCAATGCAACTCGGAGTGATTCGGCATATTTGGGTGCAAAAGAGGACCATACCTAGTGTAAACGTACCTATACGGATGTGTTGGAATAGTCTGTTTGGTTGTACAAGTTCGAGTATGAAAGTTGCACCACTTTACAACATTACACTGTTTGCATCTGACAACTTTTCCCTCAAGTAAAAACTCATCGGCACGGAAAAATGCCTTTGAGATAGAAAAAACTAAGAGAGGTTATTTTATATGGTTCCAACACAATCCCATATCATCAAATGAAGTGTCTATAAGCATCATGGTTTTCGAGGAATAGTCCATCAAAGATTGCTGCCTTTTAGCACTTTGGACTCTTAAGGGAAATTGTCGGTCCAATGCAGGTCAGAGTGATTCGGTGTATTTGGGTGCAAAAGAGGACCATACCTAGTGTAAACGTACCCATCCAAACATTTTGGAATATTTTTTTTGGTCATACGAGTTTGAGAATGAAAGTTTCACCACTTGGCAACTTTACACCGTTTGCATCTGGCAAATTTCCCTCAACTAAAAACTCATCACCATGGGAAAACACCTTCGAGATAGAAAAAACTGAGAGAGGTTATTGTAGATGGTCCCAACACAATCCCATATCATTAGATGAAGAGTCTTAAAGCATCATGATTTTTGAGGAATAGTCCGTCAAAGATTGTTGCCTTTTAGCACTTTGGATTCTTAAGGGAAATCGTCGGTCCAATGCAGCTCAGAGTGATTCGGTGTATTTGGGTGCAAAAGAGGACCATACCTAGCGCAAATATACCCATTCAAATGTGTTGGAACAGTCTATTTGGTCGTACAAGTTTGAGTATGAAAGTTGCACCACTTTGCAACTTTACACTACTTGCATTTGGCAACTTTTCCCTCAACTGAAAACTCATCACCATGGGAAAACACGTTCGAGATAGAAAAAACCGAGAGAGGTTATTATAGATGGTCCCAATATGATCCCATATCATTAGATGAAGTGTTTGTAAGAATCACAGTTTCTGAAGAATAGTCTGTCAAAGATTGCTGCCTTTTAGCACTTTGGACTCTTAAGGGAAATTGTCAGTCCAATGCAACTCAGAGTGATTCGGCATATTTGTGTGCAAAAGAGGACCATACCTAGCGTAAATGTACCCATCCAGATGTGTTGGAACAATCCATTTGGTCGTATGAGTTTGAGTATGAAAGTTGCACCACTTTGCAACTTTACACTGCTTGGATCTGGCAACTTTTCCCTCAACTGAAAACTCATCACCACGGGAAAATGCCTTTGAGATAGCAAAAACTGAAAGATTCTATTGTATACGGTCCCAAAAAGATTCCATATCATCAGACGAAGAGTCTATAAGCATCACGGTTTCCGAGGAATAGTCCCTTAAAGATTTTTGCCTTTTAGCACTTTGGACTCTTAAGAGAAATTGTCGATCCAATGCAGCTTGGAGTGATTCGATATATTTGGGTGCAAAAGAGGACCATACCTAGCATAAATGTACCCATCTAGATGTGTTGGAATAGTTCGTTTGGTCATACGAGTTCGAGTATGAAAGTTGCACCACTTTGCTATTTTACACTGCTTGCATCTAGCAACTTTTCCCTCAACTAAAAACTCATCACCACGAGAAAACACCTTCAAGATAGCAAAAAATAAGAGGTTCTTGTAGATGGTCCCAACATGATCCCATATCATTAGACGAAGAGTCTTCCCGCATCATGATTTCCGAGGAATAGTCCGTCAAATATTGTTGCCTTTTAGCACTTTGGACTCTTAAGGGAAATTGCCAATCTAATGCAGCTCAGAGTGATTTAGTGTATTTGGGTGCAAAAGTGGACCATACCTAGCATAAACGTACCCATCCGGATGTGTTGGAATAGTCTGTTTGGTAGTACGATTTCAAGAATGAAAGTTGCACCACTTTGCAACTTTACACCTCTGTAGAGATTTAGGGATGTCCTCTTCAGATCACTCTATTCTAAATAGGTTTGTGGAGATACCAATGTTAAATCTAATTTGATTGAATTTGAGCAAATCCAAGTTGACTAACTTTGAGAAAAGCTGATTCTTTGAATGTAAGACTCCCAAGATGAAGGAAGACCATTAAGAGCCAACATGGTCAAATCTTTGTCACCAACAATATGACCAATGGTAGAGAGTTGATCTCTTATGTCAGAAATCTTCATGAAGTAGGTGATGATAGATTCTCCTTCCGCCATCTTAACATGATGAAGTTGTTGCTTCAAGGCTAGAGTATGACTTGTGTTGTTGATCTCATACATCTCCTCCAAAGTCTTAAACATTTCTCTCATTGTCTTCAACTTAGAGATGATAGGAATAATATGGTCCTTCACAAAATCAACTAACATCTTCTTCGCCTTGATATATTTCTTCCTCCATTGAACTTTCTCTTCCTCATCCGTAGGTTCGGAAAATTTTCTCTCCACACTCAACCAATTCATTTTCCTCCAAAGTGAGCATAGTTTTGAATCTCCATGAAGTGAAGTTTGATACTCCTTCGAGTCTATCATCAATTTTAAGACCATTCACCAACTTGACTAAGATAGAGAGACAAAAAAAAAAAGAAGGGAATAGAGGTATTGCTGCAATAACTGGTCCCAACACCTATCTTTTTCAAACCTGCTCTGATACCATGTTAGTGTTTTAATGATCAGATAATACAACTGAAAGCACTCAAAAAATGCAACACATAAGACAATAAACACAACAAGAAATCTTCTTACAACTCAGGCCTAGCTCATGGCTGAATTTGAAACAATGAATAATAGCACCTCTCCTAGATGCAAAGATACAATCGAATATGCTTCTCCTTGAAATCAGCCTGTTGCTACAAGATGAAGCATTGCTGCTCAAGTGTAAATTTTTTCTTGGAATGCGAATTATGTTGAATGAACTTGATTGACGAAATGAACAAACATCACCTTGTATTTATACAACATAAGGTGACTCTTCAAGGAGGTCGGCCTCTCTTGAAAATAATATCAAGGAAGGTCGGCCTCATCCATTTAAATAAAATGAGTATAAATTAAATAGCCATAGGATATCATTTAATTTATTACAACTTAATGTGATCGCTATCATATATGAAAAATGTGGTAGCATAGACAAGGCAGTGGACTATTTGAAAAAAAACTTCAAAGAAATGTTGTCTCATAGAATTCAATGACAAACAAATGCAATTGACAACTGCTCATAATTTTTATTTATGCAATGTGAAGTAATGATTTGAGTTTGAAAGATGTGTAATACAATGTAATCAGCAATATAAATATAAACTACATAATATAACCATTATTTTTTATGCTATTGTACATTGATATTTAACCGTTGCTCAAGATAAAAGTTTTAAAGAGTTTAATCATGCACATGAGGAACAAATTAAATTTCGATTGCCAACTTCTATATATCAAATTATCATATAATCAAGTGTATGTCCATATACAAAAATGGCATTGACGCCAATTCAAACAAATTTTTATAAAATGTGGCATATGCCATCTCAATATGTATTCAAAATTTACATGCCAAAATGTCTATCTCATCCTAAACTATTGGTGGATCATCAAAATGGAGCCTCTTTGAAGCATTCGTTGGCTTTGAAGGTAGCTGCACAAGAAAAATTCAAACCACAATTGAGATTAGTTATACTATATAATCTAAAATCGAATAATTAACATCAAAATCAATATACATTGAATTTTAATTGAACTCTAAAATTGAAATCTTGATTACCTAAAATATACGTCTCTTCAAAGGGTTAGGAGTCCTAGAATATACCAAACCAACATTTGAAATTCCAATCTATATATGTGAACAAAAACATAAAATTGATCCAACTTAGCATACGATTATTGGTAATAGGAACATATTTACAAAACACAAAATCAAATAAACACATACCTCTTTAGGTTGATATTTTTCTTTATCTCCTTTAAGTATTTCGATAGCTCCTCCTTGAGGTGTTTCAACACCTACTCTTTGAGGTATTCCAATACCTACTCCTTTAGGCAGTGTGTCCTTTGTCAACAAATTTGTTTAGCTCATAATTGCCTGTACATAAAATTGACAAGTACATATGAAACTACCAATCTATGTTGATGTATGTATAATCAATATAAGATCTTAAAAATATTAATTCAATCCAATTTGAGTTCAATTACCTTCCCATTATCTAACTTTGTGCCTCCATAGTCTGGACGAGGCTGCACCTCACTCGCACTAGGTATTTACTACAAGAGGAAAATAAGAATAGCACATAAGTTACTATATAATTTCATTAATGACAATTCAAATGACAAGCAAGTATATAATATAAAATGTAAATGAGTGAGTGCAAAAATATATACTGTATGTGTGCCCAAGCCAAATGAAATGGCCCTAAGGGTGCTATCAGTCACCCGTGAGAGCTCCTCCTCAGACATCAACTATTAAATAGACCATGTAATTAAATATTAGTACTTGATACTATCTCTTATTAATATTCATTTAAAAATAAATGCAAGTTATGAAATTACAACTTAAATCTTACCCGTGTCACTATTCCAGCATCCCCCTCTCTAGCAGGAGAGGACTCTGTAGGGTGCACTCCACTCCCTTGTGACTGATCTATAATGTCCAAATCATGGAGGTCATAATCAAAAGTGTCCAAGGGATGCTTAACAGGTTGTACAAGAGGACCCAAGCATATCTGGTGGCACATAGTGCAAGTATGTGGTACACAAATATGTGGACTTGAGGAGGATGATGCACCAGGACTCGAGCCTTCGCCAACATCACCAGAATGTGGCTGAGCTACTGTAGAAGCATGCAAAACCAAATGACCACTCAAAGAGTGAATAGCCTAAATAGTCTATGTGGTTGCATCCTGGATAATCTCTGGATTATATATTGGAGGTGGCGAAGGAAGGAGAGGAAGGGGAGGAAGGGGAACATTTGGGTGCGGGACTACCCTAACTGCCCCTTGTCTATCCTGGGGCATACCTCCACCGATGCCCTGGAAGGGTTTAATGTCAAAGTAATTGACATGATGCCCTAACACAAACTCAACATATAATTTTTTAATAAAGTAAAATGGTATATCAGAATTATTGTTCAATGGTTTATCAAAAACCATACACCAACGATCCCAAAAGTTAGATACAATGTCCCTATGAATGCACCATTTTATAGAAAGTTTGGTTTTATTCACATTCATTGGCAAATCGGTGCGGGGGTCAATGAATAAAGAGGCTATTTGGGCTTTGGTTATTTGGAGATCTTTCACATCATTGTAAGACAGTCCACATCCATAATATTCCCTCATGTCTTCTCGCCACGAATGAAAGGAATTATGTTGGGTGGAGAGGGTTTCTATATTTTTTATTATTTCCTTCAATGTGTTTGTCATATCTCTCAATCGAGGGATTGTCTTATAAACTTCACAAATGCCCCTCAATTGCCCCAATTTTTCACCAATTAAGTATTCAATTGGTGGTTGCGAAGGTGGTGGAGCATTTGGCTGCAGAGGTGGTGGAGCGTTTGGCATTTGTGGATTTTCATTCTCAGCCATAATACCCGATTAAAGTTAAAAACTAATTAATTTAATTGAAATTACACAATATAAATGAAATTATTGTAAAAAAACCCTAGTTTTTAATAAAAATCCCAAAAAAACCCTACTTTTTCACATTAATCCATAACAAACTCCAATTTTTGATTAAAATATATCAACAACACTAGTTTTTAATCAAAATCCATTTAGATACATTAATTTTTAATAAAATTGAATGTAAACTCTAGTTTTTGTTAAAAATCAATAGAAAACCCTATTTTTGATAAAATTTTCATAAAAGCTACTTCAAATTAAGAGAATCTGCTTGAAAAATAGATTACATCATTTAAAAAACCAAATACTTACCCTTGAAATTGGATATCTGATAGAAGCGGATATCAGATTTTCACTTTTCCTTGTACACCCACGTGCAAACAGTGAGAAATGAAGTTATAAGAGTCAGCTAGCTTTTATATAATGTTTCCACAAATCGGATATCCAATTTGTAGAAACTAGGTTTGGGCTTTGGTTTGGCTAAATTATTGACACTCGAACCTAGAAAAGTCAACTCGGCATTTCCGTGCTTTTGAGTCAATCCAAAACGTGATTTTTTTCTCATTGCCACTTTTTGGCCCATCATGATCCTGCACATACCCACACCCTTTCTACATTCAAGTAATAATTGTACACATGTTAGAAATCTATAATGTGTTGTTTAGTGCAAGTTTTATCATATTTGCATATCTTTGAATAGGAACACCTTCTCGAGTCTTGTGAGGCTCAAAGGGCAGAAAGATGGTTATAGACTTGTTCATTGACCTCTCTTGTCCCTAGTGTGATTATAGTGCAAGACCTTTGTCCCAACTTATTGATCCCTTGGTTTAGGCATTGTGATTTTACCTACGATTAGGGGTTGCAAGAAAAACCACCAATAGATTGGTGAATCTATTGGGGAGATTAAAGGAATATATATTTGGAAAGAGTCAATAATTTTGTGAATCTAAACATCTAGTTCAAATATTGAAATTTTTAGACCTAGAGGAGGTTTTTTTGCAACAATTTTAAAGAAGTTATGTGTGATTTTGATATTGGAATAGACCTATAATGAATTTAAGATTTAAAAAAGATCTTTATGTTGTTTGAGGTTCAATCCTCTATGAAGAGAGGTAGTGACTTTGTGAAAAGAACTTAATATAAATGTGAATAATGTTTCATATCTACAAAGGTTTCTAGTCAAGAAAGAAAATTTGCAACAGCTAAACCATATCCAAGTATTTTTATATGTTTTTGTTTTCAAGAAGGATAAGCTTATGAATGCAAACCATATTTGAACTCAGAAGAGTAAATTAGTTCACTATTGAGTGATTTTATCACTGGGAGAAAGGGAATAGAGAAAACCAAATATTCTAAAAAAGAAATACTAAGAAGTAAATAGTTATAAAGGGAATAGGTCTTCATTTGTAAATATGTATATTGTTCTGGTTCTCCCTTTATAAGCTATAATGTCATGGTACAAAAAAAATCATGTCCTCAAAGAGAAATGTTCTTTATTAAAAGATATAACCCTCTAGATTTCAGTAAAATCAAAAGGTTATCCACACTCTGTCCTAAGAGAAATAAATGAATACCTGCCTAACTTTAAAGGGGGTTATGAAGAATCAACATCAAAACATCTACAAGATTTCATTAATTTTATAGAAGAATCTCAGATAGAAGAAGAGGATGTTATGAAAGTTTTGTAAGCGCTTTAGAAGATGATATATTGGTTTTCTAGTCTACCAATGGAAAATGCATTGCACATTTTCATGGCGTGAGCTTATAATAATTTTCATTGACCAGTTTGAAGGAATATCAATAGACAATGTATGCCTTTGAAAATAGACATCTACATATCCAAGAAGAATTTGAGGAAAATTTTGAAAACAAAGTTGAATCCATCACCTATTGATGCATTATGTGATATAAAATCATGTAAGGATGAATCCTCATATGATTTTCATGATAGATTCATGAATTTATTTTTTCTATACTAGAATTAAATAGACCTATTGAATCAGAATGTATTGGTTTTTTGTGTAAGACTCAATCCAGGTCTGAGTACCATGCCAAATGATTTGGAGCCCTCTAACGTTGAGTGCATATATCAATGGCTTTTAGTGAGTGAATAAATGATAGAGCAGTGTGGAAGTAATTTCCTAACCAAATTATGTGATGGTAATTTTTCTAGACTTGATCAAATGGTCCTAGATGGTATAGCAAAAGATAATAATGCATCTTACAGTGGTTAGGATTTTTTTTTTAAACAACCTACAAAGAAAATATATGTAGATGAAACAAAAAGCATATTCTCATTCATTGAAAAGGAGAAAGGGTGTTACAATGAATCCTTTGGGTCAAATGAAAGTCTTCAACCAAATGAGAAGAATTCTTGTCCAAATAATCAAGGAGACTATAGTTCTATTTGCATCCCTACTGACTATGAATCCTTTCAAGAAGAAGAGGTAGAATTTATCTCCTTAAGTGAAAAGTGTTTAAATAAAAATGATGATTGTATTTTTGAAGGATCACAATTGCATAGTTGTATTGTGAAACCCTATGATATTCTTGATAACTCTATGAATGATCATCTTAATTCAAATGGTTTTGATGATATATGACTTTCAAAACCTTTTATGGAAAGGTTAGATGCTAAAAACCAAGGTGAGTTAAATATCCTCTCTTCAAGAAATGAACATGAAGTTGTGAAGAACAATGGGACTCCAAGTTTTCTTGGATACGAGAATGATGAGGGGTATGGATTAAACATACTATTTGAAGAAGAGATTTGTGATCAAAATTTCTATGGTATACTTGGTCATGTTGATTCTACAAGATTTGAGGGTAGTATTATCATAAGCCTACATAGTGATGAGGCAAAAGAGTTTGTTGATTTGTTGAATACTCTTGAGATTGAAAGCTTACATAAGGATCATGATATAGAAGGGATACTACCTAATTCAAATATAATGAATAATAGAGGTATTTATATTAAGGCTTCAATTTTGACATGGGAATAGAGAGCCAACTCTCTATATCAGATAAAAGTGATAGAGTGTGCATTGACCTTCAGCTAGAGCAATCATTTGTAGGTTACAATTGAGAAATTAGCGATGATGTCCAGTTTGAGAATGAGGATTATGACCCTACTATTTTTTGCAGTTGTATGGAGAGAGAAGGAGATATGCACGTGAGAGATTCATCAAATAAATCATTTCAAGTAATTGATTGTGTGGAGCATGCATATGTTGGCAATTTAAGTGGTGAACAAGAAAATCCTTTCTTGTTTGATCTCACTTTGTTTTGTCCCCTTTTTTTTGTTTTGAAATCATCACTAAATTCTTACATGAGGATAGCATTGATGTAATTGTAAATGAAGAGGAAAATGTAGAGATAAATGTTGGTACAGTTCATGAAATTTTTTATGATGAGTTTGCACTTGAATAATGTGATTGTGTTAATCACATGGATGCATATGATGACCTTTTATCTGGGTGTTTAACTTATAAACCTCCTCATGAGTAGTATAATTCAGATATTCATGTTGCTACAATAGGAGGTAATGTTGAGTGTGACACTTATTGCAATGGAAAATGTGTTTTGAATAGTCACTATGAGGAATTTTTTGCAGAGCTAAATTTTGAGTTTTTTGAGCCTTCATTTGAAACATTTCACATATGATTGTGTGATGATCTGAATAATGCACATGAAATTGTTTTTGAATTTGAGATGGAAAGATTTTTTTATGCATGGTATGTTGATAGGAATGATGTTTGTTGTGATAACCTTGATCTAAATGTGGACAAGGATACTATGGATTTTGATAAATCCTATTTCCTACGCACTAGAGCATGTAACTATGTGACTAATTTGCAACTCTCAAGTGAATGTGAATGTCATTATAATGCAAGTCCAATTGAGCATATTCCTATGTATAATTTTTTTTTTCCATCACAAAAAAAGAATGCATGTCAAGTATGGGACACATAACAAATGATGAATCCAGGGTGTTATCTAATTCTTTTATTCAATTTGATTTTTCAGACTTGGAGTTAAAACTTGACTTCAATGAATCAAGGTATATGTTTGTTGATGGGACTATGGAACAAAGTTCTGATGAAAACTTCAAGTTTGATATGGAAACTAATTATGATGTCAAATTTTATGATTCCAACTACTAAATGGACTATGAACATTTTCAATTTTCAATTCAGTAGGGTAAGAATTTAGTGGAACATGACGGTGAGTTGGATAAGGTAAAATGTGTTGGCATATTGTTATCATTTAGGTCAAAAGGAGAGGTTGGTAGTGAGACGAAAATAATCATGTAAGAAAGGATGTTGGAATTAATGAAAGGTGTCATTGATTTCAAAGAAGAGATCAAAGGCAAGATGGAGTTAATCATGCAAGGAAGATTGTTGGCATGATGAAAGAGGATGGTTGTGAGAGTAGTGGACCTAGTTCTGGAAGAGTTGGTATAGGTTGTTGGTTAAAGAAGTATGTATCTGCAAATGTTTCCAAGTTTCTCAAATATTGCATTATTGTCATGCAATATTAACATGATATTGCAAATGGTTCTTCCAATTGTCTGAGCTCGAATATGTATGTAGATTTGATGTGGGTTTTCTGAGTGCATTCTTGCTATATAATTTGCAGGTTCAAATGATGTGTTGGATGCTCAGAATGGATTTATTTTTTCTCTCAATTAGAACTAGGGTTTCTAATTAAACCCTAGGATTACAGTCATGGAACTCTATTAGGTTTTATATTTTGTCGTTGACTGCCTACTAGAGGTTATAAATCACATAAGTAACAACTTATGTGATCAATTTCATTCTATGACCGACCCCTTTACCTAGTGCTCTAGGTTGGCGAAGTCCATGTGTTCATGTCAAAGAGATGTTAACATTTTGGGAGGAGTCACTTTAGAGTCCCTTCGATGAAGTGATAAATTAAGAGAGACAATGTACTGAAGACACTGAAAAATGTCCTGAATGATATCATGCACTTGAAACAGATAGTAACATCATTTCCTCTTTAAACCCATCCTCTTTTTGCTAAATTAATTGAATTACCCTAGCTAATTAATTAATTGCATCATTTGCATCTATTAACCTAATTCATCAAATTGGGTGAATTCACCCCCTTTCATGCTAAAATTTCCTTTTATTAAATTAAATAAATCAAAATATTTAATTTAATTCCCTAAGTCTTCTTATTTAATTAAATAACCCTAAGTTATTTAATTAAATATCATTTCATCTCTCCCCCATTCATTAAATCATTTAATTTAATGAATATCACTTTAATTCTTCTAATTCCCTAATTCCATGATTAAACCTTGTTTAATTGGCAATTAAACTAATTTTCTTCTAAAAGGCAATATTCCCATGGAATAATCCTTATCTCCTTTTTTTGCACAATTAAATTATTTTCTTTAATTTTTAAAATATCTCACTTGGCTTCAAATACAAGTTATCTTGTAACCTCTTGAGCAAGTAACCTTGTGAGCTGTGTGTGCAGGTCAAAAGTGTGTTTGTTTTGAATAAATGTGATCCCTTGATTGATTTTCATCTTGCATTCTCATCCATTGATGAGAATCCATGATCCATGCCTCTTCTTCCTTCCATACTTGACTGTTGATTAATCTTTTCAATATCAACCCTCCATTTCTCATTTGCTTTCCTATAAATAGAACACTATTTGGAGACAAATGGATCCATCTTTCAATTTCAAACTTCTGTTGTTGAATTCAATTACATCCACACTCTCAATTTACTCACTTTTAGCTTGTTTTAGTTCATTTTTAGTTGTATAATAGCTTTAAGAATCCATTAATGGCTTCTATGCATCCATCTTAGCTTTTTTATAAATTAGTTTTTTTTATCTTCTAACTTAGAATTATCTTAAATTAGCTTATCAATTGCATAGTTAGATCAATTTCAACATAAAATCATGTTAATTTAGCATAAATAAGGTTTTCATCCATTTATCACAATGGTTTCATCGATTCTCTTTAGTAGAATCAATTGAAACAAGCTCACTGATCACGGGATTGAGAAAGGGTCATTATTCCACATCAACATGACACCAATTCAAAAATGGGATGAGTTTCAAATGGGGTAGAGTAGGCATTTAATTTCTTTCATAGTTTGTAGTTTTCAGTTTCAATAAATGCTTAGTTTAAAATTTAATTTGAATGATCTTGTTTGATATTGAGGTTTAGTGGATAAATTATGATTTGATTCATCATGGATGAAGCGTAATCGACCCACCCTGACAATCCTCATCTCACATTTTGGCGCTAGAAGGAGTGAAAATTGATAATTTAATCAATTTTTAGCTTGAATTTCATTCATTTACTTTTTTGTAGGTTACAACGATGCCCAAATTAAATATAGTGACACACTTTGAAGAGCATCACCATATAGAGATGCTCTCTCAATTTGAAATAATGATTCCAATTAAATGCACTAGCACTGATTTGAATCTAGTGACGATGATTTAATATAGAGGTATTAAAGACTTCAACCAACGATGTCCTCAAATCCATTAGAGTGACACTTGAAAAAATTGAGACACTATCATGCTCTCTATTCTTGTCGTAGAGTGATGCCCAAATTCACCAAAGCGACACCCAAATTTCAAATCATGACACTATCATGTGCAGCGATGCCCAACAAGGGTAAGAAGTTTTATGATCATTTTTTTGACATGTGCTTTAATTTTCTTGATTCATCAGATCACTAATGCACTTCTAGCATTGTTCTGATTGTTAGACTAACAAGATTTTGTAGGTTGAACAACATGGAGCTAAAGTGAAGAAATCTTTCTTATCTTGAAATTTTAGGATTATAACAAGCATTTAATGCTTTGGGGCAATTATAACAACAAATTTCATGCTTTCAACTTTATGCTTTAGGACCTCACTAAATTTCACTTGGGTTTAAAATGAACACTCAAATGGGAATAAAATTGAACCCTCATTTCATCATCTTCAAGTGGGTTTAAAATTGAACAAGGTAGCTTTACAATTTATTTGGTGCTTAAAATGAACCCATCACTGCTTTGAGGTGTTAAAATTTACAAGTGTTTTCTTTATCTTGATTTACAACATTGTTATTATATGCATATGCAATTCTCTCACACCATTTGGTGACCTTGAGAAACAAAAAAATTCCTTAAAAATTTGCAAAATCACCTGCATCTTTCAATTTGGATTAAAACTAAACCCCTTTGCGAGTGTGAGAAAAAGGCATGGCATGTGTCTCTCTTTGTTCATATGAGAAAAGATGATCAAACTATGAACATACTTCCTTGCTATTGTTTATCTTTAGAGGGCCTTCCTCCTTACTTTGAAAGAATGAAATGACCCAAGCAGTAACAAATTAAACCCAAGTTATTCCAAACCAGTAGATAAATGTGTAGTTGCAATGAAAATTGCGATAAATGGGATGTGGTACATGATAGCTCTCCCCTAGTATCTTTATGATGCATAAATCCCTTGTTCTAAGGGTTCAGATACATCTTGATGGAGTTTATCATTGTATCCCTTAAACTGGAAGCCCTTATTATGAACCTTTGTTTAAAATCCAAAATCCTTAATACTTGTTGGTGCAAGAATGGTCATTCTGAAGCCACCCCACATTCTTACTATTCAATTGTAGAAACATAGAAATCCTTTTGATCTCTGGATTTTAAGGATTTTGAGATTTGGTGGTCCCAAGAAGTGTGTGTTGTGGAGGGGAGCCAATGTCGCAAAATCTCTAACTATTCAAATTGTTTGATATTTGGAGAAATCCAAGTAGGGACTCAAAAAGTATCCATTTCAAACCTAGGATTGTAAATGATTGTGAGTCAGTTTGATACATTGCTTGGTTCCAAAATGTTACAAAAACAAGCATTCACTATCTTCCTCAAAATTTCAAACACTTTGGCAAAAATATGGATACCTCTTGAATTAGCCTTGATATTACTACTTATACAAAGGGTTTCTATCCTTTGTTATCTCTACATATCTTGGCTTAATCTCAATCCATATTTCCCAAATACAACACAAGCGATTATGGCTCTAATCTCATGATTTTCATGAAATGGACATTGTGAAAATTGTCATGTTTTTGACATAAAAATTCAGTTTGAAAACATAATCAAGACGAGTGTTTGTAAAATCAATTCACCTAAGAAAGATAACTTGATACAATCAAATCACACATGACCATTTGGAGACTGTTCGCTCTCGTTCAACAACTCGACCTTATAGGTGCTATCATTCAACCGAACTTTGAATTCATTGAGGGAGAACAAATGGACATCATTAGCAGTTTGAGAAGTTGCACTTTTGAAACCAGGGAAACATCCAATAAGTGGAGAATTATTGAAACCATTTTAGATAAAGAAGAATCAAGAGCTAATATTTTGGGTAGAAGGCACATATTATCACCCCCAACATGGAAATAAATATATTCTTCTTCTTTAATGATCTCACACAAAATCAAAATCCCCAAAATAAGTTCTACAATTCATCATTTTAAACTTAGAAAAATTAAACTAAACGCTCTCAAGAAACACCTTTTAACACTTCATAAGAATAGAGATAAGTTGGTAGCAAATTTTTATAGACATGCTTCAAGGTATAGTCTAGAGTTATATGTATTCTTTTGTAGTCAAAATCCTGGTCTTTTTCATGATACTGGGCTTCTCTAAATGATCTATCACATAATCAAAATTCGTAAGGTAAGACCTTCATCCCATCATTACAAGCATATACATTGTAACTCAAATTTTTGCAAGAAGTGGGTGATAATACTTTATCACAATCAAAACCTCTTGTTGAGAAACTATTATGCTCGAGCTAGGAGGAACCAAATAAGTTTAAACATCCTCATCTATCCTCTCATCTAAGTCAACATTGGGTCTTTACGATTTGAAAATTTTAGAGGTCTAGCATCATTCTCACTACCTTGATCTTCGAAAAAAAAGCTTCATTCTAAATCAAAATTGGGTCAAACATTTCATCCATCCCTTCATCAAAATTTTATCCTTCACTTCAAGAAACTTTGCAAAAAAATTGAATATACCAACATCTTTTGACTTAAAAATCAATCAAACCAACCTCTAACTTGGCTATGTTGTATGTGAAATGTATCATTTTCCATGCACCTAGCTAAGTTAGTTATCATCTTTGAACTATTTTATCTTGATGGTCATGAGTCTACCCTAAAGATTCCCAAGTTCATCAACATCTTTTATCCTAACATCAAAACATCAAACTCAAGTCAAAAGTATTGTCCCAAAATGATTGCAAAGATCACTTTCCATATCACCCATCTTTTCATCCCCCATTATCACCATTGCTCCAAAAATACTTAGAGCATCTCCTTTACCTATATTTGAGTCAACTAGAGATTTAAAACATTACAAATATCAACACAACTCTCCCATAAGTGACCCAAAATTTATGGTAAAAAAAATATCACAATACAAGAGAATCATGGAGAAAACCAAAGCCACATTTACCTCAAGTGATCCAAATCCTCTAGAATTTGATCCAAGAAGTCAAGTCACCCCATCACAATAGCCATCATCTCTAAAAGGACCATATGAGATAGAAGACATCACAAGCAATCCCTTTGAGCTTACTAGGGAGGAAATCATGTAATATCAAGCCTTTGAAAACATAGCTCCTATTTCCCCATCATTTTTTGCACAAATTTTGGCACAAGTGTTCACAACTCCACCATCAAGGATAAATCAAACATCTACTCCTAGTCTTGCAGCTAACCTTTCCAAGGACTTTGGTCTAACTCTTCCATTTGAAAGAAATACACTTGTGCATACCCTTGATACCAATCCTCTGTCTCCAACAACCACTTGGAAAACTACCTTTGGTGCTCCTCTCGTCCCCCAAAATTTGAAGTAGCTATATAAATCTCTTGACCTTCATTACTCCACCACAACCTCCACCTATTGAGGACACCCCTCTTCATCCACATCCATGAGTACCACAAGTATGCCCACTATCACACAAATTAGTATGGACCAAGTATCTCAAGATAGTACACACGGGCATGGTAATACTATATCATAGAGTCAAACCTCAATACAAATGGGGATATATTTACCCAATCCTCCCATGGGTTCATCTATACCATTGGCATCACAAGACACATCCAACACATCTATAATCAACCCAAATCAAAACGACGACTTGATTATGAACCCCGTCAATCAAGGAAATACCTTGACCGTATCCCAAGCACAAGGAAATCCCCCAAGCATCGGTTAAGGGAATCCTTTCAATCAATGGACTCAAGGTCCTAATATTTCATTACCATTGCAAAATCCTAATGACACCATCCTCATCTTTCCCCATGGTCCCCTTCACAATGAAAAATCAAATGGGACCTCAAACCTACATTCCTCCACCTCAATCCACCATCTTACAAGGAATGTTGAACCAAGGGAACTCCCAACCTATCAACACCAGCTCACAACCCATCCAAAACATCAATGCCCACAATCCATCACAAGTGTCCCAACAACCAACTAGTCCTACATTGAAAAATCATACCTTAGCCTTACAGCAGGCACAACAATCTTATCAACAAGTCATCCAACTACAACAACAACAAAAATGACAACAAAAAAAATAAACCTTAGCCACACAACAACAAAAACAAGAAGCTTATCAAGAATCATTAGCAGAAAAACAACAACACCAAGCCTATCAAGCATCCTTAATAGAAAAACAACAACATCAGGCCCAACAACAAGCCCTCACAGTGCAGCAACAACATCAGGCCCAACAACAACATCAAGCCAAACAACAAGACCTAGTGGCACAACAAAAACAGCAAGCCCAACAACAAGCCCTAGCAATGCAAAAACAATAGCAAGTCTTACTAGCTCAGCAATATGCCCTACATCAGCAACAACAACAACATCAAATTTCCTACTATAATCCTCAACATAACATCATCAATACAAATGTGTTATGAACATATAAATCAACACATCAATCACCTTCACATAACCCCACTCCACCATACACCCCATGCAACACATCATCATATCAGAATCCCATATACAACTCATCCATCATCCTACCATATGTTCCTCCACCAAACCTAGAAGATGATCTAGCATTGAATTTAAAGGTGTTATCCTAAGAAATGTAGGACCTTCAAATGGGCAAGACAAAGAAGCCCCATACACATAATCTATGTCCTTATCCATTTGACCAAAACATCACAATAGTGCCATTCCCTCCTAGATTTGAAATCCCCAAATTCAATAAAGACAAAGGGAGAGGGATTCCTATGGACCATGTCAAATAATTCAATGTAATGTGTATGGAGGTGGCTTACAATTATTCTTAGCTAATGTGCCTCTTCCCTTGAATTTTAGCAGGTCTTTCTATGGATTGGTTTTCTTATATGTCTCTCGGCATAAATTTTTTTCAAGAAATCACTGATAAATTCATCAATCACTTCTCTTTTAACCTTGACATGGATGTTAGTCTAAAAGAGTTGTACACTCTCAAACAAACCAAAGGAGAATCATTCACCAATTTCTTGCAACGATGGAGAAAAAAGTTAGTAAAATAAAGTAGACCCTTCCTGATGAACAAGAAGTAGGAATCATCATAGCAAATATGGATCTCGATCTCTTTTTCCACTTGAAAATTTAGTGCATCACATCTTATGACAAGCTCGTCCCTAGAGCCCTTAACATCGAATGAGCTCTAAAATCAATCTTACAACCACCATCAACTAGTTCAAATGACAAGCCCCATGTCTGGGCTAAAAACAAATATGTGACAAATGATGGTGTAGTAGATGCTAAGGTGGTCCTAAGTTCTCCTAGACCCAACAAAAATCAATTTTCTAGCATTCAACCAACTATGCAACAAACAACACCGCCTCGAAACAATCATATCAACAATACTAAGATGCAACAAAGGTGAACTACCAATAGGAACAACTATCTCAAGTGCAAGTACACACATTTATCATAACCTATTGAAAAAATCATGAAGAAGTTGGTAGAGTCAAATCTGATAACATTGCCCAACTTTGAAAACTATGAAGAATCACAAAAGAAACCATTCTAGTACAACGAGAACGATCTATGTGGCTTTCACAAAATCAAAGGACACAAAATGAAAAAATTGCACGAGACTCAAAAATTGTCATTTAAGACCTCATAGAGAATGACACCATATCTATTGAGGTACCAACTGAGAATCAAGATCTTAAGATATACAAGAACCCTATGCCAGATCATAACAAAGGGAACAACATTGGGAAAGCTAAGGATTACACAAAAGTACAACATAGCTATTCAAACGTGGTGGCTTCCTGTGATAGCATCATTACTGTTGTCACCATCAAAGGACCTAGTGCGGAGTGTGGAGTCACCACATGACATGGAAGGGTCACTATCCAAGTATTCCCATCTTAGTCTAGGGCTAAAACCTACTTTTCCAACATCAAATCCCAACAATCATATTCACTTAGACTAGCTTAAGAAGACCCCAGCATAGATAGTAATCTTAGAAATATTGAGGCTATCCCCCACACATAGGGAAATCTTGGAGAAAGATTTATTAGAGTCTCCTTGAGGATATTGATACAAATTAGTTTCAAGCTATGGTGGAACATATTACCGATCACCTTCTCAGAATAAGACCTACAATCACAACCATCTCATAATCATGCTTTACACCTTGAGGTCTTCATTCATAAGAACAAGGTTAAAAGATTCTTAGTAGATGGAGGTGTTGGATTGAATGTTTGTACCCTTAAGCTAATCATTGCAGAAACTACATGACAAGTGCAAGATCTTGATCTTCCATACAACATCCTACTTGACCAACCATGGATCCATGCCTTAAAAACTATAGCCTTGACCTATCATCAATGTGTCAAGTTTCATTTCGAGGGCAAAGAAATTACCATCCACAGAGATCCTAAGCCCTTTTACTACTGCAAGAATCTTGAGGCCAAGTTATATAAGATAACCCAAGTGCCTAAAAATGATGAAGGGCCTACACCCACACCTACCTAATTTTTTCATCCATCATCCCTAACATCTACCTCAACAATGAATACACCCATTATGCAGAACATTCCTGACATCAAAGCAGTAATCCAAGATGATGGTTGTGGAAACTATAAGCTACTAAATGATACCTTTTCTTAGGAGAGCTTCCTCTTTCTCCTCAATCTCATGGGAAACCCACATCTAGTACGAAAGAGCCTGAAAAAATCAAGATGGCAGCTACTACCTTCACCAAGTGGGGGGATCTAAATCAAGAATATATCAACGAGGAGGATTTCTCTAAACTTCTCTATCAAGATGAACGACTTGTCCCTATTCTTCCCATGGAAGATGAAAATAAAGGCTTGCAACTAATGAAGGAATGGGGATATAACAAGAATGAGAAGCTAGGACAAAATGAAAATGGCTTACAAGAACCTATCGTTCCTGAGAAACAATTAAATAATCTTTGTCCAGGTTGTACTACTAGCAAGGTCACCCTTATTGGAAAAGGTACTTCCACTAAATGGGTCAAGGCTTCCTCTTGGTTACATACACCACATGATATGACCTTAGATGACTTCCCCCTTGATGTTGATGGGGTAAAAGCACAAAGTTGTGTCACACTTTATAAAGGAAACAGCCAATGCTGATCCAACTTTTAAACTTGAATCACTAAAAAGTAGCATATATGTTTTGAATTTTTAAATGATGTAAACTAGTAAAATATGTAGTTTTTAGTATATTTTATGTTTGTATTTTTTATAATAAATTAAAAGATTATTTTAAACTAGTTTTTCATAGATTAACACTATAATTTAGTTGCTGATAAAATGCTGAAAAATGAAGTTGCACGGGACGTCAAACTTTTTATAGTAAATTTTTTTTTTTTTCTTTCAAATTTTTTGTGTGTATTTATAACTTGAAACTTTAGTGCATGGATATATTTTTTTCCAATTTGGATAAATATATATTTGTATATAGGTATTAAAATGTGCGTGAATAAAAAACAACTGTTTCCATCGAACGTCAACATTCATATTAAATATTTATCTAAAATGGAAAAAAAATTATACCATCTTGAAATAGATTCTTTTATCTAGTGCATCATATTTTTTTCAAATTTTTGTAATAAGTTTTAGTATTTTTCCTTGGCATGGTAATCAACCTAATATTTTTTGTTGATAACCTACTTTTAGTGTAAATAAAAATAAAAATAATAATAATTAAACTATTAAAATAATTATATTTTTAAAAACTACACTTATGGATCTACAAAAGGGTATTTTTACATTTAAAAAAATATATTATTTACATGAGGAGTTATTAAAACTTCAATTTTTTCAAATTTTTTTTTTTTGGTAAATTGGACTCAAAGTGGTACTCCATATATTTTTAGCCAACAATTTTATTTGAATAAATTGTGGAATTATCTAGCTTAGCTAGAATGAATCTTACTAGGTCATATGTTTGACCAAAATTGAATTTTAGTTAGAAATACTTAAATCCAGTTGTGTTGATATGTTGGCTGAAAGTGTGACATAGCTTTGTGCTTTTAGCCGATGAAATATTTGAAAATAACTCCCTATTCATGATATCCATTAAATCCTTTTCTCCAAGCAATTAGCTACCTGAACTACGCTTAGTATACCTGCAACTTATTGACATGGTCCAATAAGGATCGCCAATTTATTCAAAAATGGTGAAGCAATCTCAGAATTCATGGGACTTTGCGACAACCTATCATGGGTAGATCAAAAAGAAGGTTTGACATAGAGCTATACACAAGGGGAATACTATGGGGAGATGATTGAATCTTTCAATCACAAAATTGATGAAATGTAACTAACATGCAGATCCTTGAGTGAAAACCACACTGTGGAACTCTTTGATCCTAAAATTGTAAAAAGAAAGGACGTATCTGAGGGTGAAAACCTCTTTGAGGTGCCCAAAGATGGGGGATTCAATCTCCCCCTTAGTGCAATACATCTTGAAAAGTCAGTAGTGCTAGCAAAAAAGGCCACCCTAGTCAATGTGGGAACAAAAGAAGCACCCAAGATCACTTTCTATGTTAAATCCCTACTAGATGAAGAACAAGAAAAACTAGCAGCATTCTTAAAAGAGTGGAGAGCTAACTTTGCATGGTTATACACAGATATGCCAGGCCTTGATCCTGAAGCCAAGCCATTTAAGAAAAATTTAAGGAAGATGCACCTTCAGATAGAACTCTTGGTGAAACTAGATTTACAAAAGCTCCTTGATGTTGGATTCATCCAACCGATAGATTATCCTGAGTGGGTTTCAAACCTAGTACTAGTATCAAAACCCACTAGGGGCATCAAAATCTGCAATAATTTTAGAGACTTAAACAAAGCATGTCCTAAGGATGATTTCCCTCTTCCTAAAATTGATCTCATTTTGGACTTAACAACTGGGCATGAAATGATATCACTCAAGGATGGTTTTTCATAATACAATCAAATCATTATTGCTAAGGAGGATCAACATAAAACTGTACTCACTTGTCCATAGGGAACGTATTGCTAGAACGTAATGCCATTTGGGCTAAAGAATGCAAGAGCAACCTATCAAAGAGCAATGACCCTCATCTTCCATGACATGATCAACAAAACAATTGAAGATTATGTGCACAATATTTTGGAAAAATCAAAGAAAATGGGTGAGCACATACAAGTCCTTAGACCCATTTTTTATAGGCTTGAAGTATAAAAGGTACGACTGAATCCAAAAAAGTGTGTCCTTGGGGTTACATCAAGGAAATTCTTAGATTTATTGTCTCACAAAGAGGGATAGAAATCGATCCAGCAAAGGTAAAATCCATCCTCGACATGCAACCACCACGAACACTGAAGCATATGAGAGGATTACAAAGAATATTGTAGTCCATCAGAAGGTTCATAGCACAATTATTCGATAAAATCCACCCCTTTTTTTGCAATCTTCTCTACTAAGGGATAACCTACAAATGGGATGGCAAGTGTGATAAAGCTTTCGAGTAGATCAAATATTGTCTACTAACACCTCTATTTCTCAGGCCACCAATACTAAACAAACCACTAATCTTATATATCTCCGCAACATTAGCAGAACTAGGAGCTCTCCTAGCACAACATAATGAAAATGCAAAGGAAAGGGCTATCTACTAAATCAGTAGAACCTCGGTGGGCTATGAAATGAACTATTCACCTATTGAGAAATCATGCCTAGCAATAGTTTTTGCTTCACAAAA
The DNA here is from genome assembly GCA_007115665.2 of Sequoiadendron giganteum. Taxonomy (NCBI): domain Eukaryota; kingdom Viridiplantae; phylum Streptophyta; class Pinopsida; order Cupressales; family Cupressaceae; genus Sequoiadendron; species Sequoiadendron giganteum. The sequence continues at coordinate 184,353,151 of CM021101.1, read as the reverse complement.
CTTCAAACACTACATGCTATCACATCAAATCAAGCTCATTACAAAGATCGATCCATTGAGATACCTATTATCTAAAGCAACTCTCATAGGGCGAATGGCCAAATGGGTGATGATATTAACTAAATTTGACATAGAATATGCGGAGTGCAAGGAAATAAAAGGACAAGTGATCAAAAACTAGCTAGTAGAAGCACCCATCTATGCAGAGAATCCCTTGGTATGAGAATTTCTTGATGAATCAGTGTTCTTATCAATCGTATAGATCAGTGGAAGATGTACTTTGATGGATCGTTCCCCCAAAATGGATCTAAAGCAGGCATTCATTTTTATCACCACTCAAGATGATTGTATCCCAAATTTATACAAGATATCATTTTCTTACACTAACAACATTTTTTAATACAAAACCCTAATCATAGGTCTAAGGATAGTTGTTCAGTGGAAAATTCAAGAGATGAAAGTCTATGGAGACTCACAGCTAGTTATCAACCAAGTTAACAATGACTATCAAAATAAGGATGACAAGCTCAATCCTTACAAGAAGATCATAAACAATCTCAAAGATATCTTTATAGACATAACTTTTGAGAAGATTCCTCGCATGAAAAATAGAGTAGCAGACACCATGGCAACAATCAAATCATTGTTAGACATGTCAAACAATGTCCTCCAATGTGAATTCTTCATAGAACAACTTCTTGTACCAACTTTTGAAATCCCTAAATTTGAATTCATGTGTGTCATTGTTGGTCCTAGATCCCTGTGGTATTAGGACATCTTTACCTATGTAAGCAGAGGAACTCTCCCATCCAATATCACCCAGAAATTTTAAAATACCTTTGTCAAAAAGGCATCTCGATTCATGACCCTAGGTGATACCCTTTACTATCAAAGCATCGAAGGAACATTATTTTGTTGTCTTAACCAAGAGGAAGCCTTAAGCACTTTAATAAAAGTACATGATGGCATATGTGGTTCCCATTCTAGTGGTATGACTTTGTCTAAGAAACTATTGAGGATGGGGTACTATTGGCCAACCATGAAAAAGGAAGCTCATCAATATGTGCAAAAGTGTGTCTATTGCCAACAACATGGTGATCTTATTCATTCTTCAGCTCAAGAATTGTAACCAATGATCAAACCTTGGCCTTTTTCACAATGAGGACTTGACCTCGTAGGAAAAATCACCCCAACCTCATATAATGGCCACAAGTTTATCATAACCACCACTGAGTACTTCACTAAGTGTGTAGAAGCCATTCCTATGACCTACATAACGAGGAAGAAAATTGCAAAGTTTATCCTGAACTACCTCATTTCTCGTTATGGTGTCTCATAAACCCTAATCTCAAACAATAGAACACCCTTTAAGAATTAGGATGTGAAAGAGCTATGTCAAATATTTAACATCCAACACCGATTCTCTACCCCATGTTATCCCTAAGGAAATGGCCAAGCTAAGGCTACAAACAAGACCATCCTAAATTTTTTGAAGAAAATGGTTAATGAAGTTGGTCGTGACTGGCATCTATAGCTAAATCCTGCTCTTTGGGCCTATTGAACTAGTATATGCATGCCAATAGGTGCAACCCCTTTCTCCTTGGTCTATGGATTGGAAGCTATCTTGCCTATTAAGGTTGAACTCCCATCATTGTGAGTGTCACTACAAAACTTGATCACCAATGAAGAATACAGAGTATATTAGCTAAATAAGATATAATTCTTGGACAAGCATCATCTCGATGCTCTTAATTACTAAAAAGTTTATCAAAACTGATTGAAGTGGAGCTATAACAATAGGATCAAGTTTCAGTCTTTCTAAGTAGGTGATCTTTTCCTAAAGCAGAATCAGAAGAATCAACTAGATCAGGACAATAAAGGAAAGTTTAAGCCTAATGGGTTGGGTCCCTTTGTTGTCACAACAAGCTATGGATTAGGGGCATATCAGATATCAACACCTAAAGTTGAACCCTTGAAGGATCCAACTAACAACTTGCATCTCAAAAAAAATTATGTCATCTTGAAGGGTGTAAACTTGAAAATACAAAAAAATTAAAAAATGATCAAAATCCAAAAAAATGAGAAAAAGGATTGAAAAAAGTAAAGATAAAAATCATTGTCTAGTGAAAACCACTTTGATGGCACTTTGGGAAAGTAACTTAGTGAAAAATTGGGAAACACGCACCTCCATCTATTCTTTGGCTCTTTTGTCCTATCATTCTTTGCACTACTATTCATTCATCACCTGTCTGCATCCTTATCATAGCTTGATGTTGTGAATTATCACATACCCTTTAGTACTACTTAGCATATTCCTAAGGTCATTTTGTCCTACTTATATAGAGGTAGTCTATAACATCAAACTAGGGGCAATTTGTTATGAATCATATTCAGTTCATGTATATCCTAAGCTCATCAAAAAATCCCAAAATATTTGTAAAATGATCATCAAAAAAATCCCAAAACATTTGTAAAATGCTCATTAGCTAAAATCCAAAAAAAAATCACAAAATTGTAAAGGAAAAATCCAAAACATCTAGAAAACATAAAAATCCCTATAAAGGTCAAAACATCAAAAATCCAAAAATGTTACCCTTGTTGAACTACATCATCTTTGAGCTTGAACGTAGGCAAGGCCATCATTGATGTGCCCCCAAGACACCCTACACTAGTCCTTTATGATTGCATCATTAAAAACTAATGTTCTATCACCTGTGCATTTCTCATCTTGCTATAATGTTGAGTTAGTCGAACTACTTGGTCTTTGCATGTATAACGTAGGCAAGGCTTATCTTTGATCAGCCCTCGAGACCCCTAGGATAGGTCTTTTAGGTTAGGTTCTTGGTCAAAACTCTCAAAAATCCCAAAACATCCAAATATCTAGAAAACCCCTAAACATTCAAATAGAAAAAAATCCAAAACGTACGAAAATCAGAAAAGCTAAAAATATTGGAAAACCTTGGAAAACCCTAAACAACCTCAATTAATAAAAAACCCAAAACACTTGCATAAACTGTCAAAAAGACTAAAAACAACCTTAAAACATTTTCAAAATACCAAAAATAGTAAAATATTTCAAAAAATCCAAAACCATCCATCCCAATCACTTTCACTTGTAATAAACCTTCACCCATAATAAATTGATCATCACCTTCAACCTTTGGAAAAATAAATAGAAAGAAAGTATCACAAGTAATAAAGTGAGAACTTAAGTGTCAAAATCTAAAGTCTAGATCATAGGTAAATGTGTCAGTGAAGTTTGTATCAATGGCTTATCATAGAGCTCATCATCATCCTAACATCAAACAACCATCTGATCAACATGTCCTAGGATGTATTCTTCCTACGATGGACATCGGTATTAAGAATTACCTTAGCTAAATTAAGTTGGCAAGAGATATAGATAATGCTGACTATTTGTCTTTCATCTTTTCTTGTGATTTATCTTAATTACCCATTCTGAGGACCTCCCGATGATGTCTATCAAAATTATTTAGAGAGAAATGAATGGGGCATCAATCATTATCATTTGTTTGTTGTGCTTGTGAGTATTCTTGTAAAATAATCTTGGCACATACTTGCTTAGTTATGTGTAGGAAGGTTGTTTGGGGTATGTTGTTGACTATTGTGTATGCTTTGGTCCAATATATTCTAAAGCTTCTAACTTGCATTCCAACAAGGTTTTCGTATGTCAAGATGAGAACAAGAACTATCATGTTTGTTTGCAATGATAAAGTACATTACACTAGATATAACGTCATCCTGGTTATTCATACCTTGATCCATTGTGTCTATGTGTTACATAAAACAATAAGGAACAACAAAAATCCCAATCCTGATATGTGAGCAACTCATCATTCTGCATTGTCTCATCACCATCTCTAATAAAGTCTCGATGGATCATGGTCTTGTTGGATTTTTGAAGCAGTCATTGAAATCAATGGTCAAGTCATTCTTTATTCTTCTATCTTCTCTCCATGCTAACCTGGTATCATGACAGTCAACCAAAGAATCATCAAATACATCCATCTTGCATCCACAAATCATCAGCATACATGCATCTCATAATCATAGCATAATCATAAAACATCCATCATCATAATCATTGCATATTGCATCATACATTCTGCATCATCATTTAAGTTGTGATGAATAATATAGATTTTTTATTCTAAGTGTCCTAAATCACTGCATCACTTATCATACACATGCATTGCATATATCATAAGAATACATCGTATTAACCCCCCATACATCCATATGCATACATAATCATATCATAAACATTTGCATATAAAAATAAAAAAGTGTATGTACACTCGAGCTAGCCCTAATGGCTTCTCCCCTTTTTGGTTTTCCTCTCTGGTTGCTCCTCCACTTTGGGCCATGCATCTCTCCTCTATAAAAAATTAGGTTGTTTGAGGACCTATGGAACATCACGATGATAGTTCATCCTATAGTAGGTTTCCTCTATCATAACCTCTCTAGAAAATCTCATAGATACTATCCTGCCCTGAGAAGTTGTCGTCATGGCCTCTATTTGGTGTCACCGCCCAATCTCCTAATCTCTCTCTATAGTCACAACATGTAACTACTATCGATCTTGGTCCCTCTCTTCTATGATGGCCACCACCTTCTATCTGGCCTAGTCTCACTCAGCAATAATAGCCAAAATATTTTGGCAGGCCCTATCCCACTCACTTGTCAAAACTTACACCTTCTGCTATAGCTACTAAATCTAAATGTCCCTAGCATTTGGTGGTGCCGATTATGGAGGATGCTATTGTGGGGGTTGTTGTTGAATGGGAGGCTGCGATGCAACCTATTGTCCCATTGGCAGTGCCCCTAGAATCTATTGATCTTGGACATCCTAGCCAACCTATTGCTATCCTTGGCCTTTGCTTGCACCTCTCTCTATTGGTCTCCCTCATGTAGGATCACTCGCTAGATCTGTTAGTCTCTGCAAAGGTGTGAACCATGCATCATAAGAAGGTGTAGTCTATGCTACGGCTTGACCCTAATCATAGGCCCATGGCTGAGCCACCAACTATCTGAAACTCTCCACCACCTCTAAAGTTGGAATATTGGGTCCCCATGTGGGAACCTCACAAGCATACCTCACAAAAATGGACCTATAAGCATCATCTGGCCTATCATGTTGCTCTCCACACTATCGTGCCTCTCTATCTGGAAGATACCTCTCGATAATCATATGCTCTCGGCCCTACATGTATCGGGTATATCTAGCGAAAAATAACTATTGTGCATCATCATACCACATTGGAATCTAAAGCCAAGGTCCCCATCAGAACACTGTCATAGCATCAATAACCTGCCGCCAGTACAAGATCCCAATCCATCCAATGTGTTACAAAGTAATGGAACCTGTATACCGCCAAATCATAGGATCATCTAGCTCAATGTCAACCATTTGTACAATTGAACAGAACACAAAAACTTTCTCCCAAGCCCAAACATGAAGCAAATTCATCCCTATACCAAAGGCTATGTCATTACAATAGACAAAGTCATTCATATCATGATATAAAGAGGCTATCATTATTGGCCCCCATGCAAACTATGTCCTCCTATAGAGCATCTAGTGTCATGATAGGACCCATCTTGGGTTGAACCCTCTGCTTCCTTGGTCCAGAGCAACCAAACTTGAAATGATGACTGCAATGAGAAATTAGAAGGTGGGCACATGACCTTTATACATCATGAGGTCGATTTGTGATGTGACAAGAGCAATGTTCTCCAACTCCATCACCTCATGAAAAGCATCATACTTAGCATCAACATTGTAAATAAAATGATCTCCATGTATCGACAAGCATAGAATATTTCATACATCCTCTAATGTCACTATCATCTTGCATGTCGAGAGGTAAAATGATGAACTCTCACTGTGCCATCTCTTGCACAAAGCAGTCATCATAGCTAAATGAGTTTGGATGGCAGGCACATATGCAACATACCAAAGGTTGATCTCTCTTAGGTGCTCTTGGTGTAACTCTGACAAATCACCCCATCTCTCCAAAATGGTGGGTCACTACTCACATGACATCAGTGGTGGAATGACCTACACCTACGAAGCACACGATGTCAAAATTTTGAAGAAATTTTACTTAGTTTGGAATTTTTAGCAAAAAATCACAATAGTGTCACTATTTGCAATAGTCTCACTATATTTCAATTCCAAATTGTGATGCCCCAAGGCATTTCAAATTGCAAATCATAAAATGCATCACCAAACACATGGGTGTCATGATTTAAGCTTTGGAAACCCTAACCCTAGTTTTCAAATCAGCAAGTGCGTCGCTATATAAGCATGCATCACAATTTAAAATTAGAAACCCTAATTTTAAATCATGAACTGTGTCACAAATACAAGTGCAACGATATAAATCATTTTAGCATCACTAATTTTCAAATGGGTGTCGCTATATAGTGATGCTACCAAAGTTTAAAAGTTAATGTGCAATAAATGCATCAAAATTCAAATTTCAAATCAAGTATTGAGTTCCATACCAGTGGTCTTGAGCTTGGAATCCATTGATACTCTTGAACTTGATCGGAAATGTGTCATGGAATCTATGGGCACACCATTTTGTTAGAGGGTCAAAGCTCAAAACAACAAGAATCCTCAAGCTATGAATGCACAAATGAATTGAAAGTGACCCTTCTTGGCTTATTTATGCTAGAAAATTAGGGTTTTTTGCCCTAATTTCACCTTCAAGCTAGGGTTTATCATCATTTTCACCAATTTTTCCAATCGAAACCTAATTTTGCATCATTTTTTGCATTTTTCGCACAATTATTGCATCTCGGAGCCTTTCTAGACCCCTTGGGGCAGCTTTTAACCTTTATCAAGAAATCAACCCACAATTCAAAACTTTCGCTTGATTTCTCAAGGGGGTAGGGAATTGGCTTTATTCTTCTGCTGGGGCATCTAAAATAACATTAGAAATTTTTTAATTTAGGCAACAAATTTTAAATCTAAAGGCCATCAGTCTTTGAATCAAAGCAGCAAATACCTCACTTCAAAGAGGGGCAAAATATAGACACTAAAAAATGTCCTAAATGATATCATGCACTCGAAATAGATACTAACATCATTTCCTCTCTAAACCCATCCTCTTTTCACTTAATTAATTAAATTAGCCTAGCTAATTAATTAATTGCATCATTTGCATCTATTAACCTAATTCATCAAATTGGGTTAATTCACCCCCTTTCACACTAACATTTCATCTTATTAAATTAAATAAATCAAAATATTTAATTTATTTCCCTAAGTCTTCTTATTTAATTAAATAACCCTAGGTTATTTAATTAAATTTCATTTCATCTCTCCCCCATTCATTAAATCATTTAATTTAATGAAAATCACTTTAATTCTTTCAATTCCTTAATTTCATGATTAAACCTTTTTTAATTATCAATTAAACTAATTTTTCTCTAAAAGGGATGATCTCATGGAATATTTCTTATCTCCTTTTTTTGCACAATTAAAAATTTATTTTAATTTGTAAAATATCTTTATCCTCACCCATGAGAATATTCCAAAGAATATTCTGTCTCCTCCAATCATCTAACTTGGCTTCAAATGCAAGTCATCTTGTAACCTCTTGAGCAAGTTGCCTTGTGACCTCTATGTGCAGGTCAAAAGTGTGTTTTTTTGGAACAATGTGAGCCCTTGATTAATTTTCATCTTGCATTATCATTCATTGATGAAAATCCATGATCCATGCTTCTTCTTCCTTCCATCCTTGGCCATTGATTAATATTTTCAATCTCAACCCTCCATTTGCCATTTTATTTCCTATAAATATAACACTATTTGGAGACCGATAGATCCATCTTTCAATTGCAAACTTATGTTGTTGAATTCAATTACATTCACACTCTTAATTTACTCACTTTTAGATTGTTTTAGTTCATTTTTAGTTGCATATTAGCTTTAAGCATCCATTAATGGCTTCTATGCATCCATCTTAGCTTGTTTACAAATTAGGGTTTTTCATCTTATAACTTAGAAGTAGCTTAAATTAGCTTAGAAATTGCATAGTTAGATCAACTTCAGCATAAATTCATGTTAATTTAGCTTGCATCATATTTAATTTAGCATAAATCAGGTTTTCATCCATTTATCACAATGGTTTCATCGATTCTAATTGAAATAGGATCATTGATCATGGGATTGGGAAATGGTCATTGTTCCACATCAACATGACACCAATTCCAAAGTGGGATAAGTTTCAGATGGGTTAGAGTAGGTATTTAATTTCTTTCATAGTTTGTAGTTTTCAATTTCCATAAATTCTTAGTTTAAACTTTCAATTTGAATGATCTTGTTTGAGATTGAGGTTTAGTGGATAAATTATTCTTCAATTCATCATGGATCAAGTGTAATAGACTCATGTTAACAATCCTTGTCTCACATGTACATCAAAGTGACAATGAAGATTTGAAGAGACAATGTTTTAAGTCTCTTCGACACAATGATGTGCAGTAGGAGTTATTGGAGTATGATGTCAACAATACAGGTGACACAATGTGATTCTTCACCATGTCAAGTCACATTAGTGATTATTTTCTACATGGTGCTGACAGAGAAGACATGTGGCCAGTCGAGACCACCAATTCATGGCTACAACATATGTCAAGGAGAAAGATAAATATTGACAGAACCAAATGATCAGTCCCTTCAAAATTTTGATAGAACCTTATCAAGGAGACAACACAATATTAGTTTGAGTAGTTTTAGTTTCCCTTTGACATGGTGATGATAGTTGGATCAACGTTGGAGATCAGGAATTGGAGTTCAGACGGTGTTCACAAGTGGCCAAATGGGATAGGATAGTGGAAGATGATATATGCTTTGAGTTATTGGCAGTGGTGAACAGTAACAAGGTAGATCTAACAATGCTCGTTGCATAGGTAGGTGGGACTAAGTTAAGTGAAAGGTGACAAAGGAAGGTGATGTCATGATTGACATGTGGAAACAAGTGGTTGCATCAACCAGGGCTATGAGTAGTGAGCTTGATCAACACTTGTGATTGAGTTGGTGATGATCAAATGGTAGGGCTACCTCATTGGGGAGACAAATGAATATTGGAAAGACCTAGATACTAGTCCCTTCAAAATATCAATAAGGGCTTCATCGAAGAGACATGCACAGGTCAGAAAGATGAAATAATGAGTCCCTTTGATACTACAAAAAGGTGAATGACATGACATATATAGATAGGTGGTAGCAGCCAACCATCTTGTCAAAAGAAAGTGTTGACTCAGTTTGACCCTACGGGCTAGTGGGAATGTGACATGTGGCGAGGAAGAAAAGGTGGATGACCTATAGCGTGTTATTTGAGGACGGAAAAGTTTTTGACATGTGGCAACAAATTTTTTCATTGACCAAAGGCTCCACATCGAAGAGACAGATGAACATCGACGAGACTGGATGATTAGTCCCTTCGACATCCTAATAGAACCTCATCAGAGATAAGGATGAATATCGACAAGATGAAATGATTGGTCCCTTCAACATGTCGTTAATGTGGTACTTGATAGGGAGGTGATGATGGAGTATGGTGAGATGTGATGGAAAATGGTGAAGGATGATTGATTGATATACTAATTCACATCCTTTTTGTGAATTGTGTGATGATGACGTGGGCCCATGTCTCTTGTAATTGGTGTCAAAGAGAAAGGTAGATATCAGTGAGACCCTAAAGTGTCTCAGCCTGACATGACAAAGTATATTTGATGGTGTAAAGGGATAGTTGTGAGATGGATATCGATAATGCCATTTTAAAGAGGTTAAATCTGATAGTGATGTTTTAAAGGTGTCGAGATGAATGGAGAGCCAGAGGATTATGGTGCAAAGAGATACGATCGATGAACCATATTCAAATATGAAGATATCAAATGGCTAAGTCTGTGTAAAAAGGGTTTTGACTGGTAACAGACTGAGAGGAAAGAATTTATTGGTCCAACTGCACCTATGATCATTATTGTTTAATATTTGATCTAGTAAATAGTAGCATACCTTGTAAGGGAGATGGAGAGAAAAATTAGATCATAGAGTTAGATGAAATCATTTAATGCATATCTGATTTTAGGGTGTTGCGGGTTGTTATTCTTAGAAAATTCTCTATATCAGAATTAAATGTTGTCAAGATCAATGCAGAGGTAGTGTAATGATGAAGATATCTAATAAACCCTATCATATGAGTTAGATGATGGTGCAAGGCTCAAGATGAACTGATAGGTGAAGTTAGCAAGTGTGGTAAACCCTAACAAAGGATTCTAGATGATCTAGATAGGAGTGAGAATCTCAAAGTAGTTATTGCAAATTGATGGAGTCCAGAAAAAATAAGACTATCAAAAAATTGTCTTAGTTTTGAGTCTACAAATGTTGAGGTAATGATGTTTGCAAGTGAGCTAGAGTTAGATTAGAGAAACAGATAGATAATGCACATGTAAAGAAGATTCCTATACTGTAATATAGAATATCCTCTAGGTTTTTCATTTCAAGGTGAAGAGAGTGTGTAGTGGAGAAAGATAGAACACTGAATGTTCTAAGTGTAGAGGAGAAAAGGAAGAGAGTGTAGAAAGAGGGAGAGTGTAGAGAAGAGAGGATGTGTTGTTGATATTGTAGGAGTAGTAGAAGAAAGGATGCTTGCAAAGTTGCTAGGGTATAAGAAGTTGCAGATTAGACTTGTAACAAAGAACTAGATTCATATGAATCACTTTGTAATATAGTCATTGTAAATTTGATTGGTTGGTGGCATCAAATAACTGGGTTGGTGCTCAAAGTAGGGTATTGGTGTCTCCTTGGAGTTGGTGCTCCTAAATCAAGGATTTGGTGCCCTAAAATATTGTAACAAAAGATATATTTGTGATGTTGGATTTGAGTAGTAGACTCAAGCAACTTTTGTCACCCTAGTTCTACCCATATTTGGGTTTTCACATATATCTAGTGTTATGTGATTTCTTGTTTGTATGCATGTTTAGTAAATACACATAAAGGGTTTAAATAATTAATTTGCACAAAGGTTTTGAGAGCTATGTTTTTAGATCTATTGATTCACCACCCCTCTCAATAGATTGTTGTGTTCCAAAAATTGTTATCATATCACTAGGTTCCCTAGGAGAATCTTAGTCAACTTGGGTAGATCTTGGATAAATGAACACAAAAATAGCTAATCAAGAAGGCTCATCCATAAAAGAAATACTTCTCTTTAATGGATCAAACTATAAGTGTTGATGCAAAAAAATTAAGACACATCTAGAATTACTAGGGTCTAATGTGTGGATGTCAGTTGAGAAGGGATACAAAGCCCTTACCACTCCTCCCACTACTATCACTAGAAAGAAGGCTTTTGAAGATAATGCTAAGGCAATGTTTACAGTTCTGAGTGGGTTGTCAAGATCATTGGTTTTCAAAGTCATGCACTTTCAAACAACACATGTTGTTTGGAATAAGTTAAGAAGAATTTATTAAGGTTATGATAGTAAGGTGTAGACATATGGAGGTGAGTCTGATAGACTGAAGATAAGTGAAGATGAGAAGACTGCAGATACATCCATAGGAGAAGTTGCAGCTAGAAGAGAGACAAAAGAAGCCTCTACATCTGGATCTAAGAAGGCTGATGAAGTGGAATTCGATTTCATTAGAAGACTAAGAAGAGGTTCTAGAAAATATAGAGGTAAGCTGCCCCTTAACAATATCAATCCTGGTAGAATTAGTCATCTTGATTTTGAATGCATTTATGATGAAAAGCATAACTCTAAGCAAGAAAATATTAGTAAAAGGAAGAAGAAAAATAATTTACACACAAGAAAGAGAGTGGTTCATCTGAAGCCAGCAATAGCTCAAATGATAGGCATGCTTGTACCTTGATGGATGAGGAAAAATAATTCCCATTCATGGCTGAAGACTCTACAAAAAAAAGGCATGGTATGGATAAACATCTTGGTGAAGAGGATGTTGAAGTAGACCTTGAAGGAGAATTCATCTCATCCTTAGAAGAAATTGATAATTTAAGAGATAAGATTGATAGTTTGAAAAAGGAAAACAATAATAAAAAAATGCATGAACAAGAGGAGATAGAGAGGCTAACTAAGAACCTTGAAGAATCTGACCAAATGATAGTTAGTTTGAAGACACAAAAGGAGGAACCAAAGAGAATAGAATATGCTAAATCTAAACTATAGTCTAATTCAAATGAGTGCATAAAGCTAGAAGTAGAAATAGTTGCTCTAGGAAGAGAGTTAGATAATGCTAAAGACCATATTGATAAAGGCCAAAAGTTGAAGGGTGGCTCAATAATACTTGATGAATTTGTTAGTTCACAAAAGCCATCAAAACCTAAAGAAAATTTTGGCCTTCATTTTGAGAAAGGAAAGAATTCTTCTACTAGTACTTCTTCAAAATTATATGACAGATTCAAAGAAGAAGAAAGACATTTCACCAAGAAAGAGAAATCCTGCATCAGGTATTCTAAGGAAAATGTCTCTAGAAATGGAAGATCAGAAAAGGTGGAAAAGAAGCTCACTGCTGACAAGATGAAAGTTGAAGAAGAAAAGAGACCTATTACAAAAAAGAAGAATAACCATTCAATTTTTTCTTATTAGAAGAAGAAGCCCATAATAGACAAGAAGGTGGAGAAACCAATCCCTAGAAAATTGAAGAAGAAACAACATACAAAGGCAGTTGATGCAAAAAGATTCATAGGGATGAGATGTTCCAAGAGGCCACAACAAAGAAGACCACCTCATCTTGCACAAAAGAAAGATATGACCAAGTACTCCCCATGTTTTTATGGTTACTATTACTCATGTAATCAGTTTAGTCATAGGTCTTGTGAGTGTAGAGTTGCACCTAGAAGGAGCACAAAATGTGTGAATAGAAATTAATTTTGTCCTATTGTAGACATGAATGTAATGTGCTTTAACTGCAACAATTTTGGTCACATAGCCAAATATTGTAGAACAAGTCATGTAAGACAAAAAACACATAGTAAGAAAAGGAATATGTCCCCCAAAGTGAACAATGGTTCACATATTCTTGAGAAGAAGGCTAAAAGGACTGAGAAGAAGCCAATGAAAGTCTAGACAGTGAAAGGTCAGCAAGTAGCAGTCAATGTGGCTAATCTTGCCTTACATAACTATTTTTTAGTGATAGGGAATGAATCCAGGGGGAGCATAATTAGTATCATATTCATCCTTGGAAGTGAAAAGATCAAGTCAGGTAAAATAAGTTTTACAAATTTCCAACGACTTGATGGTTGTAGATTAATGCTTATGTTTCTTTCTCTTTGAAATTATTGTCAAAGGGGGAGAATATATATATACTTGAAGGAGAAGGTAGTTGTGAAGGTGCTCTATAAAGAGAAATTCTCCTTTTCTACAAGGAGAGGTGATATGTCTGAGGGGGATTTGTTATGTAAATACACTCACAAGTTACGTTTGTTATAATTGGTGTAGAGTGGTTCCAATTGGTGTTAAACCATTGTGAATTGGTACAGAGAAATTTAGTTGATGCAGAGCCTAACGAGAAGAAAATGCTCAAGTATACAAAAAGAGAGAATGGAGAAAGGTCTAAGGGGGAGCTACTATTGCTATCAAATCAATGTTATACTCGATATAGTGTAGTCTAGAATATCAATTGGTATAGAGCATAAAGGGAAAACATTTGTAATTGGTATCAAACCTAATTGGTTCAAAGTATGAATGGAAATTCAACTAGCATTTGAATGGTAATTGGTATAGAGCGGTTGAAGCATATGGTTTTGCTATTATAGTCAAAGAATGAGAGAAAAAATTGGTATCAATTGGTATCAGTCAAAGCGTAAGAAAAAGTTCCCTTTGTCATTGCTAAGGAGAATTATAATCTGCAACAACATGGTGACCTAAGACAAGATGTTTAGGAGTGTGACTCTTTGCCATTGATGTCAAAGGGGGAGAAAAGGTGAGAAAATTCTCAAAGTTGGAGTATGGTAGAAAACTATGCAATGCTCACAAGGGTGAGCAAAGGATAATTGAGCTCAAAAGTTATCCACCATTGGCTACAGGTTGAGCATTTAGTTTTTCCATCAATGACAAAGGGGGAGATTGTTGGAATATTATTGTCATTGATTTCAAAAGGAGAGATCATTAGTGAGATGGAACTGATCCTGCAATAAAGGATGTTGGCATTACTAAAAGGTGTCATTGATGTCAAAGAAGATATCAGAGGAAAGATGGAGTTAATCATGCAAGGGAGATTATTGGCATGATGAAAGAAGATGGTTGTGAGAGAAGTGAACCTAGTTCTAGAAGAGTTGGTATAGGTTGTTGGTGAAAAAATTATTTATCTTTAAATGTTTCCAAGTTTCTCAAATGTTGCATTATTGTCATGCAATATTAACATGATGTTGCAGATGGTTCTTCTAGTTGTCTAAGGTCAAATTAGTATGCAGATTTGATATGGGTTTTCTGAGTGCATTCCAAATATATAATTTTTAGATTCATATGATGTGATGGATACTCATAATAGATTTATTTCTAATATTGGTCAAAACTAGGGTTTGCAATTAAACCCTAGGATTATAGTCATGGTGCTCTAACAGGTTTTCTATTTTTTTGTTGACCAAATATTGGAGGTTACCAGTTCCATAAGTTACAACTTATGTCATCAATGTCATTTTGTGACCGACCCCTTTAACTAGTGCTTTGGGTTGGCGAAGTCCATATGTTCATATCGAAGAGATGTCAACATGTAGGGTGGAGTCACTTTAGAGTCCCTTCGATGAAGTAGTAAAGTAAGAGAGACAATATACATCAAAGTGACAATGAAGATTTGAATAGACAATGTTTTAAGTCTCTTTGACACAATGATGTGCAATAAGAGTTAGTTGAGTATGATGTTAGAAAGACAGGTGGCACAATGTGATTTTTCAACATGTCAAGTAATATTGGTGATTGTTCGTTACACACTACTGATAGGGAAGAAATGTGGCCAATGGGGACCACCCATTCATGGCTACAAGATACATCAAGGATACAGATAAATATAGATAGAACCAAATGATAAGTCCCTTTGACATTCTAATAGAACCTTATCGAAGAGACAAAAAAATATCGGAGTGAGTAGTTTTAGTGTCCCTTCAACATGGCGATGAAAACTTGATCAATGGTGGAGATTAAACCTTGGAGATCAGATGGTGTTTAAAAGTGGCTAGATGGGACTCGATAGTGGAAGATGACATATGCCATGAACTATTGGTAGTGGTGAATGGTATAGATTGAATGAGTTAGATCTAATAGTGCTCGCTACAGAGGTAGGTGGGACCAAGTTAAGTGAAAGGCAACAAAGTAAGGTGATGTCACGATTGGCAGGTGGCAACAAGTGGTTGCATCAACTAGGGCTATGAGCAGTGAACTTGATCAACAGTCATGATTGATCTGGCAATGATCAGATGGTAGGATTAACTCATCAGGGAGACAAATGAATACTGGTGAGACCTAGATACTAGTCCCTTTGACATCCCGATAAGCACTTCATCAAAGAGATAAGCACATGTAAATACGATGAAATAATGAGTTCTTGTGACACCATAAAAAAGGTGAATGACATCGCATAGATGGATAGATGGACTAGCGATATTGTGACACGTGGCAAGGATGAAAAGGTGGATGACCTATGGTAAGGTATTTGAGGATGAACAAGTTTTTAACACGTGGCCACAAATGTTTGCATTGATCGAAGGCTCCAAATTGAAGAGGCGAATGAACATCATTGAAACCAAATGATGTTGGAAATGAGATTGTTGGAAGTTGGATTGCATGAAATGGTTGTCATTGATGTCAACACTATACCAAATGTATGCAACATTTACTAGTAGCTATTCCCTATCAAAGATGTTCTTTATTAGTGAACCGATGTGCTGGTTTTTTTGTCCAAATTCTACTGCAAGATAAGCTATGACTCTAATATCTTAACTATGTCATTATGATTCACTTGGAAAGCTATGCTCGAGATCTTGAGAACTTTTTTGTTGGGAGTAGTAAGTTATCAATCAAAAATTTTAACTATGTACACTACATTTGGTTGACGGATTGAAGCTTTTATGTTTGGGTTCTAGTCTTAGTTGATCTAACACATGTTATGTATAAAAATGATTGAATCTATCTTAGGGATGTTTTGTATAGATCCTAGTTGAATTAATATAATTATGCCAATAAGAGTTCTCATTGATTGTTTTTCTTTCATCCAATTGGACCAATCTAATTGATGAATGAAGTAAACCTATATATATATATGACTCTCTGGAGAAGACGTAGAGATGTATGCAAGCAATGTGGGTGTATGAGCATGGTGCGAGCCTAAATGATTTATGAGTTGAAGACTAGAACAAAATTATTGAGAGACTATTGGGAAAAGTAGTATCACTTATGCTGAGCTTCATTTGGAACTAAATTCTACACAAGGAAGGTGTATTCCATCAGTTCACATTTTTTGCA
Organism: Sequoiadendron giganteum; assembly: GCA_007115665.2. Lineage (NCBI taxonomy): Eukaryota > Viridiplantae > Streptophyta > Pinopsida > Cupressales > Cupressaceae > Sequoiadendron > Sequoiadendron giganteum. Next base: position 184,336,639 of record CM021101.1, on the reverse strand, counting down.
GTGAGCCATAACTTTTATATTTTGGCAATAAGCCATCTTTTGTATCTTTGGGTTGTAGCCCTATGGAAAATAAGTCTTGATAGTGAGTCCTTCTATTGGAAGTGAGCCTCTAGTAGTGAGCCTTTTTGTAATCGATTTTGGTATTCTCTATATTTTTAGTTAATCCTCACCATGGTTTTTCCCTCATTGTTTTTTCCACATAAATCTAGTGTTACTATGTTTATGTGATGGTTTTTAGTTTTTGCACTTGCACTTAATGTTTAATCATTTATCAAGTGTTAAGGTTTTGTTCTGGTAAATAACTTAAGGGTTTTAAATTTGGTGACAACTGATTCACCCCCGCCCCCCTCTTAGTTGTCCAAATCAACAATTGGTATTAGAGCTTGGTCCTTTGGAATGAGTTTAACAGCTTGAAGGAGATCTTGGTAGGTTGAAAAAATGGTGATGGGATCTAACTTGGATGAAGAATTAAGAATAGAGATTATTGAGTCTGAAAATGAAGATCTAAAAGAAAATGTCAAGCAAGCAAATGACTGCATTCAAAAACTAAGGAATCAAATCTAGAAGCTCAAGTTGAAAAATAAAGAAGTTAACTAGGAACTAAAGGAAGCAAAGGAGACTATTGAGAATCTAAGAATGAAACTTGAAGAAAGAAAAAATGTGGAAGAGAATCTGAAATTTAAAATTGAACAAGGCAAGATAGAGGAAGGATGTTTGAAAAAGATTATCAATCAGAAGACAAAAAAATGTGATAAGCTTGAACAAGAAGTAGTAGCCCTAAAATCTGATTTGGAAAAAGTGAAAGCTCATGAAGAAAGGTTCAAGAGAAGTTCTACAATTCTTGATGAGTTGATTTCTTCTCAAAAATTGACAAATGATAAAGGTGGTCTAGGACTTGAAGAAGGAAAAAGCCCAAATACCAAACCAATTTTCAACAAAATGGATAATCAAAGGAAATGTCAAGTCAATACTTATCAATACAAGAATCAAAGGAATAAGATCAGAAGGATTCCCATCCGACAACCTAATGCTCAAAGGTACCCATATTTCAATGGTTTATGTTTCTCATGCAATAAATTCATACATAGAGTAACATAATGTAGAAGTATGATGAACCAGAATAGAATGAGTTGGAATGTTGGATTCTTTTTTGGATAATGTTATGTTTGCAACAGGTTTGGACATAGAGCTATAGAATGCAAAAACCAAATGATGATGAATAGGTTTAATACTAGTAGAAGGACTCAATATTTTCAAGGCTACTATTACACATGCAATATATTTGGAGGCTAATCAATTTAGGTTAAGGATAAATGAAAATTCATTTGATCAAGGATATTTTATGTGCTACACTTGCAACAAACCAAGACATATCTCAAAATTTTGTAGAAGCAAAGTTGGGAAGCAAACTAATCCAGAATAGAATATCAAGTCATTGAACAAGGTAGATCCTGAATAAGTAAGGAAAGAGATGGAAAAAATTTGGAGGAAGAAGGAAGAACCTGAGAACAAGGATGAATCAAATAACTGTATCTGCATCTGGTGCATATACCTCTTCCAAGGACTAAACCTAGTAATGGTTTCAAGGGGAGCAGTCACTAAAAAATCTAGCAAGCGCCCGATATATGTGGTGTCATGTGATGAAACAAGGATATGTGACGTGGGTCTCTATTTTGAAGGCTTGAAGAAAATTCTGGCAGAAAAGATGCAAATTAGGAAAATTGTGGAACTCTTCTTGGTTTACAATCTATCTTAAAAGTTGAAGAGCAATAAATGCAAAATTAGGGAAAAATAAACTGAATCCAAGAAAGGCATCAAGGCTTGGAGGAAAATATTATGAAAATTATTTTGTTGTACCAAGTTCTGGTATAGAGGCTTCGTCATCCAAAATTTGATCTAATAGTTTCGGTTGAGGGGAAGGTGCTGACAAGAGTAAAGTATTGATGATGATATCATAAGAAATAAATTAACTTTTGCGATGAAACCCTAATTTAAGTTACAAGCTAAATAAGGAAGGTGAATGGTCATTCTTTTTCACAATGTGAATTGAACAAGCTAAGGAGTAAAGTGTAGTTGAGGAGTTAGGGTTGTTGGTGAGCGAGTGTATGGAGAAAAAAACTGAAACAATGGAGTTAAAGGAAATGGTAGTATTTGATTTGTATAGCGACCGATTGCAGAAATTAAGTAAGTTACAAATTCATGAATTTAACCATGAAAATATTTGAAATTTTGAAGGTTTGCTTTCAGTCAAGCAAGTACAAAAGGTCAAGAGTCTAGGGAAAAAGGGTTTAGAAATTTGGAGTGAATTCCCATACTTTTTGGATGTAGACACTATTCAGTTTGTCCTAAGAAAAATTCAAAGTGATCAGATGATATTTAACAAAACCTATGGGATTATAAAGGAAGCAATTGCAGAAATTACACGAATAATTAATGATAGACTTGTTCCTGTGAAGAAGTCAGTGAAGAACAAAGAGTTCAAAGCCCTAACTGGAGTAACAGGAGACCAAAGGGAGCTTCAAATTCATACCATAGTCAACCCCATGATAAAGTATGTGGAATATGGCATTTCATATAATATTTATTTCAGAAATAGGGAAGGCTCTACTTCGGTGATTGTTGTTTACATTGCACATCAAATGGTTGAAAAGAATGAGGATTTCAACTTGTGTGAGTTATTTAGGAATCAATTGATGGAGAACATTACTATGACAAAGAATGAAAATTAACCTTTTCATTTTGGATCTTTGGTTATATGTTTGATGATGTATTTTAGGAGGTCATTACCATTAAAAGAGAATTTTGTGTGGAAGTCAGTTGTACTAGTTGGGAAGCAGGTCTACCGACACCCGGAATGTCTAGCAGAGAAGGAAATTTTTTATAAAGAATAATTTGTAAAAAAAATAAATGCATGGAGCTTTGGTATGGTTTCCAGTCAACTTGGGACATCTGAGGAAGGATGTTCCTCCAAGAAGAGGAAAGCAAGAAAAATCATTTCAATTTCTCCTCTGAAAATAAAGAAGTTGAAGACAGAGGAAAAGAAAGAAGAAAAGGAAGTAAAAACAACAGAGGCATTTGATCTAGTATCGATGCATGATGATGAAGAATATTTTACTAAAGAGAAGGTGTTGAAGATTCTTTGGAAATCTAATGGATTGAAGAAGATTGGAGATGTTTGATTGTCCTGACCAGCATATGAATATGATGAGATCATAGACACCTTGGCTATTTACATAATTCATGATGATATTTATATGAGCGAATTGAAAAATGTTTTATCAAAAATATTGATTAAGCGGATTGAAGAAAGACTAAAAGCAATTTCACCTAAGGAAACAAAAGAAACAAATGAGATTCAATTGACTATGGAAGAAAGATGCAGAAATGCACATAAGAGATTGATTGAGAGCATAAATGAATTGCAGACATGCATCAAAAGCGCAAAAAGTGTGTATAGGTATTGTCCCCAGTGGCCTACTGCTATCAGGAACTATAGAAAAAATTGATGAGATTGACCTTGAGCTAGATTCTATTGGAAAAACATATAATATCCTTAATGACAAGGATGGAGCACAAAAGAAAAGGATCAATTCCTTATAGTCTAAACTTGTAAAAATTCTAGAACAGAGGGATAATATTGTGAATGCTTTCTAGAAATTCAAAGAGATAATTGAATTGAGGTTGGAACAACTTTCTGCTCTCCTGGTGGAAGCTTAGAAAAGTGAACAAAATATCACTATCCCTGATACTCTTCTGAAAACAATTGATTCGATAGTGATGAACAATAGTATTTGTGTAAACATTAGATTGGAAGTGGATTTCTGGAAGAAATTTATTCTAAAATTAAAAGAAAAATACAAAGAGATATTTTAGGAGAAGAAGGATTGAGATAAAGAACCATTTTTTATATCATCTTTTGAAGACTATTTTGCATAGAAAATTTTGGAGTAAGGAGGAGATAAATCCTTTTTTATTTTCCATTTATGTCAAAGGGGGAGAGAGATCATGTGAAAATAATGTGAATCATTACAACTCATCAAAAGGGGAAGAACTACAAAGGATGTTGTTTTTGTCTTTTCACATCTTGTGTTGCCATCAATGACAAAGGTGGAGATAGTTGGAAATGAGATTGTTGGAAGTTGGATTGCATCAAATGGTTTTCATTGATGTCAGCTAGTTTTCATTGATATCAAAATTATAAAAAAATTATGAGACATTTATTAGAAGCTATTCCCTATCAAATGTGTTCTTTATCAGTGAACCAGTGTGTTGGTTTTTGGGTTTGAATTCTATCGCAAGATAAACTATGACTCTGATATCTTAACTATATCATTATCATTCACTCAAACAATTATATTCAGGATCTTGAGAATTTTTGTGTTGGGAGCAGTAAGTTATCAATGAAAGAGTTTAACTTTGTACATTACAATTGGTTGATAGTTTGAAGCTTTCATGTTTGGGGTCTAGTCTTGGCTGACCTAACACATGTTATGTATTAAAATGATTGAATCTATCTTGGGGATGCTTTGTATAGATCCTAGGTGACTTAATATAATTATGCCGAGAAGAGTTCTCTTTGATTTTTTTTCTTTCATCCAATCGGGTTGATCTAATAGATGAATGAAATAAAACTATATACATATGACTCTTTGGAGAAGACGTAGAGATGTATGCAATAAATGCGAGCATATGAGCATGGTGCAAGCCTAAATGATTTATTAGTTGAAGACCATAACAGAATTATTGAGTGACCATTGGGAGAAGTAGTATCACTTATGTTGAGATTCATTTGGAACCGAATTCTACACAAGGAAGGTTAATTCCATCAGTTCACATTTTTGGCAGTCAGCCATAACTTTTATATTTTGGCAATAAGCCATCTTTCGTATCTTTGGGTTGTATCCATGTAGATAGTGAGTCTAGATAGTGAGTCCTATTGGTAGTGAGCCTTTTTGTAATCAATTTTGATATTCTCTATATTGTGAGTTAATCCTCATCATGGTTTTTCCCTCATTTGGTTTTCCACGTAAATCTAGTGTTACTGTGTTTATGTTATGGTTTTCATTTTTTGCACTTTCACTTAATGTTTAATCATTTATGAAGTGTTAAGGTTTTGTTCCAAGGGTTTTAAATTTGGCAACAACTAATTCACCCCCCACTCAATTGTCTTGTTCAACAGATGATTAGTCCCTTCGACATCCTGATAGCACCTCATCAAAGAGAAGGATGAATATGAGTAAGATGAAATGATTGGTCCCTTTGACATGCTGATAATGTGGGAGCCGAAGGGGAGGTGACGATGGAGTATGGTGACGTGTGATAAAAAATGGTGAAGGATGATTGATCGGTAGACCAATTCAAATCCTTGTTGTGAATTGAATGTCCATAATGTGGGCTTGTGTCTCTCTTTATCATTATAAAAAAGGAAGGTAGATATTAGTGAGACCCTAAAGTTTCTCATCCTGACATGAAGAAAGTGTCTTTGATGGTGTAAAGCGATAGTTATTGTAGACACTGAAAAATGTCCTAATCAATGTCATACACTCAAAAAAAAATTATTAACATCATTTCCTTTTTATTCATCATCTTTTCTCTTAATTAATTCAATTAGCCTACCTAATTAGTTAATTACATCATTTTCATCTATTAATCTAATTTATTAAATTGGGTTAATTCACCTATTTTCAAACTAACACTTCATCTCATTAAATTAAATAAATCAAAATATTTAATTTAATCTCTAATTTAATAAATATCTCAAATTCCTCTAATCACCTAATTGTATAAATTAAATCTTGTTTAATTAGCAATTAAACTAATTTTCCTCTAATCAAAGGGAATATTCCCTTAAAATATTTTTTATCCTTTTGCACAATTAAAACTTTGTTTTAATTTGTAAATTCACCTTTATCCTCACCCAAATAAATATTCCCTTTCCTCCAATCAACTCACTTGACTTCAAAGGAAAGTTAATCCTTCAACCTCCTGAGAAAGTTACTTTTAACCTATGTGAGTAGGTCAAAAGTGTGTTTTTTTGAGGTAATTGTGAACCCTTGATCATTTCCTTGATCCATGTGATCTTGTATTCTCATCCATTGATGACAATCCTTGATCAATGCCTCCTCTTCCTTTCATCCTCAACCATTGATTAAGCTTTTAGATCTCAACCACTCATTCCTCATTTTCTCTCCTATAAATAAACCACTATTTGGAGACAAATGGATCCATCTTTCAATTGAAATTTTATGCTATTGAATTCACTCACATCCATACTCTCAATTTTCACACATTTAGCTTATTTTAAATTTATTTTAGTTGCATAATAGCTTAGATAATCCATTAATGGCTTCCATGCATCCATATTAGTTTGTAAATAAATTAGGATATCATATTTTAGCATCATTTTAGCTTAAATTAGCTTAGATTAGCTTAGCAATTACATAATTAGATCATTTATAGCATAAAATCATGGTAACTTAGCTGGCATCATGTTCATTTTTAGCATAATTTAGGTTTTCACACATCAAACACCATGGTTTCATCGATTCTCTTCCATAAAATTGACTGAAACAAGCTCACTATCATGGGATTGGGAAAGGGCCATTGGTCCACATCAACGCTACACCAATTCCACAATAGGATAAATTTTAATAGATTAGAGTAGATTTTTTCTTTAAAGCTTTCATAAATTTAGCATGTTATGTTTCTTGATAAAATGTTTACTTTCAATTTTGATTGATTGATCTTGTTGAGATTCGAGTACCCATGGCTCCGTCATGTTTCAATTCTTCATGGATCAAGCGTGATTAGGCCCATACTAGTATCCTCGCATTGACAGTTATGAGATGGTGGTGCAGGAGCACCTATTTGATTTCTTGCCTCCATGAGGCCATTTGTAAATAGTTGCTCTATTTTGTGTATTGGGTCTTATAATAAGGTTTATAAAACCATTTTATAGGTGTTTGAGTCCGAGAAAGTAATATTTGAAGTCATTTGTCAAATAATGTTTAAAGTTGTTCCATATTGTAAAAGTTGCTCAAGAAAGTTGTCAAGCAACTTGTCAAAAGTGTCATTAAGGTGTTTTGTCAACAAACTAACTAAAATGTGGTTGAAAATAGTTGGTTTTGGTTGTAAATGTATAATTACACCCTCCAAAACTCGAATTACAGAGGTTGGAGACATTATTTGTGAAGTTTGATGAATGGCAACCTCAAGTTTGGTGTGCATTTTATGATTTCTACATTGTTTCCAGGTTGATGTTGTGATTTGTACGGCCTGGTATGCATTAAAATAATGGAGTATCATATATGGATGGAAAGATATTTATTTCTAGTTTCCAAATATTTTTGTCTCATTCAATTTTATTGAGTTTTGTGGGAGATATGATTATTTTAGTGAGACTGCCTATTTTAACAATATTGTGCAGAATTTACAGTCTGAAAGAATTTGATGGTACGGATTTTAAAGTATATATTTTGGGTCTGAAACCAAGTTTATGTTGTTCCTATATGAATCTACTTTCATTTTCTTCAAGTCTCATCAAATTTAATTAAGATTTGAATAAGTTATGATCATTTTAGTGAGGGCAGGTTTGAACCCTGTCTAGGGTTTGCAGTTTTGGGAAAAATGAAATAGTTTTCTTTTGGGCTACCATGGCTATGTTTCCAATGTGACATAGAATGAATAATAGAATGTGTTATACAAATATTGATTTGGATTAATTTTGAAGGATTGTGAGATATGTTGTTGAATCCTCCTAACTCTGCATCAGATGGAGATCAATGAAGCTAGTTTAAAGAGGTTTAATCTGAAGGTGATGGTTTAAAGGTGCTAATATGAATGGAGAGCCAGAGGATCATGTTTTGAAGAGACATTATCAATGACCCAGATTCAAATATGAAGATATCAAATGACTAAGTCTGTGTATATAGGGTTTTGAGTAGTAACCGACACAGAGGAAAGAATTTATTGGTCCAACTACACTTAAGACCATTGTCGATTAAGATTTGATCTAGTAAGTAGTGGAATAGCTAGCAAGGGAGATAGAGAGAAGAATCAGATCATATAGTCAGAGGAACTCATTTAATGCATATTTGATTCTAGGGTTTTGCAGGTTGCTCTTCTTAGAAAATTCTCTGTATCAAAATTAAATGTTGTGAGGCTTGATGTAGAGGTATTGTGATGATGAAGATATTTGATAAACCCTGTCATATGTTTTCATGATTATTTGGATGATGGTGCAAGGCTCAAGATGAACTGACAGCTTGTTGGTGAAGTTAGCAAGTTTGGTAAACCCTAACAGTGGATTCTAGATGATTTGAACAAGGGTGGGAGATGTATGAACATCACCTTGAGTCATTTTTAAGGTAATTTTGAATTTTTTTATCAAATAAGGTCATGTAAGACAATTGGAGTCATTTGGAGTCATTTATATCCATTGTGTGATGTTTTGGAGTCATATTGTAAAAGTTGCTAAAAGCTGTCAAAATGTTGTCAAAAGGATGTAAAAGTTGTCATTAGTGTTAACAAAGGAGTTGTGGTCAGTTTTTTTAGTTTAAAATTATTGTAATAGGTTAAATATTCCATGTAACATTGAACCCAAGGGTTGGAGAGGGTTGGAGAAAAGTTTGGAATGAGAATACTTCATTTTGTCATGTTTTTACTTGCATTTTTGTGTGAGACGGACTTTAAATTGATGGTACTTTTATGGTACAATACAGACATGAAATCAATTGGAAAGGTTGTATATGTATTTTAAGATCATAATTATTTTTGTTTGAATCAATTTCATTAAGTCTTGAGTGAGATATGGCAATTTCATTGAGGGCAGTTCTGTAAAGTTTAATTTTCTAAAAAGTTGTAGTCTGAAACATGCATTGTACGAATTGGTACTATATGGTACAGTCCTAAAACAAATTTGAGAAGTTGGATGAGAGATCTATCTTTCAAATTCAATTGGTTTTCTATAATTTCATCAACTTTTGTGCAATATATTGCAATTTTGGTGAGTGCATGTCTAAACCCTGCCTAGGGTTTCTGGCGAACAAAAAAAGTTAATATATTTGATTCCCACCATCAAAAAGTTATAAAAATTGTTGGAGAGGTCTGTTTTGAGGGTATCTAAAACCATTTAGAGGATATTTCATGGTTTTCAATTTTTATGGAGTTATTAATGATAGTTTGCTTGCATTTGTGTGTAAACATCTCAAAATAACCCTAGTTCCTTATTGCTATGATCAATCTATGTATTGCTTGTCAATTGAAGGGTGTAGAACCATATTGGCATGTTTTTAGGGGCCTACATAGGTTTGTAAATTCATGTTACAAGTCTTTCTTATTTTTCTTTGAAGTCATTTCCTTAATAGACCTAGTGGCAACAATGCCAAATTGTATAATTCATGGTTTGGATCATCTGGTTGGGTCATGAGAATTTATAAACCCCTAAAGTATGTTGAAATGGGTCTGAATACACAAAATTTCCCCTATTCTATTTTTTCCTCAAAGGTTGAGTGCCTTAGGATTTTTACCCCATGTTTTAGGCTTAAGAATGCATTTTTTAGAGTGAACCAATGTGTACACTTGCAGTCTTGGTGTTGAAATCTTGTTTGGAAGTGTTTGGGATGTTGTTATTAGTCCTTCCCCTCTGCATCACTTTCTTACCCATGTATGTGCATCCTTATACAAATCAAGCCAAAGTAACCAACTTTCATTACTTTAAGGGTTTTTTTTCTTGGTCCAAAATGACCACTAGAGGTCCCATCATGGAATTATTCAAAAACAATTCTAGTTTGATTAGATTCAATGCACTTTAATAGTACACTATTCAAATCTCTTCTAATCAAATGCCATCTAAAATGAAAAAATTCATTTCTTGCAATTTTAAATATCTTAATTTTGCATTATTTATATTTTTACAACACTCCCCTTATTTGAATATAATGCATTATTTCTTATACCTAGCTTGAAGAAGAAATTGGGGCAATAGTTTGATATTTATTATTATGCACAAGAGCTTCATTTTCTACTTCTTTGTTGTTTTCTATTTTACCAACTAGATCTTCACACAACCCCTTTCCTCTTACCAGCTTAGTAACTTTTATTTTCACATCATATTCCATGACTTTAGCTATCTAGTCAGCTCTCTTATCATTCAAATCTTTATTTAGAAAAAAATCCATGACACTTAGATGAGAAACCATTAACAGTATCTTGTTATTTCAAACCAAATGCCTAAATTTTTTAAGGCTTCTAATCACATCTAATACCTATTTCTCAAAAAAAAAAAACCTTTATTCATATCCCTCCAATCCTTGGATAAATAAAACAAAGGGTTATTTCCAACCTTATTCATTCCACTACACTAGCATGGTTGAGATTGTGTCTATGCTTCCAAAAGCATACAAGATGAATTCTTTAGAAAAATTAACATTAATGAGTGTAGGTGTAGATGCTAAAGCCTCCTTGATATTTTCAAAACTTCTCTTTCCTTCTATTTTCAAGTTGAAACAAAAAAAATTCTTTAACATAGCTATTAATGGCTTCAAAAGATAACCTATATCAAGCATAAACCTCACAAAATTTATTCTACAAAAAAATAGTGATATAATCAAGGTAAATCAGCACTATCTTGTTTATTAATCCCTAAGAATATATGTACATAGCCCTTGTAAATTTTCCCAACATTGTACAACCAAAATGGAATCCTTCTATATGCCATTGTACCCCATCTAGTAGTGAAATTTGTCTTATATTGATCTCCTTATTTTACCAAAACTTGTCTATAACTAGGAAAACCATCTAACAATGAAAATATTTTAGACCTTGATACAACCTATAAGATTTTCTCCATAGAAGGTAGTGGGTAGTGGTCTTAGAGGAAGGATCTATTCAAGTCTCTAAAATCTACACATAGTCTTATTTATCCATTCTTATTCCTAACGGGAACTAGATTGGAGAGCCAATAGGTGTGTTTGATAGGAAAGATAATGTTGCCCTCTATCAACTTTCTCAACTCCATTTTCATGAGTGGCTCTAATTTTGGATTCAATGGCATTTGTTTTTTCCTTAAAGGTTTAGCATTGGATTCAATTTTAATAATATGTTGGGCAAGCTTAGGGTCAAACTCTTTCAAATAAATACATTTCAAAGTAAAAATATCATCATATTCTTCAACATAACTTGATAAAAACAACCCTTTCTTTTGATGTGCATACCTTATCCAATTTCAAAATCTTGTATTTAAAATGCTTACTTGTTCATAATGATCCCATTTGCATTCCATGGAGATTTTCCCCTTTTTAGCTTGATCATCAAAACTGAAATAAGATTCCAATGAGATAAAACCCTTCGGCAACATGTTAACTTTTCAATGTATAATTTTCTCACCATACTACTGTTGTAATTTCTCTTGGTTAGTAGCCAAAAACTCATATTCTTTAATCAAAAAATTTGTAATTTTCCTATCACTATCAAACACTTGAAAATATGTTTTAATATCAACTATTGAGGGTCTTACCACAATTTATACATACTACTACACATTACCATTGTTGATATCATTTAGAATAGCATATTATACACTCATTGCATACAACCTATCAACATGTTTTTTCTCATTTCTAGGTATAAAAAATAAGTTAGAAGTATCAATTTCCTCAATAATATCTCAAACTCTATGTCTATAAGACTTGAGTAAGTCATTTTTTGAGACATTTAGACCTATCTACTAGTTTACAATGAATTCACTATACCCAAAAACCTACAAGCACTTGATTTTAATTTTTCTTCCCCATTCTAGGCCATGAATAAGTGCCTCATACTCTATTATATTATTAGTGAAAATGGAAGTAATTATGAATACAAAATAGTAATTCTCACCTCTATGAGACACAAGCATTGCCCCTCCATCAACATCATTTTTACTTCTTGATCCATCAAAATACAATAGCCAAATCTCATTAGATTGTTTTGATTATAAGGGAAAAATAGGTTTTGAAGGGACCTGAAACCCTTTACAAAAAAAGATACAAAATTCTACAAGAAAGGATTATCAAAAGACTAGCAGTAGCAACCCAATAGCCAAAAAACACAACAAAGTGGGTGCTGACCTAAGAATAAGGAAAAAACTACCAACAATAGAAAAACAACCTAAAAGAAACCAACACCTAGCAGGAAACAAAAAGCAATAAAAAACCAGGCACTAGTTCAAGCCACTCTAAGTGTTGGCCACCTCAATCTATTGGTTCCTGTGCCTTTCGACCATACCCAATAGCTCCTTCTCAACATCAAATGATTTCTTCCAATCAGCCGACCCTATGACAATAGGTCCTTTGTCATCATATTTAGCATGTTTTTTACCATTCCCTTGGTTGCATGCTCTTTCTCCATAAGCTCAGAGAAATAAACTTGCTCCTCCTTAAGCTCACTTATCCTTTTGAAAAGAACTTCCAAGGAGTTTGCATTGTTCTTCACAAATATATGGAAATTCTTGCATTAATTTATTTTTATCCATATTTATACCTAAAACCTTGGCTTCCAATGCCACCAATATTTCATCACACATTAAAGTCATGAAAGGAAACTTGAAGGTCCACCATTCTGTCAATAAGAATGTCTGGCACTGAACCCTTTAGAACATTCTTCAGATTCTCCTTCAAACCTCTAATATTGATATTAATCTTATTGAACTCTTGCAGAGTCCACTTAGCTAAATTAAACGTACCAGTAGCCCCATCTCTAGCCATATCTAGTAATTCAAACATGGAGGTAGCATCATCATCAAGGTAAGAAATGTCCTTAAAAAAATATTTACCTTCAAAGGCTCCTGTTTGGATTTTTTCCTTTTCGCAACCTCCTCATCTCGACCTGCAATATCCTCATCCTTCTCTTCCTTTGGCAAGTCTTGCACAAGGGAATCCTAAATTGTAACTGTCTTGACACCAGTTGCATTGGGGTCCTTAGTTAGAACCTTTGAGGCTTTGTTTTTAAAGTTAGCAATTCACATCGATAGCCTCCTTGGTTTCTCACCCAACCCCACAACAATATCCTATGTCCCCACCTCAAGGCCACCATCATCAGCATCTCTACCAACAACCACCTCCATAGACTTGGGAGAAGAATCAACTGACCCCACCTTTGTGTCCTCACTCCCAAAAATGGCAAGTTGCTTAACTTCCCTATTAATCTTAGCACCAACCACCTTCCTCTTCTTTGAAGATGTAGTCGCAGCCGCAATAGAAACATCCTCCTCTTCATCTGAAGAGGACTCCAACCCCCACGACCCAAACTCATCACTTAAAGTCTTCTCCTTGCCCTTGATGGAAGGGGTAGGGAGAAGAGTCTTGACATGTTCCATAATTAATAAAATAAGCCCTTCATAGAGGATGGTGGCCCTCCTATTCTTTAGATGTGTGTAGACTGAAACCTCTAAAGATGATATTAGAAAGAAAGGAAAGGAAATGAACAAACCATGTCTGAAATGGTTGAGGAGAGTAAAATGGTGACCAAGAATAGCCCTAAACCTCTCTTCCATAGTCATGTAGCGCATCAACACCTCAGGAACGCTTACCCAGATTTTCTTGAGGGAAGTTCTCTCATAGCCCCAACTCTCCAATTTGATTAATTTATTTCATTCATCGTCTTTAAAAAATTGGGCCATCGCCTCCTCATTACTCTTTTTATCATTTAAGAAATTTTGTCCAATTGTTAGTATCCTGGTAACTATGGCAACCAAATCCTCATTTATCTCCACTTCCAGACCTTTAACCTTGAGCTTACAATTATGCCAGAAAGAAACGAATTGTGTTGAGGAATAAGGGTCATGCCCATGTAATCTCTCCAAAAATGGAGTAAATTACCATGGCACAAAATATTCTAGAGTTTCTTCTTTCTCTGAATGTCCTTGCATGAATGTGGTTCGATTCTACTCCTATCACCACCCATGGCTATTAACACATAGCTCACAAAACCCTTGCAAACAACACTCAACTAAAGACCAGAGAGCAATAATACACCCACAAAGAGTGTGAAATGGAGGAAGGTACTAGACCATAAATTTCGCATCACCTCAACCCATGCCATCATTCCTCAATAGACTCCTAGCTTTCTCAAGAAGGATTGATCCCTCCTCCCACGAATGAAATTCATTTAAACTGATAGCCTCGTTGGCAAAAAAATCTGCCAATGAGTTATTTTCTCGATAAAACTTGAGAGATGTGGGTCTCTTCACAATATTGCAACATGATTATCATATCCTTAATGAGTTGGTTGGAATTCCAACTCAGAGAATGCAAACCATGTAGATAATTTATTATGTTCATAAATTCGCCTTCCACCCATAATTTGGAGTATCCTTTGTTGATGGCATATCTAACACTTATGAACGCAACTTCCACCTCTATGCAATGATTGGTCTGAGTTCCCAATGGGAGTGCCACTATGCCAAGGAGTCTAGCAACATAATTTATTAACACCCCCCCATAACCTGCATGCCCGAGATTTCCCTTTGCTACCCCATCAAAGTTAACTTTAACCCAACCAAAGTGAGGAGGCTGCCATCTGGTATTCAATCTAGCAACTGAGCCTGACTTAACATTCAAAATAGGAATTGAAACAATCTTCCAATTAGAAGTCACCAAAAGCTCATAACCAAAAAGGCAAGTAAAATGGGCACACTGAGCCTAATTAGAGAAAAATTCTCCATAATGGCTCATCAGATCTTGATGAAATGACTATCAACCTTCCGTTTAGACTCCTGAAAGATCCTGTTATTTTTTTCTTTCCATAAGCCCCAAGAAATATTTGAGGCCCTAAGGTCCCACAACCACCGCAAAACTGGAGAGGAGTAAGGGAAAATCCATTGATCAAAATACTTAGCAAGAGAATCTAGGAAGACCCAATCAATATCCCAGAGTCTGAGAAATTTACTCCAAAGAGAAAAAGAATACTCAAACCCAAGGAGAATATAAAAATAATTCTCACCATCAGCTTCATAGAGAACACATCTATTAGGGATCACAAATCCCCTCTTACAAAGGTTATCTTGCATTAAAACTTTCCCTTGCATAAACAACCAAAAGAAGACATTCACTTTAGGAATCAGGTTCTTATTCCATTACCTCCCCTAGAAAGGGAGAGAAGTAGGTGCTTCTAAAGAAGAAACGAGAGAAAAAGCCACTAAAAATTTGCCACTAGCACAGGGGGCCCAAATGACTCTATCTGGTCTAGGAAAAGAGGGGCTCCATACCTTACACAATAAGTCCTTCAAAACCTTCAAGGATGGATCCCAAATCTCAAAATTATTCCACTCCCCATTCTCAAAATAATAAGCCACCTTGGGCCCAAAAAGGAATTTACATGAGGGGACAATAGGGGGAGCCTAAGGAAGAAAAATAAGAGGGTATACCCCACACCAAACATCTTCCCAGAAAAGAATACTAGCACCATCACCCAATAGCCACTTAACACCTCTAGTAATCAAATCCCTACACAACAAAATATTCCTCCAAAAACATGAACCAGAAGGAATCTCCTCCAAATATATCATGTTCCAAGGTCTCTCCAAACCATATAGATACTTATTACCTTCCAAAGGGGCCCACCCAGCATCCCCATTCAAGAGCCTCCAAACATTTTTTGATAAAAGAGCCTTATTAAAAGATTTTAAATTTCTTATACCAAGACCCCCCATTTCTTCGGTCTACACACCAACTGCCAAGAGAAATTATGGCTTCAACATCAACCCCTCACCAAAGGAATCCTCTCATAATCTATTCCATTTTTTCTTCAAACTTAGTAGGAATCCTAAAAAGACTCATAGCGTATAAGGGAAAATTCTGAAGAGTGGACGAAATAAGCTAAATTTTACCTACCTGATTGAGGAGCGCACCTTTCCAACCCACTAACTTCCTGCTGAATTTGTCCAGCAACCCCAACCAAAAGGAGTCTAGAATCTTGGAGATGCACAAAGGGAGCCCCATATAGGAAGACAAGAAATCACCTCTATTACAAGACAAGAGTCTAGCAAGCTTAATCTACAAAGCTTCAGGAGTGTTGAGGAAGAAAACCTGACTATTAGGTAGGTTGATCCTCTGACTAGAAACCTTCTCATAGTCAGCCAATGGCCTCTTAACAACTCTAACTTCCTAAATAGAAGAAACACCCATCATAATAGTATTGTCAAAAAATTGTTGGTGAGTGATCGGATCACATCTGGAAGAAGGTGAAAGACCCCTCAGAGCTCCAGCATGAAGTTCCTTCTGGATATTATGATCCAAAGCCTCTGCCATTAGGATGAAAAGAAGCAGCGAGATAGGGTCTCCTTGCCTTAGCTCATTTGATTTTTTTTCATATTTTAACAAGTTAGGGACAACAATATCTTGTTCATGGATCAAATAAATACCTAATCCTACTTCATATGTTTGAATTGATTAGCCTCATAATTCTCATCTTCCCACTCATCTAGAAACAATTCTGATATGCCTTTTATGGGAATATTAGGCTCTTAGATAGTAGGTTTTTCCTCATGTTCCTCCTACTCATGAATGGTAAGATTTGTATTAACAACACTAGGAACATATGGCTCTATATGGCCTTTTTCTATAGGTTCTAATTTTACTATCACCTTGATGCCATATCTTGTTCTAAAAACATATGCCACCAATTAAAAGATAGATAACCTCCCAATATAGTAGTGAAATCTCTAGAAAGACATATAGCAAAATATGGTGGTAGTTCAATGACATAAATGTCTTAAGGAATGGAGAAATTTGGATAGGCATGCAATATGAGGCTTAAACCTTTAATGACCCCAATAGTGTTAATGGTTGTCCCATCCAACTATACTACTCCTTTAAAAAAAGGCTCATATAATAATACAAGCTTGTTCACTATTTATTTTGGTATTACAGAGTTGCTTGCCCTTGAGTCAATCATGAAATTATGGACATGGTGCTAGTTAATAATCAAAGATACATAAAATTTTGGTGGTTTGACATTTTTGGTTTGATGTTCATTTTTCTTGGGGATTATTAGCAAAAATAACTCTAAGTTGCTCCTTAAAAACCTCTTTTGACAAATTGATGTCAAATAAAGCCTTTTGCAATAAATCCTTTTGTTTAGGAAGATATATGGAGTCCCACATTGGCATACTAACATTTTCCTTTATTATATGTTCAAAAATATGAAATGGAATCGTACTAAACTTTTGTTATAATTTGGGAACAATAGTATCCCCTTGTGTTTGCAATGGTTGTGACTAGATTTTAAGCTAATCTTTGCTTGGAAAAACTTGGCCTCTTGGTATTATTTGAACATTTTGAGAATGTGGTGGACCAGAAGTACCTCATTGACTTGTAGAAGCTTGATTTTTCCCTTTATTAGCTTGTTTTCCTATGTCACAACTCTCTTCTTTCCCCTTGTATTAGTTGTTATGGAATGCGATGACTAATTTTTCCCTTGTGCATGATTTACCCCCAAAAAATCTTCTCCTTGTGAATTCATGTGAATGACATCATGGTGATCATGCTTAGGATAAGAACTCTATTGTTCATGAATTTATTGTGTTGCATCTTGTTGAACAGTTTTATTATTTTGTGCCATAAGTGCCTAATTTATCATTCTAGTAGAACATGTGGTTTGGTTATAAGGTTGGTTACATGGGAAACATTATTCATAATACTGTGCCATGTTATTTTGCACTGGTACAATCTCTCTAGAGGTTCTAAAAAAATTCTAATTGTAGGGTTGATATGGATTAGCATTAAATTTCTTCTTTGGTTGTGTGGATCAACTTGGTAAGGAGACCTATTAGGCTTATTGGGCTAATAAGTTCTAAGATTTTGGCTATGTTGTCTCTTGATTTTTACTAACTCATTTCCATAAGTTTACAATAGTTACTTTATCTCTTGTAATTCATTAGATTGAGATGGTATGGCATTTTCCTAGCAAAATTCTTGATAAATCAAAGTATTTATAGTAGGTATAAAAGCTATATGGGGTACTTGCAATGGAATAACTGATTGCACCTCTAGAAAATGGGCATTGAGAGCCTTGGGTCTATTTTACCATCCTTAAAAAGGCTAGTTTCTACCTTGATGATAATATTAAATGCATTGGGGAGTGTAGTCCCACCCATATACTAAATCATCATTGATATATAACTATTAAGACATTAAAGAAAGTATAAGAATGCATGTTCAGCTAAAGGCCTTACCATTTGTGGGATTCTATCCCAATTTTTTTGGAACCAAAAGTTGAAATCTGTCATGTGTTCTTGTGGAGCTCTCTTGATAGTAGTTAGTTGCTCTACCAAAGAAAACTAATCTAATTTATCCTTAAAATTATTGTGTAAGGGATCCACTATATGTTCCTATATTTTTTTTTTTGGATGAATTTTTCTAGATATCTATATTAATATAAATAAAGTACAAAAGTCACAAAAAAGGGTTGGGTGGTAGGAAAGCACACCCCGAAAGTGACATGGGCCCAGCCCAGCAAAAATAACTAAAGTCACATGGGCCTAGCCCAGAAAAAAAAATAGAATGAAAACTATGCAGCTAAGGTAGTGCTAGTAGATCCTGGAGGATCCTGGTCATCCAAATTTCTACCCCATACATCAGCGAGGTTAGGAGTGACGTCAGGAGGAGCACCCCAACCATCATCATTTTTATCTTCTTTTTCCTTGCGCTGAGGCGAGATTGCAAGAGCAATCCGCGGAAAGCTTTTACCAGAGGAGGGCCAACTAGAGCTCGAGTCAGGAGGAGCATCTGCAAGCCATCCAGAGCCACCACCACTGTTCCTCGGCACACCACTAGAGTGCCAACCCTGACCAGGTCATGGTGAAGGTGAACGAGTCTGTCGGGGAGGCCGAGAATCCCTCTGAGGAGGAGGTTGGGAGCGAGCCCACGTGGAATCACTCTAATTCCGGCCCCAAGAGGGTGATCAGTGATGGCAGGAGGAGGGTGAGTCAGGAATCCAAGCCATAGTACAAGGGGCATTGCCCCAGTGGTCCAGGTGAGCCACTTCCACTGCAACCTTGTTGGCTTGCACTTGAATCTGTAACATAACATTAGAGCATATAACAACTTTAGCATAAATAGAAACATTATTATCTATATGCGGATGAGCAAAAATACAAGCATTTCTGTCTTTCTAGATACTGAAAAGGATTTTCACTCTGAAAGTGTGCCAAATCTGGGTGAACTTAGCCGAGGTTCCAGGCGGGTCCCCCAGAAGAACCATATGCCACGAAAAGGGTTCAGGCCTAAAAGGTCAAAAGAAATCATGAATCCATGTCCAGAACTATTGAGCTCTGGGACAAAACCAAAAAAGGTGCTTGAAGCTTTCAGGCTTCCCACAAAACAGGCAGCGAAGGTTGGAGACCCCCAAATGAACCAGTCGAGAACCCACAGGCAAGCCTTGGAAAAGAATACACCAAGCAAAGTGGGCCAGCTTTGGATTGACAATTGTAGACCAAATGGCATCAAACCTCCTACACCAAGTAAAGGTTGAGGAGTTAAGAATCCACCTCTAGTTCAACGAGCTGAGCATAGGGAAATGGGGTGAAAGCCACCTATAACCAAGCTGCGGCTTGTAGCTCCTAAGAGGAGTGTCTAGAAACCATTTCCAGTCTTTCCACCAAGGTTTGTGCCCACGAATACCAACTTTGTGAAGAATCTCTGCCAGAATGGCATTCACCAGACCGTCAAAAGTAGGATGGTCCTGGTTTTGAAGGCTGTAATGAGCTTTAAAAACATCCCACTACATAATACTCATGGTAGGCCGGTGGAAGAGCTAGTGCAGTGTCTGAATGCCCTTCTTATGAAATCAGAGAGCTTTGAGCTAAGGCGACTTGGCCAAGGGTTGACCATTTTGGGAAAGAAGGGGAGACCACCAAAGATTATGCTGGTTGATGGACAGCCCATCACAAAACCTCAGCACCAACCCAATGGAGCCAAGGCTTGACACTTTCCCAAGAACACCAAATGCTTTTAGCCACAAAGGAGCCAATAATTTGAACCGGCTCCATCATCACCAGCAGGGTTTGGAAGTCGATGCCTTTCCAGGCAGGTCTATGAATGGGAAACCCAGACTGAATGCAATGTCTGAAGAGAACTTTCTAGGCTTCATCCCCAGTAAGCGCATGGATGATCCACTTGACACAGAAGGCAGTTCCCTGCCGTTGAGTGGAAAGCAAGCCGAGCCCACCCGACTCCTTGGGAAGACAGCAAAATTCCAAAGCGACCCAATGAAAACCCTTATGGGTCTCAGAAGAGGCCCAAAGAAAATCACGGAGCAGCTTCTCGAGTCTAATGTAGGATGCTTTAGAAGGAGCCCAACAGGAAGAATAATAAACATGGGTGGCAGCCAAAACTTTAGAGCACACCTGGAATTTGCCTACCAGCGAGAGAGGCTTGGTAATTTAATAGGCCAGCTTTTGCTCAATTCTAGAGAGCACAGCTTGCCAGAGCTCCCAAGGGGAAGTTTGGAAGGTGAATGGAATGCCCAAGAAGCGAAAGATTTCCCCTTGACCAATCCACTTCCAGTTATAGGATTGAAGCCACGCATGAGTGGGAAGCACAGACTATCTATAGCACAACATTTTGTGCCGAAGCAAGACAAAAAGTGTCAAGGCATTCAAGGGTAGCAGTGATCGAACCTTCATCCTCTAAGAGAGTGAGGAAGGATTCATCAACAAAATGCCCATTGACAAGCTGCTCTTGAGAATCAGGGAGAGTTATTCCTTTAACACGTTGTTGGGAGATAGCATTGGCTAGGAGATATCCAAAACCCTTAGCTGCTAGAACATACAATGTAGGGGCAAGAGGGTATCCCTAGCGAATAGAATGAAAGAGGCCAAAAGCAGAGGACTGGTGGCCATTAATGGAGATGCAAGCTGAGGCATCGAAAAAAATCATGCGAACAGACTGAAGAAAATTCGCTCCAAAACCCAATGCCTGTAACATCACAAGAATGAAAGGCCATTCAATGCGGTCATATGCTTTAGCAAAATCAATTTTGATAAACATGGCTTTCTCGTTTGAACGCCGGGCCCACTCCATGCCTTCCCAAACAACAATAATGTTGTCAAGAATGAACCTGGATTTGATGAATCCAATTTGCTCAGGACGCACAATTTGAGGTAGGAGGTGGTGGATTTTTAGAGCCAAGGTTTTGGCAATAATTTTATAAGAGACATTAAGAAGCGTGATGGGCCGCCAGTTACAAATATCTTCTGGATCTCCAGATTTAGGTATGAATTTAATATTGCCTTTATTTATTAAATTGCCTAAAGAATTGTTGTGAAAGGCTTCAAGATAAACATGATGAAGGTCACTCCCAATACAGTCCCAAAGTGCTTTATAGAATTCATAGGGAAACCATCAATCCCAAGAACCTTGTGATCATCCATGGAGGAAACAACTTCCTTGAGATCATCAATTGTTAATAATTGATCACAAAAATTAATCTGGGCTGAAGAAAGCCTATGTGGCACAACAGCAAGGCAGTGCTGAAGGGCTTGCTGGTGCACAGGCGTGGGGTCCTGAGCCGTGAAAACTTTCTCATAGTGACGCACAAAATCCTGGAGAATGTCAGGTATCTCAAAGAGCACTTGATTACCATCTTTGACGGCTTTAATGGCTGGGGAGGAGTGCCTAGCATGAAGAGCCAAAAAAAATTCTTTGGAGGCATAGTCCCCAATTTTGAGCTAGTGGAGCCGCACCTTGATTTGAGCGCCCCTGGCAGAATAGCTATCAGCCACTTGCTTCTGGTGTCTTAAGTCCGCCACCCAAACTTGATGTGACGGACAGAAAGGACAAGCCACTAAGGCCTCCGTAGCAGCACGCAAGTTAGTAGTGGTGGCCTTGTAAGAGTGCCGGTGGAATAAAGTAAGTTGTCACCCATAAATGCACAGGAAGCACACAGTACGAATGATAGCATCATTCCACCAAGCAATCCAGTCCGTACTGCCAACCGGATGACACTCTAAATTCCACACTCGAAGAATGTGGGACATGGTGGGCTTGTGACAGAGCAGAGATGTGTTCAAAAAGAATTGTGTCTTACACATGTGAGGCTGCCAAGTATCCCATTCAATCCGAAATTGAATGGGGAAGTGATCCGAAAGGGTCACATCCACAAGCGGCTTGACAGGCAAGGAAGAGCTTTTGAAAGAAAAAAAAGATTGTGCCGAGATCATGGCACGATCAAGGTGCTTAAAGACTCTGTCAGTACTAGCTCTATAGTTACACCAAGTGTGCCAAATGGAATGAGAATGACGGTAACCCAGGTTGGGATCAAAAAGCCCCAATTTATTGCGAAAGTAAAACCACGCCTCCCTTTCGCCTGCAGCCCAACAAAAAGGTACAGTGCCATTTTTATCATACGCTATTTCAACCATGTTGAAATCCCCACAAAGCAACCAGGTGGCAACTAGCAAAGAGTTTGCAAGCTATCGCCAAAGCAAACAACACTCCACAGCATCATTAGAGGCGTAAATATTGATAATCCCAAAGGAATGATTCTCAATATTGAGAAGAGTCTAGAGAGCCCGTTGGGAGGGATCCACCCCATGGTCAACCAAATAAGGAAGCAACCGTGGGGCCAAAAGAGTAGTTGCTCCACCATGACCAGCCTCATGCAAGGTACAAAACAAAGTGTTGGCTGGCCAAATAGAGCGACAAGCTGAAGCAAGCAAAAAACCTAAAATTTTAACTTCCTGAAGACAAAGCACTTCAGTCTGCGAAAAATTCTTCAAAGTATTCCTAACAGAATACTTTCTTGAGAGTTCCATGAGACCTCAAACACTCCATGACAGAAAATTCATGGAAATTCGTCCATGTTTGCAGAATCCCGGTCCTCTTCACATAGGGAAGAGAAGCTATTCTTCAAAAACTCTTGTGGAACTGAACCCAATTGAATAGAGGGAGAATACCTCTGCTTTTCTAGTACATATTCACCTTCTTCCAATGGAGGAGACCGGCTGCAAGAATGTCATTGGCTCTCCACATCGGCGGATACTATCGGCTGAGCACATAAAATTGTAGCAGCCTGGGGCATGGCCTATGGCCTGGGCTGTAAAATAGCAGAAGCCCCTCCTGTGGGAGTGGCCTTCCCCTTCTCTGAAGGGTTTGAAACCTATTGGGTCAGTTCCGGGGCTTTGGGAGCCAACCTAGAACCATGTGACTTATTTTTCTGGTTGGCGACCGTGGTCCGCTTTGTGTCTGCCTTAGCCAAAGGCTCTATCTGACGAGGCTTTTCAGCACCCCGCGACTAAGAAACAGTACGGGGAACTGACAAAGGGCAGTCCCTGATCTTATGATCAATTGATTGGCACCGGTAGCACATGTTGGGAAGGTTAAAATATGTGATTTTTTGGGAGTGGTGAATATCCTTGATTTGAAGGTCAATAGTCTCTTTCAAATCTTTGGATAAATCAACTTCCACACAAACCCTCTTCTGAGGATGGGCTTGAAAGAACTTATCAGGTTCAATGCAAACAACCTTCCCCAGAGAGGAAGCAATATGGTGCAAGAAGGGCACACACGGCAAGGGAAACCCGGGAGACTCAATCCAGACTAGCACATGCATTTTGGTGTCCTCAGAGATAGCAAAGTCCTGAGTCCAGGACTGGAAAACCAACAAGGAGGAATGGACATACCAGGGTCCATGACCTAGGATAGCTTGGACATGGTTAACTTCTACAAAGCGAAACAAGAAAAAACCCTTGGTCAGATTTTGGACCATATCAAGGCAGACCCCATGAGGGACCCAGGCCTTGTTAACCGAGTCTTTTAGCACACTTTCAAGGGGAGTCCTCCCAACAAAAAAACCCACAAGGGTGTGTTTTTCAAGCCACTGGCATGCAGAATCAAAATCAGGTAAAGGTAAAACTACATCAGCAAGAGCGTCAAAATGCTTACCTCGTGAAAGACTTTCAAAACAAATTTTCAAGGGTGTTTGTTCGGTGGGGGAGCCATTAAACTGCACCGTCGAACCGCTAACACCAGCAAGAATTGTCAGGTTAGAGTTGGTTGAAGGCATAATAAACCCCTAAAACCGCAGTAAATGCGGTTGTACGCAATGGAGGAACCAAAATCCTATGCAATAAGTGCAGTATGATGTAGGAGGGGCCACGGATGACCTCAGAAAACTCGAAACCCTAGCAGAGCTCATGCACCTATTCCTATATTTTGATTGAATTGATAGGTAAACTCTTGATCCATTGTAATTCCTTTCCCTTTAATGAAGCAACTAGAAGTCTAATTGCCATATTTTTAGTAGTGATATGTATTGTGAACTACACATAGTGTGGCCACATCCCTAATGTGCTCAATAGGTTTAGTTTTATTCTCTCCAATGAAAAATTGAAAGCTCCTCAAGGTTGCATAGGTATTTCATTATATTGGACAAGATCTAATGGACACCCCTATTAAATGGTGCAAAAAGCAAATGGACTTGCCATTGGACTTTTTGGTACTTGATTCTTTGAAATAAAAATTATAGGGCTATAATTTGGAGATGTAGAATGTGTCATTTTTTATGGGCTAAGAATTATTCTTCTTGCTCTCCCTTTTCTTCTAGGTGGTGATAGCTGTAAATACTCAAAAGGAGTTGAACTTTTTCTTGTTCTTTTCATGTGTTTCTTTTCACTATATTTGATTCAAAATTATAGTGTAGAGTTGCTAGGTATATGTTTTTCACCTCAAAAGGATAGAAACACTATTGTATATACTAGAAAATAAGTGAAGATGGAATAATTCTAAGACTGAAACAAGTTTTAGTGTCCCACTGAGGATTCCAAAATTTGTTGTCAATAGGATTACAGCCTCACTAAGTGTGATACATAGCTATCTTATGGAACATGGGATCATCTTCGAGCTATGGGTAACTTATAATGAAGATGAACCTCTAGAGAGGGTTGGTTCCATTGATGGACCTCCTATATACTATTTTTTTATAAGGAAAATGTATAGAGGAGAACTATAAATGAAAATATTAACCCTAAGAGGAGATGCACAAAATGATTTAATATCTATAATAATGCTTTTCCATAAAAATTCCCAATTACTTAGATAGTATTCACACAACTCAATATTTCTCATGCTCATACATCAATTTTTCACTTTTTCCTACACCAAACTATGTTAGTAGTCTTAGCTTTAAATATTTCTACAAGTGATTGGAAATTTACACCACTTCATTAGTTTCTCAAAGTCACATAAATTTTATCCAACAATAATTCCAATTGAAAAAATATAAATCACAATATTAAATTGAAATTGTGTTGAAGTAACTATCAAATATCTAGTTATACCTTCAAATACATCAATATGTTCCTAAGCTGAAAACACCTAAAAACAAAGGTAAAACCCCTACAATATTAAAAATTTCATTCTATGTATCAAATACATAATTTTGTGTATCAAATGCATAATTTTGTGTATCAAATGCATAATTTTTTGTATTATTGTTTGGTGTGTGCCTTGGTCTTCCTTGTCTAGCATGATGGTTGGGTTTGTGACATTGCTTAACTGTCTCTTGTGGATCTTACATAAATCTAGTGGTTGTATCGAGCATTGATAGGTCTATCTCTTGGTACAATGGCAACCACCAATGTAACAATTGGTATCAGAGCTGAGGTCACAGGTTCAAATCCCTCACTTGTGCCAAGGGAGGATTGTTGCAAGATGGTGTGTCCCTTGGCCTTCCTTGTCTAGCATGGCTCTTGGGTTTGTGACAGGGATTAACCACCTCTTATGGATCTTACATAAATTTGGCGGTTGTATCAGGCATTGACAAGTTGATATTTTGGTGTAACGACAACCACCAATGTAACAATTATATGTGTAATTTTGTGTATTAGATGAATAATTATATGTATCAAATACACAACTCTATGTATTAGATGCACAACTCTATCATTTCACAATTCAAATTCGTTAATATAGAATTAGAAGCATTATTTTACACTTGTAACCTTAAAAAAATCACAAAGAATCAAAGAAAACTTTTAAATTTTAGGGATGTGAGTCCCATCAAGCATGTCGGAATGTAAATCCTAAATCATGTTATGAAATTTGAAAAACTAGGAAGTGTCAATAAAATACCCCATTCAATAGCAAAATGACCACATCAATACAAGTGTGTGGACAAAACATGAAAGAAAATAAAATTAAACTATTTCACCTCCACAAACATGCCTAATCTTACTCTATTGTATCTTATGAAATGTTGTAAATGATAGTATGTGGATTTATCTTAGCTTATTATAACCTTGATTTGAAAAATAGATGCAAGTATGGCTTTTTTGTCACTAGGATTACACCCTGGATAAGTGTGATACTTATCTATCCTATGAAACATTGGATCATCTTAAAGTTGTGGGTAACTTATAGTAAAGATAAACCTATAGAGAGGGCCAGTTCCCTTGATGGACCTCCTATATACTATTTCTTGATAAGTAAAATGGATAGAAGAGAATTATAAATAAAAATATTAACCCTAGGAGGTGATACAACAAATGATTTAAGATCTATAATATTACTTTTCCACACAAATTCCCAATTACTCAGCTAGTACTCACACAACTCAATATCTCCCATGCTCATACATAAAAATTTCATAATAAGGTCAAATGTTTATAACTTTAGAAGAAAAACAAAATTATTTTCACAACTAAAATATATTAGCATCAATAACACAACCCATGACCAATATGAGACATGAATTTTCTACTTAAAGGTGTTGGAATGAGACAACATAATTGAGGATTTATTTATAAAAAGGAAAAATATATGTATCATACACACAATGAAACAACTATCAAGAAGGAAAAATAACTTAATTCTATTCAAAAGAAGGTGTTTCTATAGTTACATATGAATCTAGAAAAAAAGTATTTATTTGAGTTACAATGATGCTTCTTGATTGAAAGAATCTTCAAAGGTTACAATGCAAAAAATAAAGAATAGGCAATCACTAACTACTAAACCCTGAGCACTTAGGCTTTATACAAATCATCTTTTTGATAGCTAAACTTCTCTTTAATGCTACTTGGACTGCTTTCCAATCATGCAAATAATGTAGATTATGTAAAGAGTATCTCTCTTAACTTTTGGTATTTATCTAATCTACATGGTCCCTGAAATCTACTCCATCTAATTATAGTGACTAAACTTCACTATGGATTTATGATTGTTTCTTTCTTCATAGATTTTCTCAAGAATCTTAAGCATGTAAAGTGGAAAATAATCCCCTTTTAGGTTGAAACCACCCTTAACTATGTTGGAAAAACAAGAATAGACAACTAAGAGGGGGGGTGAATCAGTTGTCACAAAATTTAAAACTTATTCAATCTTATTAACCTTTAATCTCAAATTTGATAATTAACAATGAAAGCATGAATCATCAACACATCAGAACATAAGAACACCAAGATTTTATATATGGAAACGTTGCTAGGGGAAAAACCACAGTAGATGTTAGTCCACAAGATTATACCCTGTTAGAAGTATAATGAAAAATGAATAAGGAATGCACATGCATTTAGGCACACTGCCTAGAGCTCACTGCTCAAAAGGGAAGGCTCACTGCCTTATAGAAACATTTAGATTAAAACCATCTGAAGAATTTGAACTAAGAAATTAGCTTCTGCAAAAGCCTGATTATAGTTTTGGTTAAGCATAGAAATAATTCTTCACACTTCGCTCAATCTTGTTCACACTCTGCTCTGCAATCGAATGATCTAATCTTTATTCACACATTTCACATACACATTTCATGCTCTCATATCTCAAATGAAGAAAACAATCACTCTTATATATCTGCTACATGGATTTACGTCAACAACTCTGTCGATTAAGAAAAAGAATAAATTACAAACTATTGTCCCAAATCATGAACAAATCTCAATGTGCACCAAATGAAGTTGGTCACAACATAATGAAGACCTAAATCAACATCCTCAAACATTCCAAGCATTCAAAAATTAATCCACGAGGATCTGCAACATGCTACAACCACCATGTCGAAAAAGAACATGAAAACCCGAACACACAAAGGAAAAATATTTGATCATGATCACACCGATCAACATAGACATGCAAATATGATAGATCACAATCTAGAAACATCTACGAACATTGCAAGAGCATATGCAACAACTCAATTTACCAGAAACACATTCTCATCTTCCAGAACCACCAACTACAGTGATAGAATAACTGTAGGAACACAAAAACTCCCAACTTCCACAAATCTTGATGTGTACCACCAAAAATTTTAGAGAACATACTAGATAGGCATAGAAAAAAACCCTTTAATTTTTGATTTCTGAATACCAACTTACATAATTTTCCACCACTCTGATCTTCATAGCTTTACAGACTACCTGCAACATATTTGTTTTAATTTTCTCAATATACTTGACATTTACAACCTTCAAGACACTTGATGCTAATAGAGTTGACATCAATGACAACCACATATCAACAACACAACCACAACATCCAAAAATTTCCCCCTTTAGCATTGATGGCAACACATGATGTGAAAAATACCATCAACACAACTAGCTCTTTCTCCAATAATCTCCTTCTTCTCATATTGTTCTTCTCCCTCTTACATTACTCTTCCCCCCTTTTCTTCCTCAAAGGTTTTTCACATTACTCTTCTCCCCCTTTGACATCAATGGAAAAGGTACACAATTTCTAAACCACATATCAAACATCTAACTACTCCCCCTGAGTAGCAACCACCACAACATCAATCCAAAACAAGATTTGGCCATGAGTGCGCGAATTGATCCAAAGTCTTGCATCTTAGTTTAGATTAGGAAGGGAAATCATCCCTAACTTGCCTCTAAGATACTCAAAAGTATCCTTAGGTAGCAGTTTAGTAAAGATACCTGCAATTTGTTCCTTGGTAGGCACATACTCCAATCTAACTTCTTTGTCACTCACTGTTTCTCTCAAATAGTGATACTTGATAGATATATGCTTTATTTTTTAATGTAGCACTAGATTCTTGGAAATGTTTATTGCACTTGAATTGTCACAAAATATAGAAATAGGTTCATCATACTCAACTCTGATATCTCTCAACATTTGCTTCATCCATATTACTTGAGTACAATTGTTTGTAGCAGCAATATATTCTACTTTGGCGGTAGATAAGGAAATGAAATTCTGCTTTTTAGTTAGCCAAGACACTAGCTTCTTCCCCAAGAAGAATGCACCACCACTTGTACTTTTCCTATCATCCACATCTCCTGCCCAATATGCATCTATAAAGATGCTCAAATTAAGATCATCTTCAGGATACCAAAGACCAAAGTCAACCGTTCCTTTCAAATATCTAAAAATTATCTTTATTGTAGTCACATGTGATTCCTTTGGATCGGCTTGATATCTAGCAACCATGCATATAACATTCATGATGTTTGGCCTGGTTTGAGTCAAATAGAGCAATTCACCAATCATTGGCATGTACCTTGTTTGATTAGCCTTAAGATAATCATCATTTTGTGTTAACTTGCATCTGATTACCATGGGTGTACCTACAGGCTTTGAATCTTCCATTCCAAACTTTTTCAATAACTCTCTCACATATTTGGACTAAGATACAAATATTTCATTGTCAAACTGAGTGATTTGTAATCCTAAAAAGAATTTCATCTCTCCAATCATTGACATCTCAAACTCACTTTTCATTTCATCAGTAAACTTCATACACAAGTCATCATCACCTTTAATTATGATGTCATCAACAAATACTTCAATAATCAGCTCTTTATCCCGATCCATCTTAAAATATAGATTTTTATCAGTAGTACCTTTATTCAATCCAAGCTTCAACAAGAATTTATCCAGTCTAGCATATTAGGCTCTAGGGGCTTGCTTAATTCCATACAGTGCTTTCTTCAACCAACACACCATGTCTTTTTCATCAGTCGGTTGCTCCATTTAGAAATGTTGACTTCACATCCATTTGATAGACTTTGTAGTTCTTAAATGTAGCATAAGTAAGAAACAAACTTATAGCTTCAATTCTAGCAACAGAGGCAAAGTTTTCTTCAAAATTAATACCTTCCATCTGTGAGTATCCTTTACATACTAGTCTTGCTTTATTCCTAACCACTTCACCTTCTTCATTCAACTTATTCTGAAAGACCCATTTGGTTCCAATCACATTTTTATTTTGAGTTCTAGGAACAAGAATCCATGTATCATTCTTCTTTATCTACATCAATTCTTCCTTCATGGCTTCCTCCAATATTCATCTTTATATGCTTCACTGACATTGCTAGGTTCAGTCTTGGAATTCAAACAATATTCTTCTGCAATTCTCCTTCTAGTCTATATACCTTTGTTCTTCTCTCCTATAATCTAACTTTCAGAATGATTTAGCTTTACATACCTTGGGACTTTGGGATTCTCTCTAACTTTTGGTTCTTCATTTCTTTCTTCTATAATTCCACTAGCTTCTCCTTCATGATTCCCTTGATTCACTGAAACAATTTGAACTTGACTCTATATCTAAGTAGTATTTCCTTTTTGAGTACTATCCTATTGATCATCTGAGTCATATCCATAGTATCTGGATGATCTTTCAGTATCCTCATCAACTCTGACATTTGCACTTTCAGCCATTTTCTTCAATCTTCTATTGTAGCACCAGTAGGCTTTGCTTTTGGTAGAGTAAACCAGAAAGATTCCTTCATCACTTCTAGCATCAAACTTGCCAATATCTTCATCTCTCTTGATATAACATATAATTCCAAATATTTTGAAATATTTAATAGTAGGCTTATGACCAAACCACAGCTCAAAAGGAGTCTTACCAGAATTACCATTGACATTTATTTGGTTGATAGTATATACAGTATTGCTTATAGCTTCTCTCCAGTATATATGAGGAGCATTACCTTCCAACTACATAGTTCTAGCAGCATCTAGAATTGTTTTGTTCTTTCTCTCAACAACTCCATTCTATTGAGGAGTCTAAGGAGCAAATAACTATCTTTTGATTCCATGCTCTTCAAAAAATGAATTGAACTCTCAGGAAGTGAATTCACCACCTCTGTCTAATCTTAAGCATTTGATCTTCAGACCTATCTAATTCTCTACCATTGCTTTGAACATTTGAAATTTTCTAGTGCTTCATGTTTTTTCTCTCAAGAAAGCAACCCATATCATCCTAGAGTAATCATCAATAAGCAACATAAAGTACCTTTCTCCTTGTAGACTTTTTATTTTGGATGGACCACATAGATCAGTATGTACCAACTCTAGCACTCCATTAGAATGATTTTGTTTGCTCTGAAAAGAAACTCTAGTCTACTTTCCCATCTTACATTCCTTTTATATGGTGTTAGTAGGCTTTACTAACTGAAGTAGATCTTTGACTACTTGTGTGGAGCATACTTTGACAATGTTATCAAAATTCACATGACATAGCCTCCTATGCCATAACCATCTTACATCAACTTGAGAAATTAAACAAATTTCACTAGTAGCACTCAAGTGAAAAATGTCACCTCTTGTCTTTGTACCTGAAGCAATTACATTTCTAGAACTTCCCAATATCCTACACTTAACATCTTTGAACTAAATATCGTATCCCTTGTCTACCATCTGTCCAACACTCAACAAGTTATGATTCAAACCTTCTACATAAAGAACATCATTTGTATTATTTTTACCACAAAAGGAAATAGTGCCTTTGCCATGAATCACACCAGAAGTGTTGTCTCCAAATCTTACAAAACCACCGTCATATTTTTCCAAGCTTACAAACTTGCTTTTTTCACCAACCATATGATGTGAGAATCTACTGTCAATCACCCACTCATCCTTTTCTTCAATTTTGGCTACAAGATCTTTCTCAACATTCACATTTCTAGTAGAATCAGTGGACACCAGACCATTTTCCTTGATAGAAATGAATACCCATCCATCCTCATTTCCATATCTTTATCAGATTCATCATCAGTAACAACTTCTTCAGCAAAATAACATTTCTTTTAAAATCTAGACTTGTCAGGTTTGTACTTAGAAACTCTTTCAGGAGACC
Source organism: Sequoiadendron giganteum (assembly GCA_007115665.2). Taxonomy (NCBI): domain Eukaryota; kingdom Viridiplantae; phylum Streptophyta; class Pinopsida; order Cupressales; family Cupressaceae; genus Sequoiadendron; species Sequoiadendron giganteum. The sequence goes on along the minus strand of CM021101.1, from coordinate 184,304,566 downwards.
TTGATGAAAAATGACCTATCTTACTACAAGAAAAACATTTAATAGGTAACTTCCCTTTGTAATTACCATGTCCTTTGGATTCTCTTTTCACAATCAATGCTTCTAGTTCTTCTAGCTCTCTTTCTTCATCTTCAATATGTTTCATCTCATCTTCATATTTGAATGTCTTTCTAGAACTTTCTCCTGGATCATATCTTTGCTTGTTTCTTCCAGATAGAGTAGCTTTAAATGCAAATTTTGTCTTAGGAGAAGACTCGCCAAATTCACTCAACTCAAAGGCAGCTAGTTTACTAATCAACATATCTCTTGTCATATTTGTTACTATCCCGAGCTCTTCAATAGCATGAGATTTTGTTTTGTAAGTAGGCACTGATCTGAGCACTTTGGCCATAATCTCATCTTCTTCCAAAATTCCACTGACACATCTAATACCCATCGCTAGTTGATTTACTCATGAAAGCAATAATTTTTTCATCTTCACTCATCTTCATGTTTTCCCACTTGCCTTTCAAACTTTGCAACTTAGCAACTTTCACTTGTGCATCTCCTTCATACAATGTTTCTAACTTCTTCTAGATCTCATGTGTTGTTCTCAGACCTATCACATTTTTCATCTTTGAATCTATCAAAGCACTCAATAATGCTTCTATAGCCCTGGTATTTGTTCTAGCTTCTTTGATCTCATCAGGAGTAGAGGGACCATTTTGAGGAATATTATATCTATTCTTTGTAATCTTTCAGAAGGGTTCTTGGTGCAGGAGCACCTAGAAGAACACCTAGGAAACACTAGGAATAGGAAATTGTTTTGTTAGTTTTTGTTTTGATGTTATAAGGTCATGTTGACCATTGCAATTGTGGGAGAAACCTAAAATGTCTTGGTCAGGAGCTATCAGGAGTGGATGAGTTTAGCAACTTGTTTCCACTAGGATTCCCTAGCAATTGGAAATAAAGCCCAAAATGTTGCATTTGTGCAATTTTGGCCTAATGTGGTGGTTATGTCTGACCAAGGGGAAGGGTAACCACTTTATGAACCTTTAAAAGGGGTGCCTTGACCTGTGTGAAATGTTGGAGGGCAATACAAATTTTGTAGTTTGAAAATTTCATGAAGGACAAGCGAGGACAGTAGAAGATTCACTAATTTTTCTGTGTTTTTGTTCTTGGTGGTGTGTTAATGGCATAACCAGGCCTTGTTATGTGTGTGGAATGTGATCTAATTGTCTTCCAAGTCTTGGTTGGGTATGTAGGTAGTTGTTTCATTGTTTAAAGCTTTTAATTTTAGTTCTCTAGGTTCTTGTTTTGGTTATTCTGACTGGCAAACTGCAATAAATGGAGTTCTAGACCACTCTTTCCCTGTACCTGGTGTATGGGCTCTTGGAAATAGTGGCTAGGCTCCATTCCTGTACTTATAGTAGTGGTAGGAGTCATTAGGGGCCAGTTATTCATGAAAGAAGACCTTTCCTAGGTGAGCTAAACAGTGCCCAACTAGGAAAGTCAAGGGGTGTGAAGCACCTAACTTGCAGGGGAGACCTCTCCATGCTAAACCCCATGGTAGAAAGGTGGATGGAGGCCCTACAAAGGTCTGGTATCAATTAAGAGGCTACACTAATCCATTTGATGGAATAACTCCATAACAGTTCCCCAAATGGTCAAGAAATGGCTCTAAAAGGCCTAAATTTGCTAAATTGAAACGTCTGACTTGTGTACAGACAGTCCAGGGATCAGACTTTGAAAAAATTAAAGTGGTAGACATCAGGGTTGAGAATCCATAGAAAAGATTTGGAGTTCTTTGGAGAACTTGGGTAAGTTTACTCATTTCCTTAGAGCAAAGACCTATTTGGAGGCCTAGAATTAGGGAACTAAAACCCTAGGTGAGGGTTTGATGAAAGCGATGGAGAGTTGGAGTTTGGTGATTGTCCAAGGACCTTAGAAAGATGCTATGAATTCATTGTAAACATATCTATACCCCTGCAAGAACCTAACTGAGTGTTGAGAGTGTTTGACCTTTAGGGAAGATTAAGGGTCAAGGGTGAGGTAGTGGCAAAGCGCCAAGTTTGGTTTGGTAGTTGTGAACTTGGATGAAAGTGGGGATGGCTAGTAGAACTAGGGGTACCTATACCTGAGATAGGACCTATAGGTGAAGGTGGTGGAGAGTGCCACCATAGGGGATTTCCAAGGTGAGACCCAGAGCATGGAACAGTGAGTGTTCCATCCAAACCCAACTTACATCAGTTCTCAGATGCACTTCAAATGGCACTCCATTTTGATCTTCCACAGAGAGTAATTTGTACAATTGAATCTAGGACTATCCTTCTTGTATGATGCCATCTCGGATCACCTCAAGATATTAAACTTCTTCAAAGGAACCAGCTCTGATACCAATTGCTGGAAAAACAAGAGTAGACAAATGAGAGGGGGGTGAACCATTTGTCACATAATTTAAAACTTATTCAATCTTATTAACCTTTAATCCTAGATTTGATAATTAATAGTGAAAGCATGAATCATCAACACATCAGAAACACAAGAACACCAGGATTTTATACGTGGAAACCCTATTAGGGGAAAAACCACAGTGGATGTTAGTCCACAAAATTATACCCTATTAGAATTATAATGAAAAATGAATAAGGAATGCACATGCATTCAGGCACACTACCTAGAGCTCACTTCATTACAGAAACATTCAAACTAAAACCATCTGAAGAATTTAAACTGAGAAATTAGCTTTTGCAAAATCTTGATTACAGTTCCAGTTAAGCACATAAATACTTCTTCACATTTCGCTCATTCTTCTTCACACACTGCTTTGCAATTGAATGATCTAATATTTATTTGCACATTTTGCATACACACTTCATGCTCACATATCTCAAATGAAGAAAACAATCACTCTTATATATTTACTACATGGATTTACATCAACAAATCTCTCAACTAAAGAAAAAGAATAAATTACAAACTATTGGCCAAAATCATGAACAAATCTTAATGTGCACCAACTGAAGTCTATCACAACATAATGAATACCTAAATCAGCATCCTCAAATTTTCCAAGCATTCAAATATTAATCCATGAGGATCCGCAACATGCTACAACCACCATGTTGGCCAAGAACATGAAAACCCGAACACACAAAGGAAAAATATTTGATCACTATCACACCGATCAACGCGGATGTGAAAAAATTATAGAGCATGATCTAGAAACATCTACGAACATTGCAGGAGAATACGCAACAACTCAATTTACCATAAAAATGTTCTCATCTTCCAGAACCACTAGTTACAGTGATATAATAACTGTAGGAACATAGAAACTCACAACTTCCACAAATCTTGATGCGTATCACTAAAACTTCCAAAGAACATACTAGATAGGCTCAACAAAAAACCCTTTAATGCATGACTTTTGAACACCAACTTACAGAACTTTCTACCACTCTGATCTTCACAACTTCACAGACTACCTGCAACATATTTATTTTAATTTTCTCAATATCCTTGACATATACAGCCTTCAAGACACTTGATGCTAATAGTATTGACATCAATGAAAAAAACATATTAGAAACACAACCACAACATCCAACAAACTATTTTTTTTAATGCCTCTATGATATCTCTTAAAATATAGAAATTTTTTTGGTGTTTTATCTATAGCAAGATCTATTCATGAATTATAGATAATGACAACAAGGGTCTATAGAATGATAAGGCATGCATGGCATCCTTTCTAGCATGAAAATACACATGAAAATTTATCCCAATTGATTGAGGATTTCATTTATCTTCTATAGATGCTCAAAAAAATGGCATCCTTGATCATTATCAGCTATGTAATTTGAACCCTAGATCTCTACTATTATGGAAGAGAATCGATGGCTTGAAATGACTTGACTAATTTTCAATGTCTTTAAAAATTCCCCACCAATATGGGAGCATCGTGTTGGAGTCAAACTGTACATGTCATCAAAATAGGCTCATCAAGAAAATTCATTGAAAAAGATTTGATTACACCATCAAACACATGTCACCCTCCCTCTCTTCCACTATTTTAAAATTTTAAAATTGAGCCCAGCACAAAAAGTCCACAGACCTACAAAAGCAATCAAAAAAGGCTACATTTCAACTATCTTATAGCTCTACACCTTGAAACTAATTCCCCCTTAAGTTGCTCATGGACTTGTAGAATGAATAAGGTGTTTCCATGTGTTGACTTCTCACACTTTCACAATCTAGAATGCGTTCAAATGCACATGACAACTAATAGGGGGGGTGAATCAATTATGTAAAAAGTTTTACTTCCAAACTTAAATGTTTCACTTTATCATCAATTTTTTATTAAGTGTGAACATGAAATGAAAATAACAGAAACACAACACCAGAGACACCAGATTTACGTGGAAAACCCAATGAGGTAAAAACCGCAGTGAGGATTAACTCACAATACATATGTAAAGAAATATCGGATACAACGGCTCACCTCTAGAGGGATCACTACCCAAATACAAATGCTCACTGCCAGAGGGCTCATTGCCCAGATACAAAGGCTCACTACCTAGATTAAGGGCTCACTACCTTAGGGCTCACTGTCCAGAAAAGGGAGGCTCAGTGCCTACAGAAAAATATAAATAGATAGATAAAAGACCCACCACTAGGAGTTACACACACTTCACAACATAATCAAAAGATTTATACAATAAGGCACTGCCACCTTGATTCACTCTTCCACACTCTTCCTTTCATATTTGATTGCACACTTTGCACATGCTTGAATCGAATAATGGATGGATATTGAATTCACTTCAACTTGTCTTTCTTTTATACGATCATCAACCTTAGAAACATTCATAAGGTTGGCTATACAATTCAAATTCAAACTAGGTCGGCTACTCAAAATTCTCATGGTGAATAAGAATGTGAAAGGACTAATTACATATTTAATTTAAGACCCAAACAACATCTTGGATCACTCGCACGCTTCCTTAAGTCAATGCAAATGCTTAATGTAACATGTAAACACTAGGTCGGCCAAACCTAATGAAAACACCAATAATCTTTGAAGTACACGCACCACAAGCAAGATAATCTCACTTGGATAGCTCAACACACTTCACCAGTCAATCTACCATCTCTGAGAATACCTCAGATACATCTGCAACAACGTCAACAAACTTCATTCTCAGGTAACACATCACCAATCCAATTGGATCATCTAGAAAAGATACTGGAGATCTGGAGTAGGTCTTCCAAAGTGCCAATCCACACTAAAATTTGGTCGAATACAAAAACCAACACAAAGAGTAATCTCCCAGATCTATAAGATCTAAAACCAAACACTAGAGGATTGCGGAGCTAGAATATTTCTCCTAGTCCATAATTAGATAACACTCGTAAACCAGTTCACACACTAGTGACCATATATTTTTCTCTCCATCAAACCAGGAGCTAAAACTCATAATATACAAGCCATTTAAGCTCATGAACACACACAAAGATCTGCAAAATCATAGGGTCAATACAAAGGAAATGCATACCACAATACTAGATCATGCACATAACACACTTCAACTCAGCTTTCATTAATTCTCAAATTTTCTCAAAAGAACTTGGCAACAACTCAACTTGTATAGTGTTGACATCAATGACAACATTAATGGAAACACCACCAAATACATCCATACTTGCAAAAATCTCCCCCTTTTTCATTGATGGTAACACATGATGTGAAAAACCATCAAAGATAGCATACATGCTTCTTAGAAGTGACAATTTGCCAAGCATAAAATTTCCACATGCTCTCTCCCATAGGCATACTTGATTTTTAGAAGTGACAACCTATACAAGCATATAAATTTCACATGCTCTCTATCTCCCCCTTTGTCATCAATGGAAAAGGAAATTCTTTCCATAGAAATATTTTTTCACTCCCCCTTTGGAGTACATCCACATCACATACTGCAACAATGCACTTATCTACTCCCCCTGAGGAGTAGACCTCAATCATCAATCTAGAACAAAAGAGAAATGTGAATCCATTGGACTGATGCACCTCCATGTGCACTTAGTTCAAAGAAGGAGGGGAAGAAACCCCTAACTTCCCTCTAAGATACTCAAAAGTATCCTTTAAAAGGGCCTTAGTGAATATGTCTACAAGTTGTTCCTTGGTAGGTACATATTCAAGTATAACTTCATTCTACAATACCGTCTCCCTCAAGTAGTGATATTTGATAGATATGTGCTTTTTTCTAGAATGCATCACTGGATTCTTTGAGATATTTATAGCACTTGTATTGTCACAAAATATAGAGATAGGTTCATCACTTACCACACCTATGTCCAACAAGGTTTGCTTCATACACACAACTTGTGTATAGCACAATGTTGTTGCAATATACTCTGCTTCTGCAGTGGATAAAAAAATTGGATCTTGTTTCTTGCTAACCCATGAAACTAATCTTCCTCCAAGAAAGAATGCACCACCACTTGTACTCTTCCGGTCATCAACACAACAAGCCAAATCTGCATCAGTATAGGCATTTAAAGTGAAATCATCATCCTTTTTATTCCATAGCCCATAGTCTTAAGTTCCTTTGAGATATTTGAATATCCTTTTCATAGTTGTAACATGTGCTTCCTTTGGTTCTTCTTGAAATTTTGCAACCAAACATATTGCATGCATAATGTCAGGTCTAGTAGCAGTAAGATACAACAATCCTTAAATCATGGATTTGTACAAGCTCTGATCAACTTAAGCAAATTCATCTTCCTTACTCAGCTTACATCTAGTTACCATAGGGGTACAAACCAGTTTAGAATCATCCATTCTAAACTTCTTCAATAATTTCTTAACATACTTAGATTGTGAGATTAATATTCCTTTGTCAATTTGATTAACTTGAATTCCAAGGAAGAAATTTAGTTCACCAATCATAGACATTTCAAATTCTTTTTGCATCTCTTCAGAAAACTTCTTACACATACCTTCATTTCCACTAAAAATAATATCATCAACATATACCACAATTATCAACATCTTGCCTTTCTCAGCCTTGAAGTAAAGATTGTTGTCATTTGAATATCCAAGAAAAATTCCGTCATCACATCTAGCATCAAAATTTCCAAGATTTTCTTCATCCCTTCTGATGTAGCATCTACTACCAAATACCTTAAAGTATTTCATAGTAGGAGTCTTACGAGTCCATAACTCATAAGGGTTATTAGTGTTGTTACCTCTTATTTGAACTCTGTAAAGAATATAAATAGCAGTATGAATAGCTTTTCTCCAATACACATCAGGAACATTTGATTCTTTCATCATAGTTCTTGCAACTTCTTGAATAGTCCAGTTCTTTCTTTCTAAAACTCCATTTTTCTTAGGGATTCTAGGAGCAGAATAACGTCTTTTTATGCCATGTTCTTCACATAATGCATTGAACTCACCAAAAGTAAATTATCCACCTCTATCATACCTTAAGCATTTAATCCTCAGATTTGCCTCATTTTCTACTCTTTCCTTAAAGACCTTGAATCTATCAAGAGACTGAGACTTTTCTCTAGGAAATGTAACCCATGTTATCCTAGAGTAATCATCAATCAAGAGAATCTAGTACATGTCACCACTTAGGATTTTTGTTCTTGTAGGACCACAGAGGTCTGTATGGATTAATTCAAGAATTTTGGTAGAAGATTGATCTTTTCCTTTAAAACTGGTTCTTGTTTTATTTCCCATCAAAAAACTTTTGCATATTGAATTTGAAGGATTTGTGATTCTAGGAAGATCTCTCTCAACTTCTCTAGAACTGATCCTAAGCCAATTTATCAAAATTCACATGTCGCATCCTTCGGTGCCAAAGCCAACTTTCACTAATTTGAGAAACAAAACACTAACCATTACTACCTTTAAGTTGATATATGCTTCCATGAGTTCTTTTTCCAGCAGCTACCATAGTTCCAAATCCTTTCTTGATCTCACAAGTATTATCATTAAACACAAGCTTAAAACCTTTGTTGCACATTCTCCCAACACTTAAAACACTATTCCTTAAACTATTTACATAGTAAACATTGTCAATATTATGTTTTCCATCAAATTTAATTGTTCCTTTACCAACAATCTTAGTACCAGAATCATCTCCAAACATGACTATACCTCCATCATACTTCTCAAGTTTAGTAAACTTACTCTTATCTCTAGTCATATGATTTGAGCATCTATTGTCAATTACCCAAAATTCTTCATCATATCTAGCATGAAGAGCAATTACCAAAGTACCTTATGGTTCATCCATCTTACTCTTTGGACCAGATTCCTTTACACATTTCTTTTCTAGGGCTAGAAACAAACATTCATCTTTATATTCCTCAAAATCAGACTCATTATCAAAAATTCTTGCATCTTCCTTGACATAGTACAACTTCTTGAACTTCTTATCCTTCTTATCTTTGTAATTATTGTTATTGTCTTTATTCTTCTTTTGTGTAGCTCTATTAGGACATCTTGATGCATAATGACCAATATTTCCACAACTGAAACACTTAAAGGGCAACTTACCTTTGTATTTACCAGTACCTTTCTTCAATCTCCTTATGAAATTTTCTTCCAGATCTTTTGTATCATCATCATCTAGGGCATCTTCTATCTCCATTGCTTTAAAGGTTGTTTCAGTCTTCTCCTTATCTCTTGCAAATTTTCTCATCTCAAATGCAATCAGGACTCCAAATAGATGTCCCTTAGTAAATGTCTTTGGATCATACTATTCTTCAAGAGAAAATACTTTTTCACTGTAATTGTTTGGTAAGGTCATCAAAATCTTCTCAATTATATCTTCATCTTTCATGATACCACCTTGATTCTTGATTTCAATTGCAATGGTTTCAACTCTCTAATAATAGCTTGCAATGTCTTCTCCTTCCATTCTCAAGTTCTCAAATTTTTTCTTAGCAGTTAATTTCCTTGACAACTTTACTCTCCCATTTCCTTCATAAATGTCTTTCAATTTTGTCCATATTTCAATTGATGTATCCAGAGATAAATTTTTTCCTTTCATTCTTAGATAAGGAAATGAAGAGGGTATACCTAGCTCTTACATTATCCTCATATGCTCTAACCTCATCAGTAGTGGAAGGACCAACTTCTAGTATCACATACTTTGTCTCCACAGCTTCCAGGTATTAAAACTAATTCAAATCAGATAACTCCTCATTTGTTCTTTCCAATCATTGTAATCAGCTCCTTCAAACATAGGAAGCTGCAACTTGTGCACCATCTGATCTACCTCAAGCAGTTAAACTTTTCACCAAGGAACCAGAGCTCTGATACAAATTTTTGAAATGCACAAGACAACTGAGAGGGGGGGTGAATCAGTTGTGTCAAAAAATTTACTTCCAAACTTAAAATTTTCACTTTATCATCAATCTGTTATTAAGAGTGAACATGAAATGAAAATAACAGAAACACAATACCAAAGACACCAGATTTATATGGAAAATGCAATGAGGGAAAAACCACGGTGAGGATTAACTCACAATATAGATTTAAATAAATACAAGATACAACGGCTCACTGCCGAAGGGCTCACTACCCAGATTAAGGGCTCACTAAATTAGGACTCATTTTCAAGAAAAGGGAGGCTCACTGCCTATCAAAAAATACAAATAGATAGATAAAATATCCACCACTAGGAGTTACACACACTTCGCAACTTAATCAGAAGATTTATACAATAAAGCATTGTTACCTTCATTCACTCTTCCACATTCTTCTTTTTGCACTTGTACACAAACTCTGCACTTGCTCAAATCGAACGATGGATGGATATTGAATTAACTTTAATTTGTCTTTCTTTTATACCATCATCAACCTTAGAAACATTCATAAGGTCAACTATACAATTAAAATTCAAACTAGGTCAGCTACTCAACATTCCCATGGTGGATAAGAATGTGAGAGGGCCAATTACATCTAAACACCAGGTCGGAAAAACCTAATGAAAACACCAACAATCTTTGAATTACAGGCATCACTAGCAAGATAATCTCACATAGATAGCTCAATACACTTCACCAGTCAATATTCCATATCTGGGAATACCTCAGATACATTTGCAACAACTTCAAAAAACTTAATTCTTAGGTAACACATCACCAATCCAATTGGATCATCCAGAAAAGATACCAGAGCTCTAGAGCAAGTCTTCCAAAGTGCCAAACCACCCTAAACTTTGCTCAAATACAAAAACCAACACAAAGAGTAATCTCCCAGATCTGCAAGATCTAAAACCGAATACTAGAGGACTGCGGAGAAAAAACATTTCTCCCAATCCATAATCAGATAACACTAGAAAACCATTTCACACACCGGTGAACATATATTTTTCTGTCCATCAAACCAAAATTTGAAACTTAGAATATACAATCCATTTAAGCTCATGAACACACCTGCAGATCCACATAGGAATAGGGTCAACACAAAGGAAATGCGAACCACAATATCAGATCATGCACATAACACACTTCAACTCAGATTTCATTCTTTCTCATTTTTTCTCAAAAGAACTTGGCAACAACTCAACCTGTGCAATGTTGACATCAATGACAACATTAATGGCAACACCACCAAATACATCCATACTTGCAACAAAATGGACCCTCTTCAAAAAATCTATAGGCTTGCAAAATTCATGCCACATGTCAATCTCCCACACCTCGACTACTTGATTTTGTGTTTAGTGCAATCACTCATGCATGTAGGAATACTAAGGATCACAAAGAAGGGGGGTGAATCAGTGATCCAATAAAATCAATCTCATAAACTTAATTTTCTAGAACTTTAGATATTACATTTCATGAGAAAACACAAAGATGTGCAAGTCATAACATCACATGTGAATCACAAAACAACACATCACCAAGGAAAGATGAGACATGACATTTATGAGTGGAAAAACCCCAAAAGGGTGAAAAAACCACTCTCAACAATTGCATTTATTATCTTTAAAGAGAAACAACCCTAATTACATTTAGTGAGCACCAACCCACTGAGAGAACCATCTCTCTTGAAGCACCAACTCTAACGTGAGCACCAACTCTCCTTCAAAGCACCAACCCCAAAAACATCAAAGAATGAAATCCAGTGGTTGAAGCACCAACTTCAGACTTTGAATACAAGAAAAAGTATGTTACAGAGGGTTTCTCTATTTCACTTCAAACCATGACTCTGTCAAACATCTTTCCAATCAAAACTTTACAACTCCCTGTCAAAACATTGAAACAATCAATTACCCTGCTCAATTCATGATAGATTCACCATCTTGGATACCTTGCTCTATTCTATTAGAGTCATCTTTGCTTAACATAATTCAATCAAAAAATCTCATATCATACTTACAAAGCTCATATTAGCTTCAAATCAAAGCATGTCACATACCAAACTCAAAAGAGCCCCAGTCAACTTTGATATTATCAATCACTTTGCAGGCAACATACAGTAGCTTTAATCATACAATGTAGTGAATCCATTCATCTTTTAGACTTCAAGGTCATATTCATATTTTCCAAACTATAAAAAAAAAATTCTCCTATCACACACACATTGTTCTTCATTCAAGCTAAAACCTTGTAGTTTTCTTTCATCTCAAGACATGTCTCATTGATATTTATAGATAGTGGACAGTCTCTATTCTTTTTCAAACTAGAATTCTACTCTTTTGAATTTCATACAAACTTCACTAATAGTCTTCATGAACTGATCAAATAGAGAAATAATTTGAAATCACATTTTATTCATCAATGATAATCATATTCTCTACCTATCACCATTCCTAATCAATAGTATACTCCTCAAAACATCACCAATTCAGAACTCTAACATATAAAGATAAAAAACATACACATTAAAAACCCCCACCTTCAATTTTGGAGCCCTCAAACATTCACTCACCTATTTACACTTTGTTCTCTTTCCTATGCACAAGTTGATTCAAATATAGCTTTATTTCAATCAACACAAACCTCTCACAAATACTACTCAATCATAAATTATTTCATATTATGCTCTATTTGTGCATTCATGATAATAGCATGATAATGAAATCTTTAGGGAATCCTCTCACCAAACTCAAACATCAGTATTAATCCATACTTTAGCACACATTTTTAACGTTTCCCCACAATCCTACCAAAAAACATTGACAAAGAATACATAATTGAATATCAATAGACCAAACCTTTCATATTCCCATCAAAGAATGAACTCAGTGAATAGTCATTTTAGAAATTCAAATGTGAAACCTTGATCCACATCACCTACCAAATTTTTCAATTAAATATTAGTCATTTATTTTTCTTTGATTATTCAACTAAGATAAGTTAACATGTTGAATCAGTAGAGGGACCAGTTGTCAACGTGAATCAAACCCTTGAAATGGTAACTTTAGTTTTACCTCCTATTGACAGTCACTTTAAAAACATAACAAAAGAAAATTTGTTACTCACTTTGAAAAATAAACTCTATAATGGAGAATGACATTAGGGTTTTGAAACCACCTCTCAACCAATGTAAAAACCCTAACCAAGATCAAAAAACTCAATGAATAGAAGACATATGAATGACCTGTGATTAACACTTCAATCTCTACAAAATAATATATATAACATTTGTTGCTTTGATGATCCTTTATACCCTTGATGAACCTTTTAGGGTTTTGAACCCTTGATACTTTAATGCTTTTATATTTTGATGCTTTGATGAACCTTACTTTGATACTCTTAGGGTTTGATACTTTGAATTTTGTTGAACCTTGCTTAGATACTTTGAACCTTTGATGCAGAATAAGGTGTGATTCATTGACAACAAAGATGACCTTTAATAAACCATAAACATAAGGTTTAAGGCCTTTTAAGAGAACTTAAGTGAAGAAATCATCAATCACTCTATACAAAATACTTGCACAGAGCATCTACAAATGTTGATGTATCAACATGACAAAGCAACATACTGAAATGATCACTCATGAAAAGAGAAAACTCTTGAAGAAAATTTGTGCTATACTACTGACACCAAGCAATACCAAGCAACCAACATCATCAATACCATGAATCAACATGACTAAGCAGGCATGAGCACATCATAAATGAGAAACATTTCCTTTGCATCAAGAATCATGAGAGAAAAAACACTATCAACCATTGTTTCCTTCACATGGATAAACCTTCACATCTGTAACCTTTGACATCAATGACAAACTATGCCAATGCCAACAAGCTCCCCCTTTGACATCGATTTCAACACACAAGTTTTCTTTTTATTTGCACCATTTTCTCTTGTTCTCTCCCCCTTTGACAACAATGACAAAGGAACTAATATCAGCAAGAAATCACTTCCCCTATGAAGACAAAACTATGACACACTATGACTAACCAAGCTACATATTGTCCCAACATTGTCATGATTACTATGGCACTAACTGTCATAAAAAAAAATACCACTACCATCAAGCATTTTGATTGAGAACAATAAAACAAAGCTTGCAAAATTTATTCAACACTGTCCCAAGCACAAGAATACTATATTTTTGTAATAGCACAAACAAGGCTTACTATCCACTGTCAAGAAAAGTACTACATAAATAAACCACTGCTCCATTGACCACTATCACATGCAAATACACCATCCATTGCCATTGCACCAAAAAATTATCCCTATCATTGTCAAGAGAGCATCCATTCCATTGAAAAACATTTAAACCAAGCAAGAAAGATATAGCTTCATCCAAACTTCACTATTACAAAATGAGCATCCCTATAGAAGTAGTTATAAACTACTATGTTATGCAAAAACTTCTTTTATTGTCCCCTTCTACTGTCCAAGCAATATGGAAACTGTTGAGAGACTATGAAGAATCAACAAGAATAATCATCTTAACATCACATTGTATACTTCCACAACATCAAAAACTGTTCACTAACATTACACAGAACATTTTCCAAGTCACTGATTCAAAGTAGCAAACCCTTTCAATGATTAGCAACAACCCTTGATGAACAATCAATGAAACCATACACCAAGACCTCACATATCATCTACATTGATCACTATGATTTGCAAGAAAAACATCATACTACAACCAAGTTCGGCTCTGTGATATAAGCCATGAATAAAGAACACCCTATCAAAGACACTTACAAACTATTTTATAAAGTTGTCCTTCTTATGTGTGATTGTGAAGTATTGTCCTCTTTGACTCTTTAAAGACTGTCTACTATCCCATTTCCATATCTAATGATTGACAGCTATAGTTCCTTTGACAAAAAATACTTTTGTAATGGATTTGTTCACTAATAAGAAAAACAATGCTTCAATATTCAAGACTGCACACACCAAGCAAGAGAAAAGCCTAAAAATGTTTGCAAATACCTTCATATTTGTAATGAAAGTTAATAAATTACTGATTACCAAACATGAAACTTGCACCCTATTGTACCCTCTTCTACACTTGAGCATTTGACTCAGTCACTAAACTGTGCAAGTAGATGCAACTATGTAGAGTACTATTTTATAAACCATTCAAAATAAATAGATACACTATCAATCATTGAATGAGAGTAGCAAACCATGAATGAATATCTCTTAAAATCATCAACACCAAAATACTTTGTTATAGAACATTATTACCATACAAGGTACACCACTATTATTGACCATTGATACCACTTTTCTGCCATTTGTCCATACAAGATGATATCAAAAAACTTGAGTAACTATATAAGAAACTACTCAATCATCAAGAGTTATAAGTAGATTGAACTCTCTTCTTAGTTTACAGAGTTTAAAATCTAACATCCCTTTCATAATATAAGTATAACACTTTTCAATATAAGCAAGAGGCTAGTACTAGCACTACTATCCAAGAACAAACACTCTAAAGATAATAAAGACTATTGTCACCAATATCAAAGTTTTATTTCCATTCAAAATGTCCATTCAAAGACACCATGCAAAACTCCATACTGCCAAGTGTCAATTGTAACACCCATACTTATTTACTAACATTATTAACCACTATCAATTGTCAAGCACATGAAATATACAACCATAGACACAAGCAAGTGTAGAGATATTAACCACGAAGAGATCTCCACCTAGCACTGAAGGAAAAACCACTAAGCATTATGAAAATTTGATAGCATGTAAAAACACTTCATACTCCATTGTGCAGACCTTGTGTTGATCCACTATCATAAACTTTACACCAATACCACTAACCTTGAATGTTACAAGAAACTTTTCCACTTTGACATCAACAAATTTGTTGTTAATCTAATCAAAAGTCATATCATTCACTACCACACCTTTTATTACACTTGCATTGATAATGAGATGTCAATCCCAATAAGAATCATTGTGATTTGAGCTATTACTCGGTACCAAGCATGAACCAACCATACTCTAACAACTTTGAGAACTATGTATTAACAACAAATCTTCACTTTGAATCAGCATCATAGATAGCACTATATGGAGTGAATAAATCATTGGCTCAAGAAAAAACAAAGAGTTATAAGCCACATTGTCCATAAGACTGAAAGAAAACTTTCACTATGCATACTCCATCTTACATCTTGAAAGATCAACAATAAACTTATAATGAAGCACTTCTTTATTTTCCTCTTGATGAAACCTCTTATCTATTGACTATGGGGTTTGTGTAATACAGCATAAGACCAAATCCCCCTCAATTTATGCTATCCTTTATCCAGTTAAGGATATCTCTTGTGTTGTATCCACAAGATTGGGTTCTTCTTTCTATTTTTGTTCATGTTTCCTCCAAACTTTCTCAGGATTTTTCCTTTTCCAAGTTTTCTTAGACTCTTCCTTTTTCTTTTTTGACATGTTTTCCCTCTTATTATGATTAGATGAGCTCACTAAAATTCTTCTACAATCAATTTCTTTATTTCCATAATCATTACAAGAGTAACAATAACCATGGAAACATGAATAATTATACCCGATTTGCCTTGTTGATGACCTTTTTCTCAGACTTCTCTTGGGATCATGAACTCTTTTGCATCCATCTTCATAAGTATTCTAATATGTAAACTTTTTGAAAGAAAAACTTGATCCTCCTTGTTCATATGTTTCTCCTTTTGACAAGCTTGTCAATTTCATTGACTCCTTTGACACTATAGAATATTTGTTACACATTTCTCCTTCATATCCTATCCCAAAATTGTTTGACAAAGATCTTTGACTCAACAACATTTTCTCAAGCAACTCAATGCTGTGCTCATTTTTTAGACTTCTTTTCAAATCCTAATTTACCTTCCCTAATTGCTTCTTTATGGATAGCATTTCAGCTTCTAAATTTTGGCAATCTTCTACTTTGGTTTGCAACTTCATGCAAGTGGCTTATTTCACTTTTCTAGACTCTTCCAATTGCAACTTTAGTTTCTCAATAATCTAATCAGATTCTACACACTTCTTTAGCTCATCAAAAAGTTGATTATATTTTTCATACTTCATCTTTAGTTCTTCTTTTTCTATTCTTTATTTCTTCAATTCATCTAAGGCAACAATCAATTCATCTTCAAGATAAACTTGTGCTTCCTCTTCATCATTTTCATCATATGACTCATCTGCAATCTCCATGCACTATAACTCATCTCTTTTTGCAATAGACATTCTTGCATGATATTATTTAGAGCCAAGAACATAAGAATAGAGTTATCTTTCTTTTGATGCAAATATTTCTCCTTTTTAGAAACTTTTATTCTATACCTCTTGCCCATAGTATTCCACCTCCAAAATCTACCCAAGTTTGTTAGACTTCTCCAGGGAACCTATTGCTCTAATGCCAATTGTAGGAATACTAAGGATCACTGAGAGGGCGGTGAATCAATCATCCAATAAAACCAATCTCATAAACTTAATTCTCCAAAAATTTAGATATTACATTTCATGAGGAAACACAAAGATGTGCAATTCATAACATCACATGTGAATAAAAAAAAAAAACATCACCAAGGAAATATGAGACACGACATTTATGAGTGTAAAAAACCCAAAAGGGTGAAAAAAGCCATTCTCAACAATTGCTTTCATTATCTTCAAAGGGAACCAACCTTGATTACATTTAGTGAGCACCAACCCACCGAGAGTACCAATTCTCTTGAAGCACCAACTCTAGCATGAGCACCAACTCTCCTTCAAAGCACCAACCCCAAAAACACCGAAGCACCAACTCCAGTGGCTGAATCACCAACTTCAAACTTTGAATACAAGAAAAAGTATCTTACAGAGGGTTTCTCTATTTCACTTCAAACCACAACTCTTTCAAACATCTTTCCAATCAGAACTTTAAAACTCCCTATCAAAACACTGAAACAATCAATTACCCTGCTTAGTTCATGATAGATTCAGCATCTTAGATACCTTGCTCTATTCTATAACGGTCATCTTTTCTTAACATACTTCAATCAAGAAAGTCCATCTCATACTCATAAAGCTCATATCAACTTCAAATAAAACCATGTCACATACCAAACTCAAAAGATCCTTAGTCAACTCCAATATTCTCAATCACTTTGCAGACAACATATAGTAGATTCAACCATACAATATAGTGAATCCATTCATCTTTTAGACTCCAAGGTCATATTCATATTTTCCAAACTATAAAAAAAAATTGTTTCTCCTATCACACACACACAGTTCTTCATTCAAGCTAAAACCTTGTAGTTTTCTTTCATCTCAAGACATATCTCATTGATATTTATAGACAGTGGATAGTCTCTGTTCTTTTTCAGATTATAATTTTTCTCCTTTGAATTTCATACAAACTTCAGTGACAGTATTCATGAATTGATCAAATAGAGCATTAATTTGAAATAATATTTTCTTCATCAATGATATTCATATTCTCTACCTTTCACCATGCCTAATCAATAGTATACTCCTCAAAACATCACCAATTCAGAACTTCAATCCTCAGAACTCTAATATATGACAATAAAAAACATACACATTAAAAACCTCCACCTTCAATTTTGGATCCCTCAAGCATCCACACACATGTTTACACTTTTTTCTCTTTCCTATGCACAAGTTGATACAAATATAGCTTTATTTTAATCAACAAAAACTTCTCACAAATATTACTCAATCATAAATTCTTCCATATTTTTCTCTATTTGTACATTCAGGATTACATCATGATAATGAAATCTTCAAGAAGTCCTCTCGCCAAACTCAAACCTGATTACTAATCCATACTTGAGCACATATTTTTAACATTTCCCCACAATGCTACCAAAAAACATTGAAAAATAATACAAGGTTGAATATCAATAGACCAAACCTTTCATATTCCCATCAAACAATGAACTCAGTGAATAGCCATTTTAGAAATTCAAATGTGAACCCTTGATCCACATCACCCACCAAAATTTCCAATTAAATATTATTCATTTATTTTTCTCTGATCATTTGACTAAGAGAAGTTAACCTATTGAACCGATAGAGGGACCAGTTGCCGATGTGAATCAAACCCTTGAAATGGTAACTTAAGTTACTTTTACCTCCTATTGGCAATCACTTTAAAAACATAACAAAAGAAAATTTTTTACTCACTTTGCAAAATAAAATCTATAATGGAGAATGACATTAGGGTTTTGAAACCACCTCTCAACCAATGTAAAAACCCTAACAAATATCAAAAACTTCAATGAATAGAATACATGTGAATGACCTGTGATTAACAATTCAATCTCTATAAAACAATATATAACATTTGTTGCTTTGATGATCCTTTATAACGTTTATGAACCTTTTAGGGTTATGAACCCTTGATACTTTAATGCTTTTAGATTTTGATGCTTTGATGAACCTTACTTTGATACTCTTAGGGTTTGATACTTTGAATGTTATTGAACCTTGCTTATATACTCTAAACCTTTGATGGAGAATAAGGTGCTTTTCATTGACAAAAAAGATGAACTTTAATAAACCATAAACACTGAGATTTAAGGTGTTTTAAGAGCACTTAAGTGAATACTTCATCAATCACTCTATACAAAATACTTGCATAGCGAATCTACAAATGTTGATTAATCAGTTCGCTAGAAAGCAACATACTGAAATGATCAATCATGGAAAGAACAAACTCTAAAGAAAATGTGTGCTATACTACTCACACCAAGCAATACTAAGCAACCAACATCATCAACACCATGAAGTAGCCTGAATGAGCAGGCATGAGCACATCATGAATGAGAAACATTACCTTTGCATCAAGCATCATGAGAGAAACAAAAACTATCAACCACTATTTCCTTCACATGGATGAACCTTCACATATGTAACCTTTGACATCAATGACAAAATATGCCAATGCCAACACATAGACATGCAAAACCAAGTAGAAACTACCAAATGTCATATTTTTCACAATCCTATAACCTGAAAAGGGACCCACCTCAAGAATTCCATGGGCTCATGTAAATCGTGCCACATGTCTCCATCTCATTCTTTCATACCTAAAAAATGGTGTTCTTTGAAAATCTTGTGGACTCGCAGAGACATGCCTAATAGGTGTCAAGCTATCCAATATTCTACATTCATGAACTGGGTCCACCATGAAAGGTTTGTGGGCTTGCGAATTGAACCAAATAGTGTCATGTCTCACCATCCCATGGCCCCATGCCTTGAAACTAGGTCCCCCTCCAAATGTTTGTGAGCTCATGGAAAAACATGCCACATGTCATCATTTCATGCTTTTGCAACTAAAACATGGCATTATTTGAAAATATTGTTGTCTCATGGAATCTAGACTACTAGGTGTCAAGTCCTATGCGCCTCCATGCTGAAAACTAGGCACTCCTAGAAAATCTTATGGGTGAGCGAAATTGACTAGAAGCCTCCATGTGTTGCCCTTTCCACACCCCCATAGTTGAAACTTGCCTTACTAAAAATGATCTAGTGGACCTGTGAAATCTATGACAAGTGTCCCTTTTTTTGCAATCCCACACTTTGATATTTCTTCAATAAAATATTACCTATAAAATTGTGGAACCAAAAAGTGAAAAGGGATAAAAGATGGCGGGAGTGGAAACGAAAGTCAGATTTGGAATTTTAGATTTTATGTCAAAAAAATTGAAAAATGTCCAAAGTCCTAAAAGAAGAAATAGTTAGGGCCAGAGATGGAAAATGGATTTAGACACATTGATAAAAGGTTGAAAATTCCAATCAAGTTTTGAAAGTCCAAAAGGACCATAAAATTAAAAAAAATGAAATGAGACTAAGCAATGAAAATGAAAAATGGATAATTTGATGAAAGGTGCAAATGTCTAATCAAGTCCTAAAATTCCAACGAAACAAAATTGAGGAATGGAAAAGGAAAAGGGGAAATCAGGTATGAGAAAACAAAACAGACCTAGGCTTTGAACCAAATTGTCTATTTGGGGCCCAAAAACTTGAAAAGATTTGAAGGAAGAAAATGAAGGCGGGATTGGGGAAAGGAGAAGGATTTCTATTTGGGACCTAAAAGTACGAACAAATTTGGGAAGAAAATGAAAAGGGGAAGGGAAAACTATTTTGAAAACCCTTGCATTATGGGTTTTTTAGTACAACTTGGCAAGGAGATAATGCAATTATCAAAGGTCTTTTTGAGCATTATAAACCATTTTACTATCTCTCAAATTGGTTTTTTACTAATGGTTCATGCAAGAAAAGAAGACTTTCACAAGGTGATAATAGGCTTTATTTCTCAAAATTCATGGAGAGGTTGAGATTTGTGGAGGGATTGAATGACTAAATGATGGGTGTTTTATAGCTTTCACAAATACCTAATTAATGGTGTGGGCTACTTTGAAGGATCAATGGATAAGATTGATTAAGATATCATGATGAACATGCAAGTGGAATGTGTCAAGATGGAGGTCTTGAATGAGTTAAGTGGTTGCATGGATCAGATGATTGGCTACATGGGTGAATGAAGAGTGAGTGAGAGTGAATTGAGGTTTCTTTTTAGCTACTTCACTAAATTAGGAAATGGAAGAATATAAAAATATTTAAATAAATACATTTGGGTATGTGCAGGACCATGATGGGCCAAAAAGTGGTGATATGTAAGTGATATGATGGCCCATGTGGCTAACGACATTTTTTTTACCCAAAATTGATGAAACGAAAAGGGTTTGTAAAGGAGATTCTCAGCTTTCCACCAATATAAATTATGCTTTGATTTGAATTTAATAAATAATTATTATTCATTTTCTATTTGAATTACGACCAAAGTCTTGATTGATAGGTTGATTCAAAAACATCTATAGCTTTCAAACAGTATCACATTTTTTGAATCTGAAACATGCATCACATTCTATGCTTCGCATACTATAGGGTGGTCAAACAGACACCTACTTATTTTTTCCCTGAAATTTAAGTACTACTGCATTGAAATTTCAAATTTTCACCAAATAGATTTTTCTTAAAATAAACCTGGTAGTTTAGAAACTACATTCAATTTGCTACAGATTCTATTCTTACATATTTTTGAAATAATATAGATAACTTATTCAAACTTTTATGTCAAGTTTCCTAACTCTAATTTTTTGAATTTGCATTGCCACTTAAGGGCTAGTTTTTTCCATGATGATCTTGCACATACCCATTTATTTATTTCATGTGCATGAGATGAAGATATATTTAGGAAATAAATAAAATATTGATTTTATTTAGTTTTATAGGAATTTAAAGATAGAAAAGTCAAATTAAATAATTTATTTAATTTTCGAGGAAATATTATCTAATTAAATAATTAAAAATTATTTAATTAATGTGGATAGAAGGAATTAATAATTTAATTAAATAATTAAAAATTATTTAATTAAACGTGTTGAAAGAAAATGATAAATTAATTAAATAATTAAAAATGACTTAACTAGCCTAGATAAGAGGAAATGATGAATTAATTAAATAACTAAAAAATGTTTAATTATTGTTGATGATGGAAAGTGATGAAATAATTAAATGATTAAAAATTATTTAATTAAAGAAGATAATGTGTTTTGATTATAAGGGAAAATTAGGTTTTGAAGGGACTTGAAACCCTTTACATCACATTACAACAAAATGCTACTAAGAAAGAGAATACTCAATAAAGCAGAAGTAGTAGTTTTTAGGATTCAGGAAGATCAAAGCAATAAACATTAACAATTATATTCTGATTAAATAACCTAGAAATAACAATGAAGAATAACACAAAAGAGATCAGCCCAAAAATTTAGCGTGGTTCACCCAATATGGGCTACATCCATAGAAACTTAGCCACCCAATGATTTTATTATCCAGCGCAAAATAAATTACAATCTTATGAATTCCACACATCACAACTTACATCCCAACCCCTTATAACAAGCTTTTTGGAAGCTTCTAGAATTAGGGTTTTACAGTCATTTTTTTTCATTTGATGTGTTTATGGGAAAACCTTGACATGTTAGCACAAAAAAAAAAATTGTGGGTTGTGCACCTGAACCCCCGTTGTTGTGGCTGCCACCCTCGAACCCCCGTTCAGGGCTCGACCTAGACCCGAATCCCGATGAGGATACGTTATGAGTGTATAGTACTTGCATGATCAATCACCACATACAAATAGTAGCCAACAACCAAAAAATAGCAATTGATTATCAAAAAAGAAGAAAAAAAAAAACAACACATAGGCATAGAAATCACTTCATTTTTTTCAAGGTATTGGCCACCTCAATCTCTTGATTATAGTGCAGGTTAACCATATCCATCAACTCTTATTTTTCTTCTTCAAACATCTTCCTTAGGCTCCCCCTCGTTCTAATGCTTGGGCTTTTAGCCTCCTATTTGACATTTTTCTTCCCCTTCTTGGAAGTCTAATCCTTCTCAAGCATGTATGTGAAGTACGTTTGATCCTCACGAAGCTGACTGATTTTTCCAAAGAGAGCCTTGAGAGAGTCCACACTTTTTTTGATAGAGCTATGACTAATCTGTAGAATTTTTTTGATGTCACCATTTGCTTCCTTGATTAAGAATTATTTAATTAAAGAAGATAATGTGTTAGCTTAATTAAATTAATTAAAATAATGATCATTGGATTGATAAGAGATTATGATGAGAAGTGATAATGATTTAGACAAAATATGTTAGTCATTTTTAGGTGTCTACAATTATACACATCATACTTCAAATATAACAATGCATTAAAAGTACATTAATCTATGAAGATAGAACTATCATAGAATATAAGATATTTATATCTAAAGACCTATAACTATATCATGTCTAGGTGAAGGAGGTACAACTATAGAATCTTTATTGATCATACAAGGTGTGTCACAAGGAATATCCTCTCTAGGTATACACTAATCACTAAGGAAATCCATATGATCATCATTAGGATCATAGATAAATAAAATAATTGTATCTAACAAGCATGGATGAGCACTAATCAACTCCACGAGAGAAGAAAAATATGATGCATGCTATAATAACATCTACATATAAGATATATTCCTATCCTTTCTATAATGTGCCACATAAATATTCTTGGCCTATCATAGATAGAGGAATTGTATGTAATGAATGATAAGAAGATATAAAAATATGAAATAAAAGCACTCATATTAACCACAAAGAAAGATCTAAAAGGAGCCACATTGAAATATTATTCTAGAGTGAAAAAATGAGGTAAATACATAAATCACTATGTATTATACCCAAACCCTAATCAACATATATAATTATACAAAAAATAAATCCTAGAGTCATGATAGAAAAAGACAAATGATATAGAAATGATGTATATTTTTTATGAAAAAAAATATTCATTTTAAATTAAATTGAAAAAAATAAAAAACATAAAAGATAGCCAAGGGTGGGTATAGTGCCAAAAGTGATGTCATATAATAAAGCACAAACCTTTAATGATAAGATATAGCAATTAATAGGAACTAAAGCCTAACAAGATCTAAAATAAAACAATAAATTATAATATATCAAATCATTAAAGTTTCCTAAAATCAAGGAAGTTATAAACCTAGGTTCAAACCCCAAAAATATAAATATAATGTGCTCACCATCAATGCAAAGGAAAATGATCATTCTTTAAAACTTAATTTAGGTTAATTAAATAAATGCATACATCTCAACATAAATCAGCTTAAATTAAAGTCATAATTAAATAGGACTTATAAATTGAATAATCAGATGTTATTTTAGAATCTTAAAATTTGAGAGGTTGAGTTTATCTCTAAGGATGATAGCAAAAATATTTTTGTCATCGCCTATATTTCTTTTGCTTCAAAACTAAAAATTGATCCATTCTATCTAAATAATGTCTCAAAATTAGAACAATTAATAATAATTTTTTTTGGGTTGATCCTACACATTGTGACCTAATTTCTAATCCATAATTTTAATTTGGTAAACTATGCACTTCAACTTTCTCATTTGTTGAATTCTCTACTATATGATGATTATCAAGGGCTACTAGTATTAAAAATACTAGGGCAATCACTAGATTGCAAGGGTTGAGTTCTTCTAGGTCAACCCAATTGATTGGATTGAATTTATAGTCATAGTGATGAGGGTGCAACCCGAGACACAAAAAAATCACACAGAAAACCAGAGAATATTATTATTCAAAGCAATGAAATTCTTACATGCAGAGGATCTCAAATCCTCGAGTTCTGCAATACGTGCAAATTACAGAAAGAAACTACAAAAATTCCCCTTTTTGCAACATGCGGTCTTCTTTCCCCAAAAACTACCCACAAAAATCAGAAACTACCCCATAAATAGCCCAATTCTCCGTTTGGAGCCAAAAACAACATTCTAATTATGCACAAACTTCCGGAAGCCCTAACTCAAGATCTAACCGTCAGATCTTCAATGATAATACCTTTTCGGAAAGGTCTTGCGAAAAATGAAGTGCCAAAAAGTGGGGCCTAAAGGCTAACCACTTCCGTTTTCTGCCAATTTTTGGGCCCATCCGGAGCCTTTAAGTCCCTCAAAATTAGCTCTAAAAATTTTGTAGGGCAAAATGCAGAAATTGAAACTTGAATAACTTTTGAACCGGGAATGATCTTCGCCTGATTCTTTCACCAAAGTGTTTATTATTCTATCATGTAGCTTCCCTTAAATTTCTATCTCCTCACGCCTTCAAATTCATACCTGCTAAAAATAGCAGTTGAGCAGAAAAAGTAGAAAAGCAGTTATGAAAGTTGGGAATTCTTCTTCGATGAAAAGGGTATCTAGAAATGCAAAAACATCTACAAAAATCTAAATGAAAGTAAATATATTTTTGGGTGATGTAGGATTGCCCTTACACCACTAGATGCTCATGCATCACATGGAAATGACAAAAATAGTGTTCTTCAATCATTCAAATGTGATAAAATGATAATACAAATGTAGGTTTCTTTTATTCCTCATAATTGAATTGTTCATAGAATGATTTGTCTCTAATGTGTAAAATTTTGTGAATCATTTTATGATGATAAATAAACACACATTAAATGTCTCTAAATACCACTTCATAGTAATAAACCATGTGAAATATGTACCAAATCAGCTCATGGTAGAAATAGAATGGGTTTGAGTTAGCAAACTTTATATTTTATAGTTTTAAATTTATAGTGTTCAGTTTTTTGTGTGAGATCAATTTGTCACTATATAATGACCCATGACAAGGGAATGTTCAATTCAATATGAGAAAGACTGCATGTATGCAATGGGTATAATAAATATCAAATGTGCAGGAATATGTGTAGAAATGGATAAGGTAGATTATCTAAGATTGCATGGAGGTGGGATATATCCTTGAAGGATCACATAATGAGATTAAATTCACCCAAGATTACATCAAATTTATCAATATATAATTTTATTAATGCATTCCATCAAATAGACACAAAATCAAATAGAAACTAATATAAATGGAATTAGGCAAATTCACTACTAGCAATTCACCACTAGCAATCCACCCCCAACAATTCACCGCCAACAATTCACTGCCAACAATTCATTGCCACGACATATTTATCGCATATACAACTTACCACCAACAACTCATTGTCGTGGTATATTCATCATGTATACCTTTTTTATGTGTTCAAAAAAATCTTTGTACTTTTTCTTTTTTGGGTGCTCTTGGCCACTTAAATATTGAAAAATGTATACGTGGTAAGTATACCATGACGATGAATTGTTGGTGGTGAATTGTATACATAATGAATATATCACGACAGTGAATTGCTGGTGGTGAATTACTTGATGGTGAATTGTTGACGATGAGTTTTCCTAAAGCCAATATAAATATACAAATTTCACCATTATAATAATGATATAATTAATTTAAAAAAACATACACATTTACACTAGATTATCACCTATCTGCTATAAAGATACTAAAAAAAATTTAAAAATTAAAATAGAAAATTTATAAATAAGTGTGTTACGTTTTAAACTATTCTACAATGAACACACTTTCTACCTTATGAAAATAGATAACATTTAAACTAAACATGATGTAATTAACAACTTAACCAATGGACATCATTGACACAACTACAAATTAAAATTAATACATTGATAAAGAGATCTGTTTTTGAAAGTTCAGAGGACCTCACACATAAATATATATATTATCAATTATCATATAAATATATATATTATTACATCAGGGCTGCTATTGTTGGCCACAAAGTCTCACAGTTCTAGAATTATTGACATGAACATCTTTTTTTTCTTAATGGCGAAGCACTAGATCAGGACCCACTAATTTATTCCTTTGTTGGATCACATAAAGAAACACATGGTAATCTTTGAGAAACGCCAAAACAAGTCACATTCATCTAACATCCTTTTTTGGCAAGTATAAATATTGGGTGTAAGAATAATGGTATTCATTAACAGAAAAAGAAAAATAATAAAACAGTTCATGTTATGGGTTTTTAACTCTTTTACTCATTTAGCCTTTTAACAAACATTCAAATCTATTAATTATTTGTCACTCATATTTTCAATAGTGTAGATTGATCACTTCTTATAGTATAGTTTAATCTTATCTAAGATTATATGTCAATTGCAACTCTACCTCGTGGATTAGTCCATGTTGCTTATACCAGAAGAAAAGTTACATGCCTTCATTCTTATCATCAACCTATGTGCTTACCTTTCTTATCTCAATTGCAACCTTGTCTCATGGACTAGTCCATGTTTCTTATACCAAAAGAAAAGTTGCATGCCTTCATTCTTATCGTCTACCCATGTGCTTACCTTTCTTATCGTTTAGAATGTTTCACTTTCTTACTTCAAGATACATTTATTACGATCATTTTTTTGCATGATTCTTATGTTCACAAACTCGGTTTACATTTCCATTTCATGTACTACTTTTTCCTCCCCAATTGATTACATCCATCTTACATCTAATGAATGTAAGCAATTTAAGGGGCATCATATCTTGCTACTAAAACTCATATGTTGATATTGCTTCTAATTATGAATGCCTAGATGGAGACTCATCATGTCTAGATAAATCTTGATCATAAGGCATAGTAGTGCCTAATATGTCATGTTATCCTATGACCACAATATAAGGAAAAGAATTACCATACAAATTTTTGTATAGATGGAATATTTTTCACCCTACTCTCTCTTCACTCTTTGTTGATAGTCATTGGCTTAAAAAACATTCTACAATTATTTCTATTTCTACTTGTGTTATGAAAGTTATAGATTGTACACATTTTCTCTATTTTGTAAGTTTGCATGGAATATGTGTGGCTAAGGATAAAAATGCATGATGAGATCTAGTAGGGTCTATTACTTGTGTTTCTATGTATTTATTTTATAGCCTCGTTTTTAAGTGTTTATTTAACTTAACATACATTTTCATGTCAAAGTCCACATACATAGCAAAGTCATTACAAAATATAATGGTAAAATTGGCATGGGACCTATTTTAATGGAATAGATTAATAAAATTATATATCAACAATCAAAGCAATCTTGTGCAAAGCTTCTCTAATCCTACACATATCTCGACCTCCACATATTCTCATATATATTGACATTATCTTATTTTTTTATACATATATTCCTACATATTTGAAGTTTGATTAAATCCCTTGCATCTATACATTTGTTCCCTACATTAAAATTATTAAATTCTCATGTCCTGGGTCAATTTCATAGTATGGAATCAATCCTTTAAACATGTAATTAAACTATAATTAATTTTTTTTAAATTTAATTTTCTTTTACTCCTACTTATTTCATTCCTAGATGATAAGCTAACTTTGCACACCTTTAGCATGATTTATTTCAAGGTAATGGTATTGAAATGTGTAATTGTGAATAAGGTGTAAAGGAATAAAACACTTCTTAATGAAACATTGTATCAAAGATCAAGCTAATAATCTATTGAAAGCGTCTCATTGTCTCCTATCTTCAAAGATTTATTAAGCTATTGTGCTCTCAGATTTAAATAACACTATAACTGTTAAAATGAAAAGCTAAAGAATGGAATGATGCTGATGCAATGATATGAAGCTAATATGATAAAATCTAGATGATAAAAGAAACTAGTATAGAATGGGTTGACATGAAAACTAATAAGTGAAGCTACAAGAGGCAGCAATGATATGAAAAATAGAATGTTGGATGCTTGGATGCTGGATGCTTGGATGTTGGATGCTTGATGCTTGATGCTTGATGCCTAAATTCCTGCAGAGTAAGAGTGCATAAGTTAGATAATCTAGATCCTCTTCTTGGTTGAATGAGGCTTTATTTATAGATTTCCTGGTTGTAGAAATGCACATGGATGGCAAAAAGAGGCTTGGATTCAATCTGGAGGATTGAATGGTGAGAGATGGAGGAGATTGAGAAGATTTTGGAAATTGTCTCTACCCATGAAAACACTAGGCAAGAGAAGAGGAAGGATTGATGGAGAAAGATTGAGAGATAAATTTTCTATTTGTCTCCAATTCTTCCCATGAAGTTTCAATCAATTAATTTTGACATGATTTTAGACATAAATTAGACATAGGATATCTCATTTGATTTTGAAGAAATATAGAAGAATATTCTTTATGCCTTTATTTAAATATTTTTGATTTAT
The DNA here is from genome assembly GCA_007115665.2 of Sequoiadendron giganteum. Lineage (NCBI taxonomy): Eukaryota > Viridiplantae > Streptophyta > Pinopsida > Cupressales > Cupressaceae > Sequoiadendron > Sequoiadendron giganteum. The sequence goes on along the minus strand of CM021101.1, from coordinate 184,275,419 downwards.
TTAAATTAGCCAAAGAGGAATGAATAATTTAATAAAACAAACTATAGAAGTTGTTTATTAAATTAAAACAAAAGAATATGGCTATTAATCAATAAAGTGTTTGATCTTTATTTAATTAATTTAAGATTGATGTAATAGAATAAAATAGGGAAATGATAATTAAATCAAACAAAGTATTTAATTTTGCTTATTTAATTAAGATGAGATAATATTAGAATTAGAAGAATTTAAATGTGAATGTGAACATGAACTATATAAATAAATATTTATATTTATTCAAACAGTAGAGGAATTTAGGATAGTTAATCAAATAATTCGTATTTAATTAATCGGATTCTCCAGACCAATTTTAGGTGCATACATTTTGCTCCTCTTTGAAGTGATGTGTTTACGCATTGCTTCGAAGAAAATTTTGCTGCTACTGCCAGTATTGATGAAAAAAATTCAGCGTGCCCAAGACATGCCCTAGATATTGGTTTTTAAATGATTGCCGATAATATGCCCCCTTGGGAGATAAATTAATAATGTGATGATTTTTGAGTTTGAATTTTCATGATGATTTGATGATTTGATGAAGATTCGATTAAAATATAATTTATCTCCCGACATTGATGAAGAAAACATAGCCCGTGGATGAATTTCAATTAATTCCATAAATAAAATTAATCAAAATAAAATAAAACCCACAAAAATCCCTTTTCAAAAATCTATATAAGGTCCAAAAGGTCATTTTCAAAGTCATTTGCACTTTGTGACTTTCAAATATCTAGTGATACAGACATTTGAGCCAGTTGGAGCAAGATGCCTATCCCCTACCACATACATCGTTTCGAGTGTGTGCGACGTCACCAGCGGTTGGCCGCCTACGGACCTCCGGTATGTACCCATAATCCACCTCCTTTTTTGTGCATTCTCATTTTTCATGTATTTTTATGTATCTGCGTGTTTGTAGTAGTTTAGTGCATCAACATTGTGTTGTAGCACTTTGCACTCTTGTGTAGCGCTTTCGTTTACTATTTTAGTGATTTGAGAATTAGCACTTGCGTTATTTTCTCTAGCGCTTTCTTAGATAGTTTAGCGCTTTCATAATTTAGCACTTAGATATTTAGATTTAGCGCTTCGACATTGGATCTTAGCATCTGGAAAGTTCTAGCGCTTTGATGTCATAAATTGGTGCATGCATGGTCTGTTATAGCACTTTGATTAAAGCGACGCTTTGATGGACTGTTTTAGCGCATTGATGCGGTAAAATAGCGCTTTGGGTAAAGTAGCACTTCGGATGCCCGTCATAGCGCATCGAAGTTCCAAAATAGTGCTTCTAGTTTTATAGCAATTCGATGCCTATTTTAGCGCATGCGAATGATAAAGTAGTTCTTTTGATTTTTAGCGCTTTGGATGCCTGTTTTAGTGCACCCATGTCAAAATTGCAGATTTTGACGTAGTTAACCTTGATTTCATCAATTCCTATCATGTCCATTCTTCGATTTGGTATGATTTTGATAATCCAAATATCTTGATGATTGATTTTGATGATCTAATAAGACATACTCTCATGATAGGCAAGAAATAATCCTATTTGTGATGATCCTCATGATAGGTGAGGAATGATTTCATATCTCATAAACCTCATAATAGGTGAGATTAGATATTGTTTGTGATGAACCTCATGATAGGTGAGGTTTGTTGATGTTTGTTCATGAATTTTGATCGAAAATTCATACCAAACTTTGACTGGATCTGATAGTAGAATGACTTTTGATTTTTGACATAGTGCATTGATTCTAAATTTTTCCATGGTAATAGGAGGATCTGGGTAATCTTCAGATATGAGAGCGGTTTCCGTGGACCACCGATTTGATTCTTCATCTAACTCCGGATGAGATTCAGATCATAGGTCAATGTGGTCTTACTAGTCTACTTGATATGCCCCAGATTAGGATTAATCGGGGTCTCATTATTGCTTTGGTCGAACGATGGCACAGTGACCATAACACCTTCCATTTACCCATCGGCGAGATGACAGTCACACCCAAGGATGTGTGGCATATATTGCGGATATCATTCATTGGAGAGATTCTTGTATATGATTCACATGGGCTAGTGGAAGAGATGCTCTCCATAGAGTTTTTTAGGATCAACACATTGTAGGACCGAGTGTCTGATGGCAAATGATAGCTGATGCTTATGCTTCATTACCAATAGTGTAAGTTGGATTCATTGGGGGTTTCCTTTGTCTTGATCGTAGGTCAAAGCAATTCTCTATGGGTTGGGGCCGGATTTTGGAGAGCATGGTCGTGCATGGGACTAGATATGTGTGGGGGATGTGTATGTTAGCCCACCTCTATCACGATTTACATTCAGTGGTTTACTTGGGAGAATGCAACTTATTAGCAGGGATGACACTTTTACAGGTGTGGGCATGGGAGCATTTTTCCATTGCTCGACCATTTCTAGTTCTTGATAGACTTGCAGGCAGACCTTATGTTTTCCGGTATAGAGGTCAACTTACCCAGGCTCATATGGGTAAGTTAGAGCATTGAAGACGAGTGTTGGATGACATAGAGAGCGTCATCTGATGGCCTTATCTTAACTGTGAGCAGTGGGATGAGGATGATGCATTCCTTGGGTAACTATGTGATTCTATGTATTTTTTAGGCAGGACTCCTTTTATTTTGGAGAGATTTCTATTGTGGCAGGCGTATAGGCAGTATGGCATTGTACAGTGTATGCCTCAGGGGGTAGCCCATTATGGTCGGTGACGAAGTGATGTACCAAATTAGAGGCCATGTTTTTCATATGAGACACTAGTAGAGGGGTACAGGACTCTTCAGCCATCAGCCTAGGATATGTGCAGAGATATTGGAGAGGTAGCTGTGACAAGAGAGTATGCATCATTTTTTGCCTTCCATCCACATCCTCGTATTACCATTCCTAATGAGCCAACACCTTTACCCGTGGAGGAGGATGATGTCAAGGGTGAGGAGGATAGTGGAGATGATAGTACTAAGAGCAGTAGTGGAGATAGTAGCAGTGATCATGGGGATGGTGGTGGTGGAGGTGGAAGAGGGGTTGGGCCTGTTAGTTTCGGTCCATCTTCTAGTAGGCCTCGCAAGATGCGAGCAGTGGCAGTGCCTTCGGTTGACCATCAGAGGCAGATTGCTAGTATGCAGACATAGGTACAGACTCTGCATGGACAGTTGGTGCAAGCATAGGGTTTGATTGTATAGACGTAGACTCAGATGCAGACTCAAGCACAGGCCCATGCACAAGCATTAGCATAGGTATAGGGACAGTTGGCCGCTATTCAGACTCAAGTTGATACTTTGACAACTAAGAGGGACAATGCTAGACAGATTGTCGAGACGGCATAGGAGACTGTCGAGACACTACAGAGGGTAGCCAATGGTACCTTGATTGCAGATTATATGAGGGAGGTTATGCGTGTTGGCCGAGAGGCAAAATTATATAGAGGCAGGTATCATGATACAATGCCTATTGATTGCAGAGTTAGCTATGCCCCATCAAGATCTGGTCAAACTCGTACCCAAACACTTAGCGAGGGTGTGACACAGCCTCCACAAGGAGATCCCAAAGATCCTGGTCCATCCAAGGGTGGTGGTGGTACTGGTCCCATTAGGCCTGCTCATTCCGGTAGCAGCAGATCATAGATATCTGTTGTGATTTCAAGACATTATTTTTGAGATATGATGTATATTCTGAGTTAGCTCATTTTTGACGATGTATCTTTTCTTATTTCTAACTTCATTGTATACTTCACATTTGATGATATATATGATATGTAGTTGATTACTATTGATCTATGATGGTTTATGATTCTATGATGGATGCATTTATTTTGTGATGATGTATAATGTGGTGAATGATTTTATTTCATGTGATGATTCTATGATGTATGGATAATAATGTATGATCTATGATGTATGGATGTATGGATAATGATGACATGACTTGCATTTATTTTAATGTGATGAAATGTATGGATATATGTTGAATGCGTTTATTTTATTGTGATGATGATAAAAATGATGATGTTTGTGATGGATGTTAATGTAATGATGGTGTAAATTTTGTGATATAATTCATGGATGACAAATGATGTATTTTATCAAATGTATATGATGTAATGTAATGAATGATTTGTATGTATAAAAAATGGTTGTTGATGATGGATGGTAATGTAATGATTGATATGATGCAATAAACATGATGTATTTATTTATGATGTGATGTGGAAAATGTGGTATGATAAATGCATAAGTATTTGATATAAAATGCATGAATGATGAAATGATGAAAGCTTTGCAATGATGAGATGATGATCCTATATGTTTTTGATGATTTTTGGTTTATGTCAAGTATACTCAGTCATATTTATAGAAAAGATAATCATTTATTGGAATCCTTTATGCAACAAACACTCTACAGAATAATGAATTTATTATGAATGTAGTCTAATTTTATCATGCAACTATATGCAACCATTGTCATTTTAACAGTATGTTGTGCTTGGTATCATCATAGAGCTTTTATTGGATGTTGAAAGTGAGTACAAGCATTAATGGTATGTGTTAGACCAATGACGACCTGAGTACTACTTTCATGATTTTTAATATTGCAAGCAAACACAAGCATCTAGGTATAATTGAACCGAGATGACCTGAGCATTCATTGCGTAAACAGGCAGAGATTAATCATTTGATTGTGTGAATTCTGAATGTCATTGGTGATACACTTGCATAGCACATCCCTCGACAATTCACACATTTATATGATTAACTTATAGAAAGCAGACAATAAAAATATCATTCTTCTTCCTTGTTTCTCTAGTTCATTTACATCATCGAGTTACTCCAAAGAAATGATAATAATTAATCAAAAACATAATTTATCCACCTTTCACTTAGAGTGTTTCAGTGTGCCCCAGACATGCCCCAGATATTGATTTTTAAATGATTGCCAATAATATGCCCCCTCAGGAGATAAACTAATGATGTGATGATTTTTGAGTTTGAATTTTCATGATGATTTGATGATTTGATGAAGATTCGATTAAGAAATAATTTATCTCCCAACATTGATGAAGAAAACATAGCTCGTGGATGAATTTCAATTAATTCCATAAATAAAATTAATCAAAATAAAATAAAACCCACAAAAATCCCTTTTCAAAAATCTATATAAGGTCCAAAAGGTCATTTGCAAAGTCATTTGCACTTTGTGACTTTCAAATATCTAGTGAGATAGACATTTGAGCCAGTTGGAGCAAGATGCCTATCCCCTACCACACTCATCGTTTAGAGTGCATGTGACATCACCAGTGGTTAGCCGCCTACGGACCTCCGGTATGTATCCATAATCCACCTCGTTTTTCATGCATTCTTATTTTTCGTGTATTTTTATGTATTTGCATGTTTGTAGTAGTTTACCGCATCAACATCACATTGTAGCACTTTGCACTCTAGTGTAGCACTTTTGTTTACTATTTTAGCGCTTTGAGAATTAGCGCTTGCATTATTTTCTCTAGCGCTTTTGTTAGATAGTTTAGCGCTTTCATAATTTAGCTCTTAGATAGTTAGATTTAGTGCTTCGATGCTGGATCTTAGCACCTAGAAAGTTCTAGCGCTTTGATGTCATAAATTGGCACATGCATGGTCTGTTATAGTGCTTTGATTAAAGTGGTGCTTTGATGGACTATTTTAGTGCATTGATACGGTAAAATAGCATTTTGAAAAAGTAGCACTTCAGAGGCCTATTATAGCACATCGAAGTGCCGAAATAGCGCTTCTAGTTTTATAGCACTTTGGATGACTATTTTAGTGCATCTGATTGATAAAGTAGCGCTTTTGAGTTTTGGCGCTTTGGATGCCTATTTTAGTGCATCCATGTCAGAATTGCAGATTTTCACATAGTTAACCTTGATTTCGTCAATTCCGATCATGTCCATTCTTCGATTTGGTATGATTTTGATAATCCAAATATCTTGATGATTGATTTTGATGATTTAATAAGACTTACTCTTATGATAGGCGAGAAATAATCCTATTTCTGATGATCCTCATGATAGGTGAGGAATGATTTCATATCTCATAAACCTCATAATAGGTGAGATTAGATATTGTTTGTGATGAACCTCATGATAGGTGAGGTTTGTTCATGTTTGTTCATGAATTTCGATAAAAAATTCATACCAAAGTTTGACTGGATCTGATAGGATAATGACTTTTGATTTTTGACATAGTGCACTGATTCTAAATTTTTCCATGGTAATAGGAGGATCTAGGTAATCTCCAGATGCGAGAGCGGTTTCTGTGGACCACCAATTTGATTCTTCATCTGACTCCAGATGAGACTCAGATCATAGGTCGAATGTGGTCTTACTAGTCAACTTGATATGCCCTAGATTAGGATTAATCAGGGTCTCCTTACTGCTTTGGTCGAGCGGTGGCACAGTGACCATAAAACCTTCCATTTACCCATCGGTGAGATCACAGTCACACCCAAGGATGTGTGGCGTATATTATGGATATCGTTCATTGGAGAGGTTGTTGTATATGATTCACATGAGGCTGGTGGGAGAGATGCTCTTCGTAGAGTTTTTCAGCATCAGCACATTGCAGGACCGAGTGTCTAATGGTGGATGATAGCTGATGCTTAAGCTTCATTACCAATAGTGTTAGTTGGATTCATTGGGGGTTTCCTTTGTCTTGATCGCAGGTCAAAGCGATTCACTATGGGTTGGGGCCGGATTTTGGAGAGCATGGTCATGCATGGGACTAGATATGCATGGGGGATGTGTATGTTAGCCCACCTCTATCACGATTTACATTCAGTGGTTTACTTGGGAGCATGCAGCTTATCAGCAGGGATGACACTTTTACAAGTGTGGGCATGGGAGCATTTTTCCATTGCTCAACCATTTCTAGTTCTTGATAGACCTGCAAGCAGACCTTATGTTTTTCAGTACAGAGGTCGACTTACCCAGGCTCAGATGGGTAAGTTAGAGCATTGGAGATGAGTGTTGGATGACATAGAGAGAGTTGTTTGGTGGCCTTATCTTGACTATGAGCAGTGGGATGAGGATGATGGAGTGCTTGGGTACCTATGTGATTCTATGTATTTGATAGGAAAGACTCCTTTTGTTTTGGAGAGATTTCTATTGTGACGGGTGTATAGGCAGTATGGCATTGTACAGTGTATGCCTCAAGGGGTAGCCCATTATGCCCGATGATGGATTGATGTACCAGATTAGGGGACATGTTTTTTGTATGAAACACTAGTAGAGGGGTATAGAACTCTATAGCCATTAGCTTGGGATATGCGTAGAGCTATTGCAGAAGTAGCTGCGATAGGAGAGTACGCAACATTTTTGGCCTTTCATCCACATCCTCATATTACCATTCCTAATGAGCCAGCACCTTTACCCATGGAGGAGGATGCTGTCGAGGGTGAGGAGGATAGTGAGGATGATAGTACTGAGAGCAGCAGTGGGGAAAGTAGCAGTGATCACGAGGATGGTGGTGGTGGAAGTGGTAGAGGAGCTAGGCCTATTAGTGTCGGTCCATCTTCTAGTAGGCCTCGCAAAAGGCGAGCATTGGCAGTGCCTTCAATTGACCATCAGAGGCAGATTGCTAGTTTGCAGACACAGGTACAGACTCTGCAGGGACAATTGGTGTAGTATAGGGTTTTCTTATACAGATGTAGACTCATATGCAGACTTAGGCACAGGCCCATACACAAGCATTAGCATAGGTATAGGGACAGTTGGCTATTGTTCAGACTAAGGTTGATACCTTGACAGCCGAGAGGGACAGTGCTAGATAGATTGCCAAGAGGGCACAGGAGACTGCCGAGACACTATAGAGGGTAGCTGATGGTACCTCAGTTGATATTAGGGAGGTTCTGTGGAATGGCCGAGAGGCAGAGTTCTATAGAGGTAGGTATCATGATGCAGTGCCTTCTGATTGCAGATTCAACTATGCCCCATCGAGATCTGGTCGGACTCATACCCAGATAGTTAGCGAGGGTGTGACACAGCCTCCACGAGGAGATCCCAGAGATCCTGGTCCATCCAAGGGTGGTGGTGGTACTGGTCCTGTTAGGCCTGCTCATTTTGGTAGCAACAAATCATAGATATCCGTTGTGATTTAAAGACATTCTTTTTGAGATATGATGAATACTCCGAGTTAGCTCATTTTTGACGATGTATCTTTTCTTATTTATGACTTCATTGTATACTTGAAATTTGATGATATATATGATATTTAGTTGATTACTATTGATCTATGATGGTTTATGATTCTATGATGGATGCATTTATTTTGTGGTGATGTATAATGTGATGAATGCTTTTATTTCATGTGATGATTCTATGATGAATGCATGTGCAAAATATATGATGTATGGATGTATGGATAATAATGACATGACTTGCATTTATTTTAATGTGATGAAATGTATGGGTATATTGTGAATGTGTTTATTTTATTGTGATGATGATAAAAATGATGATGTTTGTAATGGATGTTAACATAATGATGGTGTAAATTTTGTGATATAATTCATGGATGACAAATGATGTATTTTATCAAATGTATATGATGTGATGTAATGAATGATTTGTATGTATAAAAAATGTTGGTTGATGATAGATGATAATGTAATGATTGATATGATGCAATGAACATGATGTATTTATTTATGATGTGATGTGAAAAATATGGTACAATAAATGTATAACTATTTGATATAAAATGCATGAATGATGAAATGATGAAAGCTTTGCAATGATGAGATGATGATCCTATATGTTTTTGATGATTTTTGGTTTATGTCAAGTATACTCAGTCATATTTATAGAAAAGATAATCATTAATTGGAATCCTTTATGCAACAAACACTTTGCAAATAATGAATTTATTATGAATGCAGTCTAATTTTATCATGCAACTATATGCAACCATTGTCATTTTAACAGTACGTTGTGCTTGGTATCATCATAGAGCTTTTATTGGATATTGAAAGTGAGTACAAGCGTTAATGGTATGTGTTAGACCAATGACGACCTAAGTACTACTTTCATTATTTTTGATATTGCAAGAGAACACAAGCATCTAGGTATAATTGAACCGAGATGACCTGAGCATTCATTGCGTAAATAGGCAAAGATTAATCATTTTATTATGTGAATTCTGAATTTCATTGGTGATACATTTGCATAGCACATCCCCCGACAATTCACACATTTATATGATTAGCTTATAGACAGCAGACAATAAAAATATCATTCTTCTTCCTTGTTTCTCTATTTCATTTACATCATCAAGTTACTCCAAAGAAATGATAATAATTAATCAAAAATATAATTTATCCACCTTTTACTTAGAGTGTTTCAATCATTATTCAGATTTAGATCATCCATCCTGATTTTGTGATGTTTTTGTGATTTTTCGAGATTTTGACCAAATACCTAACTTACTAATGATAATATAGGGGTCTCGGGGGCTGATCAAAGATTAGCCTTGCCTACGTTACACATGCATAGACCACGTAGTTCAATTGACATAGACTCATGATTTTGGATTTTGCTTTTTTAGACTGACTTTTTGACTTGTTTTTGGATTTTTTGATATGATACGGATGTTTGATGCCCTCTGATGGTGATCGATGTTGCATTTTGGTCATTTTTTTCATTTTCTTGTCATACTATTGTTTTCCCATTTTGATGAAACCGATGTTTTTGTTGCCCCTACTAATATCCAGATGTTGCCCCCAAGCTTTGGAGTGAGACTTGACCATGTGAAATGATTTGATAATGGATACAATGATGGCAAGACTAATGATATGATATGGAATGGTAATGACTACTAGACTAATGATCCTGATATGTATCAAAAGATATGGGAAAGTTGATTTAGAATCACATATGATGCTTGTTTCCTGGTTTTCACCATATGTTTTGATTACACTCTTTGTTTTGTATATTTTTCTCATTTTTCTCTTTTTCTTTTTTTGTATTTTCTATATTTATTTGTTTGGAAAGCGCCAAATTGTAAGTGTGAATAAGGTGTAAAGGAATAAAACACTTCTTAATGAAGCATTGTATCAAAGATCAAGCTAATAATCTACTGAAAGCGTCTCATTGTCTCCTATCTTCAAAGATTTATTAAGCTATTGTGCTCTCAAATTTAAATAACACTATAACTATTAAAATGACAATCTAAAGAATGGAATGATGTTGATGCAATGATATGAAGCTAATGTGATAAAATCTAGATGATAAAATAAACTAATATAGCATGGATTGACATGAAAACTGATAAGTGAAGCTACAAGAGGCAACCATGATATGAAAACTAGAATGTTGGATGCTTGATGTTTAAATTCCTACAAAGTAAGAGTGCATAAGTTAGATAATCTTGATTTGGATCCTCTTCTTGGTTGAATGAGGCTTTATTTATATATTTCCTGGCTGTAGAAATGCACAGGGATGGCAAAGAGAGACTTGGATTCAATCTGGAGGATTGAATGGTGAGAGATGAAGGAGATTGAGAATATTTTGGAGATTGTCTCTACCCATGAAAACACTAGGCAAGAGAAGAGGAAGGATTGATGGAGGAGGATTGAGAGATAAAATTGCAATTTGTCTCCAATTCTTCCCATGAAGTTTCAATCAATTAATTTTGACATAATTTTAGACATAAATTAGACATAAGATATCTAATTTGATTTTGAGGAAATATAGAGGAATATTCTATATGCCTTTATTTAAATCTTTTTGATTTATTTAAATTAGCCAAAGAGGAATAAATAATTTAATAAAACAAACTATAGAAGTTGTTTATTAAATTAAAACAGAAGAATATGGAAATTAATCAATAAAGTGTTTGATCTCTATTTAATTAATTTAAGATTGATGTAATAGAATAAAATAGGGAAATGATAATTAAATCAAACAACGTATTTAATTTTGTTTATTTAATTAAGATGAGATAATAGTAGAATTAGAAGAATTTAAATGTGAATGTGAACGTGAACTATATAAATAAATATTTATATTTATTCAAATAGTAGAAGAATTTAGGATAATTAATCAAATAATTTGTATTTAATTAATTGGATTCTCCAGACCAATTTTAGGTGTATACAAAATGTATTCAATCATTATTTATTTAGCATCTATAGACATTCATAAAATCATATACATTAGAGAGAATAATCATTCTAAGAATATTTTAATTCAAAAAATTGAAATAACCTAATTCTACATTATCATTATAGCACATTTACATGAATAAATATTATTATTTTATAGCATCAAAAATTGTCACCCTTGACAATTTTACACTAGGTTTAGCTCCCCCTATGTGTTGGGACCTAATTATGCATTTAATTACTTGTTTTATGAATATCTTCAAAAAATTAAAAGATGAGAATAAGCATTTAATATCCCCCCCCCAACAAGGATAGGTCTAGACTAGGGGTACCCAATGGCCTTTTCCAACCTTTTTGGCCCCAATTTAAATGTGTGAGTGTTAAAATCTTATTATTTAAAAATCCAAAATCATTTTTCACCTATTGGTATTTGATTTTTAGAAAATTAGAAGAATTGCACATAAATACAAATCATTTTCACCATTTTAATCCTAGCATATTCATTAATAAAAATTGAGCATCCTAAAAGAAATCAAGAGTAGTAAAGAGAAGAACTATGAGGATTATTGCAACATTTGTTTCAGTCAAGCATCATGTTATCCACACATCATGTTTTTATGTAAGTTCATGTTTTATGTTCATTTTTTGTAAGTACTAACACTTGTAGGAATTCAAATCAAGCATCAATTTTTCCTTGAAGGTGATGAGTAGATGACTTTATTCCATCAAGGAATGCAAATCTGAGTGGTAAGTTGTAGTAATTTATCAATTTATCACTTATTATCCTTTATCCTCTAGCCAACTAAGGGTAAGCTCTCTTTTTACATCATCATAGTTGTTGTGGATGTAGAAATACTAAAACAGGGTTTGACTTAGGAAAGCCCCTATATAGCACAACCCTTCCCCGTCTTTCATATGTGTAGGTTTTCAAATCTAAAGAAAATTGGAGAAAGGTTGAAGACTAATTGCTCATTCATGCATTCAAGCCCTACAAGTTGTGAAGGAAAGTGGATTTTATCAGCAACAAACAAAGTTTCGACAATACTCTAGAAGAGGACTTACAAATTAGGAGCAATAGGAATGTGAATTCAGATCTTGAATACCAATCATCCAGTCTAGGGCCCCTAGCACCCATGTCCAACTATTTCTACCCCAAATTTATATGCCAGGTTACTTTGTGTTTACCTTATGCTTTTCTAGAGTTTATTTCTTTTTGTTTGTTCTATACTCTTTTGAAATATTAGTTGTTTGTTGCATTTTTATTAGTAACCTAGGAACAAGATTGCATCATATAAATCATTCAATTAATAATCAATCAATCACATCCACTTCATCTCCCCCACAAAATTATTAAAACCTTGATCCACCATTATGTCTCTTCCATTAAGGTTTGTAGCCAAGTGGATATTGAAATCACTTTTAATCCTAAAATGGCCCTAATTGGAAGAAGTGTGATTTGAGATAGGTAGATCCCTTTTTCCAATCAAACATTTTGGTGAACCTGACATGTAATTCAACATGATAATCATGAAGCATACACGATGAAGACACAAAATGTAGCATAATATGAATATAACACAATGAAAACATGATGCAAACATAAATAAGACACATAACAATCACAAACAAAAACACATGGTTAGTACTAAAAGGATTCAAGTCGGTAGGGAAAAGATACTTCAATCTTAAATTTGTTTCAAATAACAAATGTCATTTCTCAAATATGTTAGAAAAGATAGTGCTCTCATAAGAGCTAGCAAGATGTGTTATGCTAAACCCCTCATGAGCTACATAGATCTACTAACTAGCAATCCATGTTATGGGTAAGTGCAAAATTTGGGTCCATGAAGAGGGGAAGTTTCAACCAAAAAAATGTCGAAAGGAACAAGTGCCCATTTTTTAAAAAAATGGTTACCCATTTAGGAACAGAATCTCATGCCTTAGATCAGGATCTCGTCCCTAAATGGGTACCTATTCTAAAAATAGAATGGGTACCCATTCTAAAATTAGAACGGGTACCCATTTTGAAAATATATCAAGTACCCATTTTAAAGTGGGTACTCATTCTACAAAAATTGAAATTCCAACCCACTTTTTGCTTGGGTTTTAGTCTCGGGAAAGCTTTGGTAACTCAACCCTTAGCCTTTGACCTATAACTTAAAAACTAAGGCAGATTCAAGAGAACTGTCTAACTTTGGCAATATAGTTGATGGTTTTTTTTTAGAATTAATTAATGAAATTAAAACCCATTATATATCACGATGTCTAGTTTCAAATATATATTTTTAAGATTTGATTATTTTTTCTATTTTTTAATTAATTTCTATGAAAATTGGTCCATAAACTTGAAATATCATGCTTTTTTATTTTTTAATAACTTTTAATCTATTAATTTTTTGTAAAAAAAATTATATTCAACATTAATCTTTAGACAGTTCTCTACACAATGAAAAAAATTCAAAAAATGATTAGTTTAGGTCAAATTATGGTATTTGTACATGTTGATTTTGAAAAATAGCAATTAGGGCCAATAAAAAATATATTCAGAAAAAAGAAATTACAAAAAAAATATCCTCATCAATCTTTAGTATGCTACATATCTTTCCCCAAAAGGAATTAGAAAATTACTTTTATTTAGGTTAAATTAAATGGTGTTCGTACATGTGTATGGTATCACAAAAAAAATGTCACTTTTAAAAAGTGGTTTTTATACATGCCTATTAAAAATTAATTTGTATCATCAACGTATTAGAATAAATTTCATATTTGGAAACTAGATTCAAAATACTAAATTTCATATTACTGACTTTTTTAAAGATTCAATTTATATAGGTGCTTCAAATTTTTAGTCCAAGTGTGACAAAATTATTCTAGGCATCTCATGAAGCACATGGCTTCACTGGAAAACAAGTTGTGTTATGCTATGTGGTCATGTTAAAAAGGGTGCTCAATTTTATGAATCAACAATTTATGTTATGCTAAATCCATGGACTATTTTGCAAATAACACCTCAGGGAGTGTACAAAGTTTAATGTCACAAGGGACTATTTAGCATCACAAGGAATGAAATCACTTGTGAGGGTGTACCAATTTTAATATCATGGGAGATCATTTAACATCACAAGGGATGAGATCACCTCAGGGGGTGTGTAAAATTTAACATGGGGGGTTGAATCATAAAACTACGTGTCAAGGGGCATTATTATAACACTACCACAAAGGATGCATTGCCAATAAAATGGATTATTACACTTTAAAGGACACTACTTAATGTATGGGAGACCACATCTTAGGGAGTATCGTACATGACACCACTACTAAGAGAGGACCAATCATGGAATGAAAAGCCACACCTTAGGGGGTATTGAGAATAAAACCACCACTAAGGGTACATATCATGACACGAAAAGTCACACACTAGGGGGTATTAGGAATAATACAACCACTAAGAGGATATTATCATAGATTGAGAAAAGCCACACCTTTTGAGATCTACCTTTTGAGGTGTAAGGCCACACCATGAAATATATCACCACCAAAGGAGCAACATGAAGATGCAAGGTCACACCTTGAAGCATATTATACATATCACTACTAAAGTGGCAACATGGAGAGGTAAAGCCACATCTTAGATGATATTATTATGAAAATATAGTTTGATGTAAATGATTCATAAATATTAGATGGAGATTAATTTGGTCATTGTTGAAAAAAAATTATAAAATATTTGGTGATTTGAAACCCCTTCCATTTTATTTTTTCAATGAAATAATGAAATTGAATTTAAATTACTATTCATCAAATGGTAAAAAATTTCAACTAAAAAAACACTAGATAGAGTAATGGTGGAAGCGGGACAACACTATTGAACAGAATAATGACATAAGTATGTTTAGAAAAAGAGGGAGGGGGTGTTATATGTACTAAAAAGAAATAAATATATTATGAATTCAAGCATATTAATTTATATGATCTCCAATCCTTTTATCTTATTGATAAAAACAAATTGTGAATCAAATCCATCAAATTTATGGTGTTATCACCATTGTTAGAGTAATTAGGTCTCCTTTTACTCAATTACACTTAAGCTAAACTTAGGAGTTCTTTTTCTATTATTAAATCATGCTAATTTTATGTTTTCTTTATTCTTGCTTCTAAATAAGCCTTTTGTTTTCATTCATTTTGTAATCAATTTTTAGTTCAGGAAATAGAAAATCTTCATTTGTGGCTCTCATTTGTGGAAGTGTTCTTGTTGTTTTTTTAATAATTTTTTGTGCTTATTTATCTTCTTCAACATGTTATTAGAGCATTGGTTCAATAAACCCCTTCTCAATCTTTGAAGGTTTTCTCCATCAAGGGTTATAGAAGCATTGGATCTAGAAGCTACAACATTTTTTGTGAGATCTAGCCTTGAGAAAAACATTGGAGCACTTTGGGCCCAAACAAAGCTTGCCCTCACATTTGAAATACCATAATAGCCAAAATTTGAGCATGAAAATTTTTTAGTATTTCTTTTGGGGAACAAAATTTAAGATCAAAAAATTCATACAACCATATGAAATCCATATGGTAATACAAATCTATACACTATATAGGTAATACAAGTATGATTGCCATCATTAGCTATAAAAGAATAATGATTAAAATTATTAATTTTATGGATGACTAAAAAAATAGGAGAGAAAATAATTTTTTCAACGATTGTATGGTTACTACATAGTTATAACATATTGGCATCACTTCTCAATTACCATTTTTTGTTTTTTGTCAAGAATATTTTGGTGAGCATTCATTAATGGTCAAATTTTGGCCATCCCATGACTACCATTGCCTATGACCCAATTTTTACTTAGCCATCACTTGATCATTACTAATTCACCACCTATCTACTACTAGGTCACCACCAACTTTCCACCAACTTTTTTCCTCTTTTTTTGACACATTTTCATGAATAAATTCAACGTATCTTGGGCATACAAGCTCAATTTTCTATAAAACATATATTGTTGGAAGTTAATTATAGAAAATTTATAGTGGTGTTGGTCGTTTTCCCATATTATTCTCCTAAAGACTTTTACATGCTATTGAACTCAAATATAGTTGTTTACACTTTTGTTGTCATAACTTGAGCATCTAGTGTCCATTTTTTACAAATGAGTAGGTGTTGGAAAGCTAATTTAGTTTTCTACACACACATATATAGCTTAATTTTCTAAAATATTTACCAAGTACATAAATATTTAATCTAAATTGACTTTTCATTTTTATCTTTTGTGTTGTATAAATTACACGGGTTTTTTTTGTTGTGGGAGGGAAATCTTATCATCATTCAATACCTTTAAACACATAAAAATAGCATATAGTAAAACATGTAAATTTTATCATGTTACCAATTTTCACATTTCAAATTCTTTGTTGTGGGAGTGAAATTTTATCATCATTCAATACCTCTTACAAATCATAGCAATAGATTATATTGATAACAATGGATAAATTTGAAGAAACAATATTCACTCTAGATTTCCTTACAATTACTTGATGCTCCAATGCACTCCCTAAGTGAGAATTCTCTCGAGAATCAAAGGGTTTTTGTCCTCTGATTCTAGTGGTCAATGGGGTTTCTTCCTCTAAACACAATATCCTATGGGTGTTCATCTATAGAATATTGGACACAAAGTGCCCAAAAATACATATCATTCATTCATGCCCCTTACAACTGGATCGACCAAGATCTAAATTGTGTTGAGGCCCAAAGTTGAGCTTTACATGATACCATAGGTCAACCTTACAGGTCTTGCAAACTCTCCCTCTATTCCACATTTATCTCTTTCCCTCCATTCCACACGCTACCACTATTCCATAGGTCAAACTATTTTATTGGGATGTGTTCCCTCCTTTCACACTATTCTTTACTATCTTGGGACGTATCAACCTGCATCAAAAATCCTCATTTTTTTCTAGTTCTTGGGCATGCATTCGACCATACCCTTCATCTCTGACCATCGTTGGTTCTTGGGCATGCATCGAGCTCCAACTTCAACCTCTAATGGCTATCATGGGTAAAATAGTAGTTCTAATCTCCACACTCCAATAACTCCCAGAGAAAATAATCTTTCTTTTTATTTTGGAAAAAGGATCATTCTAATGGGTACTTTATCTAGCCTTGTGGCTAAGACCCATCATTATAGGTTTATATTTTTAATATCCTCACTAAGTTACAATAAAGGGGGTGTTGGTATGAACACGGTATATTACCTATCTAGTGTCCATCTTAGTTCATTTTCATGTTAGTGTAAATAGTGTCATTATATAACTAGTTAGTTGTAATAACTTTCTAGTTTGAGCTATTCACATTTTCTTAAGCTTACTTAGGTTGTTTTAGATTTTTATCTCACCTCATTTGGTTGAGACATGTCTCCTCACTTTGTGAGACACCTCTTTCATGCACACTTTTCAATAATAGGACACTTGTCATGTGAGTTAACAAGTATTCCATGATCAGATGGGTAGTCAGTCATTATGTTTTATATTCCTACCTTTACATTCTAATTATCTCTCCTATCATCTCTTAATATATCATTTGAATCTTTGTGTGCTCTTATTTTATGGAAGTTTATCTTGGTCTTTTCTTTATGATCTTGGCTAACACCAACATTTCACACTTTATTACTTATTTTTACATAGGGAAAATTAACTATTTATGTTTTGAGTCATAATATTAAGACACGTGCCATAATATTTCATTTTCTTATGTATCACCCTTTCCTTTATGTACATGGGTTTCTCATTGTAATCTAAAATCATGTATTCATATTGTATTTTTTGCACCTTTTGATAGAATAGAATTATTCTCTTGTGTTGGGTCTCTCTTGTGCTTCATTGAAGCTCCTTGAACTTGGGTGTCTATCTCCATATCTAAATATTTCTTGGCATTAAAGCATTCTATACCAAATATTATAGGATAGCCTACTTGCAGCATAAACCATACCCCATGTTTCTAGGTTTTTACTTGATTGCACCAAGTTTTACTCTAAGATGAGTGGCTTTCTTTGTGTTTCATTTGAAAAGGAATCCTAGATCTAATGTCTAGATCACTAGGATCAAGACTTTCCTAATAAAACATTGGAATCGAGATCGGGAAGGGTAAGAGATTGACTTGCAACCTAAAAGGTGAGTCAATCAACCTTGGATTTGATTCTTTAAGGCCTTAAAGATTGTATTTTGATGTGGCGCAATGATGTAATTATCTAAATTATGAAAATACAATGGTTTTTCATGAATTATGACAAAGTGAATGTAGATAGACAAATTTAAGTTCCAAAAATGAGGAGAGCAAACACTAATGTTCTTATCTTATGAATTTGGATCAATTCTTGCTAGTTTAGGGTGCCCTATGCCTAGGGTTGAAACCATGGTTCTAAAAAATGTTTTTACAGTCCTAAAGTGCCTAGTTATAGCTTTTGTCTTATGGGTTTGTTTTTCAAATCTTTGTATGTTACTGATAAAATATAAATTTTATATATTCTCAACTTGTAGGACTTTGATGCATGAATGATAAAATTATCCTCAATCTTCCTCCAACTAACTTCAGATCTTCAACCTACATACACAAAAGGAGGGGAAGGGTTGTGTCATATAGGGACTTTCCTCAATCAAGCCCTGTGTTGGTATTTCTACCTCCACAATGGCAAATTTGATGATAAAAGATAGTGTATCCTTTTGAGAGATAGAGGCTAAATGATAAGTAATGAATTGACAACTTGCTACAACTTACCACTCAGATCTGATCTCCTTTATGGATTGAATTCATGATCATCACCTTCAAGGATCAATTGTTGTTTGACTTCATTTTATTTGAATACCTACAAGTGTTAGTACTTGAAAATGAAATGCATACAAAAATGTGAACAAAAAACACATAAAACTTGGCATGATGCTTGGAAGATAAAATGTTGCAATAATTCAGAATTTTTTTATCTTGACTACTCTTGAATTGATAATTGAAGTATAATAATTGCTCTCAATATTTTCCTCCTATTAATCTATGGTGAAAATACTATGTATTATATGCAATTTGTAATGCCCCACCATGAAACCCTAAAGGAAGTGGCAACACAACGTGAAAGCTTACAATTTTTTGTCTTAAAAGTGCATTACTAACAAGGAAGATGCACAACACTTCACAACATCCTCTAAGGAAATGTGACAAGATTACATCTTAAACCATAACACATACAATATAATAAGCTTCAGATTACATTACTTTACAAGTAAAATTACAATACTCATTCTCGGAATGAGGTAGCTCATACCTAACTATTACAAGATACCTCCTCAAATACAACTGAGGAGTGAATTAATTACAAATACCAACTGAAATAAAATACATCAAGATAATGGAATGAAACCACTGGCATCCATGATCTCTCCAACTAGAAGACCTCGCCATCATGAACTGAAGATCAAGGGGGCCCCAATGGCGTAGGGTGCACCTTCCTCCCAACCAAGTGGTACCCGAAGGTCCACCCCCCATGCTAGGAGGTAGTAACAAGGGTACATGGTCATCCTACAACCCCTAGATACTGGCTGACTCATACCAACTCAACCAAACATATGAACCATACAAACACAAGGTCACAATGCTTCCAGTGTTACACAATCCTTAACATTACAAAACCATTATATAATTGACCTAGGAGAAGTGTCACACAAGGTACATGAGTTACCCATCAGATCTTTCCAGATCCTGGCCCCCATTGAGCTTCACTCTCCTTATGTCCACACTTGGTACAAGACCCCTCCAACAAAGGAGAAAACAAATAACCAAACCTCTCCATCCAAAAGAGGAACAAAACGTCCCCGTTCGTGAAAACCAGGTAACATACTGAAGATGAAAACACACTGCCCAAAGAAACTAAAACAACTAACTTCACAACACAACAATCCCCCATCCAACTAAGAACCTTAGGATGACTAACATATTAAAGACACACTTAGCCCATTATTCCCCAAAACATAGCTAGAAGAAACACATAAGCAATCAACATGATAATTAAATCTAATATTGGGATTTACTAAATCCATTCACATTCAGTGATAATATACAAACTATTATACACATTAAATATATATATATAATATATTTTACAAAATAATTCTAATCAAAATTAAAATAATATTTAATATCTAAATACCACATATATATGTACAATATACATATATACTATATATGTGTATTTATATATACAGTATATAAATTATATATATACAATTTATATATATTATATATTGAAACCCCATACATATAAAATTTGAATTCCAAAATATATATCAAATAAATAATGGAAAAGGTGGAAAAATTCATTTATTAATGTAAGAACCGAAGCTAAGGGCCTGCGGGTATGCTTGGGGTGCCAGACCCCCCCATTTACCTAGGCACGACCAAAAGAGAGGATGGGGAGGGGTTGCGTTGCCTAAGGGGCAGCGCTCCCTCCACACTACTATGGAGGGCATTGCCTCTTAGGCAATCGCACTCTCCTAGTAGGGGGCACAGTGGGGGTTACAAAGTCCCCACCAAAACATACGCAATTTTTTTTTTTAAATAGAAAAACACAAACCCAACCCAGTAACAATGGATTTAGCCGTACGACGATTTCTCAGAGATTTTAATAAATCAAAACAATTAAATAATAATATATATATATATATATATATATATATATATATATATATATATATATATATATATATATATATATATATTTGTATATATGCAAGCATAAATATACATATATCTGTCTATAAATAAATATATATATATAACGGAATTTCATCATAAAATTAATTGGGGAAAAACACCATCTACAGGCAATTTATACAAATTCCTTGAAAACCCCCAATTTCACAGAATAATTCTAAAATCAATGTTTCCTCTAAATTTTCTATTGTATATAACAATTTCCCTACAGAGGTTTCTACAATTTCACAGAGGTTTTAAAATTAATTTTCCTAATTCTTATATTGTTTTCCTCTAGGTTTTTTCATGGCAAATCTACAAATACAGAAACTTTACAATTTTTTCCAAAACAACTAAAAACTTCTACCAAAAATATAAAATCTTCTTACATAGGCAATCTTTCAATTTCTTTTTAATCAATTTAAGCAAAACTTCTACAGAATTGAATTTTGTATAGGCAAACTTTCTAAATCAACTAAATAAATTAAACAATAAAAGAATCTATTTTCTTGAAGCTTGAAGAAATGAAGGTTGGAGCAAAGCCTCCCCTTCAGAGTTCAATTTCCAAAGCTTTTCCAAAATCACCACTTCCAAAAAGATGTAAATATACATAAGCCACCAAAATTCCCGAGAACCTCTTTTTTTTTATTATTATTTTCAACCAAATAATTTTCCTCCCCAAAAAATATCCCTCTCTCCATTCCCGTGAAGTAACTTCTTACCTCACTCAATTATGGCAAAAATTCTCTCCAAGAATAATTTCTCAACAGAGTGATTAATAAATTCTTCTCACACACATGTCTAATTATTAAAAATATATTTTCAACAACCATGGATATTTCCTCTAAAACTAATAATTTCAAATCACAATTTAATTTCTAATTAAATGTAATCAATTAATTTATTTACTTAATAAAATAAATTTAATCCCAAAGATTAAATTACTTTACTAAATAAATTTAATTTAATTATTTAAATTAAATATAAAGCTTCCAACAATATTATCTAAAATTAATTAAATAAATACACATCGAACATGGACTGATGACACATTGTGGCTAGGGTGTAGACCTGACACAGGTAACCTAGATACTATCTCCCAATCAACATACTATTGGGTCGATACACTCAAACCTGTGAAGTCAGGTGGAGTCGATGGCATATACCTGCAAACCTGTATCCAAAGCATCAATAGAACATGTATATAAAATTGTCATAAAACACACCGTGAAGAGGAAATCACAGAATCACAGGGCGCTCGCAAGCGAGTGATGCAATCCCATCCCCTTCACCAATATAGTATCACCAAACTGACACATCCATCATTAATAAAACTCATGAGCAATAATCATGTTATAATAAACCAACATTATTCTTAATCAAAGCATGTCATGTATAACATCAAGGAAAGTACATCTCATCACACACATAGTCCATGTCACTCTTATAAGAAATGATAAAATAATAAAGCATCAAAATCTAACATAAGAGTGAAACAAAGGGGTGTTACACAATTCTTCTAATTTCCAAAAAATCAAATCTTGATAGACGACAATTAGAATTTGAAAATGATTTAATAAATTGCTAACACCAGGATATTTGAATTTGGAGCCAAATTAAGAGGTATAGGGCATAGGGAACCCTAGACCAAATCTCACCTTTTTTGGGATCAAAGGTGTCGAGGGTAAAATATTATATGCATTATTTGATTTCTTAAGTTTGATTTATCAGTAAATGTTTAAAATGAGCCATAGAATGCATAATTAAGTCCAAGCACATAGGGGGTAGCAAAAACCAAGTGTGAAATTGTCAAGGGTGACAATTTTCAATGCTACACTTTGTTCCCCTTCCCTCTATATGCAAATTTTACCATTAAATTTTATTAAACATTGCATCATATCCTAAATTAATATTGTAGGTGTGGGGACAACCACACATCTATAGATATAATCTTTAATTTTTTAACATTTAAATTTAAATTTAGCTAACTCTCACCCATTCCACTATCTACTATGAGGAAACTAAACACATGTTTGCACGAATTGTTTCTATGTCTTTGTATTTAAAGGAATTCAATTACATTAATTTATCAATATTGAACATCAAGGAAATATAATTCATATTTAAGGAGAATGCAAGGAACACTTAAATTATATTGGCAAAAGTGTTTAAAATAGATTTCCTCTAGGTGGAGGCAATTTAGTGACTCATGGGATGAGATTTTTGTAGAGATCTTTGCACATGGTTTATCACTCTCAAATAGCTTCAATATTTCTTTCAAATTGCATGGATTTACTACAACCCAATGGTCTTCTTATACAACTTGCTATTGATTATGTTGAATATATACAAGTACTTAGGAAAAATGTAAATGAAGTAATAAAGGGTTATTATCTATCAAATGGGGAAGCTTTGGTTGGGGGATTGTTTCATCACAAATATTTATGGAAAAATCCAATAGTTATATGTGCTTTTAAGGCCCTAAAACATTGCCTTTGGTCTCAATGTGAATTCTCTATGCATAATGTCATGTTTGCACATCACGAGGAGTTAGGCCCTCTATTGTTTGATAGAATTCAAGACAATTTGCATGCTCTTTGCGTCTTGATGGCACATGTTCCTCACCCTCCAATTTCTCCAATAGTCAATTTTTATGTACCCAATGTTGTATAGGTGGAATATTAATTATTTTCAATAATCCTTTTTTGATACTTATGTCTATATGCTTTGATAATATGTTTATGTATTTGAGTGTTGGATATGTTTCTATCTACTTGAGGAACAATTTTTGTTTTGTTATTTCCCTTGCCGCTCACTTGTATCTACTTTGTCCAGCCATTTTTGTTGTTCATGATTACCTCTCTTGCAATTATCATACTTTTAATACTAATCAATATGTTCAGGCCTTTGGCATTTTACCTTTAAAAAAAAAGAACATTTATATTGGAGCACTTAAAAATTTAGATTTGTATAAATGTTCTAGAATCATTTAAATAGCTAGAGCCTCTTGATTTTTATCATTGTCACAACTATAAAGTCTATTTTTTTCTAGGATTTGACCTAAAAGAACATGGTCCCTAACAAATCAATAGACCCTTAGAGATATTCTTAAATACTACAATCTAAATTATATATAGAAAAAAAAATTAATATTTTAAAAAAAAATATAATCAAAATTATTAATCAAAATTAGTTTATATTTATATATACACTTCATTTGACTAACTTACATATAGAAAAAAACTTTTCATTCCTAATAATTAAAATAGTTAAAACATTAAAATTTAAGCACCACTCATATGTAAAGGGAAGGAAGTTTTAATTTAGATGAAATCTATCATTATTGCACCCATGTGAACACATCAATAAAATTATTTATTATTATATAGCAAAGCACTCATTCAATAACACTTCTATAGCTACAATGATGACTTCCCTTGACTTCCTTGCCATCCTCAAAAGTGCCCATAATTATTGTGGCCTTTACCAAGAAATTGAAAAGACTTTTATGAAGTGCTTGTCAAGTCTCTCCATGATTTATTTTGAAATAGAAAGCTAACAAGCTTAATGCACTAAGTATAAAATGAGAGCCCTTGGAATTGAGAAGACAACCCTACAAAAATAATTAACTATAATAATTTTTTCATGATATGTTTTAAATAAATACTATTTTGATATTATTTTGTAACTTATAAATGGTTATTGGTGGTTGAATGGAGGGAAAAGTTTAAAATGTACACAATATGATTAATATGTAAGTTGGTTCTTATGAAAAAGTATCATTATCATATGATAAAATCTTGTGATTGATAATTGGTAAAGATAGAAAAGTGGTACATAAATATTAAGTGGTGATTTGGTGGAGGGAAGAGCTGAAAATATTCATAGATTGGGTCAATGTATAAACACTTTATGTTGGGAACGGTCCTACCATAAAGTTGAAGGACATTATACTCTCGAACGGACCTACCATAAAGTTGAAGCACATTATACTCTGGAACGGTCCTACCATAAAGTTGAAGTACATTACACTCTTTATTACATAGAATGAAATGTTTATAAATTTAATTTTTAAATTCAAAGATATCAGAGGCACCCATTTTTTTTTATCAATATAGATATATTATGTGGGAGAAGCAACTTGAGAGGAAGGCTCTAGGAAAATTCACCACTAACAATTCACTCCCAACAATTCATCCCACCAATTCATCGTTGTGACATATTCATCGCGTATACAATTCACCACCAACAATTTATCGCCATAGTATATTCACCAAGTATTCATTTTTCAATATTTAAGTGGTCAAAAGCACCAAAAGATTTTGTTGAACACATAAAAAAGATATACGCGGTGAATACACCTCGACAATGAATTGTATAAACAATGAATATGTCACGATGATGAATTGTTGTGGATGAATTGTTGTCAGTAAGTTTCTCATGATCAATTTATTTGATGCCTAAAAAGAGATTATCAAAGATTGTTATTAGTGAAAAAGACTTATTAAATTTTGCAAAAGGTGATAATTCTTCACTAAATTTCCCTTGGTTAGGTGAGTCCAAATTGACAAGGGTTTTTTTTGTCATTTCCTTTTTCTTTCAATCAATGTGATGCCAGAAACATAGGGATTTGAATATATATTTATGGAGGGTAAATTCTCTATCTTGAAATTAAATATACTGAAAAAGTTCTTTATGATTCCTTAATCTCTTTGTACTGGTGTCTCCTTATCTTAATGGTGTTAAGTACACACGCAGGCTTTAGATTTTGTCTCTGCCATTGAACACAGGATATTTTAGAGTCTCTTATTTTCATGTCAGACTTATTATGTCTATTTAAATTCAAACTACCAAACACCATTTATTTCAGCCCCATGGATGCAAACTGGCGATGTTATCTTTCTTTACATATGAGGATTCTTCTCTTCCAAGTGTTTTTTTTTTTAATGATGTAAAGTGATATACTTTATGTTAATAAAATAAAAATATAATATAGTGTTTCAATTAAAATAGGTGGAATGCTATTATAATCTAAAATTTTATGTTAAAATAGGAAGTGATAAAGAAAAAGAAATAGTTAGCATTGTTAAATCATTAGTATTATATTAAGAAGAGGAGGGGATCTTTATTAAGTGGATGGCATCAATCATTTTGAACATCTTAGTCATTTAAAATGGGCTTCTAACTCGTAACGATATCATCTTTATTTATTTTTCTTAAGATAAATATGATTTTTTAACTATTTATTAATTTTCAAACATAATCTCAAGAACTTGAACTTATATATATTTTTATTTTTTAATAATTTTGTATTTCAAAATTTACTTTTCTTTTAAACATATGATTTCAAGCTAAACATCATTCTCTACACCCTAAAGAAAATTGTGTTCAATTATTTTAGGTCAAATTAAGTGGGTCATACATAAGGGATTTAAGATTTATACCTTAATCCTAATAAATAAATAATTGAAAATATATACATAGATGATAAAATTATAACAAAATATGCATCCTAAGTCTCAACATCAATATTTTTTGTCCACAAAAAGATTTTAGAAAATAATTTCATTTACTAGTAATTAGGTGGGTTGTACACATGCATGTGTTTGCCTCCATCTAAGTTTTAAAATTTTCATTCTTGTATATCATTTATTTAACTGACTTTTTTCATTTGGGTATTATAATAAATTACATATTTGAAAACATGAACTTAAAATCCAACATTTGATATTTTTAGACCACCATTACCCTACACCCATCCACGGCTAATATTTAATCCATATCTTACAAATATTCATCAATGTTTATAGATGATGTAGGGTCATTGTATGGTTTGAGCAATCCTATATCACCCAAAACATATTCTTTCTTTATTTAGGTCATTGTAGGTGAGTTTAACTGGTTAATTCGGAGATGACACATTGAGCCTCCCTATCCATTCCCTAATCATACTTGAATTGAGTATGGTATGTGTCATGTTTGACCCTATGTGAACTCGGATCCAAATTAGAGGTGATTCTGGATTTTATCCATGTTGTCAAATGCCGGTGTGTGATTGATTTAAATTATTTCCCACTTTCATGCTTTTTCATAAAAATATTTAATAAGTTGCATATTACATGATTTAATTGTATTTTAATCATGGAATCGAATTAAGTTGAATATTTAAATGATAGCTTAAGTTGCCATTTTGATTGTAAATGAAATGCTAAGAATTTAAATGATTTATATAGTGATTATCGAAATATTTTATTTTTGGGGAAAATACAAGAAAATAAAAAATAAAATTATAAGTTAGTATTTATTTTAATTGTTGAGATTTCATTGGGATTGGGGTATGTTTATGCTCAATTTAATTGTATGGACTTAAATGACTTCAAAAGATTAAATGTGAGTGTTTTACTTATATTTGGCAATTTTAAGAAAATAAAGAAAACCATAAAATAGAAAATATGAAAAGGAAAATGGAATAAAAGGAAAAAGGACTTAGCATTTTTTTTAAAGTTGTTCAATTTGGAGGATTTTTGCTCTCAAAACCCTCTTCTTGTAAAATTTTAGAAATGGAATTGGAATGCATTTGTGAATGGAATTGGATGAGATTGGATGCATTAGGATAGGAATGGGAATGGGAATATGATTATGGTTGGATTCATGGATTAATTGGGTGTGCTTGAAGTGTTCTCCAATTTTGTTTTTGGTAAAATTTGAGGTAAGTTCTTCATTTCTCCTCCTTTGTTCATCATTTTTACTTTCAAACGGATTGTAGGTAATTAGTGGAGTATTAAACACTCCCAATGCTCTTTCAAATTCAAAATTAGAATAAGATTTAATTACTTTTATTAAAAAAAAAATGTCCAAATAGAGGCATGGTTATGGCAACTTTTTTTCTAAAATCATGGAAATGTGAATTTAACCTTAAGATTCTGTTGTTGGGTACATTTAGAGCAAAAGGGTATTTTTAAAATTTTAATTTTAATTTTAAAGCTTTATTCAATGGCAGAATTGGGAAAATAATGGTTTTTTCTTGTTAATTCATTTTCGAAAAATTGAATTTAGGAGTGATCTGTGATGAGTTTTAATGTGGGGAAATAAATCACCCTATTTATTTTCAATTTAAAACCAAAGGGTATTTTTAGGAAATCAAAAATTGAATTTTAATTTTTTAAGCATTTCTTAATGGTGAAATTGGAAAATGAATGGTTTTCCTTTGTAATTTTTTTTAGAAAATTTGAATTTCTAATTGATTCTAGATGAATTTTAATGTGAAATAAAAACTCTCCTTAATTTTATTGATTTAGAACATCATGAGACCATATTTGTTTTATTCTAAAAAAATAATTTTGTGCATTATTTTTCATGCCACATTCGTTGGAGGATGTGATGGGCTTAGGGTGTACGTATTAGAGAGAGTTATGGGAATGGCTCCCAATGTGTCCCCAACCCAAAGTGACAAGTAGGCTGATCATGGGTGGGGATTTATCTAATCAAGTGATAACTAATGAAATATGGATAATTAATTAACCAAGATAATCCAAATATCCCTCTCATGCCTTGAGTGCTCGTATAGGCTAAGGATGATTAGGGAAGACAAGATGCTTAGGGACTATAAGACTTGTAAGATCAAGTACCCTAGTCTGTATGAGAGGATACTTGATTCCACATTGAGCCCCACTTGAGTGTCTTCCATGGCATTCCCTCTCTTGCTCTCTAATATCTAACCCTAGCATAGTTGAGCAACACTTGAAAGATGATAATTTCCTTCCATGTGTATGCTGTTGGTTATACCATTCATGATTTTCCCAATGAATATTTCTTCTGTTATTCCATTGGTGAGTTTTCTGAGTGAGAATCCTTTTGTTATGACATTGGTGATTTTTCCCAATGTGGATTATGTTATGACATTGGTGACTATGCCCAATGTGGAATTGTGATGTACCATTGATCCATCTTGTGTCTTGGATAAGTGTTTTGATATAATGTGTATAGTGAGTGTATATTTTGTGTATGGAATGTGTGTAAGCCATATCCCCATGTGTTTTGTGTGAGTGTTGTGATTGTGGCCCATGTGACTATCTCCTAGCATAGTGAGAGTGGATCCTTTTGATTCCATGAGGTTGGGTGGCATGGAAACCACTTTTGGGGATTGGAGGATTGTGGTGCAGTCGAAGATAACTTCATGTGGTATAAATTATTTCGTGTTGTATTTCATTTGTTTTATTGATGCAACTTGTACATGTAAAGGATATTTGAATCCTATTTGATGTAATTATAATATTATGTTAATTTGGACCTCTCTTTTTGAGATGGATTATAATCCATGGATAATGGATAGTGTAATTATTTGAAATTATGTCACACAATATTGGAGTCGAGCATAATTGTATTGTGTATGCTTATTTTTATGTAATATAGTGGAAAATGAACTTAGGAATATTTCACTTGGACTTAAAATGAATGTAAGAATGTTTCATTTGGGTTTAAGATGAATGTAAGTGTCTTAAAGTAGTCTTGGATAGTGTTGTGGACCCATCGTCATTCCAGTTAGTGGAGAGTTGTGTCTCTTAGTTAGAAAACCTCTTGTGAAGGTTTTTCCTTGGTCTTGGAGCTGTGAAGTGTGTTTGGATTTGGATTGGAGGTTGAAGATTCCCTCATCCTACCCTAGTGTTGTGTTGCAAGAGAACATGATTGTGGGTTTGTAATCAGTCATTGTGTATGTATCATCCTCTCTCATATATTCATTGTGGTGGATTTATCACACATGTGGTTAGTCTTTCGTTGTTGCTATATTTCTTATCCAATGGTGAAGTTTTCTTGTTGTTGTGTCATTCATGCAACACTTGTGTGCATGTTGTTGTGCAAGTGCAACATGTCATTGTTGCATTATCAATGTTATTGTCTTTGTTTCAAAAAAATTATTCCATCAAATTTTATCCTAATCATGTTGGCTTGGGGAATTACATGCACGTAGCACTAGCATCCAATGATAATTTTTTGTTCAAAGGAAATTTTTGAGATTTTTTTCCACTTGTCACCTTTAAAGTCAATAGAAATAGCTTGGAATGTTTTGTAATGATTCAATGATCTCTTCCTCTTCCCCCCTCTTCTCATTTTTAAATCTAATCTTTCATTTGACAACTATCTTGGCTCTCTCTCTCTCAAACTATCTCACAACACTCTCACAACTCTCTACAGATTGTTACAACTCTCTATAGTGCTCTCATAGCAATATTTCTAGCTCTCTTTTCCTCTCGTTGACTTCCTCATGCCTTTGTGGTAATATCATTCCTTTTTATCTTTTATCTTTAAGCATCTTATGGACTTATCATGCATCCCTTATCAAATATTTTTTTATCAAATCATTTATCATTTTATCTATATGTTAATATTTTATATATCTATCTTGGTTGTTGTGGAGGTGGAAACACCAAATTAGGGGTTCGATTGAGGAAAACTCCCAAATATCCCCCAAAAAAATTCTCATCTTGTTGTGTTTGAAAGTTAGGTGGATTCTCAAACTCACATTGTGCATTTTGTGACTTGTTTCTCAAGTTTATGTCAGATAAAAGTGCAACACGAGGAAATATATGCAACACGTCAGCATCCTTGGCCGATACTCTCAAATTTGACCATGGATTCTTTGTTGTCCAGAATTTCTATTTTTAGTATTAGAAAGTTATATTTATTTTTTTGTTTTTGTATATTTTCACTAGTTTATTCCCTCTAAATATCTTAACTATTTGAATTAATCTAAGTGTATGTAGTGAAGTTTAATCTCAAAGGAGCATAATTTTTCTTTTGTCATAGTCAAATTTCCTACATAAAAGTTAGCTCTTATGGAGTTGTATCATATTATTTGGATGTCAATGAGGAAATATTTAGATCCTCTTGTTCTTTCTTTACCTATTAATCAGTCATAGTTTGGGATTGTCTTGGAGATCCTTGAGATACATTTGAAGGAGTCGTATTCATCTTTGGATATTATTCTAAATTCATTTCTACTAGGTTACATGGATTTTAATTTTATTCAATTCATCCTAGGACTCCTAATTTGATTGTGGCACTTCTTAACACAAATATGGTAGCACCGAAGCACTTCCTAAAAATATCATCATTTTTATATTTTTTCCTTCATGTTTTTTAGGAATGGGAAGATATTTTGTATACATCCTTGGCTTTATTTATTTCTAAGCATAGAAATTCTATTTAATAATTTTGGATCATATTTTTCATTTGTGACTATAATCATAACATGAGCTAAATACACCAGATCCAATAGATTCCAAGCAATACTTAACTAGTTAAGCTATAACCTGAATGAAATTCTTAAAAACCATTAAATAAGGAAGCCATTAAACATAAATAAGTGAGAAATGAATAATGAAAACCTATTCTAATGCCTCAAACCTCATCCCATTGGGGGATTGGTGTTGAATTGATGTGGAATGTTATCCCTTTCCCAATCCCTTATATTGAACCAAGCTTTATTTGATAGATTGATGAGTGATAATGGAGATTTGAACCACAATGGATGAAAGTATGAGTGCATTTCAACAACATAGCTTTGCTCAAATGATTGTGGATGATTTTCTCATAAAAGTGAGATTTATTTATAGGAGAAAATGGTGAAGAAAGGGCTAAGATTGATTTGATCAATCAAGGGATGATAAGCCATGAGAGATGAAGGCATGGATCAAGTATTCTCATCAATGGATGAGAATGCAAGTTTACATGGATCAAATAGTTAATCAATGGCTCACAATGATTCAAATAATCACACTTCCAAAGTTGTTAGGAGGTTGTTACAAAATAATATTCCATTTTTGAGTTCAAATGGAGGAATATTCAAAGGTATTATTGTGTTGCAAGTGGATGGGTGAGGGAAAATAGGAATTAGAAAATTTTAAAAAAATTTAATTGTGCAAGTTGAGTGAAATTAGGATGCTCATTAAATAATTGATGTATTTAATGAAAGAGGGTCAAATGACATTTAATTCAATAATTAAGATTATTTAATTAAATGAAAGGACATAAGAAATTCAACCAAATAATTCACATTATTCAATTAAATAAGATGAGAATTAGTGTGAAAGAGGGTGAATTAGTCAAATAATGATGATAATTTGATTAATAGGAGAAATTGATGTATTTAATTAAACAACTAGGATCATTCAATTAAACAGTCAAAAAGGAGGTGAATTTAGGATGAAATAGTGTTAGTAATCAGATTCAAGTGTGCAATATGAGTCAAAACAATTTTAAGTGCCTACATTTTGCCCCTCTTTGAAGTGAGGTACATGTTACATTGGTTCAAAGACTGATGCTTTTTGGATTTATGCTGCTACTCAAATTAAAAATTTAAAAATTCTTGATTTTTTAGATACCCCATTGTTGCCTAGTGGAAGGAATTAAGTTGGTACCCTACCCCCTCGAGAGATCAAGCGGAAATTTTAATCTTTAGGTCGATATCGCGATAAATATTGAACATAGGTTTAGCTCAAAGAAGATGAAAGATACTTCTTTAGAAAGATCGGTTATTTGATATAGATGAATTTTATAATGTATAGGCAATCTTCAACTTGTTGAACATTCAAAATACTAAGAGGGGGGTGAATCAATATTCTATTTAAATTTTGAATACAACTTATCCAATCACTGAAACACATTAACTAAAATAAAGAATGAAATCATGAAACATCCACAAAGTCACATAACACATCAACACCAGGATTTTTACGTGGAAAACCCAAAAAGGGAAAATCCATAGTGAGTATTAGCTCACAATATATTATAGCTAGATATAGTATATTATAGGGGCTCACTACCAGGACACACTATCCTTATAAGGCTCACAACCAGAGTTAAGTACAATACAAAAAATGGCTCAATACCAGAGTATGAACTGATACAAAGTGCACCTTCCTTGTGTTGTATTTCAATTCCTTTGAAGCTCTAAATATAAAGTACTATTCTACTTAGCAATCACTCAACAAATTTTCTCTTATCTAAACTCTCACCACTAAATTTGCATTTTCATATCACATGAAACCACTTGCACTTGATATGTAATTTATGCTCGCTCATCTCTATCTTTATATCTATCTCTTCAACTCCAAAATATCCCATATATATACCCAAATACATTCACACACATAAATTAGGTTGGCCTAATTAGATGTAAATGAAAATAATCCAAAATGGCTTTTGTCTCCATCACACACGATTCGAAATTCTCATTACACCAAAGAAAAACATGCAATACTTAGTTTAGGTCGACATGGATCTAAAATAGATCCAACAAACATTTTCAAAGTATATTTAATCTTCTCAACATATATCATGTATTAGGTCAGCTAGGAATTGGACCTAATCACAAAAAATTCCAATCATGCATACACTTCCCAATACATGCAACTTCCAGATTTGATATTTCTTCAATTTCACATTTCACTGACATCATCGAGTATAACTCTAGAACCGCAATACGAAAACATTCCTCATAAGGAAATGTGGAATCTCCCACACTGATACACTGAACAGAGAGATGGCATTGATATACAAAGTTGAACTCTGCTAATGATATCTTCTAGTACACTTCACAAAACTTCACGAGATCTTGAATATAGATATATAAGCCAGTCATAATGGTATGGTTAAAAGCGTAGAGTTATACCTCTTCTTGTGGTGAAGTGTGAACCCAAAAACTTTCACACTGAACCACAACATCGTCAACAAAGAAAACTTGGTCAAATTCCTAATAGATCAAATTTTCAGTATAGTTAGTACTATATAAATGACACCAAAAATACTTCCCCACAATTTTGAAATCAATGAAAACATTGGGTCAGCCAAATCAACTGATGTATGTACACTTCATGTTCATGTTGCCAAGTTGCATCAACAATGATAGACTTCCAAACTTCTAATGCGACCATGGGTAGCCTCATGTACATTTTGATATATATCACATCAATTTGATACCTAGATAGAACTGTTAGTAAAGATAAAAGAATAAGAAGAATAAGATGGATAGAAGTAGAAGAATGAGATGGACATTGATTAACCATTATTTTGAGATTGATTCAGAAGTTCAACAAGCCTATGATCATTCGAGACTTTATTAGATATGGTGATGAGAGTGATATGATATTCTTGTTTCAAGGATTGGGATACTTCATTATTTCATTTCTTATTTTTGATATACCACATAGATATGATGCATAAAGGTATCGATTACCAGGATGGATTTGTATCTAGTGCGATGGACTTTGACTCTACAAACAAATAGGATAATCCTTTCTCACACCTTGACATATGGAAACCTCATTGGAATGTAGTTTAGAAGTTTAGAACATTTTGGACCAAAGCATATGTAATAGTCAACAATCTATTCAAAATGACCTCCCTACACACAACTAAGAAAGTATTCGCCAAGATTATTTTACAAGAGCATCCCACAAGCACAAAAAATGAAATATAATGATCGATGCCCCATCCCTTTCTCTCTAAATCATTTTGATAGACATCATCGAGAGGGAATGGGTCAACAAGATAAATCATAAGACAAGATCAAAATGAACAAACAGTCAGTGTTATCTATATCTCTTTCCAAAAGGTGTTATTTTAGAGGATAAGTATCTAAAATGATTTCCAATAATAATGCACATTGTAGGAAGGATGCATCCTAGGACATGTTATTAGATGCAAGCGGGTTGATAGGTTGTTTGAAAGGTCATTGATATAAGGTTCGATTGACATGTTTGATAATGATTAAGAGATTTATTTTTTTGTTGTGTTTAAAGGTTCTACTTTTGTTGATTGTTGTACTTTTTTTCCATTTGTGTTACCAAAGGGTGAGTGTGATGATCAATTTATTATGAATGGAGGTTTATTGTGGGTGCAAGCAAAATGGGATGGGTGGTTTTGGAATTTTTGGAATATTTCAATGTTTCTGATGTTTTGTAATGTTTTGAGGATATTTTTGATTTTTTTCAATGTATGTGAATGTTTAGGTTTTCAAGTTATGTGAGATTATTTAGGGTTTCCCAATATTTTTTTGTTTTTCAAGTTTTCAAATGTTTTTGTGTTTTCTAATTTTTGGCCAAGACCTAAGAGGGATTGACCTAGGGCCTCAAGGGCTTATCAAAGATTATCATTGCCTGTGTTATACATGTAGAGACAACGTAGTTCAACTGAATTTGACCAGTAATCATTTAATGATGAAATATGAACACTTGATGGATTTCCAGTTTATTGTGATGGACTCCTAAAGAGTGGCCTAATACCTTGGGGATGCATCGATGATGGCCTTACCTATGTTCAAGCTTAGAGACAACCTAGTTCGACAAGGTATTGTTTTTTATTTTTTGATATTTTGACCTGTTTAGGGATTTTGATGTGATTTGGATGTTTTTGAATTTTGACTTTACAACTTTTTGAGTTTTTTTGAATTTTTGGTTTTACAATACTTTGATTTTTTTTGGATTTTTGGATTTACACGATTTTGATGTTTTTGGATTTTTGATGATTTTTCAAGTGTTTTTAGATTTTGATGAGATTTGTTTTTGGATTTTTTGATGATATTTTGAGATAAATGATACCTTAGATCAGGATGTTGATGTCACGTTATGAGTTTCCATACATGGATCAAGATTTATTTGAAAAAAAGAGTGTAAGAACCTACCCCCAGTGTCTAACAATGTTTCATAGTGTAATGGAAAACCCAAGATGGTAATGTGTATGGAAGAGTTCAACAGAGATTTATCATGCTAGATATGTGCTACTAGACTTCATGAGACAAAATGGTAAAGAGCCTATCAAAATATTGCAATGAGTAGAGTTGAAGTATATGCCAAACCTTTGTCAAGATCAAGATAAACTAGAATATCTAGATAAAGTTGTATTGGATGGATGGAGGGAACATTGGGTTTATCATGAAAAGGATAAGATAAATCTATCTGAGAGGGATCATATAGATGCTCAATTCTACTCATGATGCCGATTTTTCAGGTTTCATCATAGAACTTTTCCAAAGCATCATCGAAGTGGTTTTCACTAAAGGACGATTTTTATTTTTATTATTTTCTTGATTTTTTTTTTTAATTTTTTTTTTGGAAAAAAATTACCCTCATGTTGGACCACCTGGTGGTACTGATGTAGACACTACTATCATAATGTTCCAACAATATCATATTTGAAGAATTCACTTTTCTAAGATACGAGCACTCGAATACAACTTTTGAGAACTTTGATCTACCTTGTTGGTACTGGCATTAACCTTGTCTATGTGTGCATATTGTGATATAGTACCTTCAAAATCCTTACAGATGAATATTAGTTTCCAACACATGGTTAATGAAAGAATTGGATATCATGAATGGAGTGTATGATGACATGCATGAAGGAATATGAGATGGATTGGTCAATGGTTTGGAACCTTTGACTCTCCAAACTTGGGAAGATGAGCAATGGTGAGTAGATATGGAAATTTTCATGAGATTAGGACCAACTGCTTGAGAAGCCTGATTTTGTATTTGAGGACATCTTTGATGGATTTGTTTACCCTTTTGGCTTTGCCCCATAGTTTCTTTGACTAATGGAGTATGATTGGGATGATTTTCTTTTGTATTCTTTGGTATCCATTTGTATTTACTTTATCCTTATTGCTTTACTGCTTCATTCTCTTTGATGATCTTCTCCTTGATTTGATAGGAATCTTTCTTTTTATGTTGGTCCCTATTTTTGTATGAGATGATGGGTGCATGATGATTCATGACACAACTAGTTGTAGTGTTGACAGTATAATCCTTCATGCCCCATATGTTGATGTTTGCATTAGACAGGATTGTCCCCAACATTGTGAAGGGATTAAAAATACCTAATCCTTTGCCCTGATAATGTATCCTCTGATCCATAGCCACTAAATATGACTTGTCCTGAACACATGATATTGCTATGGGTTCCTCCTGTTTAGGAATATGAACTATTTTCTTTGATTCTATGAAATATTTATCTATTGATACCGCCTGTGAAGATGTTGGTGTTGATTAAGAAGATGTTGATGATGCATAGTCACTATAAGAATCAAGAATCTTGACTGTTGCTTGCTCTTGTGTGGGAATATCAAGAGTGGTAGACTCTTGTTTTGGACAAAGAAAATCTATATGCTCATCAAAAAGAAACATCTCAGTGGTGATATCAGGAATATCTTTAGAGTTTAAAATGGTTTGGAAAATGTCCCTCAGCTCTTGATAAAATTTTGGGGAAGTGAGCTCTTCATCTAGACTTAGGGTAGATAAACTATCACTTACGGGTTGTAAATCATGGAAATGTTGTGGGGATAGGGGTTCTTGATCTTGACTCAATTCGAAGTAAATTTCATTATCCTTAAGAGCCCCCTCTTGATATGATCCTTGGGTGGATGATACCTGATCGGTAAAATACTCTTCACAACATTTCATGGGTATGGGTACAATAAGGGATATTTCTTGCTCATTTGGAACTTCATCAATATGCCCAATTATGGGCTCATACGAGAGAGGGATATCACAATTTGATACATACTTGATCCCATTACAATATGAAATATTGTTAGACATTGTATATTGGTTTGGATTTTTTTTTAAAATAGTAGCTTGATACATGTTTGATTCCCCATGTTGTGATGAAAGAATAACACGAATGTGTCCTACCATGGTATCATGGGTATGGTTTACATTATTTGAGGTTGATGCCTTTCCTGAATCTTTTGTTTTTCCATGACCAGGCATAGGGTTTGTGTAAATTTTTAGATTTTCATTCCTAGATTTTTTATCAAAATCAATGTCTCCTTGTTTGATAAGATCTTGGATTAGATTCTTGAGTCTAAAATAGTTGTGTATTATGACCTTTGTATCGGTGAAATTCAAAAAAATGATCTTCCCTATAGCTAGGAGGTTTGACTTGTGGCTCTTGATAGTTTGTGAAATCTGGGAGTGTGATAATATTAGACTGTATCAACTTCTTCAATGCATCTTCCATAGGTTCCCCTAAGGGAGTAAATTTTCATTTAGGAGCGTTGTTTGTTCTTTGTGGCCCACATTGAGTGTTTGCAACATTAATCATGGATTGATTGTTTGGCAACTACATGTTTGTTTGTGGTATATTTTTCTATGTTTTTGTTGGTTGATTGTTTGTTGGTCTAGGAGCACATAGGACCACCTTTGAATCAATAACACCATCACTAGTAACATTCATGTTTTTAGCCCAAAATCAGGGTTTGTCATTAGAGCTAGTAGATGGGTGGTTGTCTTTATATGCTTGTGTGCTTCCTTGTGTGATTAGGGCTCTCTCAATGTTGAGTGCCCTAGGGATAAGCTCATCATAGGATGTGACACATTGCATCTTTAATTGAAAGGATAGGCCCATATCAACATTGGCAATAATGATTCCTACTTGTTGTTCTTCAGGAATAGGCCATTTTATCTTGCTAGCTCTCTGCCTCCACCTTCATAGGAAATTTGTGAAGGATTCTCCCTTGTTTTTCTTTAGAGTGTACAACTCTTCCAAGCTCACATTCATAGGCTTGTTGTTCTTGCAACGCTTGTTTTTGGGCTTGTTGTTGTTGCAACACTTGTTGTTGGGCTTGTTGTTGTTGCAACATATAATTATTTTGATTTTGGGTACGTGAGGTGGATTTTAAGGGACCATGCTGGGAATGAGTTGTGGTTTGATTTGATTGTGAGGTGTTTGTTGTGTGATGGGATTTTCAAGGTTTTTTTGTGCTATCATTCCTTGTAAATTTTTTGATTGGGTGTAGGAATGTAGGTTTGGGGTCCCATTTAATTTTGCATGACTTGGGGGACCAATGGTTGAGATGGTGCCACTTGGTGTTGCAATATCAGTGGCATGCTTTGTATTATTTGGTTGGAAGGGTTCCCTTGTTGTGTTTGATTTGGGGCCAAGGTAGTACCTTGGTTAATGGGATTCGTGACCAATGGGTTTCCTTGGTTTGGATTCATGATAAGTTGGTTCGATGTGTTGTGGATTGGATTGAGTGGCTTTTGACACCAATTGATTTGATGGGTTAATTGGGTTGTTGGATGAATATTTCCCTTACTATGTTAAGGGTTGACCTTGTGTGAGGGTGTTTATATGCCCTTGTTGTTCCACTTGGGGTACTTGGCTCACATGACTTTGTGTAACATTAAGCATACTTTGGGTATTGGTGGTGGTCGAAGAAGATGGTTGCACACAAAAATGTGAGGCCATTGTGGTGTTATGGAGTGTATGTGGTATGTGTGGATGTAGAGGGTGTTCAGGAATAGTGGTGGAAGAATGTGATGGGGCACCAAATTTTGGTGTCCAATTTATGTTTTGGGGAAGTTTTTTTTCTTGTGTACCCAAAAGTGTGTTGCCTCCTAAATTGGGAGTGAGACCAAGGTTGGTTCCAATTCTAGTTGTGAGACTAGAAGTCAATGGTTGACTTGGTAGAAGTGATGAAGTTGGTTGATTTATAGATTGAGTCAAACCTTGTACCAAGGGTTGTGTGGTGAAAACTAGAGGAATTGAAGCTAGATTTCCTAAGGGTTGCTCCCTAATCCTGTCAAAATTGAATGTTGAAGGGATTTTAGCCCCTTCTTTCGCTAAAGCTAGCATGTATTGTGTAGGGTTCTTCTTCATCAAAGTGTTGATGATATGAATTTTTTTAGGATCTTGTTGGTACTCAAGAAACTCCTCTGCGGTGAGCTCAAGTGGATTCTTCATGACATATTATACCTCACACCCCATGTCTAGTAGATTAGGTGGTTGTTGCGATGGGGTAGAGTGGCTCCTAGGATCAAATTATTGTTGGGTGGTATCACTTTTGTTAGAATTTTTTTGGTTTGCTCCATGTTTTTCTTGTGTTGTGATCTCATTGCTACCATAAATTATGGATCAAATATGGGAAAGGTTTGTTGATATTTGTATTGTTGGTACTCTCTAGTTGACTCAAATTGTGATAAAATGGACCCTCTAAGTTTTTTTGGACCAATGATGTAAATGGATGATCAAAGGGGTGAGTGATATGGAGGATGAAATTTCTAAACTTTGGATAACACTTTAGACTAAGGTTTTATATTTTGATGTTTTGGATAAAGGTGCTAATAAACTTGTGATTCTAAAGGTAGACTTGTGACCTTTAATCTATAGACTTGTTCAAAAGGATGGTGACTAACTTAGCCAAGTGTATGGAAAAGGATTCATTTACACACATATAGTTGAGTTAGGGGATTGATTTTGATGATAACCTAAGTCTAGAATGTTGATGTCTCCAAAGTTTCAAAGTTGTTTGTGAAGTGGGATGTTAAATGTGTTGAGATGGATGAGATTTTTGATCTTAATGTTTTGAGAGGAACTTTGTGCATAAGACCAAGGTAGTGAAAAACATGATTTACCCTAAGAGTGATAAACCTAGGAACTTAATGTTTGTTGGATAGTGGCACTTTGATACAATGTTGGCAATACATCTCCTTGTTTTCACTTTGTTGTTTTGGAAGTTTGGATGGTTTGAAAATAAGCCCAATGTGTGGTGTGTTCAATTTTGAGTTAAGCTTTGTTTAGTGAGATTGCTTCATTACCACATCAAGATATCCTAATTAAGTTCAAACTAAAATGTCTATGACTAAGTAACTTTCATTCCATAAATTCCAATATGTGAAAATTAAGAGGCTAAAGCCATAGTATCCTATGTTGACTTTGGAATGTGTGAATTGAGATATAAGTCTACATAATTAGAAGCCTCTAAATATATTGTTTTGAAAAAAACAAAAATAGTTTTAGGGACAAGCTCAGTAATATAGGGCTTTTCAAATGTATTCACACTAAGTCTAAAGGGTTTGAATTTGAATAACATGATGTTTGTTTGAATTTTTTTGAAACCAAGCAATGTGTCAAACTGACTCAACAAGAGCAAGCAATAGCAAGCTTATAGAGTAGATACGTACTTCTTGGTAGGCTTACCTCATCCCCTAAGGAATGAGTAATCTATGAATATGGAGTGCTAAAATAGGCTATGTCAAGGAAATATACCATCTTGACACACCAAGAAAAAGAGTCCCTTCCCTATTTGCTTTATTGCCTCAACCAAAAATCGGATGTGGTAAGTAACTTCTGGGAGTAGTGTGCCTCCCATGCACTACTTAAAAGTATGTTTCAAAAAATGGATAGGTTGCTAAGACAAAGTGTTTAATGACATCATGAACATCGTGAGGTGTATGATGCCCATGAGATACTTAAGTCTCTAGCTTCCCCTAAGTGACCCATTCGTTTGCATGAGAGTTGGCACGAGAAGTAGCCATTCATGAATATAAGTTACTATCTTTTTCATTCACAAGATTTATATAGCCCATCAATAAATGGGATTGAAGGTCACCATGTGTTCATTGTGGAATGTCTCACATGGTAGGCCCTCTTGAAAAAATGACAATAAAATGCTATTTCTCTTCACCCAAGATTGCATGAAGCACAAGGGGAGGGGATATGTAGCAAGTTCTTGGGCTGACCAAATAAATTTGTGAGCTTGGAGTGTTTCTCTTCTCCCAATCTCACACGAAGTGCAAGGGGAGTGGATACGCACTAGAAGTTCACACAAGCATGGAAAGCAAGACATACACTCATTATTTTTAAATCCTTAAAGGCAATGATGACTTCATTTTAAAAGAACCAAACTAAAGTATGAATTTTCATTTGTTCAACTTTAACCAACATTGTAATGGTGAGGATGTATGGGTTCAATTTTAACCAACTTTGAAAGATCATAGCATTGATACGTTTTAAACCCAATTGAAAGTTAGTTGTCCTAAAACATCAAATAAAGCAGCATATGATGGGTTATATAATTCCATAAATTTTTAAAACACTTTTTCAATGAATATTAAATGGAAATTTTCTCCTTCACTTCAAGAGGTGACAGAATTGATAAAAAACCGAAAATCCAAAAATTTTAGATTTTTTTGATATTTTCTAGGTTCTAGTAAATCGCATTTTCGAAGGTCTTCGAAGCAGAATTTGGTGTTGAAACTTTTGTCAATTCCTTAAAATTGAATTCCGTAGCCATTTGATTTTCAAGAACCAAGTTAGTACTCTTGGAGACCTTTCCAACCATGTAAATAGATTTGAATTTTGTGCACCGAGTAGAAAGTTATGACCCCACCAAGTTGGAGTAAATAATTTCCTAGTTTTTCGCCTTTCCAAATCTGCAAAATCAGTTAGCCTCATAGCAAAAATATCAAAAGTCAATAAATGATAAGAGAGTGGATTAAATTGAAAATCAAAGTAGACATGAAAATCTAGCTCTATGTTTTAAATTGCAAAAGCATCGTTGTGACACAAAAGCGTCTCTCTATCAAACATCAAAAGTGTTTCTATTCCACAAAAGTGCCACTGTAATGTAAAAACATCACTTTTGTAAATTTATTGTACCTGCAAAAAAAACTAGTGAGGTCAAAAGTGTCACAATATCAAAAGTGAATCTTTGTAAAAAATCAAAAGCACGGGCATAAAGAAAAAGCATCTCCCTACCTGCAACCTTCAAAACATAGGAAAATCAAGGAAAATTTGTCAAATTTAGTTAGTTTTTCCCTCCTAGTGCCAAAATGTGACTATATTCATAACATGAGCTAAATACACCAAATCCAATAGATTATAAGCAATACTTA
This sequence comes from Sequoiadendron giganteum, assembly GCA_007115665.2. Classification (NCBI taxonomy): domain Eukaryota; kingdom Viridiplantae; phylum Streptophyta; class Pinopsida; order Cupressales; family Cupressaceae; genus Sequoiadendron; species Sequoiadendron giganteum. The sequence continues at coordinate 184,232,837 of CM021101.1, read as the reverse complement.
ACTAGTTAAGTTGTAATCCCAATGAAATAATTGAAAACCATTAAATAAGGAAGTCATTAAACATAAACAACAAGAAATGAATAATGAAAACCTATTCTAATGCCTCAAACCTCATCCCATTGGGGGATTGGTGTTTCATTGATGTGGAATGTCAGGCCTTTCCCAATCCCTTAGATTGAACCAAGCTTGATTTGATAGATTGTTGAGTGATAATGGAGATTTGAACCACAATGGATGAAAATTCTCAAATGAATGCTAATGGATGAAAGTATGAATGCATTTCAATAGCATAACTTTTCTCAAATGATTGTGGATTCTTTTCTCATAGAAGTGAGGTGTATTTATAGGATAAATGGTGAATCAAGGGCTAAGATTGATTTGATCAATCAAGGGATGAGAAGCCACGAGAGATGAAGGAATGGATCAAGGATTCTCATCAATGGATGAGAATGCAAGTTCACATGGATCAAAGAGTTAATAAATGGCTCACAATGATTCAAAGAAGCACACTTCCAAAGTTGTTAGGAAGTTTGTTAGGAAGTGGTTACAAAAGAATATTTCATTTTTGAGTTCAAATGGAGGAATATTCCAGGGGAATATTTGCTTGCAAGTGGATGGGTGAGGGAAAATAGGAACTAGATAATTAAAACAAAGTTTTAATTGTGTACGTTGACTGAAATTAGGATGCTCATTAAATAATTGATTTATTTAATGAAAGAGGGTTAAATGATATTTAATTCAATAATTGAGATTATTTAATTAAATGAAAGGATAGAAGCAATTCAATCAAATAATTCACATTATTCAATTAAATAAGATGAGAATTAGTTTGAAACAGGGTGAATTAGTCAAATAATGATGATCATTTGATTAATAGGAGAAATTGATGCATTTAATTAAACAACTAGGATCATTCAATTAAACAGCCGAAAAGGAGGTTGATTTAGGACAAAATGGTGTTAGTAATCAGATTCAAGCATGCAATATTAGTTGGGATAATTTTAATTTTCTACAACATTCATTATCAGGCATCCACCATTACCATAAATAGTTCTGCATTTAATGGAGCCTACATAATTTCTCTTTTTCTCTCTTATGGGGCAATTTTTTATCACGTGGGATTTTATCTTTCTCATACCTTAGAGAGAATCTTTTATTTTCTGTCTTTTGTAGAGTATTTTTTGCTATAGGTTTTTCTACTTCTCTATATTTGTAAAAGTTCCATTTGTATGGGTGTCATGTCCCTTTCTATATTTCTAACAAAAATAACATATTTACAATAAATAAAAAATATCTAAACTATAGATATTTGATTATACTCAAATAAAAATCATGAAATTGGAAAATTGACAATGAGTTTGTACATAATATACTTGTGCAGGTGAAACAAATCATAGCAACAAATTATATTGATAACAATGGATAAATTTGAAACAAAAATGTCACTCTAGATTTCCTTACAATTCCTTGATGCTCTAATGCACTCCCTAAGTGAGAATGCTCCCAAGAATCAAAGGGTTTTTTCTAATTCTAGTGATCAATAGGGTTACATCCACTAATCATAGTCTCCTATGGGTCTTCATCTATAGAATATTGAATACAAAGTGCCTAGAAATATATATCATTCATCCATGCCCCTTACAATAGAAATTCTTCCTATATTATATGTAATCCTTCAAAGGTTAAACTTGATTGACCAAGAACCAAATGGTGTTGAGGCCCAAATTTTATTTTTGCATGCTACCATAGGTTGTCCTTATGGGTCTTGCAAACTCTACCTCTATTCCACAGGCTACTACTTTCCCTCCATTCCATAGACTACCACTATTATACAGGTTGACCTATTTTCTTGAGATGTGTCGCCCCATTTCACATTGTTCTTTGCTATCTTGGGATGTGTTAGCTTACATGACCAATCCAATATTGTCATTAGTTCTTGGCATACATTAGGTCATACCCATGATATTTGACCAACATTGGTTCTTGGGCATGCATCGAGATCTAACCCTGACCTCTAATGGCTCCTTGGTATGGGTCAAAAAATAGCTTTAATCCCCATGTTCCAATAACTCCCAAACCAAACAAGCTTTCTTTTGATTATGAAATATGGGACATTCCAATGGGTACCTCATCTGACCTTGTAGCTAAGACACATCATTATAGGTTCATATTTTCATATTCTCACTATGTTTCCCTTAACAGGGTATTGGTTTGAACATGGTATATTACCTATTGGGTTTCCCTCTTATGTCATTTTCATGTTAGTGTAAATATTATTATTATATAACTAATTAGTTGTAATAACTTTCTAGTTTGACCTATTCATATTTTCTTAAGCTTACTTAAGCTATTTTAGAGTTTTGTTTCACCTCATTTGGTTGAGACATGTGTCCTCACTTTTTGAGACACCTCTTGCATGTAGACTTTCCACTCACAAAACACTTTTCATGTGAGTTAACAAGTGTTTCATCATTGGATGGGTAGTCACTCCTTATGTTTGACTTTCCTACCCTCATCACCTTTCCTATATAAGCAAGGTTACTTTGTACATTTTGATTATCTCTTGCTTCATCTCTTAATATGTCATTTGGCTCATTGTGTGCTCATATTTTGTTGAGTTTTATCTTGGTCTTTGCTTGATGATCTTAGCTAATACCAACATGGTATGAGAGTTGTGTGCTATAAAAATGCTTCCCAAAAACCTGCACCTAGCCTAGTCAAGAGTTCTTCATCAATTCATTGATAGTTTATTACTGGTTCAGAGTGAAATCATAATACCATGTCTCACTTTTTTGCCAAGATGGTCATTTTGATGTAGGAGCATCCTTGGTTCTTTGCAATCTTGCATCAACCAAAAATATTTTCATTCAATTTTGTTCTTGTTCAATTCAAGTTGGCAGATTCAATATATCTTCATATTTTCTCACCAGACCTTGTGGATCTACGTTTTCATCGTGGACATGATCATTTTCCTTATTCCAAGATTTCAACTCAAATGGATCTCTTTCCAACAAGTTATCGTGTTCAGATTAAGTGACAGTTTTTGGAACCGGCACCAGAATAATTTGAAACCTAACGGCTAGTTTGATCTCTTGTGGATCTTTCTCGTAACTTGTGGATCCTTGCAAGGTGTTTCAAATTATTTTGTGGAGTGACCTTGACCTTAATTTTAGGTCCACACTTCATCTTATGCACCTGTCAAGGATAAATTCTAATTTGAGTTTGACTTATTCATGCACACATTACATTTCCTTCATCGGGGATTGTAATGATCTTTGGCCAATGTGGATGATTGTAGATCTTGGGTGTGATATAAATCATTGTAATAGATCATTAGGATAGTAGTTATAAGGAATGGGGGATTCAATTTGTAATATTTCAGATCTCATTAAGGAGCATGTAGGAATATTGTATTTTAAGCAGGTTATATCAAGCCTATGAGCCCAATCTATAAATCCATATATTGTCAACTATATGTAATTGAAATTTTTGATAATAAGAATGTTTGAATCTGCATTTTTCTCCATATTCTGAGTGGCTTCTATTGTGTAACTCTTGGTGCACAGTCAGGATTGTTCCCTGTGAGAAACCTCCTACCGTGACTACACCAAATTGGTATCAGAGTGAGATTCATTCCGTGAGAGATCATCATAGTTTGCAAAGTCTTGTTGAAGATTTTTTGTGGGGTGGCAGACTGAAGATCCAACCTGTAGCTATAGAGGACTTGTGTAAAGATGGCGGGAAGAAGAAATGGTAGAGGAAATGGAGCGCATGTAAATGAAAACGAAACTCTAATGGAGACGTTGAGATAAATTACTGCTAGATTAGAAGCAGTCGAAACAGCCCAAAGGAGAGATCGACCAGTTGATGATGTGAGTGATGAAGAGGTGGAAGAATAGGAAGAAGGGGAAAGAGAAAATCAACCTGGTCTTGATTAGAGAGAAGAGAGGTTCATAAGAGCCCTAACCAGAGTAAATACTAAACCACATTTCAATCCATCAGATTATAGTGGCAAGTTGGATTCAGATGAATTGCTTGATTTGATAATGGAGATGGAGAAGTATTTTGATTTAGAAGGTATCACAAAAGACAAGAAGGTGAAATTTTCTTGTGCAAAATTGAAAGGACATGCATCCCTTTGGTGGGAACATTTGTAGATAGATAGGCAGAGAAGAGGAAAGGAGAAGATAAAATAATGGGATCGAATGTTGAATAAGTTAAAGACAAAGTTCATGTTTGCAAACTATCAGATCAGTTTGTTTTGAAAGTTGCAAAAATTGAAGCAGAAGGAGTCAAGCATGACAGAGTTTACTGAGGATTTCTACAAGTTGAATATCAGATCTAGACATTCGAAGCATGAGATCAAGCAAGTAGCTAGATATGTGAATGGTTTGAGGTCATATGTATAGGATGAGATCAGTTTGATCAAGTTGTTGAGTGTGGAGGAGGCATATAAATGTGCCCTAAAAGCAAAAGAGAAGTTGAATAAAAGACATGAGCAGAGACAAAGAGGAAGATTTTTTACTAGAGTAGGAAGAGGATCTTTTGCAAATCAGAATAAAGATAAGTCAGTAAGAATGATAATTTGTACTATAGAAATGATGGAAACTCTTACCAAAGAGGAGGATATGGTGGTTACCAAAATGAGGGTTATAGAAAAGATGATAGAAGATAGGAGAAAAGAGTATTCAGAGGAACTTGTTTTAAGTGTGGTGGAGAAGGACATAGAGCATTTAAATGTAATCAGGGAGAGACAAATAGAAAGACAAAGAATAGTAGAAGAACAACCCTTGTTGAGGAGGATCATGTCAGATCATCTAATATAATAGAAGAGGGAGAAGTGTTGGTGAATAGAAGAGTATTGTGTCAAAGTGAGATGGAGCAGGAACCGTTGTAGAGAAGAAATTTGTTCCGAACTAGATGCAATGTAGCTGGTAAATGTTGCACAGTGATTATTGATAGTGGAAGCTCTGTGAACCTGGTTTTTGAAGAAATGGTGACTAAATTGAAGCTGGAAAGATTGAAACACCCAATACCCTATCAGATAGCATGGATTCAAGATGAGCATAAGATATTGGTAAGTGAACAATTTTTGGTGAAATCGAAGATAGGAAATTATCATGATGAATTTTTGTGTCATATCATGGCTATGGATGTATGCCATGTTTTGTTGGGAAGGCCTTGGTAGTATGATAGATAGGCTATTCATGATGGAAATAAGAACACGTATACCATTGTTGCTAATGGGATGAAGCAGACTTTGTTTCCCTTGGAGGATGTTCCTAAAATGGAGGTTTGTATGAATGCTAGAATTTGTTTGGTTGATGGAAGGAGATTCTTGGATGAACTGAGACATGAGAACATGTGATATGCCTTAGTTCCTAAGAAGGCTGGAGACTTGAAGCAGGTAGAAGAATAGTTGGAGGAGATAAAGGAGTTACTAGTAGAATATGAAGCTATCATTTTAGAGAATGTACCTAATGGATTGCCACCTATGAGGAGTATTAGTCATTGCATGGATTTGATTCCTGGAGCTAGTTTTCCATAAAGCAGCACACTGGATGACACCAACAAAGAATGAAGAGTTGAATAGACAAGTGCAAGAGTTTTTGAGGAAGGGTTTGATCATAGAAAGATTAATTCCTTTTACAGTACCTATTGTGCTAGCACCTAAGAAGGATGGAGAATGGAGAATGTGTACAAACTCTAGAGCCATAAAAAAAATCACAGTGAAGTATAGATTTCCTTTGCCCTGGATGGATGAAATTATGGATTGTTTAAGTGGAGCTAAATACTTTACAAAGATAGATTTGAAGAGTGGGTATCATTAGATCAGAATCAGAGAAGGGGATGAGTGGAAGACATCATCCAAGACAAATGAAGGATTGTATGAGTGGTTGGTGATTCCTTTTTGACTAAAAAATGCACCGAGTACTTTCATGAGTTTGATGAATGAGGTATTGAAGAAATTATTGGGTAAGTTTGTGATTATCTATTTAGATGACATCTTGATTTTCAGTAAGACTAGAGAAGAATATTTGGAGAATATAAGACAAGTTTTGTAGAGGTTGAGAGAAGAGCAGTTGTTGATAAACATTAAGAAGTGTAGTTCAATGAAGAAATAATTGGTATATCTGGGATTTTTGATATTTTTTGATGGATTGGAGATGGATCTTGAGAAGGTAAGAGAAATTGTTGACTGGCCTACACCGAAAAGAATTGGATATGTAAGATCATTTCATGGATTGGCTAGTTTCTACAGAAAGTTCATTAGGAATTTCAGTTCTATTTGCAGTCCTATGACCGAAACAATGAGAGGAGATAAGAAGGATTTTAGGTGGACATCTGGAGCAGACCAAATTTTTGAGTTGTTGAAATAGAAGGTGACTGAGCAACCTCTGTTGGATTTACCAGACTTTAATAAGGTATTTCAGGTAGACTATGATGCAAGTGGAAATGCAATTGGAGCAGTATTAAGTCAAGAATGAAGACCAATAGCTTATTTCAGTGAGAAATTGAATGATGTTAGGAAAAGGTATTCAGTGTATGACCAGGATTTTTATGCCATAGTTCAAGCCTTGAAGAAGTGGAGACATTACTTGTTTCCTAAGGAGTTTGTGTTGTATACAGATCATCAGACTTTACAATATTTGATCAGTCAAGGTAAATTGAATCAGAGACACGTGAGATGGGTGGAATTCTTGTAGAGTTATACTTTTATTTTGAAACATATGAGTGGGAAGTCAAATAGAGTTGTTGATTCCTTGAGTAGGAGAAATAATTTATTGGCAGGGATGAGAGTGGAGGTATTAGGCTTTGAGGAATTGAAGAACTTGTATGAGGAAGACTTGGATTTTGTAGAACCTTGGAGGGTTTGTAAAGAACTAGTCTTGGAGGATAGGATTCAGTGGTTGGATTATTTCATTCAAGAGGATATGTTGTTCAGGGGGAATCAATTGTGTATACCTCAGAGTTCAATGAGGGACAATTTGTTGAAAGAAAAACATAGTGGAGGAATGGTAAGACACTTTCGAATTGATAAGACAACATCACTGGTAAGTGAGAATTACTTTTGGCCACAGATTCATAAGGATGTTAGGAAATTGGTAGAGTTTGTCAAGTTGCAAAAGGGATTAGTCAGAATGCTGGATTGTATAAGCCCTTGACAATTTAGAGAGACCTTGGGAGAATATCAACATGGATTTCATACTTGGTTTGCCAAAGACATGGAGAGCTAATGCTTCCATATTTGTGGTTTTGGATATATTTTATAAAATGGCACATTTCATACCTTGTAAGAAGACAACAAATGTAGTACATGTAGCAGACTTGTTTTTCAAGGAAGTAGTCAAATTGCATGGATTACCTAGGAGTATTGTTTCAAACAGAGATACAAATTTTGTTGGTTACTTTTGGAGGACACTTTGGAAGAAGTTAAAGATAGATTTAAATTTTAGTTCTAATTTTCACCCATAGACTGATGGATAGACAGAGGTAGTAAACAGGAGTTTGGGGAATTTCCTGAAATGTTTGGTTGGGGAGAAGATCGGAAGTTGGGATTTAGTCCTTGCACAAGCAAAGTTTTCTTACAATAATTCAATGAACATGAGTACCAGAAAGACACCTTTTGAGATTGTTACTGGAGTTCACCCTAGGGGTATATCAGAGTTGTGAGATGTCAACAAGGAAGATAAAAGGAGTGCAGAAGCAGAGGAATTTGCGTAACATATGAAGAAGGTGCATACTCAAAGAAAACAACAATTGGAAGATATGAACTAGAAGTATAAGGAGTGAGCAGACGAAAAGAGGAGACATAAGGAGTTCGAAGTTGGAGATGAAGTGATGGTTTATTTGAGGAAGGAAATATTTCCAATTCACACATACAATAAACTCAAAATGAGGAAGTTTGGACACTATAAGATTTTGAATAAATTTGATTCAAGAAATCCATATGAAGTAGAGTTACCATATGGTATGGCTATATCACATATATTCAACATTGCAGATCTACATCAGTACCATGAAGCATAATTCAGTGAAGATAGTAAAGCAAAATTGGAGAAACAATTTACTAAACAACAATCAGATGAGATAGAAGAGATTTTGGATATCAGAGATGGGAGGAAAACACGTGGAAGATAGTACAAAGAATATCTTGTGAAGTGGAAAGGCAGACCAGTGGAGGATTATTCTTGGATTTCTAAGGCTAAGGTAGACCGTAATGGTTTTCTTTTGGACCCCAGCAAAGTGAGGGACTCACTTTTCAAATAACCCCGGATATCTAATGCAGAAGCATCCTTGGTTCTTTGCAATCCTGCATCAACCAAAAATATTTTCATTTAGTTTTGTTCTTGTTTAGTTCTTGTTCAGTTCAATTTGGAAAATTCAGTATATCTTCATATTTTCTCAGTAGACCCTATGGATCTATGTTTTCATCATGGACATGTTCATTTTCCTTATTCCAAGATTTCAGCTCGATTGGATCTTTTTCTGGAAAGTTATCGCTTTCAGATTAAGTGACAGTTTTTGGAATCGGCACCGGAATAATTTCAAACCTAATGGCTAGTTTGATCTCTTGTGGATCTTTCCCATAACTTGTGGATCCTTGCGAGGTCGAATTATTCCATGGAGTGACCCCGAACTTACTTTTAGGTCCACACTTCATCTTATGCACCTGTCGAGGAGAAATTCGAATTTGAGGTTGACTTATTCATGCACACGTTACATTTCCTTCATCGGGCATTGTAATGATCTTTGGCCAATGTGGATGATTTTAGATCTTGGGTGTGATATAAATCATTGTAATAGATCATTAGGATAGTAGTTATAAGGAATAGGGGATTCGATCTGTAAGCTTTTGGCTCGCATTAAGGAGCATGTAGGAATATTGTATTTTGAGCATGTTATATTAGGCCTGTGAGCCCAATCTATAAATTTGGATGTTGTCGGTTATATGTAACTGAAATTTTTGATAATAAGAATGTTTGAATCTGCATTTTCCTCCATATTCTAAGTGGCTTCTGTTGTGTAACTCTTGTTGCACTGTCCAGACTGTTCTCTTTGAGGACCCTCCTACCGTGACTGCACCACATTTATATCAACATTTTTAATTGAATATTCACCTTCTGAGACCTATAGCAGCTAAACCATTAAGAATTTGAAGATGATGCAAACTAGTGATTTGTGGAAATTTGTGTGTAGGTTCTAAATATATATTTTTTAAATTTTTTTGAAATAAATCATGATTCTTTCAACATCTCCTTTAATAACTAGTTTTAAATAGTAAACAACATTTTTAGAAAGTAATGTTTATGTCGTCAAACATAAAAAAAATTTAGAAATAATAAAATTCTAATTTTTAAAACATAGATTCTTAACATCAATATATAGGGCAAGCAAATTTTTTCATAATTTTTTGTGACATATTTTTTTTAATTAATTTTTGAAGTCACTATAACTATAATTTGGACATAGTTGTGTGTCGTCAAACATAACTTGTTGTGTATACATCAAAATCCTTTCTTTTGTGAAAAAAGGACATCAATACCTATGGAAAAGGTATTTTTGGATTTTTTATTATGGTTTACTACTTTTCCACCTGTGTAGAATGAAGAACTTGATGTTCGAACAAAAACCTATGTTTAGTAAAAATTGAAAATTATATACATGATAAAATGAAAACGTATCAAAGCTATACTTGTTGGAAAGATCATTTTAAGGGCTACGATCTTGCAAAATATAATTTCTAAATGACTATTTAATCTCCCAAAAGGTAAAGAAAAAGTGTTTTTTTTCTAGTATTTTGATAGGTGTGAATGAGACTCCATTGTGGGCATGATTTAATACTAGATGGTTTCTATCCAAGGGGGTTTGATCTAAGGGGGTCTTATCTAACCCTCTTCAATTAAAACCCTTTAGATGAAACTTCTCAAGGCTTAAATCAATAGTTTTCTAAAAATAAATGATTTCAAGCAAAAATCGGGATGTCCCAGAAGTGAGACACACTATTGTGGTAGCACCCTTTGGTATTGTTTCTTATGTTAAAACTCATTGTGTTGGCCATGTGATCTTGGCTATTTCTTCTGGGCATGAGCATTTTTAAATTGATGTATTGAGGTCAAACACCAAAGTTGTGACCTTGGAGTGATTTTATTTTGCAAGAATCCACAAGGTTAATATTCCTTTTTTGCATCATTTCTTTGGATCAATCTCACATTATATTTTCCTATGCAAGGTGAGAACCTAGCAATCTATCTATGAAAGGATAACTATAAGATAATAAAAAAAAATTGGAGGCATTTCGAGTCGATTCATTGTGTATTGAGGGAGGCAGTGACTGCTAGCATTTGTTTGAAGTTTTTACTTCATCGAAATCATCAGCTATAATCGACGATGCCATAGAGGGAGTTGAGTCATCCTTCATCACAAACAAGCTTACTATGTATTCTTGTGAATAAAATATCCTAAGGTTCTCATGGGCAATGCCATGAATATCTATTTCAACCTACCATTGTTGATCACTGAAGTTTGTTGCATGTGAAATTCATGTGCATTATCTCTGGGTTTTTATTTGCTTGTGCCTTTGTAGGTCACATCTTTCCTTTGGATGCCTCCATGAAAGGCATATTCAATCAACCTTGTGTAAGGCATTAATATCTCTATCATGTGCTACTACAACCATCTTTGTATAAAGAAAGGTATAACAATGAGAAGTGTAGCAGAAGTAGTAGGCAAGGAGACATGTAAAGGAGGTGTGAGGGGTCAAAGGGACAAGTTTTAGTAAAGGTCGACCATTTCACAATACCTATTGTATTTTGTTTAATTATTATAAGGCATCAATTCTCTTATGTCATTTTGAAGAGCATTTTAATTTGTGAAGAGTGTTTTAGCTAGCAAGGTGCAAGCATTTGTATAGACCAAACCCTTGCAAATATATTTGTAGACTGATCTTTGAGGTATTTGACATGTATAGAGGCGCCTTCATTCCTCCATGACAACTCAAAAATAGGTCAAAGTCCCACATGGCCCTCTATGTTCTAGTCTGGTAAAAAAAAGACTCTCCACCTATCATGGTTCATTAATCACTAACTATGTAATGCCCCACCTTGTAAACCTAGAGGAAGTTGCAACACTAAAAAAGCATACAATTTTTTTTCTTTAAAGGTTCATTATTAACAAGGAAGATGCACAACACTTTCACAACAACCTCTAAGGCATGCGACAAAGATTGCATATAAATCCATAACATATACAATACTCACATAAAGCATTTATCTAATTACAAAACAAGAATTAAAGTACCTTCATTCAAGCATTTAATTTACATTACAAAGAATAAAAATACATCAAGATCGAGATTACATTAAGTTAAAATTAAGGTTACAATACTCATTCCCAAAATGAGGAAGATCATACCTAACTATTACAAATTATAAGATTCCTCCTCAAATACAATTGAGGAGTAAATTAAATACAAATGCTAAACTGATATAATACATTAAAAGAAAGAAACATATCTACTGGTACTACCACGATCTCTCCAACTAGAAATCTCACCATCACTATCTGAAGATAAAGGGGACCCAACGGTGTAAGATGCACATTCCTCCCAACCAAGTGGTACCTGAAGGCCCACCCCCCATGCTAGGAGACAGTAACAAGGTTCCTAGGCAAGACCATCTACCACTAGACATAGACTAACACAAAACTAAACTTATTATAATCTAGTACACTACCAACTCATAAAGTACAATGCTTCTAGAGTTAAATAAATTGACACACCAGTGAACCAAACGCACTGCTAACCTAGGAGAAGTGTCACCACAAAGGTGCATGGGTTACTTGAAAAATCTTCCTAGATCCTGACCCCCATCTAGAATCACTCTCCTACGATCAACATGTGGAACAAACCACTCCAAACGCAAGAGGCAACACAAAACAATCCACTCCAAACAAAGGAGGCACAAATCCCCATTTGTGGAAACAGGGAAATCACATACAATAGAAAATGCACTAATCCAAGGGTAATATAATGGGATGACATAAAATAAATCACAACCCCTAACCACATATTACAACTGGAAGACTTAAACAATTCTAAACCCATTTCCCCAAATAAGAAAATGGAGGAAATATTTTGAAAAGAAATCGTACAAGAAATTAACTAATTTCAGATATATTAAATCTATTTCCCCTCTACAGTAAATTTTCAGTAAAAATAATTGCCCTAGTAAATAAATTAATTAAAATAAACTTAAAGCCTCTTCACATCTAGAGAAGGAAAAATTCTAATTTAACAGAAAGTCCACTTCCTTGATTACTTTTAAAAGCAATATAATTTCACTGAAAGATAACTCAACCAATTTCTTCTACTAAGATATTTCATTTAACATTGTCTACTTGCTCAAATCACCTTCCCTATTTCAACTAATTTTTAAAACAATTTCTTCAATTAAAATAATACTTCATTTAAAAATTAACTCCACTATGCATGAGATTGCACTTATTTAATTAAAATTATGAAACATATATTTAATTATATATACATGAAATATATATACATAATTGAATGTATATATCTTTATATATAATCCAATGTATATACAAATATATTTTACCAAAAAAATCTATTATCAAATATAAATCTATATATATATACATATATATAATATATATACATAAATTATTTACTACAGAAAAATATTAAATCACCAAACAAAAATTGAATTTGCAATAATCAACCGACGGACGAATTCTTTAAACAAGGTTCGTTGTTTACATTTTGTGGGGCTGGTTGTATCAAATACAACCGAGCTTCCCACGAAATGTGGTCGCAACCAAGGTAAGAGGTGGGGAGAGCTATGGAGGATGACCTCCACAGCGCCACCCCCATAAGGGGCGGCAACGGAGGTAATACCTCCATGCCTCTCCCAAACAAACATTTAATTTATTTTTTAAATAAACTTCTTTCCCTAGCCGAACACTGGATTTGTGGTACGGTGATGGATTTACTAGAAGTTTTTCCCAAAACACAAGCAATAAACATATATATAAATACATTTGTATATATGTATATGTGTATGTATAAATACATTTATATATATATATGTATATATATTATATATATATATATTTAATGAAATTCAGCTCAATAGTTTAATTGGGGAAACAACATAGAAACCAAATTTTACAGAGACAATTCCACAAGTGAAAATTTTCAACCAAAATACAAAGAATCTTTTAACTTTGCTCAAGGAAAAATTCTAGGAAGAAGGAACAAAACAATATCTTCACAAATCAATTTTACACAAAAATTCCCGAGAGTTCAAACCTATAGGAAAAAAATTCTACCAAAAATAAAATAAATTTTCTCCCAGATTCCTAAACATTTCCTTCTGGGTTTCCCTAATTTCACTATAATACCAAATTGCCATTTGCTAGAGTTTTCCACAAAGAATTTCAACCTACAAAATAAAATGATTCTACAAAGAAACTTATTTATAGAGAAATCATTTACGACAATACAATTTTTAACACAAGGCAATCTTTTACCGAGAAGATGTAATCTATAAATTTTTCAATTAAAAACTTAACAAAATCAAAAGAAAGAACTTGTAATCCAATGCTAGAGTATTTGTAGATCTAAAGCAGTGCCTCCTTCACAGCTCCAAGCAATATTTTTTCAGAAAAACAATGGCTTCCTCCAGAGTAATATAATTTCTCGATCACAACAACAATCCCAAACACAACAATAATTTATGAGAATAATTTTTCTAAAGATGCAAGAATACAAAAATACTTTCTATAGCAAATTCCTCCAAAAATTATGCAGATCTATACCAATCACAACAAAACTTATTTTCAAACAATTTCCCAACACCCAAAATATCCAGTGCTTCTCCATGAAGAAGCTTTCCACTTCCTCTCTCAAAGTCGAAATCTTCTCCCTTGAAATCAATTTTCCAACCAACTCATTAATTTCTTCTAACACATGTTGAAATTTACAAAATATCTCTAACAACCCATTTTGCATAAAATCCTCCAAAATTCAAAATTAAAATATTTAATAATTAAAAACATTTCCCTTTTTAAATATAACTTAATTAACTAATTTAATTAATCAATAAACAATATAATCCTAGGATTAAACTATTTATCAATTAAATTAAATTATTTAATTTATTAATTCAAAGCTTCTAACATTAAAATAAGATTAATCAAATATATAACTTTAAATGATTAAATTCATTAATTTCCCTTTTAAGCATTTTAACATGATAATTCAAAGCAGTAATAAACAATTTTAAACAAGCAAAATCAACTAAACCGGAGGACACGCTGAGACTAGGGTAAAGGCTTGACACACGAATCCTAGCTACTATCTCCCAATCAACATTACAGTTGGGTCGACATGCTCAAACCTGTGAAGCCAGGTGGAGTCGATGTTTTATACCTGCAAACCTGTAACCATGGCATATAACGAACATGCATATATACATCATAATCAGAACACACCGTGAAGAGGAAACCACAGAATCACAGGGCGCTCGCAAGCGAGTGATGCAATTATGTCTCCTTCACTAATACAGTATCACCAAACTGACAATTATAACATATACATTCTACTCACATGCATATAACCATGATATTCCAAATAATCATTACACTAATCAATGGTATGTCAGATGATAAACAAGGTAACATCACATCACAACAGATAATCCACATCGCTCTATAAATAGTGATAAAAAAATAACAAAGCATCATAATCTAAACATAAGAGCAAAACAGAGGGGTGTTACAAACTATCATAAGATCAAGGCTTGTAGTTACTCTCCAACAGTCTCTTGGGGCGAACAAATGATTATATCATGGTTTTCTCACATTGTTGGTCGGTATTTATATATGTAAGCTACTATAATTAACATTTTATGTTATTTATGTAGTAAATTGATATTTTCTTATGAGGCCACTACTCTTTAATTCTTATCTCTAGCGGTTTAACTTAATTGTGCTCTTGACCTTCAAGACTACCAAGTGTTTGTAAAAGGGGGGACATTTTATTTTTGGCATAAATTGCAAACCATAAATTAGAAATTTAATTGTGAATAGTCAATAGAAATCTCTTTCCATTTCAAAGACTTCAATGTTAATATGATTTAAAATTTGTGTTGTTTAACACATATTTTGTCTCCTCATTTAAAAAGAAAAATTTAAGTTTCTAAGTGCAGAATAAGAAACGTGTATTATTGTAATTTTTTATTAGCGACTCAAATTGAGTATTTCTTTTGTAAAATTGACTAATCATTTTCCCATCTCATTGGAAACAATATTTCACTCAATTATAAAGTACCATTATTCATTCCATTTTAAAATTATTATATGCACTAAAACATATAAAGTGCCAATTCAGGGGGATAAAAATCATAATCATGGGGTTTATCTTGTTTTTTATTCCTCAAAATGGACATAATCCTAACTCTATTTAACTTCTATGAATGGAAGCAATCAATGGAGATAAATTTCAAGAAACTAGGATTACGTCATATCACTATGGGTTTGGAACTTGAACCTACAAGAGTAGCTAAAAAACAAAAATTACATGATCAAAATGATGAAGCCTATGAAACATTATGTACAATTATTTCTTTTGACCTTCTCTTTCAAATTGATTTTTCCACAACACCTTATGATGTATGGACAACATTAGAATATCTTTTTGGTAAGTAAGATACAATGAGGGGAAATCAACTGAAGAATGAAATAATAAGTCTTAATCCACAAGAATTTAACACAATTTAAGAGTTTTTCAATAAATAGAATTTTCTAAGGTTCCAACTCAAGCAATGAAAAATAGAAAAATAAGAGGTACAATTGGTCCTAAGTGTCTTATCAAAATTAGGTCCTTAATATTCAAAGTTTGTTTTTACTTTTCATGCAACAAATAATGCTTTTGGTACACGTTACATTGTGTCATCTCTTTTAGATTTTATTGTTTCTCTCACAAAGGAGCAAGGCAAACTAATTCAAATGAGTACAATGCAACCTTAAAATCCACAATCTCTTGTTGCAACTAACCAAAAGGCTTCCAAATATAAGGGAAAGAAACAAACTAAAGATCAATCTAAGGGACCAAAATGAGAAACTCCATCTAATTCATCTCCCTTGTCAAAAGAGAAAAATTAGCAGAAGCCTACATGTACTTATTGTTAAAAACAAGGGAATGAAGAATACCAATGCTTTAAAAAGGAAAATTATGAAATGAGGCATCGTCTTCAAAAAAATAATATTCAGTGTCCTACATCTAGGACTAGTGGTTCTTCCTAATCTCCATTCTGATCATCTAGATATTTAGATAAAGATAAGAAAAAGGGTATGGCACTCTTTTCTTCTGCAAAGAACACATAAGTGGCTTCTTGATTTTGAGGCATCACACCATGCATGGTTGCATCCAAGGAATTATTTTCTATATTTTTGCCTTGTTAATTCCCACCAATAATGTTGGAGAATAATACCTATATGTTAGCTCTTGGAAAAGAATCTATTGAAATTGGAGAAGGAACATTTAATGGTGTACTTTATGTACCTTCCTTATCCAGTAATATCCTTTCCATTTATCAAATTACACATAGTGGGATAGGAAAAGTAGTTGATTTCACATCACATTCCATGATCATCAGATATTTTCAAAGTAGAGACATCATTGCCATGGGTCATGTCGATCATGAATCTAGATTACATTCCTTTTGGTGAAGGGAGACTCTCCCTCAAACATAACCTTACACAAACAAAAACATTCATGAACAAAAAACATGCAAGTTTATTAAGTTTCAAGAAATCATCTACATACATGCAATCAAATACAATACAACTATTTGGTCACAAGACTGCTATTACATAAATTTAGGGTGTAAATATATGTAGAAAATTAGACATGCAAGTCTGCAAGCAGAAATAATGGCCATTGAAACCCCAACCTCCATTATGTGTTGAAAAGTAGGAAATTCATCTCTCTTCTCATCCAGAATGAATCTCTTTCCATTCGTAACCACTTTATATGATTTTTCCACTTTCCAATGAATTGTTGCTTCCATTTTTGGTGCTAAATAGATTCAAATGTTCTTTTTTTGTTCCTAAGAAAATTCCTAAATTTTATTCCAAGTTTTGAGAGCCATAACTTTTGACTCAGGCATCAGATTAACAAATTGTTTACACTATTGAAAAGCTCTTGAAAAGGGGAAGGTTCACCAAAGGTCCCCTAGAGGGAAATTTGGATTTTCTACCATTATTCAAGCCCATCTAAAACCTATAGGTGCCTCAAAATTGACTTTAAATATTTTTAAAGGGATTTTGAAGACAAAAACATTAATATCTCACAAATTATAAATGGTATTGAAGTGATTTATTCACCATTGGCTTCATTTCACCATTATGGAGCTTTGTGTGAGATTTCATTTCCATATGTGCACAAATTCCATCTTACTAAAAATAGCATGTTGTTTTTAGCCCTTCCAACTTACTAAAATAGGAACCCTACCATTTTTAGCCCTTATTAAAAATTTATCCATCAAACCTAACATAAATCAAAATAAACAATTTTTTTTAGGGATGCAAGATTGTTCTTACACCCTGGATGCTTTTGTATCACCTTTTCTTCCTTTAGTTCAATTGACTTTGATGATGGTTTGAGTATAGATGACATTGATACCTTTAGCATGCATAAGGAGATACAATTTGGTTATTTGAACCTTGGAGTTCTATCCTCCTCATTGGTTCCTTCACCATACACTAATATCACATCTCCCTCATATTGTTCCTCTTCACTATTGCATGTTCCTACACCATTGGTTTCTCATAATTCAGGGAAGTAGGATATTCACAGTTGTGTTTCCACTATATTTGATTGGTATGATTACTTACATGGAATATTAGACTTTTTAAGTGAATTACACTTTACAGAGTTGGTAGGAACCTTTGATGACAACCACATCAACATTGTTATCAACCCATCTACATCTTTGATTTTTGTTCTACACAAACCTTCACATGGAGCATTTGAGAATATTTTTGAGATTTCACCATTTTCTTTGGATCTTGTGCATAATTTAGAGACTTACATTCTTCTCACATGGGAAGATTCCTGCACATATTTTCTTCTTCCATGAGGAAAAATTTTTGTTTGACATTCAGGGATCACATTCTACATTCTTCTTTGAGCATCACTCAATATTGCATATTTTATGATCTTATGGGGGGGATCCATAGTCTCTCTCTATCTCTCCTATGGGGGAACATTTATTATACTTATGTGATAGAAGTAGTCTTTCAAGGGTCATCATGAGTCCTTCTTCTATCTTCTACGCTTGTGCATATTTTTCTTCATTACATTATTTCTCTTTCGAAGAGGGGTTTTTATTTTCCATTTGGTTTTTCTCCTTTACTTCACTTTATGATATATTTGTACATGAGTACCTAACATGGCCTAGTATCCAGGACTCGTCATATTGCATACATTACTCCCTAAGTCACACTTAAGGGGTGGTGTTAGTGTAAATGGTGTCATTATATAACTAGTTAGTTGTAATCACTTTCTAGTTTGACCTATTCGCATTTTCTTAAGATTACTTAGGATATTTTAGAAAAATTTCTCACCTCATGTAGTTGAGACAAGTGTCCTCACTTTGTGAGACACACCTTGCATGTGCACTTTCCACTCACAGAAAAATTATCATGTGAGCTAACAAGTGTTCCATCATTGGAGGGGTGGTAATTCATTATATTTGACTTTTGTACCTTCACCATCTTGCCTATATAAGTTTGAGGTTACTTTTTATATGAACTAATTATCTACTTTATCATCTCTTATTTGGCTCATTGTGTGCTCATATTTTGTGGAAGTTTATCTTTTTTCTTTGCTTTACGATCTTGGCTAACACCAAAATTTCACACCTAAATTACTTATGTTTACTTAAGGCATTCACTATTTATGTCTTAAGTCATAAGATTAAGACACATGTCATAGTGTTACATTTTCTTAAGTCTCACCCTTTCCTTTATGTATATGGCTTTCTCATTGTAATCTAAAAGCATGTATTCATATTGTATTATTTGCCTCTTTTGATAGAATCTAGAATTATTCTCTTATGTTGGGTATCTCTCGCAGTTCATTGAAGCTCTTTGATCATGGGTGGCTATCTACATAGCCAAATATTTCTTGGTATTGAGGTGCATTCGATACCAAATATTATAGTATAGAATACTTGTCACATAAACCACACCACATGTTTCTAAGTTTTTTCTTGATTGCACCAAATTTTACTTTAAGTTGGGTGGCTTTCTTTTTTCTCCTTCCTTGTATATGTAAATTTCACCATTATCTTTTATTAAACATTGCATCATTTCCTAAATTGATTTTGTAGGTGTGGGGACAACCCCACATTGAAATATTCCGAGCCAAATTTTTCAAATTTTCAATAACAGTAAGCAAAGCAACACACATCCGCTAGGGTTAGCACTTAAACCAAAACGATGCGGAATTCAACTCTAACCAAGAATGCATCAGATGATGATGAGCATATGGTCAGAGGATCTCAAAGCAATGCTGAATAAATAACTCTAACCAAGAATGCGCCGAATGACGATGAGCATATGGTCAGAGGATCCCTATCTTCTATTATGCTGAAAGTAAACTCAACACCCAGAATGTGCTTTCAAACCCGGAGTGGGAATGGAGCTACCATAGGGAGGAGATGTAAGATATTACAATGCAACTCAAAGTAAATAGGCGGCAAGCCAGCCTCTTCCACTTATCCAGCGGGTATTACAATGAAATAACAAAGAAAAAGTAAGATTGTTGATAGTACTACTGTTCAGCTTACAATAATTAGAGATTTGCCTGCCAAATACATAGCATAAGAAAGTCTAACCATGCTGCAATATAGTATAATGCATCCTCAATGATCACAAAGACTTTCAACCCAAACCCAACTCAAAAGATACACTTTACGCAAGCTGATATGACAAAACAACTTAATATGCATAACCAACAACCCTAGAATCCACTAAAATGCTCACAACTCACTCAATACTTGCCAGAATGACATGAGACTTGATCCAAAAGAAAGATAGGTTGATGAAAATGAAGACTAGACAAAGAAACAGCTGAAAAATTGAAGTATTTTTTTTTCTAAACACTTGCCAGGCAAAACAAAATGGTACAGCCTCAAGAAATGTTCTACCAACAAGATAAAATCCAAGACACCTCTAAAAAATCTGTAACTTGGCATAGAGGGGCGCCCAAGGCTAGCAAATGCATGGGTAAACTACCCAAAACCAAAATAAATTTGCCCAAAGACTTATGAGTATAAACTTCAATCTGCAATACAAAATCAGCAACTCCAGATTTTGATTAAAATGCAAGAAACCGAACTACAAATGCAAAACAACTTCTAGAATGCAGAATCTCACTACAAATCTCACTCAACTACAATCTAACTCTCCACTAGTTGTTGTCTTTCAAGCAAGAAGTTGAGCCAAGGCTAGGAGGCATTCATTCCTCGAAGCAATCCAGCACCATTTTGGCAGCATAACAATATTCCAAACATAAGATGAGAAATGAAGACCCAAGGCTCCCTTTTTATAATTTTGAGAAGAACCTCTAGAAGCTTCCAGAAGGTGCGCCCTAACTTCAAGATGCTTTTAGGGTTTTGACCCAGTCTTCCTTCAAAATGGCGTCCCTTTTCATGAAGGAAAATTTTATTTAATTTAAAATCATCTTTTCTCCAAAAGTTGGTGTCCATTTTCCCTTGAGCAATTATTGATTTTTAGAAATATAAAAATATTTTCTTCATGAGAAAATACCCCTCAAGGTCCCCTTCTTTAAAACAACTTTTAAGTTATATCACTAGGCCAAGGGGTATTTATAAAATAAAACATTTTGACTTAAAATAACTTATTTCTCCAAAATGAACCCCTTAAGCCAAAAATGAGAATTACCCAATGAACTGCCAAAAGAGGAAAGTTGACTGAGCTGGTGTTGACTGGACCACTGCTAAATATAGAATTTACTAAAAATAGTAAATTCAAGAAGTTGCTCGGAATGTAATGCATACGACACCATTGTGAATCCTTCTGAAAACCCAAAAAGAGTCCGCAATCCAAACTCCCAAACTTTGAGATGTAGCCGTCATAACTTACTAAAAATAGTAAGTTTGGAAAGGTTGCCTGAAGCCATTGCAAGTCATACCTCTGCGAAGCTCTCTGAAAACCTAGAAGGAATCCAGAATCCAAACATCCAAACTCCAACAAACAAAACCCTGAATCTTCAAGAGAACCCATCAAACAGCCGAAAACCCTAATTCTGCCACTGACTTGTCAACAACACACTAGGAATAGGTTACCAATCACTGAAAAATGAAGTGCTAAAAATAGGGACATTACAGTCCGCCCTTCCCAAAATTGCTTGTCCTCAAGCAATACCACCATAACTCCAAAAAACTTAAGACTGATCCATACCAAAACAAGTATGATCCCAGGTTCCCAAACCCATCTCGGGAAGGACCCACCATGCCGATGCTGCACCACTCTGATCACATCAGTGAAAACATCATGCCAATGTTGCACTAACCTTCCTTGTAACCCTAAAGTGTTACCATCCATGATACTCAAACTGAAAGATCTTGAAGGACTAAGATCAATATCATGCAACATCTCATGTCCACAATGCCCTAAATTAAAAGTATCAACCATACTACTGTCAATCACAATTCTAAGCAATAGGAAAGATAGTCTACTCAACTCAAAATCGAACTCCTCAGCATACCTCCACATGGTAACAAATGGAACCATGACTGCAAATGTGACATCTTCAAATCTTCTTGCAAAGAGGAAGGCAATCCTTTGCAAGAGCGGAAAAAATTCATACTCATGACTCCCCATGAATTCCCTATGCCTCAACTGAATTATCATGGCACAACTACGAAGTCTGAAGAAGTTTTTCACAATTCCAACCCTAAGAGTCTCCAAAGTTGCTGAAAAACACGCTAAATCCATCTCCATCAAAAAACTACCACTTCTTTGATCGGGAGTGAGGAACCAACTCTCCTGAATGAAAGTAACTCCATAAGTAAGGTGGTTGGTCTGCCTCCAACCAGCAAGCTCGTGTCTCAGAATCTGCTCTTGTCTGAGTTGAAAGTCACTTGCAAGAACTACCGATCATTGAACTCTCCAACCCATATTCAAAATTTCTCTCCAATCCATTTGTTGATGAACTTTTGGAACCATCAAGTAGCTGGAAAAGAAGGGAACAACTTCAAAAAATCTAGAAATTTGATCCTTATCCCTCCAAAAGTTCTTCTTTCTACAAGCAATAGTCTCCATCAACCCATGTTGAGGATCCCAAGCATGGATACCCAACTGAAAAATATTTTCAACACATTGCCAAGAAATCTCAATGCATCTCCAAGTGCTAGTGAGAACCGAGTGCATTCTCACGAAACTGGTGTCCCCTTGAAGCTCAACCATGAAAGCTTCAACCACATTGGAGTATGTAACATAGAATGACTTCAGATTCAATTCCCAAAACTGACTAGTATGAGCCCAAACATAATTCCACCTAAGGGATATATTGTCAAGAGTGCCAACACCGATTTTAGGTCTACTCTTCCTCCATTCCTCATGAGTAGTCGATCTGAAATCATCACTCCTTGCTGCTGTAATGAAGTTACCGGCAGCTACCACAACTTGTCTCATCAACATCTTGATGTCATAGATGTTGAAATTACCTTGCTTCGACACCTCCCATACGGTATCTTCACCCTTGAGCCCACTTATACATTCATTACTTATCAATGGACGTGGCACTTCCTCATGGAGTGATATTAAAGCATCCAAGCACTGGAAACCATGCTCAGTCTCATTCTCTATTCTCTATTTCATCTTCCATCTCATAGAGAGTATTGTCATAATCTTCCTCATCACCTTCTTCAAAGAGAGGATTGTCAAAAACTTGAAAGTTATTCCATCTATCTTGCTAATCCAAATCTGCACTTGTAACTTCAGTCCTTTCTGTGAGACCTTCAAGGTCAAACTCTTCTCGAAGACTATCAAGCTCATAAATTATTTGCTTGATTTCTTCGGCTTTATGTGCATTCTCTTGCTTTGTGAAAATTTTGAAATCAGCAAACTGATTTCCTACCTCCATTAATGCCATTTGAGTTTCTTCCAGCGTAGCTCTTGTTGATTCAAACTCCAGATAAAGTTCATCAAACTTCCTCTCTCTATCTTGAAAAGCACAAATGGTCTTCTTTGCAACTTCAAGGGCGTGATCATGATCTTCAACCAAGTGCATGTACTCGGACTTCAAGGTTACCAAAGAGCTTATGATAAATTGCAGATTGGGAAGAGCAACTTCATCTTTCACTCCTCTTTGTCTCTCTTCAAGCTGAGCCTTCCAGTACAACCCTTCAACCAAGCTAAGTGTGTGATCAAAGAGGGATAGAGCTTGCACTTCCTTGTCAACGGACACCTTGAATTGTCTGTCCCAATCATGAGAATTCAAAGATGATGAACTGCTGATAGGCTGCAGCTAAAAATCAGAACCTTGTCCCTTGTCTTTGCTGCCCTCATTGCTGCTCCAACATTCATGAACTCCACCATTGACTAGAGGAGAATGCTTATTGTCATAAAAGGCATCATACATCATAGATTCTTTGACCCCAAGTTTGCAATCAGCTTCTTGAATTGGTAAATCAGCCTTGTGTTCTAAAACCATTTTAAACCTTTCTTCTTCAAGAGCCATAAGGTCTTCTAGCCCTTCATCCACCTCTCCATCTTCTTGATCAAAGGCTATGACAGCCCCTAACTTGAATGAAGAATCATTGAATGTTGTTCTGAAAGTTTCGAAAGTAACAACATCCTCCTTGGTGGCTGCAACCAACTTGATGGGGTCACCATGGAACCTTTCAGAGCGAGCTACTTCATCAAAGACAACTTTCCCTTTTGTGCCCTCCTTATGGCTTGCAATGCAAACGAAACTTTGGTCTTCATCAGGGTCAAAGGGAAATTCATCCCACAACGATTCTCTTTCATTTCTTGGTGCCAACACACTCGGATCCCAAATGCTAGTGGGTTGATTAGGATGATCAACCGTAAAAAACTTATCATGCTCCCTTTGTAGTGATGAATCTTTGAATAAGTCAAGTCCCAAATCACTTAAGCTGATATCATCAAAAATATTTCTTTCCCACGGTTCAGTTTTCTGGTCAAACCCAAGTCCAATAGCGCCACCATGGAAATGGAGTGAAGAACCTTCTATACTTGCTGTTTTGAAAACTTCACCATCCCTATCTTCTTCGGGACCTTCATGGAAGAGTATGTCACCAAATTCTTCATGTGGAACTTCTTGGGAAGTTGGGTCAGCAACAAGAAGAGAATCTTCTTCATCAAATCTTCAAAATGAGTATGCATGAACTCATGGGATTCGCTTCCAATATCATTAATATGTCCTTCCTTTTCTTCAACGAACTCATTGCAAACAATAGTCCTACTAAGCTGATCTTCATTACTTCCTATTACATGCAAGTCAAGGGAAGTATTATGGGACTCTACCCTTAACTGTTCACTTGCCAAGGTATCCTTATTGAACTCACATTCATTTTGATGTGATATGTGCACCTTGCTTGTGCCATCTTCATTGCTAGATGGCTGATTTTTCTCTTCAACTTGCATATTTGTGGGTTGCAATTCACAAATAGGCTCTTCATCTTCTTCCTTCTTTGATTCTTCAACCAAAGCTTGTTCTGCTTCCCTTTTTAACATTTTCCTAATGTGGTCCACCATCTCCGACTTTTCGGGCTTCAGAAACGCCACACAATTCAAATGGGCATCAAATGAAACATTGTACTTATAATCATCTGGCATGTTTTGATATTGCTCACGGAGTTTGGCAGCCTCATGTTCACATTGTCTTTTATACTGTTTAGCATATTCAATGAAATCCCTCATGGAAAAACAAACCTTTCCTTCCTCAGATACCATAGTTGAATCTGACTTCTCACGATCCCTGGACCTTAGAAAACGCAACATCTTTGAAACTTCTGAAAGCTAAACTGAACTTTGTTCTGACCTCAGGTGTAGAAACTGATTTCTCTGTCATTCAACTATCAACTGAACCTTGATGGGCATAGGATGGCAGGATCTTGGCTCTAATACCACTAAAATATTCTGAGCCAAATTTTTCAAATTTTCAATAACAGTAAGCAAAGCAACACACATCCGTTAGGGTTAGCACTTAAACCAAAACAATGCTGAATTCAACTCTAACCAAGAATGCATCGGATGACGACGAGCATATGGTCAGAGGATCTCAAAGAAATGTTGAATAAATAACTCTAACCAAGAATGCGCCAAATGACAACGAGCATATGGTCAGAGGATCCCTATCTTCTATTATGCTGAAAGTAAACTCAACACCCAGAATGTGCTTTCAAACCCGGAGTGGGAATGGAGCTACCATAGGGCGGAGATGTAAGATATTACAATGCAAATCAAAGTAAATAGGCGGCGAGCCAGCCTCTTCCACTTATCCAGTGGGTATTACAATGAAATAACAGAGAAAAAGTAAGATTGCTGACAATACTACTATTCAGCTTATAATAATTAGAGATTTGCCTGCCAAATACATAGCATAAGAAATTCTAACCATGCTGCAATATAGTATATTGTCTCCTCAATGATCACAAAGACTTTCAACCCAAACCCAACTCAAAAGATAGATTTTACACAAGCTGATATGACAAAACAACAACTTAATATGCATAACCAGCAACCCTAGAATCCACTAAAATGCTCACAACTCACTCAATACTTGCTAGAATGACATGAGACTTGATGCAAAAGAAAGCTAGGTTGATGACAATGAAGACTAGACAAAGAAACAACTGAAAAATTGAAGTATTTTTTTTTCTAAACACTTGCCAGGCAAAACAAAATGGTACAGCCTCAAGAAATGTTCTACCAACAAGATAAAATCCAAGACACCTCTAAAAAATCTGCAACTTGGCATAGAGGGGTGCCCAAGGCTAGAAAATGCATGGGTAAACTACCCAAAACCAAAATAAATTTTCCCAAAGACTTATGAGTATAAACTTCAATCTGCAATACAAAATCAGCAACTCCAGATTTTGATTAAAATGTAAGAAACCGAACTACAAATGCAAAACAACTTCTACAATGCAGAATCTCACTACAAATCTCACTCAACTACAATCTAACTCTCCACTAGTTGCTATCTTTCAAGCAAGAAGTCGAGCCAAGGCTAGGAGGCATTCATTCCTCGAAGCAATCCAGCACCATTTCGGTAGCATAACAATATTCCAAACATAAGATGAGAAATGAAGACCCAAGGCTCCCTTTTTATAATTTTGAGAAGACCCTCTAGAAGCTGACCTAACTTCAAAATGATTTTAGGGTTTTGACCCAATCTTCCTTCAAAATGGCATCCCTTTTCATGAAGGAAAATTTTATTTAATTTAAAGTCATCTTTTCTCCAAAAGTTGGCGTCCATTTTCCCTTGAGCAATTATTGATTTTTAGAAATATAAAAATATTTCCTTCATGAGAAAATACCCCTCAAGGTCCCTTTCTTTAAAACAACTTTTAAGTTATATCACTAGGCCAAGGGGTATTTATAAAATAAAACATTTTGACTTAAAATAACTTATTTCTCCAAAATGAACCCCTTAAGCCAAAAATGAGAATTACCCAATGAACTGCCAGAAGAGGAAAGTTGACTGAGCTGGTGCTAACTGGACCACTGCTAAATATAGAATTTACTAAAACTAGTAAATTCAAGAAGTTGCTCAGAATGTAATGCATACGACACCATTGCGAAGCCTTCTGAAAACCCAAAAAGAGTCTGCAATCCAAACTCCCAAACTCCGAGATGTAGCGGTCATAACTTACTAAAAATAGTAAGTTCAGAAAGGTTTCCCAAAGCCGTTGCAAGTCATACCTCTACGAAGCTCTCTGAAATCCCAGAAGGAATCCAGAATCCAAACATCCAAACTCCAACAAACAAAACTGAATCTTCAAGAGAACCCATCAAACAGCCGAAAACCCTAATTCTGCCACTGACTTGTCGCCAGCACACTGGGAATAGGTTACCAATCACTGAAAAATGAAGTGCTAAAAACGGGGACATTACACACATCTATAGATACAATATTTAATTTTTTAGCATTCAAATTTAAATTTAGCTAACTCTCACCCATTCCACTATCCATTCTGAGCCAACTAAACACATGGTTGCACAAATTGCTTTTATATCTTAGTATTTTTAAAGGCATTCAATTTCAATCATTTTTTGATATTGAACCTCAAGGAAATATAATTAATATTCAAGGAGAATGCAAGGAAAACTTATATTGTGTTTTGATTAAAAGGGAAAAATAGGATTTAAAGGGGCCCTGAAACCATTTTACAACAAAAGACACAAAATATTGCACGAAAGGATATTCTAAAAAACCACCAGCAGCAACCCAACAACCAAAAAACACAACAGACTAGGTGTTGATCTATAAATAAGACAAGAAGTTGTCATCAACACCCAATAGCCATGAAACAGTAAAATAACCTGAAATAAACCAACACCCAACAAGAAACAAAAAGCAACAAAGAAAAAGACTAGTTCAGGCCACTCAAAGTATTGGCCACCTCCATCTACTAGTTCCTATGCTTCTCAACCATATCCAACAACTCTTTCTTCTCAGCATCAAATGACTTATTTCAATCAGTTGGCCCTCTAACAACAGGTCCTTTTTCGTCATCCTTAGCAGATTTCTTACCTTTTCCCTTTGCCCTTAGAAGAAAACTTATATTGTGTTGGTGAAAGTGTTTAAAATAGAATGCCTCCTAGTGGAGGAGGCAATTTAGTGACTCATGGGATGATATTTTCTATAGAGATCTCGACTCATGGTTTATTGCTCTCAAATAGCTTCAATTTTTCTTTCAAATTGTATGGATTTACTATAGTCAAATGGTCTTCTTCTACAACTTTCTATTGATTATGTTGAATAAATACATATACTTTGGAAAAATATAAATGAAGCAATAAAGAGTTATTATATGTCAAATGGAGAAGCTTTAGTTGGGGAATTTTTCATCCCAAAGATTTAAGAAAAAATTTAATAGTTATTTGTGCATTTAAGGCCCTAAAACATTGCCTTCAGTCTCAATGTGAATATTTTGTGCATAATATCATATCTACACATCATGAGGAGTTAAGCCCTCTATTGGTTGATAGAATTCTAGACAATTTTTATGCTCTTTTCTTCTTGATCTCACATTCTCCTCACCCTCCAATTTTTCTAGTAGCCAATGTTTTATAGGTGGAATATTAATGATCTTCACTAATCTTTTATCGATCTTTGGCTTTGTTACTTATGTATATATGCTTTGATAATATATTTTTATATTTGAGTGTTGGATATGTTTTTTTCTACTTAAGGAACAATTTTTTTTTTGTTGTATTCCCTTGCTACGCACTTGTATCTTATTTTTCCAACCATTTTTGTTGTTCATGGCTACCTCTCTTGTACTTATCATACTTTTAATACTTAGTCCTAGAAGAAATTAAAGAGTTAAAGCCTCTTTCTTTTATCATTGGCACAACTATAAAGTCTTTCCTTTTCTTGGAGTTGACCTAAAAGAACTTGTTCCCTAATGAATCAATAGACCTCTAATGATATTCTTCAATACCAACAATCCAAATTATAAACAGACAAAAACAAATTCAATAAATCAAAAAACAAATATATAATAACAATTATTAGTCCAAATTAATTTATATTTATACATGAGCTTCATTTGGTTAGCTTACATATAGAAAAAGCTATTTTCATTCCTAATAATTAAAATAGTTAAAACATTTAAATTTACGCACCATTCATATGTAAAGGGAAGGAGGTTTTATTTTAGGTGAAAATTATCATTATTGCACCCATCTCAACACCTCAACAAAATTATTTATTATTATATAGAAAATCACTCATTATAGAACACTTCTATAGTTCCACCTATGACTTCCCAACTACCCAACTTCCTTACCTTCCTCAAAAGTCCCCATAATTATTGTGGGTGTTACCAAGAAATTGAAAAGACTCTTATGAAGTGCTTGTCAAGTCTCTCCATACTTTATTTTTGAAATAAAAAGGTAACAAGCTTAATGCTAGAAATTGAGAAGACAATCCTATGAAAATAATTAACTATAATAATTTTTAAATAACTTTTTCATGATATGTTTCAAATATAATATTTTGTAATTGATAAATGGTTAGTGGTGGTTGAATGCAGGGAAAAGCTTAAAATGTTCACAATATGATTAATATATAGGATGTCCCTATCGAAAAGTATCATTATTATGTGATAAGATCTTGTGATTGATAATTGGTAAAGATAGAAAAGTGGTACATAAATATTAAGTGGTGGTTAGGTGGAGGGAGGAGCTGAAAATACTCATAGATTGGATCAATGTATAAACACTTTATGTTGGGAATGGTCCTACCATAAAGTTGAAGCACATTATACTCTTTATTACAGAGAATGAAATATCTATAAATTTAAATTTTAAATTCAAAGATATCAAAGGCTCCCATTTATTTTTTATCAATGCAGATATGTTATGTGGGAGAAGCAACTTGAAAGGAAGGCTCTAAGAAAATTCATTGTCAACAATTCATCGCTAACAATTCATTGTCGTGACATATTCATCACATATACAATTCACCACCAACAATTCATCACCATGGTATATTCACCACATATACACTTTTCAATATTTAAGTGGCCAAGAACACCCAAAAAGGAAAAAGTATAGAGATTTTGTTGAACGTGCAAAAAAGGTATGCATGGTGAATATACTACAATGGTGAATTGTTGGTGGTGAATTATAGATGCAATGAATATATCACGATGATGAATTGTTGGTGATAAATTATTGAGAGTAAATTGATGATGATGAATTCCTCACGGTGAATTTGCTTGATGCCTGAGAGGAAATTATCAAAACTGCTATTAGTGATGAAGACTTAGATATAAAGTGATCTATTTCAAAACTTCTTGTTACCTTTCTATTTCAAAAATGAAGTATGGAGAGACTTGACAAGCACTTCATAAGAGTTTTTTCAATTTCTTGGTAACACCCACAATAATTATGGGGACTTTTGAGGAAGGTAAGGAAGTTGGGTAGTTGAGAAGTCACAGGTGGAACTATAGAAGTGTTCTATAATGAGTGCTTTGCTATATAATAATAAATAATTTTGTTGAGGTGTTCAGATGGGTGCAATAATGATAATTTTCACCTAAAATAAAACCTCCTTCCCTTTACATATGAATGGTGCTTAAATTTAAATGCTTTAACTATTTTAATTGTTAGGAATGAAAATAGCTTTTTCTATATGTAAGCTAACCAAATGAAGTGCATGTATAAATATAAATTAATTTGGACTAATAATTGTTATTATACATTTATTTTTTGATTTATTGAATTTGTTTTTGTTTGTTTATAATTTGGATCGTTGGTATTGAAGAATATCATTAGAGGTCTATTGATTCATTAGGTAACAAGTTATTTTAGGTCAACTCCAAGAAAAGGATAGACTTTATAGTTGTGTCAATGATAAAAGCAAGAGGCTTCAACTCTTTAATTGCTTCTAGGACTATTCTACGAATCTAGAAACATTTTAAGTGATCCAATATAAGTGTTCCTTTCTAAAAAAAGGTAAAATACCATAGGCTTGAACATATTGATTAGTATGATAAGTATGATAAGTACAAGAGAGGCAGCCATGAACAGAAAAAATGGCTGGAAAAGTAAGATACAAGTGGGTAGCAAGGGAACATAACAAAAAAAAAACCGTTCCTTGAGTAGAAAAAAGCATATCCAACACTCAAATATAAAAAAATATATATAATATAGTGTTTGCATTAAAATGGGTGGAATGGTATTATAATATAAAAGTTTAGATTAAAATTATGGATAGACAAAAAGAAAAACAAAAATAGTCGCGTTTGTTAAGTCAAGAGGATTATATGAAGAGGAGAAGGAAAGGATTGTTGGGAGGGTACCAATCATTTGGGAGATCCTATTCGTTTGATATGGGCATCTAGCTCGTAATGGTATCATTTTTATCTTTTTCTTCTTAAATAAGATAAACATGATTTTTTAATTATTTATTAATTTTCAAATATAATCTCAAGAACTTGAAATTATATATATTTCTAGTTTTAATAACTTTTGATTTTGAAATTTACTTGTCTTTTAATCATATGATCCCAAGTTAAATATCATTCTCTACATGCTAACAAAACATCATGTTTCAATTATTTTAGGTCAAATTAAGTGGATCATACATAAGGGGTTTAAGATTTCTATCTTAATTCTAATAAATAATTAATTAAAAATATATACATAAATGATAAAAATTATAACAAAATATGCATCCCAAGCCTCAACATCATTTGTTTTTGTTCACAAGAAGATTTTAGAAAATAATTTCATTTACTAGTTTTTAGGTAGGTTGTACACATGCATGTTTTTGCCTTCGTCTAGGTTTTAAAATTTTCATTCTTGTACATCTATTTGTTTTTTTTCATTTGGGTATTATAATAAATTACATATTTGAAAACTTGAACTCAAAATCCTACATTTTATATTTGTATACCAAGTTAATAATCTATCTAGAATTTTTCAAATATTTTTTCCAAGCATGACTAACTCTAATTTTTAGGAAAAACCTTTTCATGTTTTAGTCATTTTAGACCACCATTACCCTACAACCAACCACAACTAATATGATGTTAATCCATCTCTTATAAATATTCATCAATTTTTATAGGTGATGTAGGACCATTGTATGGTTGGAGCAATCCTATGCCACCCAAAACACTAAGGAGACTCAGTTACTATGTGATAAGATGTTGTGATTGATAATTGGTAAGATAGAAAAGTGGTACATAAATATTAAGTGGCAGTTTGGTGGAGGTAAGAACTGAAAATACTCATATAGATTAAGTCAATGTATAAACACTTTATGTTGGGAATGGGTCTATCATAAAGTTGAAGCACATTATACTCTTAATTAGAGAGAATGAAATGTTTATAAATTTAATTTTTAAATTCAAAGATATCAAAGGCACTTTTTTTTTTTTATCAATGTAGATATGTTATGTGCGAGAAGGGCTCTAGGAAAATTCACCGCCAACAATTCACCACCAATAATTCACCCCCAACAATTCCCCACAAACAACTCATCTGCGTGACATATTCATCGTGTAAACAATTCACCACCAGCAATTCATTGTCGTGGTATATTCACCACGTATACATTTTTCAATATTTAAGTGGCCAAGAGCACCCAAAAAAGGAAAAAATATAGAGATTTATTTGAACGCACTAAAAAGATATACATGGTGAATATACCACAACCATGAATTGTTGGTGGTGAATTATATACAAAATGAATATATCACGATGATGAATTGTTGAGAATGAATTGTCGACGGTGAATTTGCTTGATGTCTAAGGGAGATTATCAATAACTGTTATTAGTGAAAAAGATTTATTAAATTATACAAAAGATGATAATTCTTCACTAAATTTTCCTTTGTTAGGTGAGTCCAAATTGACAAGGGATTTTTTCCATTTCGTTTTTCTTTCAGTCAATGTGATGTCGAAAACATAGGCATTTGAATATATATTTATGGAGGGTCATGAGGACAAGAATGCATGTCAACTCTAACTTGAAATTAAATATACTAAAAAATACAATACTTTCACAGTTCTTTATAATTCCTTATCTCTTTGTATCGTGGTATCTCCTCATCTTAATGGTGTTCACACGTAGGCTTTAGATTTTGTCTCTAATGAATTGGGTTTTTAACAGTGGGGCATGATGGCACTCTCAAATTTTGCAAATTTGAAGTGCTCATTTCAAAAAATTTGCCTCTACACTTTCAGAAGTGCACTTGAGAAATCTGTGTGAGTGACCCACTTTGGAGGGTCATATTTTGGAGCCCGTTGATTTTTCGTGCAAAACCCATTTGCAGGCCCACTCATGTGCCATACATGAGAAAAAATCTCAATTTTTAGCTTCCCACGATGAGTTTTGATGAGGGTTCGAAAAGCGAAGCTGAAGGATTTTGACACTTTTTTGTTGTTTGCAAACTTTCAGATTTGCAAAGTAGCTTCCTGTTTGAGCTCACATTTTACAACTGGTTGATCGTCAAGAGAAAATGATTGTTGTTTTGCATTCTCCATACCAAGATGAGCTCCCATGTTTGTTTTAAGATCCTTTCGAGATGATTTTATATTTTTACTAGATCAAAACCAAATGCAATTTTTCTTGTTTTGCACCTGCATTTTCAGAAACCTTTCTGAGAGGCCAACTTTGAGCGTCAATATCTTTTGATAAGTGATGGTTCAAGCCAATTCCTTTTGCACACATGTTCATTGTGCCAAAATGA
Organism: Sequoiadendron giganteum; assembly: GCA_007115665.2. Lineage (NCBI taxonomy): Eukaryota > Viridiplantae > Streptophyta > Pinopsida > Cupressales > Cupressaceae > Sequoiadendron > Sequoiadendron giganteum. Next base: position 184,199,319 of record CM021101.1, on the reverse strand, counting down.
GCTAATGTGTCCAGTGGAGCCTCTCAAGAGTTGATTTGATTATTTTCCAAAGAGGTGATTTGATCAGTTTTAATTGGTTCCTAAACAAGCACAGTTACAGAAAAGTCTGAGTAGGCAACTTTTCTAATTAATATATTTCACCCCGTGACTCCTTTTTCCGATCTGTCTTTTGGTCCCGATTCTTGGGTCAAATTTGTACACCCTTGTTCATTTTGCACCTCAAGGATAAGTTCTGATGGGTTATTTAATTGCTTTTTGATCATGACAGGGCCAAAAATGGCGTTCCAAAAAGTTTCAAATTTTGTAACTCTAATAACAACCCATTTCTTGTTTTGGTTTAAAACCTCCACAACTCCATTTTCATCAAGATTGGAGGTCATATGATGCATTGTTTTAATGAATGTTTGTTGCGGTGAACACATCTCGGGCAGTTTACAAAGGAGGTACCTGAATTTTGCGGGCTAGGCAAAATTTGATAAAATGGGTTTTCTCTAAATAATTGATGATGCCTCAATGCAAATTTTTTGCAGCTTCAAGTGTCTTTATTTTCTCACAATGAATTTCCTCCAATTGGATGACAACCGAAATTAAAATTGCTACATATTCTAAAGTTGCAAAACATAACATTTGAAATATTATCCAATTGACAAAATGCCCCATAGAAATATATTTTAAATGGGGTAGGCATATAATATAATGTGAAAAAATTTAAAATATGCCCCGGTGAAATATAAAGGCATGGAGATGTGGGTAAATCCCCACCACTCCTTATTGTCTCGCGGGAGTAAAATGCTCACTAATTAAAGCTCACAGGAGTGCAAGGCAAGTATGGTGGGGTTTTATTTTAAGAAAAAGGGCAAATCATTTTAAATGGTGAAAGTGATTTCTTAATAGTTTTGTCTTTTGGAAAGGAGGATAGCGGTGCATGAGCTCTGGTAGGGTTTTGTGCTTTCTAAGGTCATTCATGGCCCCCCCTGCTTCATAGTACGCTTCCTACATAGGAAATTGTTTCCTTCATTGAGTACGGTCGCATTTACTACGGTTTTAGGGGTTTATTATGCCTTCAGCTGGTTCTAACCCAACAATTTTTGCTAGTGTTAGCGGTTCATTGACACAGTTTAATGGCTCCCCCACCAAACAAACGCCCTTGAAAATTTGTTTTGAAAGTCTTTCACGAGGTAATCATTTTGACGCCCCTGCTGATGTAGTTTTACATTTATCTAATTTTGATTCTGCATGCCAATGGCTCGAACAACACACCCTTGTGGGTTATTTTGTTGGGAGAACTCCCCCCGAAAGTGTGTTGAAAGACTGGGTCAACAAGGCCTAGGTCCCTCATGGGGTCCGCCTTGATATGGTCCAAAATCTGACCAAGGGTTTTTTTTGTTCCGCTTTGTGGAAGTTAGTCATGTCCAAGCTATTTTGGATCATGGGCCCTGGTATGTTCGGTCTTCCTTGTTGGTTTTCCAAGCATGGACCCAAGATTTTTCTGTCTCAGAGGACTCCAAAATGCGTGTCTCAGTCTGGATTGAGTTTCCCAGGTTACCTTTGCCTTACGTGCCCTTCTTGAACCATATTGCTTCCTCTTTGGGGAGGGTTGTTTGTATCGAACTTGATAGGTTCTTTCAAGCCCGTCCTCAAAAGAGGGTTTGTGTGGAAGTTGATTTATCCAAGGATTTGAAAGAGTTTGTAGACATCCAAATTGGTGATATTCGACACACCCAGAAAGTCACATATTTCAATCTGCCCAACACATGTTATCGGTGCTAGTCAGTCGACCACAAGATCAAGGACTTCCCTTTGACAGTTCTCGTACATCCTCTCAGTCACGAGATGTTGAAAAGCCTCATCCAACAGAGCCTTTTGCTAAGGCTGAAACAAAGTGGACTACGGTTTCAAATCGGAAAAATAAGTCGTCTGGTTCTGGGTCGGCTCCCAAGGCCCCTGAACCGACCAAACTGGTTTCAAACCCTTCAGAGAAGGGGATAGCTACTCCCTTAGGAGTTACTTCTACTATTCTACAACCCAGGTCAAAGGCCATGCCTCGGTGTGCAGCTATTTTGTGTGCTCAACCGGCTTTGTCCTCCACAGTGGGAACTCAACGATGATCTCACAGCCCGTCTCCTCCATTAGAAGAAGGTGAATATGTGCCTAAAAAATGGAGATTCTCTCATATTCAGATTGGTTCTGTTCCGCAAGAGTTTTTGAAGAATAGCTTCTCTTCCCTAGGTGAAGAGGACCGGGATTCTGCAAGTATGGAATATTTTCCATGAATTTTATCACATGAAATGTTCGAGGTCTAACTGACCTCTCCATAAAATATTTTGTTAGGAATACTTTAAAGAATTACCCAAGGATTGAAGTGCTTTGTCTCCAGGAAGTTAAAATTTCTGGTTTCTTGCTTGCTTCGGCTTGTCGCTCTATTTGGCCAGCCAGTACTATGTTTTGCACTCTGCATGAGGCTGGTTGTGGTGGAGCTGCTACTCTTTTGACCCCACGACTGCATTCTTGTGTGGTGGACCATGGGGTTGACCCCTCCCAACAGGTTGTCTAGGTTCTTCTCAATATTGAGAATCATTCCTTTGGGATTATTAATGTTTATGCCTCTAATGATGCCATGGAGCGCTGCTTCCTTTGGGCGCTGGATTGCTAATTCTTTGTTAGTTGCCACCTAGTTGCTCTACGGGCATTTCAACATGGTAGAGATGGCGTATGACTGTAGACACATAAAAATGACCTAGACCCACAGGCTCTTCTTCTAACCATAATTAGGACATTTTAATTATGTCCCTAACCCACTTCCAATTATTAATTACATAATTCTTAATTATTTAATTAATTCATGTCCCTTTTCATTCTTCTTGATTATTAAATAAATAATTTTTATTTATTTATCTAATGCGTCACTAATTGTCTAAAGTCCTCTTATAATTAAATAAATTTCTTATTTATTTAATCCACCTTCCACTATAATTAAATAATTATATTTAATTATCTAATTATTCATTAGCCTCTTCTCTCCTAAATTAAATAAATTTTATTTATTTAATTTGGTCCACTTTCCTAAACTTTGAATTAAATTATTATATTTAATTTAAAAGGTTTCATTTGTCACATTCCTCTAATAATTAAATAATATCTTTATTATTTAATTCCCACCTAAATTAAATAACTCTTATTATTTAATTTCTTCTAAAATCTTATTTATTTAAAATAAGTCCCAACACCTAAATTAAATAATTTTCTTATTTAATTTCTCCTCTTTTATTGTGCTCATTTTAAACAAATATTATTTATTTAAAATAAATCCCCCTTTATAATTTCCCTCTTTAGAAATTATTTACTGTCACATGACCCCACCCCTTTTTTTAATTAAAATAGTTTTTAATTCGAAAAGTCAACATCTCCTCTTAAATCAAATAATTTTAAATTATTATTTGATTCCCCAATGACTCCGTTTTTCGTGCCCGAAATCTTTTTTCACATATTTTGTCAGCCATTGATTTGATTTTCTAAAAATCAATCTTGACCCTTTATTTCAAATCTGACCTAACGTTGCCCTAACTCTAATTGTGGGTTGCTTTATTGAATCTCGTCCATTGATTCTAGGGCATTTACTAACTTTCAATCTTGGCCATTCACACAAAATTGCTTGTTCTATAAAAGAGCAATTTTGGTCTCATTTTGAAGATCTTGCATTTTCATATTTTGTCATCTCACTTAGGAATTATTATCATCTTGCACTTTCATACTTTTAGCATTGTTAAGTTTCATTTGGCATAGCATTTTAGATTTCTTTTGACATAACATAGATATTTTTAGATGCTTACTAGTTGCAGTAGAGCATAGTATTGTATTTAGGTCATTTCAAATCCTTCAATATTTGCTTAGGGTTTGTCATCTTCATTGGCTTGCTCTTCTCAAATCTGAGGGCAAACTAAATCATATTCAACAAATTAAGAAGGTGTAATGGAGGTTAGTCATGGAGGATGAAGACAATCTATAAGATTGTTCATCTATTCCTTTGCACTCCATTACTTACTTTGGGTTTTTATGTTCTACATGTAATATTGCTAAACCATAGAAATTTCCCTTTATTACAATGACAAGAATGATACCTTGCCTTTTCGTTGGGCAACGGGTGAAAGGAAGGCATGGTTTTACATGCGTAATAAATTAGGGCTTTTTGATCCCTATATGGGTTGCCGCCATTCTCATTCTCTCTGGCACACTTGGTGCAATTACAGGGCTGGTTTTGATAGAGTCTTTAAACGCCTTGATCATGCTATGATCTCGGCTCAATCTTTTTTTTCCTTCAACATTTTTGCCTTTCCTATTAAGCTGTTAGTGGATGTGACTCTTTTTGATCACTTCCCAATTCATTTTCGCATTGAATGGGCGTCTTGTCAACCTCGCACGTGTAAGACTCAATTCTTCTTGAACATGTCTTTGCTCTATCACAAGCCCACCCTGGCCCACATTCACCGAGTGTGGAATTTAGAATGCAAGCCGCCTGGCCGTATGGGATGGATTGCTTGGTGGAATGATGCCATCACTCGTATTGTGTGTTTCTTGTGCATTTATGGGCGCTAGCTTGCTATCTTTTGTCTGCATTCTTACGAGGCCACCACTGTCGACTTGCATATGGCTATGGAGGTTTTGGTGGCCAGTCCTTTCTCCCCGTCCCATCAAGTCAGGGTGGCAGATTTAAGACATCAAAAGCAAGTGGCAGATAATTATTCTGCCAGAGGCGCTCAAATCAAGGCTCGACGCCATTAGCTCAAAATTGGTGATTGTGCATCCAAAGAGTTTTTTTTGGCTCTTTGTGCCAGGCACCCTTCCCCAAGCATTAAAGCAATCAAAGATGGTAACCAGGTGCTCTCTGAGCTACCTGACATTCTCCAAGCTTTTGTGTGTCACTATGAACAGGTTTTCACTGCTCAGGACCCCACACCTGTACACCAGCAAGCTCTTCAAAACTGCCTTGTTGTTGTGCCACATAGGCTTTCTTTAGCCCAGATTAATTTTTGTGATCAATTATTAACAATTGATGATCTCAAGGAAGTTGTTTCCTCCATGGCCGATGATAAGGCTCTTGGGATTGATGGCTTTCCTTGTGAATTTTACAAAGCTCTTTGGGACTATGTTGGGAGCGACTTGCATCATATTTATCTTGAAGCCTTTCACACCAATTCTCTAGGAAATTTAATAAATAAAGGCAATATTAAATTCATACCTAAGCCTGGGGATCCGAAAAATATTTGCAACTGGTGGCCCATCACGCTTCTCAATGTTTCTTACAAAATCATTGTCAAAGCCCTAGCTCTGAAAATTTGTCACCTCTTGCCTCAGGTTGTGTGTCCTGAGCAGACTGGTTTCATTAAATCCAGGTTTATCCTTGATAACATTATTGCAGTTTCGGAAGGCATGGAGTGGGCTTGGTGGTCGAACCAGAAAGTGGTGTTCATTAAAATTGATTTTTCTAAAGCTTATTACCGCATTAAATGGTCTTTCATTCTTGCGATGTTGCAAGCCTTGAGCTTTGGGCCCAACTTTATATAGTTTGTTCATATGCTTTTTACTGATGTCTCGTCTTGCATTTCCATTAATGGCCGCTAGTCTTCTGCTTTTGGTCTTTTTCGTTCCATTCGCCAGGGATGCCCTCTTGCCCCTACTTTGTATGTTCTAATTGCTTAGGGCTTTGGATATCTCTTGGCCAATGCTATCTCCCAGCAACGTGTTAAAGAGATCTCTCTCTCGGACTCTCAGGAATAGCTTGTCAATGGCCACTTCATGGATGATTCCTTTCTCACTCTCTTAGAGGATGAAGGTTCTATCACTATTTACCTTGATTGCCTTAATACCTTTTGTCTCGCCTTCGGCTCTGCAATTCAATGGCACAAGACCTTGTGCTACAGACAATCAGTGCTACCCACTCCTGCGTGGCTCCAAACTTATAACTGGAAGTGGATAGGGCAGGGAGAAATCTTTTGATTTCTGGGCATCCCCTTCGCCTTTCAGGCTTCCCCTTGGGAGCTTTGGCAAGTCGTGCTTTCTAGGGTTGAGCAGAAGTTGGCCTATTGGATTACTAAGCCTCTTTCACTGGCTAGCAAATTCCAAGTGTGCTCTAAAATCTTGGCTGTCACTCACGTCTACTATTCTTCTTATTGGACTCCTTCTAAAGCTACCTATAGTAGGCTTGAAAAATTACTTTGTGATTTTTTATGGGCCTCTTCTAAAACCCATAGGGGTTTTCATCGGGTCGCTTGGGAATTTTGTTGTCTCCCCAAGGACTCTAGAGGGCTTGGATTGCTCTCCACTCAACGACAAGGGATTGCTCTTTGTTTCAAGTGGATTATCTGTGCTCTCACCGGGGATGAAGCCTAGAAGATTCTCCTCAAGCATTGTATTCAATCTGATTTTCCTATTCATAGGCCCACCTAGAAAGGGATCGGTCTCCAAACCCTCTTGGTTATAAGAGAGCCGGTTCAAATTGTTGGCTCCTTTGTGGCCAAGAGCATATGGTGCTCTTTTGAGAAACTATTAAGCCTTGGCTCCGCTGGGCCGGGGCTGGATTTCGTGATGGGCTTTCCATCAACCAGCATAACTTATGGTGGTCTCCCTTTCTGGCTCAGAATGGTCAACCCCTGGCAAAGTCGCCTTGGCTCAAGGCCCTCAGATTTCATAAGAAGGGCATTCAAACACTGCATCAGCTCTTTCAATAGCCTACCATGCGTCTCTTGTAGTGGGATGCTTTTAAAGCCTAGTACAGTCTACAAAACCAGGATCGTCTTACCTTTGACGGGCTGGTGAGCGCCATTCCAACGGAAATACTTTACAAAGTTGGCATTCATGGGCACAAACCTTGGTGGAAAGACTGGAAATGGTTTCCAGACACTCCTCTCAGGAGCTACAATTCACGGCTTGGTTACAGATGGTTTTCACCCCATTTTCCTATGATCAATTCCTTGAACCAGAGGTGGCTTCTTAATTCCTCTGCCCATACTTAGCAGTAGAGGTTTGATGCCACTTGGTCTGCAATTGTTAATCTGAAGTTGGCTCACTTTGCTTGGTGTATTCTTTTCTAAGGCTTGACTATGGGCTCTTGGCTTGTTCATTTAAGGGTTCCCAAGCCTCGATTCCCTTTCTATGGGCAATCTAAAAGCTTTAAGCACCTTTTTTGATTTTGTCCCAGAGCTCAATAGCTTTGGACTTGGATTCATGATTTATTTCAGTCTTTTCAACCAGAACCCTTTTCTTGGCATATGGTTCTTCTGGGGGACCGCTTGGGACCCCGGCTAAGTTCACCTAGCTTTGGCACACTTTTAGGGTGGAAATCTTCTTCAATATCTGGAAAGATAGAAATGCTTGTATATTTGCTCATTCTCATTTAGATATTAATGTATCTCTTTATGGTAAAGTAGTTATATGTTCTAATGTTCTCTTATAGATTCAAGTGCAAGCCAACAAGGTTGCACTGGAAGTGGCTCACCTACAGGTTCTCCTGGACCACTAGGGCAATGCCCCTTGTACTGTGGCTCGAATCCCTGATACGCCCTCCTCCTCCCATGGTCGGTCACCTTCTCAGGGCTGGAAGCAGAGTGACTTTGCGCGATCCCGCTCCCAACCTCCTACTCGGCGAGATTCTCGGCCTCCTAGGCGGGCTCATTCTCCTCCGCCACATCCTAGTCAGGGCTGGCACTCTAGTGGTGCTACGGGGACTGGTGGTGGTAGTTCTGGGTGGCCCTCTGATGCTCCACCTACTTTTGGCTCTGGTTGGCCTTCTAGTGACAAAAGTTTTCCACGACTGGCTCTTGCAATCTCGCCTCGACGCGAGGAAAAATAAAAATAAAAAGATGAAGATAAAGTTGATGATTGTTGGGGTGCTCCTCCTGACGTCACTACAAACCCCGCTGATGTATTGGGGAAAAATCTGGATGACAGGGATCCCCCAGGATCTACTGGCACTACCTTGGCCACTTAATTTTTTTTTCTTTTATTAGACTTTTGGGCTAGGCCCATGTGATATTTTGGCTTTTCTAGGCTTTGCCCATGTGACATTCGGGGTGTGCCTTTTCACAACCCACCCCTTTTTTGTGAATTTGTAATTATATCTTTATATTAATATAGATATCTGCCTATTCATCAAAAAAATGGTGAAAGTGGCAAATGTTTTATCTAAAACATTTAAGGCATATTGTTTTAAATTTAAGGTGAATTAAATGTGATTTGGGGTAACATTTAAATGTTTGCATTTTAAATGTTAAATATTTTATTAAATGTTGTTGAGCACAGAAGGGTAAAAGCAGATACATTCGAGTAAAGCTCGAAGGTGGATGGGTAAAATATTTTACCTAATGCAAATTCTGTTTGAAAAAAGGAAAATATTTCAAATAGAGCTCAAAGTGAAATATTTAATATTTCACTATAAAGTGAAACAAATGTTGCACAGGTGAAATGTTTTAAATGTGAAATGAAGGTAAGATTCACGGGTAATTCTTTTTGCTTGAAGGTCTTTCATGGTAAAAGGTAAAAGTATTCACAGAGGGCAAGATGAAATGTTTTGTTGTTGGGCATTCAAGGTAAGCAAATAATATTTTATTTGTTGGCTAGAGAACACATAAATACAAATTTTAAACGGCATGGTGAATTTTTGGAGATGAGATAAAGTAAATATTTTACTTTGTTGGGTTAAAATGCAACTGGGATATGAATAAGGTGAATTTAATAATCACTTTATATGTGAATTCCTTATGTGCTTGGAGATGAAATTTAAATGTGTTTGTAAAGTGCAACAAAATAAACAGAAATAAAAGATTTTCAGAGGAGAACAAGGCAAAGATTTTTTCTAACAGTTGGGTGAATTTGGAGATTCTCCACATGGGCATTTTTTCTATTATTGAACAACTTGAAGCAAAGCCATTTTGGAGGAAAAATTGGTTGCAGAGAGTGGAGAGATTCTTTTCAGTTTGATGATCAACGGTGAAGAGGTTCCAGATGGCATCTCCAGATCAGTTTTAGGGCTTTTTTTGGAGCATTCCATTCTTCTATTTGTTCTCTTCTTCTTTCATTTGTTGGGGTTCTAAGGTTCAGTTATGTTTTGAATTCTTGTATGGAGCTAGGTATATAGAGAAATGTTGAAATTTTGAGTCAAAATTTTGAGTCTGTAAGCTATAAATTTTGATTTTATCAGCTAGTTTGTGCAGATAACTCATGAATGTCTTCCAAGTGTTTCCACATTCATGAATGTCTTCATATTATCTCCAGATCTGTATATTTTCAGTTATTTAAATTCAATACTACCAAGTACCTTTGAGTTTGGCATCTCAATTTCATGAGATTGTTTTATCTGTTTATGAGTCTGTTTCAATGAAATGGTTAAATGTTGTGAGAAGATAATTATGATTGAAGTGTGCAGGTTGGATTTGATAAGAAAAATTTGATTGATAAAGGAGAGGATATGTTGGTGTAAACATTAGCAATTTAAATCCACTAGTTGATGCCCATTTGTTGGTGAAATTTTCTTTATGAATTTGACTCCATGGCCCAGAATTTGGCACTGATCTATTATTCAGTTTTATGCTTCTCGTAATTTTTTTATAAATTCAAAATCATTCTTAATCTTGTTGTTTGGTTTGTTGTATGTCTTGCTTCCCAATAGCTAAGAGAATGTTGAGTTACTGAGAATGTAGCCAAATTTGAGGTTGTCAATGTTTACCTTAGTGTGTTTTCATTGGGAATTATCTTCTATAAAAAGCAATGTCAGTGTGTATGGTTGAATTAAGTTTTAGACATTGTGTAGGTTGGCCCACCTTGGTCTTGCAGAGCCAAAAGTGTAGAAGATCTAAAACCTTGACTGAATCTCGCCAGTTGGCCAAATCCCCTTTTGAGTTAGAGTATAAGACATTGGCTAAGTCTTTAGGATTCATTAGTCTGGTTCGATTTGGAGCACCAACAGGGCCATAAAACACAGATATTTTAGAGTAGGTATGGATTACTCAAATTTAGTCTCTTCTTTTTAGGGCAAACTTATGTCTCTTTAAATTCAAATAAATTGTGATGGAGATCATACTACCAAACACCACTTATTTCAATCCTGTGGATGCAAATTGGCCATGTTATCATTGTCTGGATGGGGATTATTCTCTTCCAAGAGTTTTTAATGATGTAAAGTGATATATTTTTTTATATATAAATAAAACAAAAATATAGTGTTTGCATTAAATGGGTGAAATGGTATTATAATCTAAAAGTTTATGTTAAAATTATAAAGAGATAAAAAAAAATAGTCTAAGTTATGAGTATTATATGAAGAGCAGAAGGAGGCGATCCTTATTAAGGGTAGGGCACCCATCATTTAAGAGATTCTATCCATTTGAAATGGGCTTCTAGTTCGTAATGGTATCATCTTTATCTTTTTCCTCTTGAATCAGATAAGCATGACTTTTTAATCTATTTTTTAATAACTTTTGATTTTGAAATTTAGTTTTCTTTTAAACATATGATCCCAAGTTAAACGTCATTCTCTACATCCTAACAAAAAATCATGTTTCAATTATTTTAGGTCAAATTAAGCGAGTCATACATAACGGGTTTAAGATTTATATCTTAATCATAATAAATATGTAATTAAAAATATATACATAGATGGTACAAGTATAACAAAATATGCATCCTAAGCCTCAACATCAATTTTATTTTTCCACGAGAAGATTTTAGAAAATATTTCATTTACTAGTTTTTAGGTGGGTTGTACACATGCATGTTTTTGTCTCCATCTAAATTTTAAACTTTTCATTCTTGTACAACATTTATTTCACTAATTTTTTTCATTTGGGTATTATAATAAATTATTTACATATTTGAAAACTTGAACTCAAAATCCTACATTTGATATTTTTATACCAAGTTAATAATATATATGAAAATCCTTCAAATTTATGCCCCTAGTATGATGAACTCTAATTTTTAGGTAAAAATTTTCCACATTTTAGTCATTTTAGACCAGGTCATTACCCTACACTCATCCACAACTAATATGTAATCCATCTCTTACAAATATTCATCAATGCTTATAGATGATGTAGGACCATTATATGGTTTGAGCAATCATATATCACCCAAAACATCTTTATTTATTTAGGTCATTGTAGGTGAGCTTAATTGGTTAATTCGAAGATGACACATTGGGCCTCCCTATCCATTCCCCAATCGTACTTGAATCGAGTACGATATGTGTCATGTTTGACCATATGTGAGCCTAGATCCAAATCAGAGGTAATTCTATTTTTTTGTTGAATCGCCTATATTTCCTTTTCTTCAAAACTAAAAATTGATCTATTCTATCTAAAAAATGCTTCAAAATTAGAACAATTAATAAAAAAAAAATTGTGGGCCAATCCTACACTTTGTGTTACTTCTTTCTAACATAGAACTAACTTCTAACCCACAATTTTAATCTGGGAAACTATGCACTTCTACTTTCTCATTTTTTGAATTCTCTACTCTATGATGACTATCAAGGGCTACTAATATTAAAAATACTAGGGGAAATAACTAACTTGTAAGGGTTGAGTTCTTCTAGGTCAACACACTTGATTGGGTTGACTTTATAGTTATGAAAATGATAAAAATAGCATTCTTCAATCATTCAAATGTGATAGAATGATTAGAAAAATGTAGGCTTCTTTTATTCCTCCTAATTGAAGTGTTCCTAGAATGATTCCTCTCCAAAGTCTAAAGTTTTGTGAATCATTTATAATGATAAATAAATGCACATTGAATGTCTTTAAATACCACTTCATAGTAATAAATCATGTGAAATATGTACCACATCAGCTCATGGTAGAAATGAAAGGGGTTGGAGTTAGCAAACTTTATGTTTTAAATTTCTAGGGTTGATTTTGTTGTGTGAGATCAATCCTTCACTACATAATGACCCACGACAAGAGAATGCTAAATTCAATGTGAGGAATGACTACATGTACACAATGGGTGTAATAAATATCAAATGTGCAAGAATGTTTGTATAAATGGATAAGATAAGGTAGACTATCTAAGATTAAGTGGAGGAGGACCACAACATGAACTTAAATTCACCCAAGATTGCTTCAAATTTGTCAGAATATAATTGAATTAATTATTCCATCAAATAAACACGATATTAAATAAAAATCAATATAAATATACAAATTTTCCCTTATAATAATATAATTAATTTTAAAAACCAAAATTTATAAATGTGTTATGTTTTAAAATCTTATAGAATGAACACACTTTCTACCTTATACAAATAGATAATATTTAAACTGAACATCATATAATTAACAACTTAACCAGTCTTCTACGATTAAGGAACGACATCATTGACACAAATACAAATGAAAATCAATTCATTGATAAAGAGATCTGTTTTTGAAAGTTCAGAGGACCTCACACATAACCCCTCCCATTATCAGTTATCATATAAATATATATATTATTACATCAGAGCTCCTATTCTTGGCCACAAAATCACACAGTTCTAGAATGATTGACTTTAACATACTGCTTTCCTTAATGGCGAAGCAAAGTACTTGAAAACGAGATGTACCAGATTACAGAAACACATTGTAATCTTTGAGAAGCGCCAAAACAAGTCACATTCATCTAACATCCTTTTCTTGGCAGGTCTAAATATTGGGTGTAAGAATAATGGTTATCATTCTACTAAATCTGGTAAAGTCAACTTTATATTTCTAATGGTCTAGATCGATTCGATCACTTGTTAAAGTATCTAATGGTCTAGATTGATCACTTGTTAAAGTATAGTTTTCTCTTACCCAAGATTATACCTCAATTGTGATCTTGTTTCGTAGTCCATGTTACTTATATTAGAAGAAAAACTCATTCTTATTACCAATCCATGTGCTTATCTTTCTTATCATTCAAAATCTTTCACTTGCTTACTACAAGATGTATTTATTACAATCATTTTTTACATGATTATTATTCTCGTAAGTTCATTTTGCATTTACATTTCATGTACTACTTTTTCCTTTCCAATTGATTCATCTTATATCTAGCGGATGTACTACTTTTTCCTCTCCAATTGATTCATCTTACATCTAGTGGATGTAACCAATTTAAAAGGCAGCATATCTTGCTATAAAAATCATATGTTGAGACTGATATTAATTATAGGTGGCTAGATGGAGACTCATCATGTCTAGATAAATCTTGATTGGGAGGCATAGTAGTGCCTAATATGTCATGTTATCTTATGACCACAACATAGGACAAAGCATTATCATACAATTTTTTTTGTAAAGGTGGAATCTTTTTAATCCTACTCTCTTCACTCTTTGTTAATAGTAATTGACAATAATATTCATTCTACAATTATTTCCATGTGATGAAATCTATAGATTGCACATATTTTCTCTATTTTACAGTTTCACATGGAATATGTGTGGCTAAAGATAAAAATGCATGATGAGATCTAGTGGGGTCTACTATTACTTTATATGAACCTTCATATCCTTTTGTTTCTATAATTTTAATTTATAGTCTTGTTTCTAAGTGCTTTTTTACTTTAAGATACATCATCATGTCAAGGTTCACATACATATCAAAGTGGTTACAAAATTTAATGGTAAAATTGACACAAGACCCATTTTAATGGAATTGATTAATAAGATTGCATATCAACAATCAAAGCAATCTTGTGCAAAGCTTCTCTAGTCCTTCACATATCCCCACCACTACACATTCTCATATATTTGACATTATCTCATTTATTTGTACACATATTCCTACATATTTGAAATTAGATTATGCCCCTTGCATCTATACATTTATTCTCTACATTAAAATTAGAAAATTCCCTTGTCCTTGGTCAATTTCATAGTGTGGGATCAATCCCTTACTACGTCTAATTGAACTATAAATTTTCTTTATTAAGATTTAAAATGTATTTACTCCTACTTATTTCATTCCTATCATAATCTAACATTGTACACCTTTAGCATTATTTATTTCAAGGTAATGTTATTGAAATGTATTCAATTTATATTTATTTATTATCTATAAATATTCACAAAATCATATACAAAATAAAGGATAATAATTCTAATAATATTTCAATTCAAAGAATTAAAATAACATAATTATACATTATATCACATTTACATTATTAAATAATTTTTTATATAATATAAATCTTCTCAAATCAAGGATTTCAACCAAGGATAACTTAGCCCTCACAATCTATTGACTAACTCAAACTATTTTTCAATACCATTGGTCCTTCACAAGTAGAATAGATAAAAGAATATAGAAAATCAAAAACTAGAAATGCATAGTTGACCATCTTAGATCCATGGATCATTAGGTAAATATATTTTATGTAAGTGGCTCAAAGCCCTAATATTGATCCTCATAATAGATTTGGCTAATTGTTTTAACTCTATAACATTTTCTAGACATAAAGGGTCCATTTTAAGTTATGATGCAAGTAAAATCTAGTATGACACAAGAATTATTTAGAATTTATCCCCAGAGCTAAGGTAACTAAACCCTCACATTTATGTGATAAAATAGAATTTAAATTATTTAATTTATCATTTGTAGATTAGTAATTTAATATATGTTCAAGCATAGGCATTTATTTAGTTATCCTAAATAAATCTTTAAGGAAAGGTTGTTTTTTCTTTATAGTTATGTACAACCTTGATGTTAAGTTTAAATAAAAGTTAATTTTATTTTTTATAGAAGTGACCTACTAAAGAAGGGAGTTTTGATTTGTAAAACCTAGTCTAATTTTTAGTAGGCTTATTTAAAAAAATATATTAATTATAATTTATTAGATGGAAGGATTTTATGTTGTATATAGATTAATAATTATAATGATACATGTTGATGTTAATATTAGGTTTAATAAAGGGTAATTAAAATTGTTTGGATATATTTAATACAATTTATATATAATAATACATAAGGTAGAACATAGGATGTATAATAATTAAAGAATATAATTTCTAAGTGTTAGTGTACCTTTTAAAAGTATTCAAGACATGCTAAAATAATTTGATTCAAAATATTTATTTTTTTATGAATATATGTCAATATTCTATTAAATTAAGAAATAAAAGTACACATTCACATAAAAAGGGTAGATACAAGATCATGCCTTGAGAGTCACATAGTCCAAGGCTCAAAATAGAGAAAATAGATAACAAATCCACTAAGTAGAAAAAATAGTAACACTAGGAGCAGGTAGAGGGTCCCACTCACTCGGATTATCTCATACATCAATGGGGACCAGAGTTATATTAGGGACATCCCAACCTTCATCAACATATTTATATTTATCTTTATCATTAGTTTGAGCTAGAGAAATTTTCAGAGCAAGCTAAGGGAGCCACTTTGAAGAATTAACAACATGCCACCTAGGAGTAGCACTAGTTGATGTCCCAACACCCCTAGAAGTCCACCCAAAAGTGGCACCCTGAGGACAAGGGGAGGCAAAGCACCACCAAACAGTCCATGATGCATTTATATATCTACCAACCTAGTGGAGAGAAGCCCATGATCGAGGAGATTGAGTGTGAGGAGAAAAGTGGCTCTATAAATTACGATGGTCATGAGCAAGACAACGACCATTAGAATATGTTGGATATGGAGGCACTTTGTAAACATTATAAGGATCATTTCTACAATGCTCAAGTGACTCTTGAAGATGAGCCACTTCATAAGCAATCTTGCAAGCTTGTACCTAGATTTACCACAAACATTAGAACAAATGATAGCTTTAGAGGAAAATGATTAATTGTGTTCAATAGTACTATGAGAAAAGATAGCATAATTTTCATGTCTTTCCATATGCCAAATAGAATTTAAACCCTCAAATTATTCCAAAATATGGTTAAATTTGTGGGGAATGTGAGGCCAATCCCCCAAAAGTCATATGCCAAGAGAAATTTTCTTTCCTAAAAGGTCAAAAGAAGTCATGAATCCATGTCTAGATTTTTTTATCTCTATGAAAAAACCAAAAGAGATGTTTGAAATATTCCAATTGACCACAAAAATGATAACAAGAGTCTCAGACCCCTAGATGGTAGAACCTAGACCCCACTTCTAAGCCTTGGAAAATAATACACCAAGCAAATTTAGTGATCTTGGGCTCCATAGTAGCTTACCAAATGTTAAAAAACTTGCATTTCTAGAAATCAATATTGGTGATTGCAAATGTCATCTTTGATTTAAATTGGGAACCATAGGGAGATGAGAAATTTAGAGATGTGGCTTATCATTACAAAAAATTTTATTGGAGCACCACCTCCATTTTTTCCACCAAGGCCTTATAGAGTGGACACCAGTTTTTCATCTTGTCAAGGATGGCCCCCATAACTATATTAACCATCTCTCGATATTGAAGAGAGAGATGGAACTTGATCTTAACTTTTTTGTAGGAAATGAGACTCCTAGAAGTTCTAGAGAATAAATCTCAAGGATATTGGGTAATTTTTTTATGAAATTGTGAGGCCTTGAACCCTGGTAATTGGACCAAAGGGAGACCTTGAATCTATAGAAGAGGGGACCACCAAATATTATGTTGATTAAGGAAGAGGCCATATCTAAATCCTAACCTCGCCCACAAGACCCAAGGCTTAACAACTTCCCAAGCATGCCAAATGATTTTGGCAACAAAGCACCCTCGATGAAAATAACATCATTCATGATGAGAATGGTTTGAAACCTAATCTCCTTCTAGGAGGTCTATTGACTAAGTAGCTTGAGGAAATACAATACTGAAGAAGAACCTTACAAGATTCATTATTAGAAAAGGAATAAGCAATCCATTTCACACATAGGACCAACCCTTAATGTTGAGTGGATAGTGCAGCCCTAGTTGTCCAAATTCTTGAGGGAGGCAGTATAAGTCCCAAGCTCAACCCATTGAAATCCCATGTTATCTTCAAAAGAGGCCCATAAAAAATTCAAAAGGAGCTTCTCCAATTTCAAGTAAGAAGCACTAGAAGGATCCCAACATGAAGAATAGTAGACATGGGTGAAAATATTAATTTTAAAATAAACTTGAAACTTGTTCACCAAAAAGAGAGGGTTGATGATCCAATAGGCAAGTTTTTCTCAATTGTGAAGAGGATAACATTCCATAAGAAAAAATATTTCTTTTCATTAAATACCTAAAAATAAATAGATTAAAATGATTAAATAGTCTTATTATATAAGATACACAGTATACCTTAAACATAAGATGCTCAACTACTAAATACTTTTTCTTATATTGTATTTTTTAATTATGATAAATTAAAACTATAACTCACATTAATATCATTTTTTCTTTGTATTAATATTTTTTAAATAAAATTTGGTAGTTATTTATTTATAATTAAACTAAAGTCAAGACACAAGAAGTTAATACATACATGCACATGATTGTAGAATAAATTAATCTCATGCATAATAAAGAGAATTTGAGGTAACAATAGAGAAAATAAGACTACACAAGTTAATGCATATACATAATTAGAAAAATAATTAATCTCATACAAAAGAGAATTTGAGATATCAATAGAGAAAACAAGACACAAAGAAGATAAGATTCAAAATAAACTACAATAATATACCACTATAATTTCTACAAGTCTTACATAAGAATGATAACATAATTTAAACATATCGAAGAGAAAAAAATTAATATATGATAATTGGTAACTTATGCTTGCATCCATCGCAAGTGAATTACTATGAAGAAAATTACAAAATTATAACCACCATGTGACCCTTGTACATTAAAAAAATAAATAATAACCATATTTTATGAATCATTTATGAGTATCTACACTGACCTTACAAAGTTTAGTCTTTTCTATATACCTTATATTATCCCTCTTGATGCTTTTTCTATTCTTCCTATTAAAAAAAAAAACATTTCTTGCAAATTTTCTACTATTTAATACATTCTTATTTCAAACCTATATCAAGAGGGAAAATTAATTTAGCTATATTTAGGTGAATTAATAACTAGAAACTTCATGTTTAGTTTTCACCTTCATACTTTACACAATGGTAGTACTTATTTGTTAATGTATTATTTAAAAAAAATCTATTGTAATTGTAAGAAAAAATATCATCTTGCATAAATATCTAGGTTAGTTAATTAATTAATTAACCTAAATAAATAAGTTAGGATCATAATAAAGATTGAGTTAATTATCAAAATTTGATGAATGTAAATATAATATTTAGTTTAAATTTGAAGATAAAAAAAATGATACAAATATTTCAGAGTGGTATCACCAAGGTAATATATTTATAGGACATGATCATTACTTATTCAAAATATTTCAATTAATTATGCTCTACTCAAATGTTCTTATTTATGCTTGTAGACTTGATCTCCTTGCTTATGTAAATAAAATAATGCACATAACTAGACTAATGAATTGGTAGAAATATCTATAAAAAAAATTATAACCTCTATAATCTAATATGTGAATCTTAATAAACGATAGTGGTTTTTTGAAAATAAGAAATATACTAAATTGTGAGGATCATATTATCCTTCAAACCCTTAGATTAACTAGTTTAGTAGCTTAGAATAATTTTTGAGGATGATAAGAAAACACATAATAGAACTATGATGATTAATGGTGATTTATTCTTTATGAAGAAACTAGATACCTTAGTTGTGTTGATATGAAGATGTTTAAGTATATTATGCCATGTGGCATGATTTTAATTGAGGTAGACATAAGTATTTAAATAATATATCACACAATTCAACATAAATATTTTCTAGGTTTGCTTATAGTGGCTAGTGAGAGAGAGTTGGAAAGATTTATTTTTATTTTTTATTCTTAACAGTTTAAAGTTTAGATTTGTGATCATGGAATTTAATTGAGTCAATTCAACACTTGAAATTCTACTCCAAAGTGGTGAATGGGTGATCAATGGATATAAAATAATTTCTAGGGATGAGTTATGAGTGGATATAGAT
Source organism: Sequoiadendron giganteum (assembly GCA_007115665.2). Lineage (NCBI taxonomy): Eukaryota > Viridiplantae > Streptophyta > Pinopsida > Cupressales > Cupressaceae > Sequoiadendron > Sequoiadendron giganteum. The sequence goes on along the minus strand of CM021101.1, from coordinate 184,180,316 downwards.
ATCGTGATGTAATTATCCAAACTAATGTAGTAATATAAGTCATTTATAAACTTATTGTTGATATTAGGAAACTTTAATTGAATTGGGGAAAAACATAAGGGAAAAAGGAATGACTATATAATTTACACTATTAAATTTGTTGCCACCTTGATGTTCATGTGACCTATTGTGTGGATGCATTACAAAGTAAAACAAGTATTCAAAATCAGAATTAAATAATTTTCAATCACTAAAAAAGATACATAAATACTTGAAATATACAAATCAATTTTGAATTCTACTCAAATTTAGCAATCCATACAAAAATAATAAAAATAGAATACAGTTAATATCATACATCGCACATGCACTAACTAAAACTTACCTTGACAAATAATTATCCTAAAAAATTTAAAAGTAAAGAGAATGGGAAGAGATTATTTTTAAGTGGAGAGCAATCTATGTTCAAAATATTCTATCATTGTAGATGGATTGGTAAATCTCTCCTCAACATGCAAATTACTATGTACTTTTTCATGACATAAAATAAATAAAACATATGTATTAGTGAAATATATGGTCCCTTAAATTGATTTCATGTAAAAGAGGCAAGAAATAGGAAGAAATGATATAGTCATGATAACATCATGTAACATGATAAAATATATCATGATGTGATAATAATGTATGAACATAGAAATATATTTTTAAGAAATTAAATATAGAAAGGGAAAAGAAATATTCTCCCAATGAAGAAAAATAATAGTAGCAATAAATTATAGATAATGATCATATTGCACAAGTAAGATATAAGACATAAGAATATAAAATCACAATATAGAATCATGATAGTGATCATAAACATATAATGTAGACATGTAAAATAAATAATGATATTATGAGTAATGTGAAAACATTTGGAACACCATAAAATTATGTCATGTAAATAACATAAAAGATACATATGATAAGAATGAAACATATGAACCATACAAACATATAGGATAACAAGTAGTCAATGGGGTTGTGCTTAAATGGCAAGGCCATATGGTTCTCAAGATGGAGATCCATGTTCAAATCCCCACAAGTGACATCTTAAGTTGTAATTCCAAGTGGTGGATCTTGGACTTCCATTGTGGCTTCTTGGTTGAGTAAAGTTGAATAAGCATTGTGGCTTCTTGGTTGAATGTTCAGTTGAATAAGTTCTTCTATGTTGAAATTTGAATAAGCATTGTGGCTTCTTGGTTGAATAAAGTTTAATAAGTGCTTCTAAGTTGAATATGTTGAAGGGGAGGAGGTCCCCCTTGTGGCCTCCATTGGTGTGGGCCAAATCTAAATAATCCCTCCTTACAGATCAAAAAAAAAATTAGGATAAAAAGTAAAATAAGAAAATAAAAGCAGTAAAATATATGAGGATATATGATTTAAATAAGGTATATAGAAAAATATGAAAGCTAAAAATGAAATATAGGAGGAGAGCGTATGAGATAGACATGGAATATAAGAAAGCATAGGTGCGAAAAATGGAACAAGAAAAAGGAAAGATGATTCCAAGTGGGTAAATAAAGTATAATATACAATATATTTGAAATGATAATAATAGATAAACAAAAAATATAGCACAAATAAACTATCAAATTGTAAGGAAATAAAATAAAATAATAAGAAATGAAGATCAAAATGTAACGCCCCGCCATGTAACCCTAGAGGATGACGCAAACATAATAGAATTATTTTTTTATTTTTTTTAAAAAAGCAATAAATCAATAAGTAAAGTGAACTACACTTAATGCATACATCCTCTAAGGTATACAACAACGCTTACATTAAAAACCCATAACATACAAAATTAAACTAATCCATAGCATATAAATTATACTCATACATGAAATAAAGAACATAGATTTAATAACATTAAACTCATTCCATAAGATACAAAGCACATAATAAAACCACTCAAGATTGTATACATTCTAATAGCAGTTACAAGACTCATTTCCGAAATGAGGTAAATCATACAACATTATTACAATTACACTGATACAAGGATTCTCCTCGAATACAAATGAGGAGTAGAACATATACAATAGCATCCAACTAAACCAAAATAACATAAGAGATAAGGTACATAGCAATAGGAACATGCAAGCTCTCCAATCTAGAAGATCCCGCCATCACGAACATGAAGTGGAAACCCAACGGTATAAGGTTCACGTTCCACCCAATCAAGTGGTACCTAAATTCCCACCCCTCATGCTAGGAGATAGTAAAAGAGCTTCCTAGGCATGACCAATAACCTCAAGACATGGGAAATTACAAGACTAAATTATACAAGTACAATAAAATACAAAAAGGTTACATTGCTTCCAAAATAAAATAATCAAGTACATCAACTGAAAAATAAAATACAAACTGTTATCTTAGGAGGAGTTTTATCACAAAGTAGCATAGGTCACCCTGGCAGATCTTCTTAGGCCCCGACCTAGGCCATTTTGGGTTACCCTGGTAGCCTCTCATGACCCCCACCCCCACATGCAAACCGATGTGGAATCAAATATCTTTCAAAGGGACAAGATAATGATCTTGCCATTCTAGGCCTTCTCGTCTCATCCCAAGTCTAAATGAGCCCTAGAGCCAAGGAGCGAGGCATAATTAAAAAATTATATGTTTTAAGCTACCATTTCCCCTAATACATTTATTTAGTTTCCACTGAATTATCTAACTCTCACATGAGTTACCCTAGCACCACTTTGTGCGTCGAACCCCATTGAGAGCCACTCCCCTGCTGACAACACAAGAATCTAATCCATAAACCAAGGGTAGACAAAGTGCACAAAATAAATATTAAATCCCAACCATAATACAAAAGGCAACACATTTGGTTTGTAGTAACCGAGTGTTTAAACTAAATCACAACCAGGTGCACTACCCAAGGAAACCAAAGGGTTGAAAAAATATCACAACAACCCCCTCACAATATTACAACATCTGGAAGGCTTACACTTTCACAACTAACAGATTTCCCCAAATTATGTGAATAAAAGACATCGTAATTAAATAAGCAATTCCAGACAGTTAATTAAAACTATCATTATGATTTCCTTAATCTAATTTCCATTTCAAGAAAACAATAATACATTGCTCAAAATAAACTGGCTTATGACAATTTCATTTACAAACAATAAAGAAATTAAATCTAATTGTTTAATTCAATTTTCGAATTGCATCAATATAAAAATCAATTTCCTCTTTTTAAATCATATCATTTTAAATCATCTAACTTTTGCAATTTAATGCATCTATTATAAAAAAATTCATTTAAATATGTATATAATTATATATGCATTTATATATAATTATACATATATAAATATATTATTTAAATATTTTAAAAATTAAATTATAAGTTCTAGCAATATTAAATATATATATATATATAATAACATATATATACATTTATACATATATATCTATATGCATATTATATTATTAATACATTATAAAAGCCAAATAAAAAACATCGAAATTCACAGCGAATGAAAGTTTGTTCAGCCATTGTTAATGGCTTCAACTGTTGTATAGCCAACTCCCCATTGGGGAGCCCGCGGCCTGTGAAGGCAGTGTTGGGCGTTGCCTTCATAACGCTAACTCCCCATATGGGGTGGTTGTGTGGGTAGCCCCAACACTCCCCCAAAAACATTTATACATATCATTTTTTTCAAAATTACAACCAATGAATTAATATCGTCATATGGATTTTTATCTAGGTTTTCCAAAAAATAACTTTGAATAATACAAATAATAAGGATTGACATTAATAATATAACACATCTTCAAAGCCACTCCACTTGTATCAACATGCACTAGACTAACATTGTATTTGCATCATCCACATGTAAACTAAGAACGTGGAATAAATCTAGCATAAATGTGAAGGAATCCTAAAATGTGACAATTAGTATAAGAGATTGGTGGGGAGATAAGGCATAACACTTGCTGAAAGTTTTGCAAATGGGGTAGCAAGCTAAGTGGGCTTAACCTTGGGGGAAACTTCATTGTTAAGCGCACTTGAGTTGGAGCAGTACTAGGATGGGTGACCTCCAGGGATGAACCAATGCTTCACCTCTATGAGCATCACCTAGATGCAATGAGTGCTAAGTGGACCATTCATTATCATGAGAGATGGGTTCTTGTGAACCACTACTCATGAATCATGGGTCAATGAGTTTGACTCGAAAACTGCACGGTTGAATCTTGATAGCAATATCATGATATTTAACCAATCAATCCATTCCCATCAGATGTGATTATAAAATTCTCGAGAAATGTATCACTAAAATTAACACCCCTTATGGAACTATCCACATAATCATGAATTGTTTCCTTAGGAAAAAAGAAAAAAAGCATGGTATATTGATACCACATGTGATTTCGGCTTGGAAATAACTATCTTAGATGTTATATTCTTTCTCTTTTGTCTAATTAATATCATAAAAATATGATATGTTATGATCAAGAGAACTAGTAGGCTACTAATATTAGGAGGAACATCATCATGCAAGTCCATATGATTATCCTTAATGTGTATTTTTTTTATAATATATTAGATTATGTGTGTGTGTGATGATGATGATAAGAATATATTATTTATTCTTATATAGTATAATTATAGATGTAGCTATTGGATTAATAAGATGAAAAAGTTCTAAAATTATATTCTTTTTCTTTTCATATTGATAAAACATGTAGAGTTTCAAATAATAAATTAAATTCTATGTTTATTTTGTTCTATATTATTTTGATTACAATCACTAAGTACATCCATATTTCTTCTATTATATAAATGTGACAATATCATTAACTCATGAACATGAGGGGAAGTGTTGGAAATACAATGATATAAAAGAGAAGCTTTCAATAAAGTGCACTCACAATGACAAACACTTACACAAATTTTAAAATGAATGATATTACATAAAAAAACACTTATCATTTGAAGAGTGGAATTAACCCATCAATAAATATACATTCAGTGTCAATGTCTCATAATGTACTCTCTAAATTTATAATAAAATCTTGAAATATAAAAATGCAATCTTCTATTGGCCCATGTTCTTCTTTCTACCATTGAATCACATAAGTAATATATGTCTTAGGATCAATTTTGTAATGAAAATATCATAAAATAATTATCTAAATTATTAAAATAATGATAGAAGAGTGAGACCATTAATAGAACCATAATGCATCACGGCTCAAACTTGTTGGAAATAATTTAGTAAGCAACTTATTCTTATGAAGTTATGTCAATAATATAGCTTGGAAAGTCCAGAGATGAACCATTGGATCACCTATACAATTATAAATTTGTAAATAAAGGTGCTATAAATCCACTTGGTGAAGAATAAGAATTTTTTATATATATTAAATGATTATGTCATATCTCACTAATACTCTCCTTTTACATAAATATTTGTTCATGAGAATCAATAATTTTTCTAGATAGTCATTCTTACTAATGAAAGAACTCAAATAAGGTGAAATATCATACCTAAATTATCCCATATTCATGTGTATGTGTATCACGTGTAATAATTGGAGAGGATAAGAAATGTATATCATTTAACGAATGACGCATTATCCTCAACTTTACCAACTAATAACTTGAAAAGATCTTTCAAATGTTGATATTCATCCTTGGGTATGTCCTAAAGTTATTTTTTTCTTAAATATAAGATGTATAAGAATGTAATCCATAATTAATCAATGATAAATCATAAGAAAACATGAACAAATCCAAAGAAGGGTCTCCATAAAAAGGTAGTATCTAATTATGATACATAGAGAAATTGTATGAGATCCACTAGAGAAGGATTACTAGAATGGGGAGGATGAGAACCATGAGTGAAATTGTATTATCTCTTAATATATCATATGGCTCATTGTGTGCTTATATTTTATGGAATTTTATCTTGGTCTTTGCTTTATGATCTTGGCTAACACCAACATTTCATGCATTATTACTTATGTTTACTTGGGGCATTCATTGTTTATGTTTTAAGTCATAAGATTAAGACATGTATCATAATATTACATTTTCTTATGTCTCGCCCTTTCCTTTATGTACATGGGTTTCTCATTGTAATCTAAAAGCATGTATTCACATTGTATTATTTGCATCTTTTGATATAATAGAATTATTCTCTTATGTTGGGTCTCTCTTGTGCTTCATTGAAGCTCCTTGATCTTGGGTGGCTATCTCCATAGCTAAATATTTCTTGGTACTAAAGAATTATATACTAAATATTATAGGATAGCCTACTTGTGGCATAAACCACACCACATGTTTCTAAGTTTTTTCTTGATTGCACCAAATTTTACTTTAAGTTGGGTTGCTTTCTTCGTTCCCCTTTCCTGTATATGCAAATTTTACCATTACCTTTTATTAAACATTGTATCGTGTCCTAAATTAATTTTGTAGGTGTGGGGACAACCCCACATCTATAGATACAATCTTTAATTTTTTAAAATTCAAATTTAAATTTAGCTAACTCTCACCCATTCCACTATCCATTGTGAGCCAACTAAGCACATGTTTGCATAAATTGTTGCTATGTCTTAGTATTTAAAGGCATTCAATTGCATTCATTTATCAATATTGAACCTCAAGGAAATATAATTCATATTCAAGAGGAGAATGAAAGGAACATTTATATTGTGTTGGTGAAAGTGTTTAAAATAGATTGCCTCCTAGTGGAGGAGGCAATTTAGTGGCTCAAGGGATGACATTTTCTTTAGATCTTTCCACACATGCTTTATTTCTCTCAAATAGATTTAATGTTTCTTTCAAATTGTATGGATTTACTATAATTCAATGGTCTTCTTCTACAACTTTCTATTGATTATGTTGAGGAAATGCATATACTTAGGAAAATATAAATGAAGAAATAAAGGGTTATGATCTATCAAATGGGGAAGGTTTGGTTGGGGGATTGCTTCATCCCAAAGATTTAAGGGAAAATCCAATAGTTATATGTGCATTTAAGGCCCTAAAACATTGGCTTCAGTCTCAATGTGAATTGTCTGTGCATAATACCATATGTACACACCATGAGGAGTTATGCCCTCTATTGGTTGATAGAATTCAAGATAGTTTTCATGCTCTTTGCTTCTTGATCCACATGTTCCTCACCCTCCAATTTCTCCAGTAGCCAATGTTCATGTACCTAATGTTGTATAGGTGGAATATTAATGATTTTCAATAATCTATACTCGATCTTCATTTTTGATACTTATGTCTATATGCTTTGATAATATTTTTTTTGTATTTGAGTGTTGGATATATTTTTTTCTACTCAAGGAATAATTTTTGTTCTACTATGCTCCCTTACCACTCACTTGTATATGCTTTTTCTAGCCATTTTTGTTGTGCATGGTTACCTCTCTTGTACTTATCATACTTTTAATGCTAATCAATATCTTTAGGCCTTTGGTATTTTACCTTTTTTTTAAAAGGAATACTTATATTGGAGCACTTAAAATGGATCTAGATTTGTAGAATTTTCCTAGAAACATTTAAATAGTTGAAGCCTCTTGCTTTTATCATTGGCACAACTATAAAGTCTATCATTTTCTAGGAGTTGACCTAAAATAACTTTCTCCTTAACAAATTAATAGACCTCTAACGATATTCTTCAATAGCACCAATCCAAATTATAAATGGACAAAAACAAATTCAATAAATAAAAAAGATATATTATAACAAATATAATTAAAATTAATTTATATTTATGCATGCATTTCATTTGGTTAGCTTACATATAGAAAAAGCTATTTTCATTCCTAATAATTAAAATAGTTAAAACATTTAAATTTAAGCACCATTCATATGTACAGGGAAGGAGGTTTTATTTTAGGTGAAATTTATCATTATTGCACCCATTTGAACACCTCAACAAAATTATTTATTATTATATAGCAAAGCACTCGTTATAGAACACTTCTATAGTTCTACCTATGACTTCCCTGTTAGGGTTAGAAGGCAGATATATAACAAGTGTGGTTCACCCAATCTGGGCTACATCCACAAAACCACAGCCATCCAATGATTTTATTATCCAGTGCAAAACCTATTACAATATTGTGAATAATGTCATGCAACAACTCTTCATCCCAACCACTTATAACAAGCTTTTAGAAGCTTCCAAAAAATTAGGGTTTACAAAGTCAGCCTTTTCCTTTTTTGGTGACAAAACAAAAAAATGTGAGTTTTTTTTTCTCAAGGGTTGTTGCCCCCGAACCTCAACAAAGATACATGAAGAGTCTACAATACTAAAAAATGTATAGTATAGCATGATCAGTCACCACATACCAATATTTCCAACCACCCAACTTCCTTACCTTCCTCAAAAGTCCCTATAATTATTGTGGGCATTACCAAGAAATTGAAAAGAATTTTATGAAATAGAAAGGTAACAAGCTTAATTTTGAAATAGAAAGGTAACAAGCTTAATGCTAGAAATTGAGAAGGCAAACCTATAAAAATAATTAACTATAATAAATTTTTCATAATATGTTTTGAGTAATACTATTTTGATAATGTTTTGTAATTGATAAGTGGTTAGTGGTGGTTGAAAGGAGGGAAAAGCTTAAAATGTTCACGATATGATTAATATGTAGGGTGGTCCATATGAAAAAGTATCATTACCATGTGATAAGATCTTGTGGTTGATATTTGGTAATGATAGAAAAGTGGTACATAAATATTAAGTGGTGGTTTGGTGGAGAGAAGAGCTGAAAATACTCATACATTGGGTCAATGTATAAACACTTTATGTTGGGAACGGTCCTACCATAAAGTTGAAGCACATTATACTCTTTATTACAGAGAATGAAATGTCTATAAATTTAATTTTTAAATTCAAAGATATCAAAGGCACCCATTTTTTTTTATCAATGCAGATATGTTATGCGGGAGGAGCAACTTGAAAGGAGGGCTCTAGGAAAATTCACCGTCAGCAATTCACCCTTAACAATTCATTGTCATGACATATTCATCCCGTACACAATTTACCACCAGCAATTCATCGCCGTGGTATGTTCACCATGTTAGAGATTTTGTTGAACGCATAAAAAAGGTATATGCGGTGAATATACCACAGTGATAAATTGTTGGTGGTGAATTGTATACACGATGAATATATCATGACAATGATTTGTTGACAATAAATTGTTGGAGACAAATTGCTGATGGTGATTGATGACGGTGAATTTGACTGATATCTCCGATTGTTATTAGTAAAGAAGACTTATTAAATTATGCAAAAGATGATAATTTCACTAAATTTTCCTTTGTTGGGTGAGTCCAAATTGGCGATGGGTTTTTTTGCCATTTCCTTTTTCTTTCAGTTAATGTGATGCCGAAAACATAGGGATTTGAATATATATTTATGGAGGGTCATGGGGACGAGAATGCCTGTCAACTCTACTTTGAAATTAAATATACTAAAAAATATAGTACTTTCACAGTTCTTTATAATTCCTTTTCTTTTTGTTCTGTGGTATCTCCTCATCTTAAAGGTGTTCACACGCAGGCTTCAGATTTTGTCATGAATTGGGTGGGGCCATTAAACGCAGATATTTTAGAGTCTCTTCTTTTCATGACAAAATTATGTCTGTTTAAATTCAAACTACCTAACACCATTTATTTCAGCCCCGTGGATGCAAACTGGCCATGTTATCTTTTGTTTGTATGAGGGTTCTTCTCTTCCAAAAAATTTTTTAATGATGTACAGTGATCTATTTTTTTATATTTAAATAAAACAAAAATATAATATAGTGTTTGCATTAAAATGGGTGGAATGGTATTATAATCTAAAAGTTTAGATTAAAATTATGAAGAGACAAAAAAAAAAAAAAAAATAGTCGTGTCTGTTAAGTCATTAGGATTATATGAAGAGGAGGAGGAGGGTACGGATCATTTGGGAGATCCTAGTCTTTGAAATGGGCGTCTAGTTCGTAATGGTATCATCTTTATCTTTTCTTTCTTGAATAAGATAAACATGATTTTTTAATTATTTATTAATTTTCAAACATAATCTCAAGAACTTGAAATTATATATATTTCTAGTTTTAATAACTTTTGATTTTGAAATCTACTTTTCTTTTAATCATATGATCCCAAGTTAAACATCATTCTCTACACCCTAACAAAACATCATGTTTCAATTATTTTAGGTCAAATTAAGTGGGTCATGTATAAGGGATTTTAGATTTATATCTTAATTCTAATAAATAAATAATTAAAAATATATACATAAATGATAAAAATTATAACAAAATATGCATCCCAAGCCTCAACATCAATTCTTTTTGTCTAGAAGAAGATTTTAGAAAATAATTTTGTTTACTAGTTTTAAGGTAGGTTGTACACATGCATGTTTTTGCCTTCGTCTAAGTTTTAAAATTTTCATTCTTGTACATCCATTTACTTTTTTTATTTGGGTATTATAATAAATTTGCATATTTGAAAATTTGAACTCAAAATCCTACATTTTATAGTTTTATACCAAGTTAATAATCTATCTAGAAGTTTTTCAAATATTTGCCCCAAGTATGACTAACTCTAATTTTTAGGCAAAAAGTTTCCATGTTTTAGTCATTTTAGAACACCATTACCCTACAACCAACCACAACTAATATGATGTTAATCCATCTCTTATAAATATTCATCAATGTTTATAGGTGATGTAGGACCATTGTATGGTTTGAGCAATCCTATGCCACCCTAAACACATTATTTATTTAGGTCATTATAGGTGAGCTTAATTGGTGCACACTTTTGTGCTTTATTCTTTTATGCAAGTTTAAATTCTCAATTCACTTGTGTATTTTATTTTATATGTTTATGTTGGGTTGTTTTCAATTAGTTGGCACAATTACAACTCTATTAGCATAGTTTTATTTTCTTGCACAAATCTTGTATGTCACACACAAGCTTTTTTGTGGTGCACATTGAGCCGCATTGTTGCACACAAATACACATACCCTTTTTATGAAACCTTACAATAAATACATATTTAAAAATTATTCACTCAAACTAATAGTTTTATTTTCTTGCACAAATCTTGTATGTCACACACAAGCTTTTTTGTGGTGCACATTGAGCCGCATTGTTGCAAACAAATACACATGTCCTTTTTATGAAACCTTACAATCAATACATATTTAAAATTTATTTGCTCAAACTATTTTGTGGCATAGCCTTACACAATAGTTGGAAAACTTGTAAGACCCCATTCACACAAGTTTTCTTTATAATGCCCTGATTTTACAAAGAAAAAATGAGTACAACTTTAAACAAAATTTTCGTGTTACCTGGTGCAACACAAGAAGGTGATATAATTTTCCCACGCACAAAGTATAGTTATCACACATGAATACACTAAGATAAACACCAACCAAGCATGGAAGAGACATGCAAGTGAAAAAATATATATATATTACCTCATCTCGCCTATAAAAGGTGGCATACATCATTATGCAACATTACCACACACACTAGTGACATCCACCTTGGAATTATATGCATAATGTGAGTGTTCTCCAAACTTCTTGGAATAGAATAACTTGACACCCATGGGGAGTTGAAAGATTATTTTTAGTATTATTCTCTTTAGAACTTGGAATGTTGATTATAAGTGACCATTGAATTTAGGGAGTTCATGGAGAAAATTTAATAATGGGAGTTATAATTATCAGATCATAAGAATAATTATGAATCTCCCTCATGGAGTGCTTAGGAGTTACTTTTGTAGGAGTGGTGCATATTTTCATCATGGTGGGGCACTCATGTATTATGATGTTCATCATGGAGTGCTAGGGTTTACTTTCATTTCTACTAGAGTTATATGAGATCAAAAGATTTTTAATTTTCGACTTATATCTTAAATGATTGATTCAATTCATCATGGGGCATTGAATTTTTTTTACCAAAGGGTGGCACCTAGTACCAGGCCTTCTATTTTTACTCCTAGTCTTTTATACTACTTGGTGGTTTCTATTTTCTAAATACTTTATTTATTGGAGGCATGAGATATATGCTTTATGTTTTTATGTATGTTGAGTATTGTTATGATCCTAAATTTGTTGTTAGAATAAGGAAGATTTAAGTAATTGTATTGATATTATTTTTTTCTTAATATCAATTACAATCTCTATATCTCTTTGTTGATAAAGGTTCTTCTCAAAAAAGTTCTCCATGAATATCCAATATTTAATTTGTTTTATATAGTATGTTAATTATGATTTCTTGCATTCTATTTTATGGTTTCATCACATGTAACTAAATTGGTTTAATTGGATTGAACACTATTAGTTTATATTTCTAATGTATACATTTACCTTATAATCAACATTTGGTATTAGAGTTATGACTTAGTTAGAGAGAGGAATTCTTTTCTTGGAGTATTGTGTATTTTCTTGTAGTTAAAGTGGGAGAATTTGATTTGTTTCTCTTAGATATCCATGTGTAGTTGATAACCTAACAAGAAAATCTCAATCATAGATTGAGTAACTCAATGAATTTGCTTAAAAATTATGAAAACTAAAATAGTAAGATCTCTTTGAAAAAAGTGATCAATTGAGAGCTATGAGAGAAAACTAAAATTCCATAATAATTTTAGTTGAAGAGTAAACAAAGCTTGACAAGAAATCAAGAGGAGACATATAGTTGTGTGTCTTTGACTCCATTCTCTTTAATGTTTCAAAGGAAAATACAACACTCAATATGAATAGGTTAAATAATCAAATCAAGAGTTTATCAAATAACTTATATTTAAAATAGAAATTATATTCCTTGAAAATGAAAGGAGGCTCAATTACTATGTGATAAGATCTTGTGATTGATAATCGGTAAAGATAGAAAAGTGGTACATAAATATTTAAGTGGTGATTTGGTGGAGGGAAGAAGTGAAAATACTCAGATTAAGTCAATGTATAAACACTTTATGTTGGGAATGGGTCTATCATAAAGTTGAAGCACATTATACTCTTTATTATAGAGAATGAAATGTCTATAAATTTAATTTTTAAATTCAAAGATATCAAAGGCACCTATTTTTTTATCATTGATGCAAATATGTTATGTGAGAGAAGGGCTTTAGGAAAATTCACCACCAGCAATTCACTGTCTATAAATTTAATTTTTAAATTCAAAGATATGAAAGACACCTATTTTTTTATCATTGATGCAGATATGTTATGTGAGAGAAGGGCTCTAGGAAAATTCACCGCCAACAATTCACCAGCAGCAATTCACCCCCAACAATTCACCGCTAGCAATTCATCTGCATGACATATTCATCGCATATACAATTCACCACCAATAATTCATTGTCGTGGTATATTCACCATGTATACATTTTTCAATATTTAAGTGGCCAAGAGCACCCAAAAAAGTACAAGATTTTGTTGAACGCACAAAAAAGGTATATATGGTGAGTATACCACAGTGATGAATTGTTGTTGGTGAATTATATATTTGATGAATATATCATGACGATGAATTGATGGTGATGAATTGCTGACGGTGAATTTTCCTGATGCTTGGGGGAAGATTATCAATGACTATTTTTGAAAAGTTAAGCAGCATTTACAAGGTGTCGAACCCTTCACAAAGGGCCCAACGGGCTAGAGGACAACAAAGTTCAAAATAGAATTTGAACAAAAGAACAAATAGAAATAGTTGACTGACAGCTGAGGAAAAACAAAGGAAAATGAAAAGAAACAGCCTAGGATCCAGAGGGGGCCAGGCTAACTCCTTGAACCCGAGGCCGCAGAGAAGCCACAGGTCGGGGGAGTCCCTTTTTCTTTCTCAACACAACCGCCCAAGAAGGCTTGGAAACAACCCCCAAGCAGGGCAAGGGGAGAGGATCACCAACAGTCACCACGGGCGAGGAGCTAGGCGCTAGAGGCGAAGAGGAGGAGACCAGATTGAACAACGAACCAACAGACTATTATTAGTGAAGAATACTTATATTAAATTGTGGAAAAGGTGATAATTCTTTCACTAAATTTTCCTTTGTTAGGTGAGTCCAAATTGATAAGGGATTTTTCGCCATTTCCTTTTTCTTTCAGTCAATGTGATGCCAGAAACATGGGCATTTGAATATATATTTATGGAGGGTAATGAGGATGAGAATGCCTATCAACTCTAACTTGAAATTAAATATACTAAAAAATACAATACTTTGACAGTTCTTTATAATTCCTTATCTCTTTGTATCGTAGTATCTCCTCATCTGATGAATTGGGTTTTTCAGGGTGGGGCCATTAAACACAAATATTTTAGACTAGGTATGGATTACTCAAATTTAGTCTCTTCTTTTTATAGCAAACTTATGTCTCTTTAAATGGAGATCATACTACCAAACACCACTTATTTCAATCCTGTGGATGCAAACTGGCCATGTTATCTTTGTCTGTATGAGGATTTTGTATGTATGAGGATTCTTCTCTTCCAAGAGTTTTTAATGATGTAAAGTGATATATTTTTTTATATATAAATAAAACAAAAATATAGTGTGCATTAAAATGGGTGGAATAGTATTATAATTTAAAAGTTTATGTTAAAATTATGAAGAGATTAAAAAAAAATAGTCTGTTAAGTCATGAGGATTATATGAAGAGAAGAAGGAAGGGATCCTTATTAAGGGGAGGGCGTTGATCATTTGAGAGATGTTAGTCATTTGAAATGGACTTCTAATCTGTAATGGTATCATCTTTTTCTTTTTCTTTTTAAGATAAATATGACTTTACTTTTTAATTATTTATTAATTTTCAAACATAGTCTCAAGAATTTGAATTTATATATATTTATGTTTTTTAATAACTTTTGATTTTGAGATTTACTTTTCTTTTAAATATATGATCCCAAGTTAAACATCATTCTCTACACCCTAACAAAAAAGCATCCTTCAATTATTTTGAGTCAAATTAAGTGAGTCGTACATAAGGGGTTTAAGATTTATACCTTAATCCTACTAAACAAATAATTAAAAATATATACATTGATGATAAAAATTATAACAAAATATGCATCCTAAGCCTCAACATCAATTTTATTTGTCCACAAGAAGATTTTAGAAAATAATTTGATTTACTAGTTTTTAGGTGGGTTGTACACATGCATGTTTTTGCATCCATCTAAGTTTTAAAATTTTCATTCTTGTACATCCTTTATTTAACTGGCCTTTTTTTTATTTGGGTATCATAATAAATTACATATTTGAAAATTTGAGCTCAAAATCCTACATTTGATATTTTTATACCAAGTTAGGGTATCATAATATATTTACATATTTGAAAATTTGAACTCAAAATCCTACATTTGATATTTTTATACCAAGTTAATAATATATCTGGAAGTTCTTCAAATATATGCCCCAAGTATGGCGAACTCTAATTTTTATGCAAAAAATTTATGTGTTTTAGTCATTTTAGACCACCATTACCCTACACCCATCCACAACTAATATTTATTCTATCTCTTACAAATATTCATCAATGTTTATAGATGATGTAGAACCATTTTATGGTTTGAGCAATCTTATATCACCCAAAACATATTTTTTCTTTATTTAGGTCATTGTAGGTGAGCTTAACTGGTTAATTTTGAGATGACACATTGGGCCTCCCTATCCATTCCCCAATCGTGAGTACAATATGTGTCATGTTTGACCCTATATGAACCCGGATCCAAATTAGTGATTCTAGAATTTGTCCATGTGAAATGCTAATGTGTGCTTGATTTAAAAGATTTCCTAATTTCATATTTTTTGTAAAATATTTAATAAGTTGCATATTACATTATTTAATCGTATTTTAATCATGGAATCAAATTAAGCTGAATATTTAAATGATAGTTTAAATTACACTTTTTATTGTAAATGAAATGCTAGGAATTTAAATGATTTCTATAGTGATTAAGGAAATATTTTATGTTTTGGAAAAATACAAGAAAATGAAAAAAAAATTATAAGTTAGTATTTAGTTTAATTGTCGATTGGGATTGAGGTATTTTTATGCTCAATTTAATTTATGGACTTAAATGACTTCAAAAGATTGAATGTGAGTGTTTTACTTATATTTGGTGAAATTTTAAGAGAATAAAGAAAATCAAAAAATAGAAAATATGAAAAGGAAAATGGAATAAAAGGAACAAGGACAACATTTTTTAAAAAGTTGTTCAATTTGGAGGATTTTTGCTCTCAAAACCCTCTTGTAAAATTTTAGAAATCGAATTGGGAATGCGTTTGTGAATGGAATTGGATGAATTGGATGCAATAGGATAGGAATTGGAAGGGAAATGTGATTATGGTTGGATTCATGGATTCATTGGGTATGCTTGAAGTGTTCTCTAATTTTGTTTTTGGCAAAATTTGAGGTAAGTTCTTCATTTCTCCTCCTTTGTTCATAATTTTTACTTTCAAATGGATTGTAGGTAATTAGTGAAGTACTAAAAACTACCAATGCTCTTTCAAATTCAGATATAGAGTAAGATTTAATTATTATTATTTATATTTTTAAATGTCCACATAGAGGCATGGTTATGGCAAAAAAAATTTAAATCATGGAAATGCGAATTTAACTAGTGTGTTGTTGGGTACATTTAGAGCAAGAGGGTATTTTTAGAATTTTGAAATTTTAATTTCAATTTTAAAGTTTTTCTTCAATGGTGGAATTGGGAAATTAATGATTTTTTCTTTGTAATTAATTTTAGAAAATTTGAATTTAGGAGTGATTTGTGATGAATTTTAATGCAGGGAAGAAGTATCCCTATTTATTTTCAATTTAAAACTACAGGGTATTTTTAGAAAATTGAAATTTGAATTTTAAATTTTTAAGCATTCTTTAATGGTGAAATTGGAAAATGAATGATTTTCCTTTGTAACTTAAAAAAAAAAAATTGAATTTCTAATTGATTTTGAGTGAGTTTTAATGTGAAATGAAAAGTCTCCTTAATTGTGATTGATTTAGAACATTATGAGACCATATTTGTTTTATTCTAAAAAATGAATTTTGTGAATTATTTTTTGTGCCACATTTGTTGGACGATGTGATGGGCTTAGGGTGTAGGTATTGGAGAGAGCTATGGGAATGGATCCCAACATGTCCCTGACCCAAAATGGCAAGTAGGTTGATCATGGGTGGGGAGTTATAGATAAGTGATAACTAATGAAATATGGGTAATTAATTAACCATGATAATCGAGATATCCCTCTCATGCCTTGAGTGCTTGTATAGGCTAAGGATGATTGAGGAAGACAGGGCGCTTAGGGAGAATAAGACTTGTAAGATCAAGTACCCTCATCTGTATGAGAGGATACATGATTTTGCACAGCCCCACATGAGTGTTCATGATGGTGTTCCTTCTCTTGCTCTCTAATATCTTATCTTAGTATAGTTGAGTAGCACTTTAAAGATGATAATTTCCTTTCATGTGTATGTTGTTGGTTATACCATTGATGAGTTTCCCAATGAATATTTCTTGTGTTATGCCATTGGTGATTTTTCCCAGTGAGAATCCTTTTTTTATGACATTGGTAATTTTTCCCAATGTGGATTATGTTGTAACATTGGTGACTATGCCCGATATGGAATTGTGATGTACCATTGATCCATCTTGTGTTTTGGATAAGTGTTTTGATATGATGTGTATATTGAGTGTATATTTTGTGTATGGCATATGTGTAAGCCATCTCCCCGTGTTTTTTGTGAGTGTTGTGATTGTGGCCCATGTGACTATCTCCTAGCATGGTGAGAGTAGTTCCTTTTGATTCCACAAGGTTGGGTGGCATGGAAACCACTGTTGGGGATTGGAGGATTGTGGTGGAGTTGAAGACAACCTCATGTGGCATAAAGTGTTTCATGTTGTATTTCATTTATTTTATTGATGCAAATTGTACATGTAAAGGATATTTGAGTCCTATTTGATGTAATTGTAATATTATGTTAATTTGGACCTGTCTTTTTGAGATGGATTATAATCCATTGATAATGGATAAAATAATTATTTGAAGTTACGTGACTCAATATTGGAGTCGAGCATGATCGCATTATGTATGTGTATGCTTATGCAATTTAATGGTAAAATGAACTTAGGAACATTTAATTTGGGCTTAAAATGAATGTAGGAATGTTTCATTTGGATTTAAGATG
The DNA here is from genome assembly GCA_007115665.2 of Sequoiadendron giganteum. Classification (NCBI taxonomy): domain Eukaryota; kingdom Viridiplantae; phylum Streptophyta; class Pinopsida; order Cupressales; family Cupressaceae; genus Sequoiadendron; species Sequoiadendron giganteum. Next base: position 184,162,118 of record CM021101.1, on the reverse strand, counting down.
AATGTAAGTGTCTTAGAGTAGTCTTGGACGGTGTTGTGGACCCATTGTCATTCCAATTAGTGGAGAGTTGTGTCTCTTAGTTAGGAAACCTCTTGTGAAGGTTTGTCCTTGTCTTGGAGTTGTGAAGTGTGTTTGGATTTGGATTTGAGGTTCAAGATTCCCTCATCCTACCCTAGTGTTGTGCTGTGGGAGAATGTGATTGTGGGTTTGTAACTGATCATTGTGTAGGTATCATCCTCTCTCTCATATGTTCATTGTGGTGAATTTATCGCACAAGTGGTTAGTCTTTTGTTGTTTCCATATTTCTTATGCAATGGTGAAGTTGTTTTGTTGTTGTGTCATTCATGCGACACTTGTGTGCACATTGTTGTGCAAATGCAACATGTCATTGTTGCATTATCGGTGTTGTTGTCTTTGTTGCAAAAAAAATATTCTATCAAATTTTATTCGATTCATCTCAGCTTGGGGCATTACACACACATAACACTAGCATCCCATGACATTTTTTTGTTCAAAGGAAATTTCTAAGAGTTTTTCCTACTTATCACCTTCAAAGTCAACAAAAATAGCTTTGAATGATTGGTAATGATTCGATGACCTCTTCCTCTTCCCTCCTCTTCTCATTTTTGAATCTAATCTTTCATTTGAAAAATATCTTGAATCTCTCTCTCAAAATATCTCACAACACTCTCTCAAGCTCTCACAACTCTCTACAGATTGTTACAACTCTCCACAATGTTCTCATAGTAATCTTTCTTCTATCTCTCTTGTTCTCTCAATGGCTTCCTCATGCCTTGTTGGTAATATCATTCTTTTTATTATGTATCTCTAAGCATCTTAAGGACTTATCACATCCCTTATCAAATTATTTATTTTTTTATCAAATCATTTATCATTTTATCTATTTATTTATATTTTAAATATCTATCTTGGTTGTTGTGGAGTTGGAATCACCAAAGTAGGGGTTCGACTGAGGCAACCTACCAAATATCCCCCAAAAAATTCTCATCTTGTTGTGTTTGAAAGTTAGGTGGATTCTAGAACTCATTTTGTGCATTTTGGGACTTGTTTTTTGTGTCTATGTTGAAGAAAAGTGCAACATGAGGACATATGTGCAATGCGCTAGCGTCCTTGGCCAAGACTCTCAAATTTTGATTGTGGGTTCTTTGTTGTCTAGATTTTCTATTTTTAGTATCAAAAATTTATATTTATTTTTCTTCTTTTCATATATTTTCACTAGTTTATTTCCCTCTAAATATGTTAACTAGTTGAATTAATTTGTATGTAGTGAATTTTAATCTCAAAGAATCATAGTTTTTCTTTTGTCATAGTCAAATCTCCTACATTAAAGTTAGCTCCTATGGAGTTGTATCATCTTCTTTGGATGTCATGAGGAAATATTTAGATCCTCTTGTTCTTTCTCTACCTATTAATTAATCATAGTTTGGGATTGTCTTAGAGATCCTTGAGATACAATTGAAGGAGTCATATTCATCTTTGGATATTATGCTACTAGGTTACATGGATTTTCACTTTATTCAACTCATCCCAGGACTCCTAATTTGATTGTGACACTTCTTAACACAAATATGGTAACACCTAAGAACTTCCTAAGTATATCATCATTTTTTATATTTTTTCCCTCATATTTGTTTAGGAATGGGAAGACATTTAGTATACATCCTTGGCTTTATTTATTTTTAAGCATAGAAATTTTGTTTAATAATTTTGGATTATCTTTTGCATTCATTTTCAACCATCCACCGTTAGCATAAATAGTTTTACATGTAATGGAGTCTACGTAGTTTCTCTTTTTCTCTCTTATGGGGCAATTTTTTATCACATGGGGTTTTATCTTTCTCATACCCTAGAGAGCATCTTTTGTTTTCTCTTTTTTGGAGACTATTTTTTGCTATAGGTTTTCCTACTTTTCTATATTTGTAAAATTTTCATTTGTATGGGTGTCATGTCCATTTCTAGATTTATAACACAAATAATAGATTTACAATAAATAAACAATATCTTAATTGTAGAAATTTGATTATACTCAAATAAAAAGCATGAAATTGTTAGATTGACAATGATTTTGCACATAATATACTTGCACAGGTGGAAAAAATCATAGCATCAGATTATATTGATAATAATGGATAAATTTGAGACAACAATGTTCACTCTAGATTTCCTTAAAATTCCTTGATGCTCTAATGTACTCCCTAAGTGAGAATGCTCCCAAGAATCAAAGGGATTTTATCCTCTAATTCTAGTGATCAGTGGGGTTAAATCTAGTAATCATAGTCTCCTAAACGGTCTTCATCTATAGAAGATTGAATACAAAGTGCCTAGAAATACATATCATTCATCCATGACCCTTACAATAAAAATTCTTTCTATATTATATGTAATCCTTCAATGGTCAAACTTGATTGACCAAGACTTAAATGGTGTTGAGGCACAAATTTGAGATTTACATGCCACCATAGGTTGACCTTATAGGTCTTGCAAACTCTACCACTATTCCACATGCTATTGCTTTCCCTCCACTCCACACGCTACCACTATTACATAGGTCAACCTATTTTCTTGGGATGTGTTGCCCCATTTCACATTGTTCTTTTCTATCTTAGGATGTGTCAGCTTGCAGCACCCATCCTCAATTGTCATTAGTTCTTGGGCATGCATTGGGTCATACCCATGATCTCCTACCACCATTGGTTCTTAAGCATGCATCGAGCACCAACCCAGACCTTTGATAATTCTTTGGTATGGGTCAAACAATAGCTCTAATCCACATGTTCCAATAACTCTCAGAGGAAATAATCTTTCTTCTAATTATGAAATATGGGGCATTCCAATGGGTACCTCATCTAACCTTGTAGCTAAGACCCATCATTATAGGTTCATATTTTCATATTCTCACTATGTTACACTTAAGAGGGTGTTGGTCTGAACATGGTATATTACCTATCTGGTTTCCCTCTTATGTCATTTTCATGTTAGTGTAAATAGTGTTAGTATATAACTAGTTAGTTGTAATCACTTTCTAGTTTGATCTATTGACATTGTCTTAAGATTAATTAGGCTATTTTAGAGTTTTGTTTCACCTCATGTAGTTGAGACATGTGTCCTCACTTTTTGAGACACCTCTTGCATGTAGACTTTCCACTCACAAATCACTTTTTATGTGAGTTAAGAAGTGTTCCATCATTGGAGGGGTAGTCACTACTTATGTTCAACTTTCCTACCCTCACCACCTTGCATATATAAGCAAGGTTACTTTGTACATTCTAATAATCTCTTGCATCATCTCTTAATATATCATTTGGCTCATTGTATGCTCATATTCTGTGTAATTTTATCTTTGTCTTTTCTTTATGATCTTAGCTAATACCAACATGGTATCAGAACCATGTGCTAGAAAAATGCTTCCCAAAAACTTGCACCTAGCCTAGTCAAGAGTTCTTCATCAATTCATTGATAGTTTATTACTGGTTTAGTATCGTTTCTTATGTTAAAACTCATTGTGTTCGTCATGTCAGCTTGGCTATTTGTTGTGAGAATGAGAATTTGTAAATTGACGTATTGAGGTCAAACACCAAAGTCGTGACCTTGGAGTGATTTTCCTTTGCAAGCATCGACAAGGTTGATATTCCTTTGGTACATCATATCTTTGGATCAATATCACATTATAGGTTCCTATACAAGGCGAGAACCTAGAAACTTGTCTATGCAAGGCTAACTATAAGCTAATCGAAGTCTTTTTGGAGGAATTTTGAGTTGATTCATTGTGTATTGAGGGAGGCAAAGGCTACTAGCATTTGTTTGAAGTTTTTACTTCATCAAAATTATCAATTATACTTGACAACACCATAGAGGGAGTAGAGTTGGCCTTCATCACCAACAAGCGTGCTATGTATTTTCATGAATAAAACATCTTAAGGTTCTCCTAGGAAATTCCATGAATATCTATTTCAACCTACCATTGTTGATCTCTAAAGTTCATCGCATGTGAAATTCAAGTGGCATTATCTCTAGTTTTTATTTGCATGTGCCTTTGTAGGTCTCATCTTCCTTTGGATGGCTCCACGAAAGGCATTACCATCTCCATCACGTGCTACTGCAACCTTCTTTGTATAACGAAAGGTTTAACAATGAGAAGTATAGCAGGAGAAATAGACAATGATACATGTAAAGGAGGTGTGAGGGGTCAAAGGGACAAGTTTTAGTAAAGGTCGATCATTTCACAATACTTATTGTATGTTGCTTCATTATTGTAAGGCATTAAATCTTTGATGTCATTTTTCAAGATCATTTTAATTTGTTAAGAGTATTTTAGCTAGCAAGGCACAAGCATTTGTATAGACCAAACCCTTACAAATATGTTTCTAGACTGATATTTGAGGTATTTGACATGTGCAGAGGCACCTTCATTCCTCCATGACATCTCAAAAATAGGTAATATAAATCACTAACTGTCATAAGATTAAGGGTTGTAAGAAAAATACTCCACCTATCGTGGTTCATTAATCACTAATTGTCATAAGATCAAGGTTTGTAGTTACCCTCCAATGGTCTCTCAAGGCAAATAAACGACTATATCATGGTTTTCTCAAATTGTTCATTGGTAGTTGAAACATAGAAAAAGGTAAATTGGTTATCCAAAATTGAATGGTTAAATGGATGTAATGCACCTACACTTTTTCTATTTTCATTAGGAAATGAGATCCCCAAAGGTAGGATTGACTTTCAACCCTTGGGTGAGTCAACCCTATTGGAGATCTTGTTGTTTTCCCTAACTTCCTTATGACAAAAAATAGTAAAATATGATTGAACAACAGTTTTGGGAGAAGAATAAAATTGAATTAACAATCCAATTTATGAGATCTATCACTTGAAACACGAAGTATTATGATAACACTATCTGAAACAAAAATTAACTGGAAGATCTGAGAAGATTAGGATGGTATGTTCCTGACTCCAAAAGTGTCGTAAAGTGTCCTACCTAGGACTCATTCGCCCAAGGGTGAATGGGTCTTTGTATAGGGCTCTGAAAATTATTTTTTCAGTCCTCTGATGTTGGATCTAAGACTCTAATTCCCCTAGGTTTGACTATTGGAAGGCCGAAAATAAATTATGTAGGTGATTTTTCATATCTTGAGAACTTTGATGATAACTTTGACAACTTTACAAAATTGCACTTTGATCCAATTCCAATCCTTCTTCACCTACAAATCTGAAAACACACAAAGATGAGAAAAAAATGTTTGTTTTTTTGTGTATAAGGGTTTTCCTAGGTCAAACCCTCATTTGGTAATTAAACCTTAATAATGAAATAATGATAAAAGTGGAAGGAATGATGAATGAACACTAGCTTGTTGAAACTCACAAAACCCTTTAATGGCTAACCTTAGAGGACTGAAGTCCAACACATCACTCCAACTATTAGATCTTGCATGAAATGGCTTGATTGGATGCTTGAAAACTTGAAACCTACATCAGAATGTTAGCTCAAAAAAAACATGCATGAAACCACATAAAATTTGACATCGTAATAGGATCTTGAATGATGTTGTAGATGAATGATAAATTTTCTCTCCAATGCTCTTGACAATAATATTTTCTCTTGTGAAAGTTGCCTTAATGTTGCTTAGTTTGAATTGATAAAAAGACCTTGTATTTATAGGCAATTTTCTAATTTCTTGACAATTAAACATCAAAAGCCAACAATTGCAATTTGAATTTAGATCATTAAAATACCGCCAAAAACATATTAAAATTTTGGATCCTAAACTTAAGGAGGACCCATTCGCCCTTGGGTGAATGGGTCCTAGGCCCTAAACCTAGGACACACATTTTCCAAGATGTGTAATTTGATATTTGCAATTGTTTAATGTAGGTTCCCCTTTCAGAAAATGAAATTAATTAGGCTTTTCAATGCATAATTGGGCCAATTAGAGGCGTAATTAAGTCCAATTAATTAATGGGATGCAAACATAGTGTGAAAATGTAAAGGTGTACATTTTATGACACTACAATAGTTATATATGTAAACTACTACAATTAACATTTTATGTTATTTATGTAGGAAATTGATATTTTCTCATTAGACCACTAGTCTTTAATGCTTACCTCTAGTAGTTTAACTTAACTGTCCACTCGACCTTCAAGACTACCAAGTGTTTGTAAAAGGGGGGACATTTTATTTTTGGCATAACTTGCAAACCATAAGTCAGAAATTTAATTGTGAATAGTCAATGGAAATCCCTTTCCATTTCAAAGACTTTAGTGTTATGATGACTTAAAAATTGTGTTATTGTAATTTAAGTTTCTAAGTGCAAAATAAGAAACAAGTATTATTGTAATTTTGTATTAGCTACTCAAATTGAGTATTGCTTTTGTAAAAGTGAACAATCATTTTCCTATCTCATTGGAAACAATATTTTGATCAATTATAAAGTATCATTATTCATTCCATTGAAATTATTATATGCGCTAAAACATATAAAGTGTCAATTCAGTGGGGATTAAAATCATAATCATGGGGGTTTATCTTGTTTCTTATTCCTCAAAATAGACATAATCCTAACTCCATTTAACTTCTATGAATGGAAGCAATCAATAGAGATAAATTTCAAGAAACTAGGATTATGTCGTGTCATTTTGGTTTCAGAACTTGAACCTATAAGAGCAGCTGAAAAATAAAAATGGTATAATCAAAATGATGAAGCCTATGGAACATTATGTAAAATTATTTATTTTGACCTTCTCTTTCACATTGATTCTTCCAAGAAACCTAATGATGTATGGACAACATTAGAAAATATTTTTAGTAAGCAAGATGTAATGAGGGGACATCAACTCAAGAATGAAACAATAAGTCTTAATCCACAATAATTTAACACAATTCAAGAGTTCTTCACTAAAATTAATTTGGTAAGGTTCCAACTCAAGCAATATAGAATAGAATAATAAGAGGCACAATTGGTCCTAAGTGTCTTATCAAAATTAGGTCCTTAATATTTAGTGTTTGCTTCTACTTTTCATGCAACAAAGAATGCTTTTGGTGCAAGCTACACTATGTCATCTCTTTCATATTTTATTGTTTCTCTCACAAAGGAGAAAGATAAACTAATTTAAATGAGTACAATGCAGCCTTCAAATCAACAATCTCTTGTTGCAACCGACCAAAAGGCTTCCAAATCTAAGGGAAATAAACAAACTAAGGATCAAGCTAAGGGACCAAAATATGAGACTCCATCTGATTCATATCCCTCTTCAAAAGGGAAAAATTATAAGGAGAGGCCTAAATGTACTTATTGTAAGAAATAAGGACATGAAGAATAACAGTTCTTTAAAAAGGAAAAGATGAAATGAGGCATCTTCTTCAACAACATCATATTCAATTTCCTACATCTAGGACAAGTGGTTCTTCCTAATATCCATTTGTATCATCTAGATATTCAGACAAAGATAAGAAAAATGGTATGACACTATTTGCTTCTACAAACAACACATAAGTGGCTTCTTGATTTTGAGGCATCACACCACATGGCTACATCCAGGGAATTATTTTCTATATTTCAGCCTTGTTAATTCCCACCAATATTGATGGAGAATAACACCTATATGTCAGCTCTTAGAAAAGAATCTATTGAAATTGGAGAAGGAACATTCAATGGTGTACTTTATGTACCTTCCTTATCCAATAACATTCTTTCCATTTATTAAATTACACATAGTGGGATAGGAAAAGTAGTTGATTTCATATCACATTCTATGATCATCTAAGATTTATAGAGTAGAGACATCATTGCCATATGTCATGCTAATCATGCTTCTAGATTGCATTCCTTTTGGTGAAGGGAGACTCTCCCTCAAACATAACCTTACACAAACAAAAACATTTAGGAACAACAAACATGCAACTTTATTATACTTTCATGAAATAATCTACATAAATTTGGGTTGCAAAACATGTAGAAAATCGGACATGCAAGTATGCAAATGGAAATAATGGCCATTGAAACCCCAACCTCCATTATGTGTTGAAAAGCAAGAAATTCATCTCTCTTCTCATTCAGAATGAATCTCTTTCCATTCATCACTTTATATGATTTTTCCACTCTCCAACAAACTGTTACTTCCATTTTTTGTGCTTAAGAAAAATCCTCAATTTTATTTCAACTTTCGAGGGCCATAACTTTTGACTTAGGCATTAGATTGATAAATTGTTTACACCATTGGAAAGCTCTCAAAAAGGGAAAAATCTGCCAAAGGTCCACTAAAGTTAAATTTGGATTTTCTAACATTATTAAAGCCCATTTGAAACCTCTCGGTGCCTCAAAATTGACTTCGAATATTTTTAAAGGGATTTTGAAGACAGAAACATTAAAATCTCATAAATTACAAATGGTATTGAATTGATTTCTTAACCATCAGCTTCTCTTCACCATTATGGAGCTTTGTGTAAGATTTCATGTCCATACATGCACAAATGCCAGCTTACTAAAAATAATATGTTGTTTTTAGCCCTTCCAACTTACTAAAATAGTAACCCTAGCATTTTTAGCCCTTATTAAAAATTTATCCACCAAACCTAACAAAAGTCAAAATAAATAATTTTTTTAGGGATGCAAGACTTTTTTTACACCTTGGATGCTCTTGCATCACCTTTTCTTCCTTTGGTTCAGCTGACTTTGATAATGGTTTGATTATCGATGACATTGATACCTTGAGTATGCATACAGAGATACAATTTGGTTATTTGAACCTTGGAGTTCTATCCTCCTCATTGATTCCTTCACCATACACTGATATCACATCACCTTCATATTTTCCTCTTCACTATTGAGTGTTCCTACAACATTCGTTCCCATGATTCAGAGAAGCGGGATATGCACAGTTGTTTTTCTACTATATTTTATTGGGATGATTACTTACATGGCATATTACACTTGTTTAGTGAATTCCATTTTATAAAGTTGGCAGGCACCTTTGATGACAACCACATCAACATTGTTGTCAAGTCATCTACATCTTTGGTTTATGTTCTACATCAACCTTTGCATGGATGATTTTAGCATCTTTCAAATATTTCACCATTGTCTTTGGATCTTGTGCATCATTTAGAGACTTCCATTCTTCTCACTATTGCAAGTATGAACGAGGTATGAAGGTGTTTTCATTGATGTCAAATAGTTAACTAGTTGTCTACTAGTTGCTATTGTCATTGAGGTCATGAATAATTTTATTGGTTGTATATGTTGAGGATATTGAGAAAATTGTAATGAAGAAAGGTTGTAGGTATTCAGTGTTTACTTTGGGTTTTGCTCTAGGATTTTCTCTTAAGTTTGTGTGGTTCAGATATGTTGATCATGGTTGTTGAAAGTTGTTATAGCCAAATTTTGGGTTTCAAGATCATTGTGCAGTGCGAGTTATGTTCACCAGTTATGAACCATGTTTTTGTATGTATCTAGTTGAGGTCCTAGAGAAATTTTGTTGCTACGGATTTCTTCTTGTTCGAGTCTTATGACTTGTGGTTCTTAGGCTAAGTTGTTGAGGTTCTGTTCAAATTATTATTTTTATCTAGAAATATTGGATCGTGCTAAGGTTGTGTGTGCTTAATTGATTTATGTGTTTTACACTGGTTTGTCTGACCTTGTGTTGAACACTACTTACAAAGTTTATGGAAGCGTGTTGAAGTATGTATTTGGGTCACCCTCATTCTAATTCCATCATAGAATGCTTTGGCAACAACCTAATTTGAATTTGTAAATGGAAATGATGTATGGCTAACCTTGGATGAGTTTCAAGGTTGAAGACAGTATAAATATAAGGTAAGATGTGTGTGCAAGAACAAGACAAATTAAGGAATGCAAGATAGATGTGAAATAGTGTGTATATGATGTGAGTATGAGCAGAGCAGTGTGAAACCTAATTGCAAGTTTCTGGAAGTAGTGAGCTAAAGGTGTACTCTATCATTCATGCATGTTTGCAAGTGTTTGAGCGTGTTGTGGTGGAAATCTATATTGCATTGAGACTATTTTTCTCTTTGTAACAAATCTCTTCTATCTTCTTTGTAATTTTTTGGTAGTTAGCCTTCTGGCTGGTTAACCCTTGTTAGATGTAGTGAGCCCTTATTTAGACAGTAGGTCTTGTTTTAGCAGTGAGCCTTTGTATTTGATTTTGATATTCTCTATATTGTGAGCTGATCCTCATCGTGGTTTTTTTCCCTTATTGGGTTTTCCATGTAAATTTGGTTTTATTGTGTGTGTGTGTGTGGTGTTTTTTAGTTTTTTCTTTTGCACTTAATGATTAATCACATTGGAAGAGTAAAGGATTTTTGAATGATAGTTGATCTAATTTCTAGTGGAAGTTCTTAAAGGTTAAATTTTTTTACAATTGATTCACCCCCCTCTTAGTTGTCTTGTTCAAAAATTGGTATCAGAGCTTGGTTCCTTGGAAAGGAGATTAACCACTTAAGGAAGGTCTGGGATGGCGAGCAAGATCACTTTTGAGTATCCTAGGTTTGATGGAACTAATTATACTATCTGAAAGATAAAAAAGGAAGGATATCTAGAGTACTCTGGATACGATGTTGAGAAAGTGTATAAGACTGCTTATACTCCTCTTGCTAATGGTTTGAGTATAGCTGATGAAATCAAGGCACATGAAGCAATCAATAAGGAAAAGTTTATTCTAAAGAATATTGTTTCACATTCTGAATTAATTAAAGTTCAAAATATGAAGACTAATAAACAAGTCTAGGATGTTTTAGAAAAGATGCACGAAGGAGACGAAAAGTTCAAACAATCAAAGTTGTAGAATTTGAAGGCACAGTTTGAGATCCTACATATGTCTGAAGATGAGAACATTAAATCCTATGTATAGAGAGTGGATGAGATGGTAGATGGAATGTGAGGACTTGGTGCTACAGTGGAAGAATCCATAATTGTGAAGAAGATTCTTAGAACTCTTCCTAATGCATACAGTGAAAAGGTATCTGCTATTGAGGAATTCATAAATTACAAGACTTATACTAAAGATCAGTTATTGGGAACTCTAACATCTTATGAAATGAGAAAGCCTAGCTTGAGAAATGGATTGAAGATAGAAACTGCTTTCAAGGCTACAAGATCTAAAGATCCGAATGAAGAGAACCTCGATGAAGTAAAAGCTAACTTTGTGAGAAGAATGACGAAAGGCTCTCGTAAGTATGAAGGTAAGTTACCCTTTAAATTATTTATTTGTGGAGGAATAGGTCATTATGCTTCAAGATATCCAGAAAGAGATAAGAAGAATAAATATAGATTTAAAAAAGAAAACAAAGGAAAGGTGATTAAGAGAGCATACTATGTGAATGAGGATGTTGGTATTTCTGATGAAGAATCTGATTATGGAGATTTTGATTACAATGAATGCGTGTTCTTGGCTATAAAATATGAACCTAAATCTACTAATACTAAAGACAGGTAAAGGAAAGTGCTCTGGAGAAAGTTGAAGATATTGTAATTTTTTCTCTTCATGCTACACAAGAAAAGAACTACTGGGTGATTGACAGTGGTTGTTCACATCACATGACCGATGACAAGAGTAAGTTTGTTAAACTTGAGAAGTATTATGGAAGCTTAGTTATGTTTGGATATGATATTGGTGTTAAGATTTATGGAATAGGTTAAGTAATTTTTGATGGCAAGCATAATACTGATGGTGTCTACTATGTTAAGGGTTTAAGGCATAATCTCTTAAGTGTTGGACAGATGTGTAATAAAGGATATACTCTTGTATTTGAGGATGAGAGATGTGAAATTAGGAAAGGATCCAAAATAGTGATTGTTGCAGGAAAGAATTTTGAAGGAAATATATATCAACTTAAGGGCGTTGATGGAAAATGCTTTATGTCTTAGATTAATGACAACTGATTATGGCACTAAAGGATGTGTCACACGAATTTTGATAATATGGCAAGAATCAGTGCTATGCAAGCCGTAATAGATTTATCAAGGATTACAAACCCTATTAATTCTATTTTCAAGGATTGTCAGTTTGGAAAGAAAGCTAGAAACAACTTCAAATAGAAGGACCAATCTACTACCAGACTACTGGATTTGATTCATACATATCTCTATGGTCCTACAAGAGTGAGAAGTCTACAAGGTGAAAGGTACTTTATGCTTTTGATTGATGATTACTCTAGATATACATGGGTTACTTTTCTTAGAGAGAAATCAGATGCATTAGATAGATTCAAGACATTTAAGGCTATGGTAGAGAATGAAGTAAATTTGAGAATAAAATGTCTGAGGTCTGATCAAGATGATGAATTCACCTCGAATGATTTTAACATGTTTTGTGAGGTTCATGGAATAAAAAGACATTTATCTGCTCCTAAAACCCCTCAGCAAAATGGAGTTGTTGAAAGAAAGAACATAACGATTCAAGAAGCTACTAGATCAATGATTACTGAGGTTGGTCTATGGGAATTTTATTGGAAAGAATTTATTCACACTATTGTTTATGTGTTCAATTGAGTTCAAGAAAGAGCTAACAACTCTAAGACTCCCTATGAGCTATGGTGTGGAAGAATTCCTATTGTTAAGTATTCAAGGTATTTGGAAGCAAATGTTATATCAGAAGGGATAAAGAAAATCTAAGGAAATTTGATGCTAGATGTGATGAAGGTATCTTGGATATTCTACTAGAAGCAAATATTATAGATGATTCAATAAAAGACTGAGAAATATTGTAGAGAGCACAAATGTCAAGGTTGATGAAGCAATGAAGAATTCAATTGAAATTGATGGTTATGTATCTGATGAACCTAATTATATAGAAGTTAAATAAATTATGGAAGAACATGAAAAGAAGAATGAAGAAGAAGAAGCTTCGGTGGTATCCCCAAATACACCTAAATATATGCAAAAGAATCATTCAGAAGATCAAATTATTGGAGACAATAGGAAAGGTGTATTGACAAGAAGCGGAGTTGTTATTGGTGGTGGTTAAATAAATTTGTGTTTACTTTTTGAGGTTGAACCAAAGACCGTAAGTGAAGCATGTAAAGATGAGCATTGAATGAAAGCTATGAAAGAACTTATGCAAATAGAAAAGAATCAAACCTGAGAATTGGTCCCTAGATCGGTAGATAAAAAAATAATTGGATCAAAATGGGTATTCAGAAACAAGTTAAATGAGAATGGAGTAGTCAAAAATAAAGAAAGGCTTGTGTGTAAGGGTTACTCACAAGTAGAAGGTATTGATTTTCAAGAGACCTTTGCTTCGGTGGCAAGGATGGAAGCTATCAAAATGTTTTTAGCATTTTATACTCATAAAGATTTTAAAGTTTATCAGATGGATGTTAAGTCTGCATTTCTGAATGGTGAGTTAGAGGAAGATGTCTACATGGAACAACCGAAAGGATTTCAATTGTTAGATCAACTGGATATGGTTTGGAGATTGAAGAAAGCTTTATATGGATTAAAGCAAGCTCCTAGAGCTTGGTATGCAAGGTTAGACAGATATTTGATTCAGAAAGGTTTCAATAAAGGTATGGCAGATAATAATTTGTACTTCAAAATTGAAAATGGCAAGGTCTTGATAGTGCTTGTATATGTTGATGACATTATCTTTGGAGGAAATTAAATAATGTGCAAGATGTTTATTGAAGAGATGCAAAAGGAGTTTGAGATGTCTATTTTTGATGAGATGAATTCCTTTCTTGGGCTGCAAATTAATCAAACAAAAAAAAGGAATCTTCATTTCACAGTCAAAGTATGTAAGAGAAATGTTGAAGAAGTTTGGGATGGATGTTTCCAAACCGGTATGCACTCCTATGGTGACTGGTTGCAAATTGAGTAAAGATGATTATTCACCTAAAGCTTACCAAAGCAAATATAGATCTATGATTGGAGGATTGTTGTATTTAACTACTACTAGATCGGATATTATGCATGCAATTTGTCTTGTGGCTATATTTCAAGAAGATCCTAGAGAAAGACATGTTGTTAAAAGGATATTTAGATATTTGAATGACACTCTGAATTATGGCTTGTGGTATCCTACAGATATTGATTTTACACTAAGTGCTTATACAGATGTAGATTGGGTAGGTTGTGTAGATGACATAAAAAGTACAAGTGGTGGTGCATTCTTTCTTGGTTGCAGATTGGTGGCTTGGTTAAGTAAAAAGCAATATTTAGTTTCCTTATCCACTACTAAAGCTGAATATATTGTCGCAACATCTTGTTGTACACAAGTGTTGTGGATGAAATAGACATTGAAAGATATCAGAGTAATATATGGTTATCCTATTTCTATATTTTGCGATAATACAAGTGCAATTAACATTTCAAAGAATCCAGTGATGCACTTAAGGACAAAGCATATATCTATCAAGTATCACTTTTTGAGAGAGAAGGTTGTGGAGAATGAAATAAATCTTGAGTATGTACCTACAAAGGATCAAGTTGCTAACATATTTATGAAGGCTCTTCCTAAAGATACTTTTGAGTATCTCTGGGAGAAGTTAGGGGTTATTTCCCCTCCTTTCTTGAACTAGATGTATATGGAGATGCATCAGTCTGGTGGGTCTATAGAACTATCTTTCTTCTGGACTGATGTTTTGGTGGCTACCTCTCAGGGGGAGTAGGTAGTGTCATGTGTTTTCATTGAAAGATTATTTTGTTCTTAATGTCAAAGGGGAATTCAATGTAAAACATCTTTCTATTTTTCCATTGATTTCAAAGGGGGAGAGAGTATCATGTGAAAATTCTATCTACTAAGGGGGAGAAAGTAAAATCATGGAAAGTGTGTTCAAAGTTGTTGTGTTGTCTTTGATGGTTTTTCACATCATGTGTTGCCATCAATGACAAAGGGGGAGATTGTTGCAAGTATGAAGGAAGTATGAAGGAAGTATGAAGGTGTTGTCATTGATGTCAATTGGTTAACTAGTTTTCTACTGGTTGTTTTTGTCATTGAGGTCATGAATAATGTTATGAGTTGTAAATGTCGAGGGTATTAAGAAAATTGTAATGAAGAAAGGTTCCAAGTATTCAATGTTTGCTTCGGGTTTTTCTTTGGGATTCACTCCTAAGTTTGTGTGGTTCATATATGTTGATCATGGTTGTTGAAAGTTGCTATATCCAAATTTAGGGTTTTTGGATCATTGTACAATGTGATTTATGCTCACCAATTGTGAACCATGTTTTTTTATGTATCTAGTTGAGGTTCGAGAGAAATTTTGTTGCTTTGGATTTCTTCTTGTTTGAGTCTTGTGACTTGCGGTGCTCAGGATAAGTTGTTGAGGTTGTCTTCAAATTAATTTTTCTATCTAGAAAGACTAGATCGTGCTAAGGTTGTGTGTGCTTAATTGATTTATGTGTTTTACACTGGTTTGGCCGACCTTGTGTTTAACACTACTTACAAATTTTATGGAAGCGTGTTGAAGCATGTGTTTGGGTCGCTCTCATTCTAATTCCACCATAGAATTCTTTGGCGTTGACCTAGTTTGAATTTGTAAATGCAAATGATGTATGGCCGACCTTGGATGAGTTTTGAGGTTGAAGATGGTATACATATAAGGTGATATGTGAGTGGAAGAACAAGATAGATGAAGGCAAGCAAGATAGATGTGAAACAGTGTGTATATGATGTGAGTTTGAGAAGAGCAGTGTGAAACCTAAATGCGAGTTTTCGGAAGTAGTGAGTTGAAGTTGTACTCTATCATTCATGTATGTTTGCAATGTTTGAGAGTGTTGTGGTGGAAATCTCTATTGCATTGAGACTATTTTTCTCTTTGTAACAAATCTCTTCTATCTTCTTTGTAATTATGTGGCAGTGAGCCCTCTGAGTGGTTAACCCTTGTTGGACAGTGAGTCCTTAGCCATACAATAAGTCCTATTTTGGTAGTGAGCCTTCTCTAGTAGTGGGCCTTTGTATTCGATTTTGATATTCTCCATATTGTGAGCTAATCCTCACTGTGGTTTTTTTCCCTTATTGGTTTTTCCACTTAAATCTGATGTTATTGTGTGTGTGTGGTTTTATTCAATTTCTAATTTTGCACTTAATGATTAATCATATTGGTAGAGTAAATTATTTGTGAATGATAGTTGATCTAATTTTTGGTGGAAGTTCTTAAAGGTTAAAATT
The DNA here is from genome assembly GCA_007115665.2 of Sequoiadendron giganteum. Lineage (NCBI taxonomy): Eukaryota > Viridiplantae > Streptophyta > Pinopsida > Cupressales > Cupressaceae > Sequoiadendron > Sequoiadendron giganteum. Next base: position 184,145,972 of record CM021101.1, on the reverse strand, counting down.
TGTGACAAATAGTTCACCCCCCCCTCTCAGTTGTCTTGTTCAACACTCACATGGGAAGATTTCATGCACATATTTTCAATTTGTCTTCTTCCATGAGGAAGAAATATTGTTCAAAATTCAGAGATCACATTCTACATTCTTCTTTGAGCATCACTTAGCACTACAAATTCTATGATCTTATGGGGGGATCCATAGTCTCTCTATCTTTCCTATGGAGGGAGAATTTCTTGTACTTATGTGATAGAAGTAGTCTTTTGGGGGTCATCATGAGTCCTTCCTCTATCTTCTTCACTTGTACATATTTTTCTGCATTACATCATTTCTCTTTTGGAGAGGGGTTTTTATTTCTCGCTAGACTTTTCTCCTTTACTCCACTTTATGATAAATTTGTACATGAGTACCTAACATTTCCTAGTAGTTGGGACTCATCATATTGCATACATTACTCCCTAAGTTTCACTTAAGGGGTGGTGTTAGTGTAAATAATATCATTATATAACTAGTTAGTTGTAATCCCTTTCTAGTTTGACCTATTCATATTTTCTTAAGCTTACTTAGACTAATTTACAATATTTTTCTCACCTCATGTGATTGAGACATGTGTTCTCACCTTGTGAGACACCTCTTTCATGTACATTTACAACTCACCAAACACTTATCAGGTGAGTTAACAAGTGTTCTATCATTGGAGGGGTAGTCAGTCATTATGTTTGACTTTCGTACCTTCACCGCCTTGCCTATATAAGCTTGAGGTTAATTTGTACATTCTAATTATCTATTGTATCATCTCTTATTTGGCTCATTGTGTGCTCATATTTTATGGAAGTGTGACTATAATCATAACATGGCCTAAATCTACCAGATCCATACAAAATTAAGCAAGATTTAGTTAGCTAAGCTATAATCCCAATGAAATTATTGAAAGCTTCAAACCAAGAAACCATTAAACAAAACACGAAGTAAACCATAAATTCATAAAGGAAACCTAATTTAAAACTCCAAACCTCATCCCATTGGGGGATTCGTATTGTATTGATATGGAATGACGACCCTTTCCCAATCCCTTTGATAAAATGAGCTTGGTTTGATAGATTAATGAGTGATAATGGAGATTTTGAACCAAAATGGATGAAAATTCTCAAATGAATGCTAATGGATGAAAGTGAGGATGCATTTCAAGAGCATAACTTTGCTTAAATGATTGTGAATCTATTTCTCTCCACAATGCGAGGTATTTATAAGAGAAAATGGTGAATCAAGGGTTAAGATGCAATCAAAGGTGAAGACATGGATCAAGGATTCTCATTAATGGATGAGAATGCAAGATCACATGGATCAAAGATTCAATCAATGGCTCACAATGATTCAAACAAACACACTTTCAAATTTCTTACAAAGTTCGTTAGGAAACAATATTCCATTTTTTGGAGCTCAAATGAGAGAATATTTCAAGGGAATATTCTCATGCAAGTGGATGGGTGAGGGAAATGTAGTAATTAATTATTTAAAACAAAGTTTTAATTGTGCAAGTTAAGTGAATTTAGGATTATCATTAAATAATTTATTTATTTAATGAAAGAGGTTCAAAAGATATTTAATTAAATAACTAAGATTATTTAATGAAATGAGACGACATAAGCAATCTAATCAAATAATTTTCATTACTCAATTAAATAAGATGGGAATTAAAGTGAAAAGGGATGAATTAGTCAAATGATCATTTGATTAATAGGAGAAGTTGATGCATCTAATTAAACAACTAGGATCATTTAATTAAATAGCTGAAGAAGAGATGAAATTCAAAACAAAACAATGTTAGTAATCATATTCAAGTGTGTAATATCATTCAGGACAATTTTAAGTGTCTATGGGAAGTTTATCTTTTTCTTTGTTTTATGATCTTGGCTAACACAAAAATTTCACACCTTATTACTTATTTTTACTTAGGGAATTCACTATTTTTGTCTTAAGTCATAAGATTAAGATGCATATGTGTTACATTTTGTCACATCTTGTTTAACAATCTTAACTTAATCACTTAAATGCTACATTAATTGTTTAACAAGTGATTAAGAAACACAATGTGGTTACACTAATTGTTACTTGAAGGATAATTAAGAATGATTATCATGATGATAATTAATTATGTGTTCTTATTCATAAGTGCATCATGAATTGTGGATATTTTCTCATATTGGAGAGAGGGTATCATTGGGGAAAAGGTTCTAGTCGATGAAAGGTAATATGTCATGATGGAATCAATACACACACTCACTTAGACTCATGTAGTTAGGTTGCATGGCATCCGAAAAATTCATCGTCAACAATTCATCAAAGGAAAATTCACCGCCAAGTAAAATTCACCATCAGCAATTCACCACCGCGGAAAGTTAACCGCATTAATATTTTTAATAAAATCAAAGTTTTTGAAATATATATTAAAAAATATTAATGCAGTTAATTTGAATTGTTGGCGGTGAATTTTACTTGGCAGTGAATTTTCCATAGCGGTGAATTGTTGAGGGTGAATTTTCCTTCGGTGAATTGTTGGCGATGAATTTCCCTAGAGCCAGGTTGCATGTGTGTATAAGATTAGAAATAGTAGGTTCCTATATTAATTAATTACGTTATTTTATGAATGGTGTTTATATATATTTGCATGGGAATAATTTTTTTTTATGTAAATCTAGATAAATTAAATAATTAGAGAGCCCATGTCAAAATTGGGATGAGCCAACTTAACACAAAAATATGCTACGAGTGATATGTAGTTGTTTTAAGGCATTCCATCTAAATAGGAATTGGCATTTTCTTTTGTTTAACTATTATTATAATAAAGAAACAAAATGTATATTATTAATAAATAGTATTATATTTTAATAAAGATATTAGTTAAATATTTTATAAAAAAATAAAAAATAAAAAATAAATATAATTTTTTTTCTATTATTGTTAATAAATAACATACATTTTAATAAAAGTGTGTAGTACCTTGATTTCATTTTAAAACAAAAGGTTAGAAGGATTAAAATTATTTCCAAAGAAATAAAATAATAAAAAGAAACTAAAAAAAAGTTTCCTCTCCACGTGCCTTGTTAATGCTTCCACAATGTGCATGCTTGTCTTCATGGCTAGAGGTCAACAAAGGTTGTGGATATTGGCTTTACACTGGCTAGTTGATTTTGTTTAAAGTTTTTTTGGAAGGACTTATGAATGGGTAGGAAAGAGGGGAAGATGTGTTGGTAAAAGGGATTTTGGAGGGCACTACGTTGGCACAAGTAGAGGGTAATGGAAAGGGTTTGGAATTAGGCATTGCAACTGCCAATTTTATTATGTGTAATTCCTAAGCTCATCCCATGAATTTTATTGTGTATTTTTTAAAATCAACGAATTCATGATACAACAATTTTTGTTGAGGGATTTTGTCAACAATTTTCAGTGTCATGTTTTTCTTCCATGTTTTGCATGCTTATCAAAACTCATTGTTCATATTCTGCAATTGTTGCCATCCATGAGCCCACATTTCTTAAGGACAACAATTTTTGTGTCTCTCAAATAAACAGTTTCATCTTTAATTTTTCTTATTTTAAGATCTAAATTAAAAAAAATTTGGTGGTCTAGAGAAAGATTAGAAGATGTAATTGTTGTTTAGCCTATGGTATATGCTAGATTTTAAACTAGGTATATATGTTACTTGTATCGATGTATAATAATGATATCTCTTTGAGGCATAAGGTAGGTATGTCAACATTGAGCATGTCCTAACTATGATTTCATATTTTGGATACATGTCTAGTGTGATAGTTTCATCTATAACATGTCACAAAAATCCCCCTCTATGATGCTTTCATGGGTGTCCATGCCCTATACTGAGTTTCGAGTTTTGGTCCAGTGGGGAAGAATGTTGCCAAATGTTGTCAAGTTTGGATCTACACCTATTAGTTGCATTTGCTTGAAATTTTCTAAGACTTTTCAACATATCCCATTTGTGTTGATTTTGCAAAGCATTTTAGTCCATGACCTCCACATATTGGTCTTTAAAGTACAAGAGGTAGTATAATGGCATAGAATTGTGTAGAATGTATGAAGTTTATGAAGAAGAATGTAATAAGTTTAACATATGAAGATGATTTGACCTCTAATTTTCACTATATGTGAGGATAGCTCTATCAACCATTACATTTACAACATCAACAATATAGCTAGTATTCATTCAATACTAAATAATTTGTGCAAAAATTAGCACAGGTATAAACTCAAGAAATAAACAAAGGAAAAAGAAAGTTGAAGACACAAAAAAAAAGATGATTTGTTTGTGTATAGGTTTCAAACAAAAACTTGTTGAAATCATGACAATTGACTTACCTCAATATTTTGTACAAATCATGTCATGTTATCAAAAAAGTTAATGAAAGATAAATAAAATGGGTAGAATTTGTAAGGAAAATATTACATAATCCTAATAAAGTAGAATTCATTTTAAAATGAAATGAACCAAAACAAATATCTTTATAGTTGTTGCTTCAATCTATTCACAATAAACAAAAAAAGATCTAAAATATTGGGGTCTTAGAGCTACTAGATTCTTGACGTCGAGACAAGATTTTATTGCATCCTCTTAAATGATAATGTTTTGATTATATGGGAAAAGAAGTTTTTGAATGGACCCAAAACCATTTACAAATAGGTTTTAATGGGACCCAAAACTCAAACATGGATGATCATGTTGCCAAAAGAAAAAGCAATGAACAACCAACAGAAAAATAACAACACTTCAAAGGATCAGCAAGACAACCCAAACCTACAGCAACACCAAGCTACAAAAAATGGTTTTGAAAGGAACTAAAAACCCAATAAAACTAGGTTTTTATAAGGACCTTGAACCCAAAGGTTTTGAAGAGACCTTAAACCCTTTATAACCAGGTTTTGGCAAGGACCTTGAACCCTTAGACATTGCCTACATCAGCCACACAATAAAAAACCAATCACCTAGGAAGACCAAATAACTACCTGAGCTAGCCAGGAAACCATCAGTGTGTAACAACCAGACAAAAACATAACACTTAGCATCAACACCCATCCAACTCTCTAAACCACTGGCTAAAATAGCCAAATCACAGAAAACCAAATGATCAAGAAAACTAGAGACCATCAACACCCCCTCTCCACCTCTATAAGAGTAATCACCATGGAAACCCAAGCTACCACTACATAGGAACTCCAGCCAAATGACATTCCACCTCCATAGGAATAGCCTCCACCTCAATAGAAGATGCACTAGAAAAAACTCATAGAAGAAGTGTGAACAAACCACCACAACAACAACTCCCATCTCCACCTCAAAAGGAGAGGTCTCCACCTTAATAGGAGACACCAATTGTAAGACACTCCAGCAAAAAGAGTTAACATAGTAACTAGGGGAACCAACAACATCAGAGTCTTCAAGATGAACAAAGTAAGTCACAAGTTAAGATTTATTTTCAAGCATGAGATGAGGAATGATAATGTTAGATGCAAGTTAAGATTTATTAAAAAGCATGAGATGAGGAATGTTTCAACTACTTAGAAGTCGTTTCCTAGTGTGAGATAACTTTTGGGTAAAAGGTGCTACAAAATGTCACTGAGATTTGTTCATTGCATACTGAGTCTATTAATTCTCCAATAACTCTATACAAGTAAACAAACTATTTTTTTTGTTGGGATGGTATAGAACCTGATTTCTAAATCTGTCTATTGTTGAATCTTAGTGCACTAGATATTTGTTTCTAAGTTCAAGAAAGGGGATAGCATAGGATTGAGGGATCCAAAATAAAATCTAAATATGAGAAAATTGGATCTCCTCAATATTTACAACTTTAAAGAGGTCTCCAATCATGAAGATTTGCATTGAAATTTTAACTAAAGTGGTATTTAATATTGTAAAGTGCATTAAAATTTAGTTTAGGATTGTCTTTTTATCCAGACTACTGATTTGGGTAATTAGAGAGTAGTATTGCAAAAAAAATTCTCTTAAGTGGTTGGGATTCTTGGAAAACAATTTTTGGGTTTCAAGTTCTTCATTCTTCCACCTTTCCAAAACATATCAAAGTTTTGAATTTGATTTAGTAATGTAAAAGTTATAACTATTTGAGCGATGTCCTTTTTATTGCAATGTACAGATTGAAAATTATGAATTGATTTATATAATGTAAGTAAACAAATTTAATGGATAATATCATTATTTAAAAGTATAATATGATGAGTATGCATGATTTATTTATTAGCCTTTCATTGGAGCTAGGGAAGGGTTCTAAACTTGGGAATTACCAATGAGGAAATAAGATTGTTGGTTCCTAAATCACTAGTAGTGAGTGGATTTAGGGAACATGTGGGATATGGAATAGCCTTTTGGCATACTATTTGATAAATTCCATTATCTTGAAATTATATTATTGACTAATGCAAGTATAGGCTTAGTCTTTTGGTTACTATTTTACCCATCTTATAGAATTCCAAGGCATCTTTGTGGGATGATTGAGACATTCTAGGTTGTATACATTGAATTTCATTCATTTCCATGCATAAGTGTGTTACCTTGGTGGATTTACATCATCCTTCATGATATTTTTAACAATATACAAGTGTATTGGATATGTGATGCATGAGCATATTGTTGCAAATATGATTGTCATTGCACCAAAAGAGCAACCTATTAACACTCGATACAACCTCTAGAGTTAATGAATCCATGAGAGGTAGTTAAGACATCTCATGAACCCAAGCACAACACTCCACAACAAAAGGAGACCAAGGGAACACACCTTACAACAATCCCCCCAGCACAAGCGAGGGGTTTGAACCCATGAACCAGGCTCTAATACCAATTATTGCAAAGATGGTTGTCATTGCACCAAAAGATCAACCTGTTAATGTCTAATACAATCCCCAGAGTTAATGAATCCATGGGAGGTGGTTAAGCCATGTCACAAACCCAAGAGCAACGTTGCACAACACAAGGAGATGAAGGGCACACACCTTGCAACAAAGGTATGCTAAGTGACAATGAATCACATAGAGAAATAGATTCCATCATGCATGTTGGCTACATATTGCTAGATCCTTTGTGATGGTTCGAGCTTCTCTAGTGGAGTAGCACAAGGAAGCTAATGCTTTGTGGTAGGACATATATACCCTCGATGATGCTTTCTCTCTTTTGTATTATATTATGAAGGAATGAAACCGAGGAGGGTTTGTGATACAAGTGTTAATGGATTTACCTATTTGTATATATTATCCTTTACAATTCTAAATTTGTTATGGTACAACATGACTACTATAATTAGATTTGTTGCATATGTCATCAATCTGATTTGAAAGAGTGGGTATCTGCATTTGAGTATAAATGAAATGACTTTTAAAGTTACTTCATGTATTGTTAATAGACTTGTAATAATAGTATCAGTTAGAGAATCATTTTATATGCTGATTTTTTTTTTTTTTAAGTCAATATTTGACTCCTAGATTAGATCTCACTGATTTCCAAACTTCATTAGTGATTAATTTGGGGGTTATTCACTAATTTTCATACTTTATTAGTGATTAATTGCATGGGTTACAATTTTCTTATGTCTCACCCTTGTCTTTATGTACATGGGTTTCTCATTGTAATCTAAAAGCATGTATACATATTGTATTATTTGTCTCTTTTGATAGAATAAAATTATTCTCTTATGTTGGGTATCTCTTGTGCTTCATTGAAGCTCCTTGATCTTGGGTGGATATCTCCATAGCCAAGTATTTATTGGTATTAAGGCATTCTATACCAAATATTATAGGATAATCTACTTGTGGAATAAACCACACCACATGTTTCTAAGTTTTTTCTTGATTGCACCAAATTTTACTTTAAGTTGGGTGGCTTTCTTTGTTCCCCTTCCCTATATATGCAAATTTCACCATTATCTTTTGTTAAACAATGCATCATGTCCTAAATTAATTTTTTAGATGTGAGGAAAATCCCACACCTATAGATACAATATTTTTTTTTTAGCATTTGAATTCAAATTTAGCTAACTCTCACCCATTCCACTATCCATTATGAGCTAAATAAACACATGTTTGCACAAATTGTTGCTATATCTTAGTATTTTTAAAGGCATTCAATTGCATTCATTTATCAATATTGAACCTCAAGGAAATATAATTAATATTTAAGGAAAATGCGAGGAAAACATATATTTTGTTGGCAAAAGTGTTTAAAATAGATTGCCTCCTCATGGAGGAGGCAATTTAGTGACTCATGGGATGATATTTTCTATACAGCTCTCCATGCATGGTTTATTTCTCTCAAATAGCTTCAATGTTTCTTTCAAATTGTATGGATTTACTATAATCAAATGGTCTTCTTCTACAACTTGCTATTGATTATGTTGAAGACATACATATACTTAGGAAAAATATAAATGAAGCAGTAAAGGGTTATGATCTATCAAATGGGGAAGCTTTGGTTGGGGAATTGTTTCATCCCAAAGATTTAAGAAAAACCATAATAGTTATATGTACATTTAAGGCCCTAAAACATTGCATTCAGTCTCAATGTGAAATTTGTGTGCATAATGTCATATCTACACATCATGAGGAGTTAAGCCCTCTATTGGTTGATAGAATTATAAATAGTTTTTATGCGCTTTGCTTCTTGATCGCACATGTTCCTCACCCTCCAATTTCTCCAGTAGCCAATGTTCATGTACCCAATGTTGTATAAGTGGAATTTATTAATGATTTTCACTAATATTATCTTGATATTTGGCTTTGATACTTCTATCTATATGATTTGATAATATATTTTTGTATTTGAGTGTTGGATATGTTTTTGTCTACTCAAGGAACAATTTGTGTTCCTTTATGTTACCTTGTTGCTCACTTGTATCTTCTTTTTCTAGCCATTTTTCTTGTTCATGTGGCCGACTCTCTTGTACTTACCATACTTTTAATACTAATCAATATGTCCAAGCCTTTGGTATTTGACCTTTTTTAAAAAGGAACACTTATATTGGATCACTTAAAATGGATCTATATTTGTAGAATTATCCTAGAAGCAAATAAATAGTTGAAGCCTCTTGCTTTTATCATTGGCACAGCTATAAAGTCTATCCTTTTCTTGGAGTTGACCTAAAAGAACTTATTCCCTAATGAATCAATAGACCTCTAATGATATTCTTCAATACCACCAATCCAAATTATTAACAAACAAAAACAAATTCAATAAATAAAAAAATAATATAATAACAATTATTAATCCAAATTAATTTATATTTATACATGCACTTCATTTGCTTAGCTTACATTTAGAAAAAAATATTTTCATTCCAAATAATTAAAATAGTTAAAACATTTAAATTTATGCACCATTCATATGTAAAGGAGGTTTTATTTTAGATGAAATTTATCAGTATTGCACCCATGTGAACACCTCAACAAAATTATTTAGTATTACATAGAAAATCACTCATTATACAACACTTCTATAGTTCCACCCAATGACTTCCCAACCACCCAACTTCCTTACCTTCCTCAAAAGTCCCCATAATTATTGTGGGTGTTACCAAGAAATTGAAAAAGACTTTTATAAAGTGCTTGTCAAGTCTCTCCATGCTTTATTTTGAAATAGAAAGATAACAAGGTTAATGTTGGAAACAACTAAATATAAAATGAGAGACCTTGGAATTGAGAAGACAAACCTATAAAGATAATTAACTATAATAATTTTTGAATAAATTTTCATGATATGTTTCAAATAAATAATATTTTGATAATATTTTGTAGGTGGTTGAATGAAGGGAAAAGCTTAAAATGTTCACAATATGATTAATATATAGAGCGGTCCTTATCGAAAAGTATCATTACCATGTGATAAGAACTTGTAATTGATAATTGGTAAAGATAGGAAAGTGGTACATAAATATTAAGTGGTGGATTAGTGGAGGGAAGAGCTGAAAATACTTATAGATTAGACCAATGTATAAACACTTTATGTTGGGAACAAACATACCATAAAGTTGGAGCACATTATATTCTTTATTAAAAAAATGAAATATCTATAAGTTTAATTTTTAAATTCAAAGAGATTAAAGGCATCCATTTTTTATGGGTGTAGATATGTGGAAGGTTGTTATTAGTTCTATTGTGTTCCCTTGTCGATCACTTGTATCTACGTTTTCTAGCCATTTTTGTTGTTTGTGGCTACCTCTCTTATACTTATCATACTTTTAATACTAATCAATATGTTCAGGCCTTTGGTATTTTACCTTTTTTAAAAAGGAACACTTATATTAGATCACTTGAAATGGATCTAGATTTGTAGAATTGTTCTATAAGAATTTAAATAGTTGAATCCTCTTGCTTTATCATTGACACGACTATAAAGTCTATCATTTTCTTGGAGTTGACCTAAAAGAACTTGTTCCCTAACGAATCAATAGACCTCTAATGATATTTTTCGATACCACCAATCCAAATTATAAACAAACAAAACAAATTCAATAAATAAATAAAAAATATAATAACAATTATTAATCCAAATTAATTTATATCTATACATGCACTTCATTTGCTTAGCTTACATTTAGAAAAAACTATTTTCATTCCAAATTAATTAAAATAGTTAAAACATTTAAATTTAAGCACAATTCATATGTAAAGAAGGATGTTTTATTAGATGAAATTTATCATTATTGCACCCCTATGAACACCTCAACAAAATTATTTAGTATTATATAGCAAAGCACTCATTATAGAACACTTTTATAGTTCCACCCAATGACTTCCCAATTACCCAACTTCCTTACCTTTCTTAAAAGTCCCCATAAATATTGTGGGTGTTACCAAGAAATTGAAAAATACTTTTATAAAGTGCTTGTCAAGTCTCTCCATGATTTATTTTGAAATAGAAAGATAACAAAATTAATGTTAGAAACAACTAAATATAAAATGAGAGCCTTGGAATTGAGAAGACAAACCTATAAAAATAATTAACTATAATAAATTTTAAATAAATTTTCATGATATGTTTCAAATAAATACTATTTTAATAATATTTTGTAGCTGGTTGAATGGAGGGAAAAGCTTAAAATGTTCACAATATGATTAATATATAGAGTGGTTCTTATCGAAAAGTATCATTATCATGTGATAAGAACTTGCAATTGATAATTGGTAAAGATAGAAAAGTGGTACATAAATATTAAGTGGTGGTTCGGTGGAGAGAAGAGTTGAAAATACTCATAGATTAGACTAATGTATAAAAATTTTATGTTGGAAATGGATCTACCATAAAATTGGAGCACATTGTATTTTTAATTAAAAAAATGAAATATCTATAAATTTATTTTTTAAATTTGAAAGAGATTTTTGGCACCCATTTTTTTATGGGTGCAAATATGTGGAAGAAGCAACTTGGGAGGAGATTAACAAGGGTTGTTATTAGTGAAGAAGACTTATTAAATTGTGCAAAAGGTGACAATTCTTCACTATATTTTACTTTATTAGTATATAGGAGCGAATTTGCACCCCTTACGCAAATTCCCTTTTTACACAACCTCACTTTAGAAAATCAAATCCGAAGGAAAAATTCGACATAAGCCTGTTGCTTTCGTTCCACTTGGCATTTGTTTTGTGTGTTGGCAGAGGAATAATTGTTGGGGACACTTGTGCGATGCGTGAATTTTTTTGTGGCATGTTTATGTCCCTAGCAGATTCCCACATTTGAAGTTTGCAGAGGCATTACACTTCCCATTGGAGGTCAATTTTTAATGCCCTCTTCGACCAACCAACCTGAAAATGGATGTTTCCTTCATTTTGCTCTTGAAATTCACTCTACCTTCCTTCATTCTAACCTCTAAGCATCCAGTTAAGCTATAAGCAGTCAGTTCAGCCCTCTACACAACATCCTCTTAGCATCCATCACTCTCAAGTAGCACGTTGCACTCCATAGAAACAACAACACTCCATCAACTCCATAGATCAAGTGTGGAATAAACACCATTGCAGCAGAGGCTTGAGTCCTCTCATTTTCTCCCCCATTGGCTAGTGAGCTCTTGGTGGAGGTGGTAAGCATTCTACTCCTCTCCTCTACGATTTGGTTGGATAGCATAACACTGTTTTGTAGTACTTTTGTGTTCTTTACTTCATTTCCTTCTATATCATACTTTTTCTCTATTATCGTTATCTTGGTTGTCTGTGGAGGTGGGAACGCCAAAGCGAGGGTATGATTGAGGTAGACCCCTAAACAGTCCCCAACAATTTTCCTCTCTTGTGTGCAAGTGGAAGTGTTCTTGGAGCTAATTGGCAAACAAGTACCTTTGTGAGATTATTCTTGCCATCCTCACACTTGTGTATTTACTTTATCATATTCATGCATATCAGGTCTACTTCATAGTGTAATTTTGGCCCTTCGGAAGTAACTAGCTAGGTTGTTAGTCTGTTTTCTCGTGTTCAACCTTGTCTCTTTAGTCCTCTGGTCGTATGGATGCTAGTACACCTGAGAGATGCCATCACACCACACTATTGTCCTAGATCCACGCTTTCATCCTCAGGTAGAGAGATCCCTGAGACATAGTGTTGACCCCAAAAATTGACTCGTCTAGCCCCATTTTGAGTTTCAGGTCTACAGAGTGATCGAAGGACCTCATAGTCCTCATCATTCTCATCTCACATTTCCTAACACTCCTTTAAGCTAAGGTAAGTTAGGGAAGCCTTTTGCTCTCGACCCTCTATGACCTGGGGCCTTGACGTGGTTGGTCCCCCTCTCTTACATTTTTGGTGAACCCGACGTGAACTTGCATTTTTTCATTTATGGGTGTTGAAACTTATCCCGCGTCCTTGGTGATTGTCGTGTCCCTGAGTGTTGTGAAGGTTTATGAGCATCACAACCCAATCCACAACCTCCGAATATGTTGTCAGGAGAATTCTATGACACCTTCTGATGGAGAAGACAAGGGTCACCTCTAGTTTTTCTATAGGCCTTTTCTCTGGACCTACGATGGGTCTTTTAGCTCAAGAGCAGTTGATGAGGGGCGAGGTAGGAATCCCTGAACTGATCACATCCCCACTCCTCCTGCATCTCCCACACCTTCATCAGTAGATGAGTATGAGGCTCTTCATATTCCTTAAGAGTATTTCTTTTCCCATAGCAAAGGGTTGGGTGACTTAGAGAATCACTTGGAACGAAACCCAAAGATGGCTAGAGTCTCTCAGGTTATTAGCAAATTAAAGTATATGGTGGAAAAAGATCAAATAGGCATAAAACTCTTGGCTAGCATCTCTAGTCTAACTGAAGCATGTGCCCCTTTGAATACTGCTAGCATTATACAAGGGGCCACTTTTGAAGAACATGAGATACAACTAGGAGTATTGATTCCTCCCACTTCTGTATGCATGGTTGACGTGATCCCTTCAATCAACATCCCTTATGTCTCTGAAGGATCCAAAACTATCACAGTAACATGATCCCTTTGGGTTTCAACTTCACCCCTCCTGTCACCTCTAGCAGTGGAGGTTTTGGTGGGATGACTAGTGGAGGCTTTGTTAGTGGTGGTGGCTTTGGCGGTAGGGGTGGCGCTGGTGGAAATGGTTTTGGTGGAGGTCATGGTGGTGGTTTCAGAAATAGAAGTGGATCCAGTGGAGGCCCTTCTCGTGGTGGTGGTTCTGGTAGGGGTTCCAATAGTGGCCACGATGGCGGTTCCAGAGGTGGCTCCGATGGTGGTTCTAGAGGAGGTTCCATTGGTCCTATGTCATCCAATGACCCTATTTTGAATACTCTCCTTCAGAATATGGGTAAGATGCAGAGCTAGTTTGTGAGTCTCTCCCAAGCCTCTCACCAGCCTATCTTCCAACCCTTCTTCTGACATACTCCACTGTCAGTAGCGATCTGAAACACTCCTTTCTCGCAAGGGATGAAGATTCCTACATTTGAGAAATACAACAGCAAAGGGGACCCACAAACTCATGTGTCCGCCTTTAATGCCTTATGTAAAGACTTCTTCCATCACAATGTGTTGATGGAAAAACTATTCCTCGGATCTCTCAAGGATACAACACTCGAGTGGTATTGTTCCTTACCTAATAATTCCATCTTCACGTTTGGTTAGCTTGCGAACCAATTTCTATGACAGTTCCAAGCCAACATCAGACCTAAGATGATCTTCTCTAATCTTGTCTGGTGCAAGCAAGGAGATAATGAGAAGATTACCTATTTTATAGCATGATATCAAGTGCTCTTTTCACAAATCTCATACCTACTACCTGATACCGATGTGTAGAAGGTATTCATAGGGAACTTACATAGGCCTTGGCAAGAGAAGTTTTCCCTTATGAAATACCCTTCTTTCATGCATTTGTGTGCAGCCCTACGGGAGTATCAGCAGACGGTGGTTCAGTTCGGGGGACCTTCCTCATGCTCCCATCCTCAAGGGAAGTCCATTATGTCGATCTTTGGAAAAGGAAAAGCTATTGCAAATGTAGTAGCCACTACAAAAGACAACAGTCCCAAATGCAACAAAAAATTCACAAAGTTATCAAAATCTTATTCCTCCATCTTGCAAAATTTGTTGAAGGATAAGATCGTAACCTTGCCAAACCCTAAACTCGTTAAGGAACCTTACCCTAGTTGGTATGATGCAAATACCTACTGTCAATACCATTGAGTAATGGACATGACACCGAACGTTGCATGTGCCTACATCATGAGATACATGATTGCATCAAGGACGGTACTATTCATCTCGATGGAAGCAAAAAAAAATACAAACAAATCAATGGTGAAATCTAATAGTAAATTGCAGATATACACGGACCCATTTTCATCACATTCTACTAACATGATTATCGATCACTCTGATTTTATTGCTCAGCCTGAAGCATATGTTAACATGGTTACTGTTACTCCTCCTCATCTTACGACTGGTTCACTGGATGTAACATTCCCTTAAAAGGATTTACCAATGAACAATAAGCCTTCTCCCCTCTACATTCCTACTTGCCTCAATGGAAAAATTATGATGGGGGTTTTGGTTGACCCCATGAGCCGTGTGAATGTAATTACAGAAGAAACATTGTTACTAAACTCATTACAGAAGGAGAAGTACGAAGAAACAAAATCCACCATCCATATAGATGATGGTCTTTGTATCAAACCATATGGCTCGATAACCTAGTCAATCTTAGTTGGACCTAGGGTTGTTGATAGAGGTTTTGATGTTATTCCAAAGTCAGATCTGTTCAAGTTGAAGCTAGGCATACCTTGGCTAGCTTCCATGAATGGGTTCACCTCCATAATTCATAAATGTTTAAATTTTTCCCATAAATTTTTCATGCACGTAGTGCATGACATTGGATACTAGCCTGTGGTGTCCCATGGGGGATATTTATTGGATCATTTTTGGCCTACCCCAGTTGGTCCGCTTCCTCCAAGAATGGACCTACTTTATAAGAATTACATAAAGTATAAGACAAGGGGCAAGGGATAGCCAAAACTGACCCTTCCTGTAGCACAATAGTCAGTTGCCTCCTCTTCCCGAAAGGGAAAGGAGAATCTTTCCCGTTCTCAGTCTACCTCATCCATTCCCCTTTCTTGGGAGGAGTATTAGATGAGTAAGCCTAGCCTTTACCAGTTGAGTTTGATGGTGCCTGCTTGGCGTAGACCCAAGATTAGGATATCGAATCTTCCTACTAAACCACCTAGACCTTGGTACTACTTATACAGCAGGTGGAAATCCCCCCATGGGGAATCCTCTATGTCCTGACTTCCACAGCCTCCTACCGCTTCTGCTCCTAAAGTGGTGAATGGGAAAAGGCCCGCTACTAGGGCATTAGAGTCGACTCCTCCCGTTGTTTCTAAACCTTCTCCTCTTGCTCTCATTCAAGAGTTTGTCCCTTCATTGGAAATATTTATGGAGAACACTCCCATGGTTGAGCAAGATCCTTTCATTCCTTTGTAGCCTCTAGCCTCTAGTTCAAAGAGTCACAAAAACCACCTTGTGCATGACCGCAAGCATCGACAAAAGGCACTTTTAGCTGAACAGGTTGCCTTACAAAGGAAAGAAGAGGAGATGACCACCCCTGTAATAGGACCTCCTTCTGCATCCTCCTCTCTCCTCCCCTCTGCTTCTATTCAAACCAACTTTGTATCACTTCTAGCTTCCGCTACAAGTTCAAATGCACCTGACCCCAAAAAGGTGTAGGTGTTCATCGCTCCTTCGGTGGAGCTACCTTTGTTGACATTCATTTTGGATATCACATCTTTCCCAAAGCCCATAGATATGACTAACACCTCGGTCATATCTGTTGCGGTTCTTTCCTCCTCTTCCTCTGCCCTTCTTGCCTCGTCTATCGGGAGTTCACCTCCCTCAATGAAGTAGAAGGTAGAAAGTGGTCCTTCCAGCAATGGAAGACATAGGAGGAGCCCACCTTCTCTAAAAGATGGCTCCACAGTGGCTTGTTCTATCTTGGTAATGGAACCAATCCCAGCTTCTCCTGAGTTTGTCATCACTTCAAAATTTCTCGGTGAGCTTAGCAGTGAACCTCAGGCACAACCTCCTCAATCTGTCGAGGTGAAACATGGCACCCTTGTTAAGTGCATGTTTAACTTGGTGGATGAAGTTCCAACCTTGTCAGTGATCTTCAGGAAGTTTTTGACGTTAGCTCCACAAGAGATGAGTGGAGGAGACCTTGCGGGTTCGTCTTCCTTAGCCATTGTTGTGAGAGGGTCAGAAGCTCCTCCCCTTAACATTCCACCACTATAGGCTCATCTTCCTTCCCCCTATGATGATTTAGAGTGGGAAGCGGATGACCTCTTGGTCGATCAGTGTTAGGGGGAGGCCCCTTCTTTATCTTTAGAATAGATGTGTGTGTGTTGTGATGTGTTCCCCCATAATCGTGCTATGTGTACTTAGATGACCCATGTCGCCCCTGTCGGTGCTTGGATATAGGCGTGGTTTTTGTGTGGTAAACCTTCTTCTATTTGTATCATCATTCTTTCATGTTTTTGATTGACTTTCGACAAATTGGGGATGATGCAAAGTGTTGGGGGCATTTAGGCTTCCCTTCCATGTTGACCCAATTTTTTAATTTTACTTTGTCTTCTCGTGCATACTTCACATGGCCTAATATAGTAGGGGGTTGATGACAGTTCATTTATATACTATTATTATACTTATATATATTTATGAGCATTTTTTACCCCAAAATACTAGGCTACCTCTATGCCCTTTGTTCGCGTTCTCTTTCCTTTTTTACTTTCCCTTTATCTTTCTCTCTTCTTTTCTTGATTTTTCCCTCTCATGTGTGACAATGCCACCTCTACATCACTTTGATCTTCAGAAAACGCATTCATCGCCAACGAATCTTTTCTTGAAAAATCTTCACACTTCTTTGTAAAAAATTGCATTCTCAACTTGAAACCCTAATGGAACATGTTTCCTTCATCATGGATTCATAAAGAAAGAACTTGAGAACCTTCCTCCGAAGTGGGAACAACTTTGATCTTCCCCTCATGTAGGGGTATATTCTTCCTTTCGAATTCCTTGATGAAGTGAACATATTTTAGAAGGATTCCTTGATGATGAATTGATTCAAGAAAGAAAACACCAGCTTTCAAACAATGCGTCCCTTGAGTGGACCCCTCCTCCTTTTGAAGGGTCCCTGAGGGACCCCTTTGAAAGTTTTCAAACTTTTTGATAGTTTGTGTGACTATCCACTTATTTGCCTATGTGGCCTCTTTTTGACATGTTCTATCTGCGGGGAAACACGATGCTTTGCAGGTGTGCTTGTAAAGCCGCTTATTGAATCTATGGAGTACCCTTCCTTTGGTTTCCTCCATGTGAGAGATCTTGGGGGATACCTCCCTGTAGGTCTACAGGCTTGTAGGGTGCTTCCTTTGAGCTTCCTTCATGCAAGAGATCTTGGGGGTCGCTCCCCTATAGGTCTGCGAGTCTGTAGGACACTTTTCTCAGTTTCCTTTATGTGAGAGATCTTGGAGGAGACCTTCCTTGCAGGTCTATGGGTCTGTAAGGCGATTTTCTCAGTTTCCTTCATGTGAGAGATCTTGGAGGAGACCTTCCTTGCAGGTCTTCGAGTCTATAAGGCGCCTTTCTTCATTTCCTTCATGTGAGAGATCTTGGAGGAGACCTTCCTTGCAGGTTTGTGGGTTTGTAAGGTGCTTTTGTTGGTTTCCTTCATGTGAGAGATCTTGGAGGAGACCTTCCTTGCAGGTTTTGTGGGTCTGTAAGGAACCTTTCTCAATTTCCTTCATGCGAGATATCTTGGAGGACACCTTCCTTGCAGATGTACGGGCCTATGAGGCACTTACTTCTTGGGGATTCCTTTATGTGCGAGATCTTGGAGGTTGCCTCCTTGTAGGTCTATGGGCCTGTAAGACACTTTCTTTCTTTAGCTTCATAGTTTTGTGGAGCTATAAAGTCCTTTTCTTATCCTGCACTCTCGATTTCTCCAGATTGCAGTCTAATTCCTTGACAATTCAGGTATACATTTCTAACTCTACTACTTCTTCAATCTACTTTATCGAAGCACTCATCAATATTCATGCTTGCTAAAGTGGGGAAAAAATGTATAGGAGTGAATTTTCACCCCTTACGCAAATTCCCCTTTTATACAACCTCACTTTAGAAAACCAAATTCGAAGGATAAATTCAACATAAGCCTATTGCCTTCATTCCACTTGGCATCTGTTTTGTGTGTCGACAGAGGAATAACTATTGGGGACACCTACGTGGCGAGCAAACATCCATGCGACACACTTACATCCCTGAAAGATTCACATGTTTGGAGCTTGCAGAGGCATTACACTTCCCATTGGAGGTCGATATGTAACACACTCTCCGACCAACCGACCCGAATATGGTCGTTTCCTTCATTCTCTTCTTGAAATTCACTCTTCCTTCATTCTAACCTCTAAGCATTCAATTAAGCTCTAAGTAGTCAGTTCAAATCTCTACAAAGCATCCTCTTAGCATCCATCACTCTCAAGCAACACTTTGCACTCCATAGCAGCAACAACACTCCATCAACTCCATAGAGCAAGTGTGGAACAAACACCATTGCAGCAAAGGCTTGAGTCCTCTCATTTTCTCCCCCATTGGATAGTGAGCTCTTGGTGGAGGTGGTAATATTTCTACTCCTCTCCTATATGATTCGGTTGGTAGCATCACACTATTTTGTAGTGCTTTTGTGTTCTTTACTTCATTTCCTTCTTTATCATACATTTTCTCTATTATCGTTATCTTGGCTATCATTGGAGGTGGGAACACCAAAGTGGGGGTTTGACTGAGGTAGACCCCTATACAACCCCCCCAACAATTTTCCTCTCACTTGTGTGCAGGTGGAAGCATTCTTGGAGCTAACTGGCGAACGAGTACCTTTGTGAGATTATTCTTGCCATCCTCACTCTTGTGTATTTACTTTATCATATTCATGCATATTTGGTCTACTTCATAGTGTTGTTTTCGCCCTTCAAAAGTAACTAACTAGGTTGTTAGTCTATTTTCTCATGTTCAACCTTGTCTCTTTAGTCCTATGGTAGTACAGACGCCAATGCACCTGAGAGATGCAAGAGTGCCACATTGTCATCCTGGAGCTGCACTTTCATCCTCAGGTAGAGAACTCCCTAAGACACAGTGTTGACCCTGAAAACTAACTCACTGAGCCCCATTTCGAGTTTGGGTTTGCAGAGTGATTGAAGGACCTCATAGTCCTCATCATTCTCGTCCTGCATTTCCTAACACTCCTTTAAGCTGAGGTAAGTTAGGGCACCCTTCTACTCTCATCCCTCTGTGACCTAGGGCCTTGATGTGGTTGGTCCCCCTCTCTTACAATTAGGAAACTCCAAATTAAATATACTAAAAAAATGTAATACTTTCATAGTTCTTTATAATTCCTTATCTCTTTGTACACACGTAGGCTTCAAATTTTGTCTCTGATGAACTGGGTTTTTAACAGTGGGGCCATTAAACACAAATATCTTAGAGCAGGTATGGATTACTCAAATTTAGTCTCTTCTTTTCATGATAGACTTTTCTTATTTCTTTTTAAATTCAAGATGGGATGAAGATCAAACTACCAAATACCACTTATTTCAGCCCCATGGATTCTTTTAATGATGTAAAGTGATATATTTTTTTATATATAAATAAACATTAAAATGGGTGGAATGGTATTATAATCTAAAGGTTTATGTTAAAATTACAAATAGATAAGAAAAATAAAAAGTCAAGTCATGAGCATTATATGAACAAAAGGGGGGATCCTTATTAAGGGGAGGGAGCTGATCATTTGAGAGATCTTAGTCATTTGAAATGGGCTTCTAATCCGTAATGGTATCATCTTTATAATTTTATTCTTAAGTAAGATAAATATGACTTTTTAGTTATTTATTAATTTTCAAACATAATCTCAAGAACTTGAAATTACATATATTTCTATTTTTCAATCTTTTGTTTTTGAAATTTACCTTTCTTGTAAACATTTGATTCCAAGCTAGACATCATTCTCTACACCCTAAAACAAATCATGTTCAATTATTTTAGGTCAAATTAAGTGGTCATGCATAAGGGGTTTAAGAATTATATCTTAATCAAATAAGTAATTAAAAATATATACATAGATGATAAAATTATAGCAAAATATGCATTCTAAGCCTCAACATCAATTTTATTTGTCCACAAGAAGATTTTAGAAAATAATTTTATTTACTAGCTTTTAGGTGGGTTATACACACATTTGTTTTGCCTCCATCTAAGTTCTAAAAAATTTCATTCTTGTACGTCGTTTATTTAACTAATTTTTTTCATTTGGTATTATAATAAATTACATATTTGAAAAATTGAATTCAAATTCTTACATCTTATATTTTTATACCAAGTTAATAATCTATCTAGAAGATCTTCAAACATTTACCCCAAGTATGACTAACTCTAATTTTTAGGGAAAAATTCTCCATGTTTTAGTCATTTTAGATCACCATTACCCTCCACCCATCCCAAACTAATATGATGCTAATCCATCTCTTACAAATATTCATGATGATTATAGGTGATGTAGGACCATTCTATGGATTGAGAAATCCTATATCACCCAAACCGTATTCTATCTTTATTTAGGCCCTTGTAGGTGAGCTTAACTGGTGCACATTTGTACGCTAATTCTTACATGCAAACTTAAATTCTCAATACTTGTGCATTTTATTTTATATGTTTATGTTGGGTTGTTTCCAAGTAGCCGACACAACTATAGCTTAAAGATATCAAGTTTCTACAATCCATCAAATTGTTGAGTATGTTTTTTGGATTCAATTGTGTTGTTAATTTGTGTCATCAATGTTTCAAATCACACTATGCGATCCATTAGTATGTTTTCTAGATTCGATTTTGTTGTTAACATTAATTTATTGTTATAATATTAATTATGATTCTTAATATTTTTTTCTATTTCTTATTAAGGTCAATATTTATAAAAATAAGCTTATCTTAATCTTCATCTTAATTCTTTTCAACATTAGTTTATTGTTATAATATAAATTATGAATCTTAATATTTTTTTCTATAATCTTATCGAGTTCAACATTTATAGAAATAACCTCAACCATAATTTTTACAAGATGTCAAGAAATAACCTTAATCTTTTTTCTTTTTTCTTTTTAGCATTAGTTTATTGTTATAATATTAATTTTGAATCTCAATCTTTTTTCTATAATTTTATTAGGGTAAATATTTATAGATTTATATTTATTTTTATAAGATTGTATGATTAATTTTATTTATTACTGATATCTTATTAATAATTTTAATAAAAATTGAGTGTTTTCTTTCTTCTCTCCTTATTTTTTATGCTTTTGTTTGCTCTTTTTATTTTTCCTAGTCATCCTTCTTCTTCATACCGTGTACCTCCCCCCTTCTCTCCTTTTTCTCTCTTTTTAACCAAGCTTGGTTTGTAACAATTCATTTATTTCCTTTAGCTCTCTTTCATCTTGATGTTGGATCACGTAGTGTGATTCGAAATGTTGATGACAAAAATTAACAACACAATCGAATCCAGAAAACATACTCAACAACAACTATAGCTTTCTTAGCATAGTTTTATTTCCTTGCACAAATATTGTATGTCACACACAAGCTCTTTTGTGGTGCACATTAAGCCATATAGTTCCACACAAATGCATGTTCCTTTTTTATGAAACCGTACAATCAATGCATATATCTAAAAACTATTCACATAAACTATTTTGTGTCACAACCTTACACAACACTGGCCACAAATGTAAGACCCTATTCACACAATTTTTGTTTATAATTCCCCAATTTTCAAAGAAAAAATGAGTAAAATAAAAAACTAACAAGATTTTCATGTTACCTAGCGCAACACAAGAATGTGATATAATTGCCCCCCACACACAAAGTATAGTTGTTGCACATGAGTACACTAAGATAAACACCAACCAAGCATGGAAGAGACATGAAAGTGGAGTGCAAGTAAAGAGATAACCTCATCTCACCTATAAAAGGTGGCACACATCATGATGTAACACTACCATAGACACTAGTAAAATATACCTTTCAATCTTATGCATAATGTGAGTGTTATCCAAACTTCTTGGAATAGAATAACTTGGCACCCATGGGGAGTTGAATGATTATTTTTAGTAGTATTATCTTTAAAAGTTGGAATGTTGATTGTAAGTGACCATTGAATTTAGGGAGTTATAATCACCATTATAAGAATAATTGAGGATCTCCCTCATGGAGTGCTTAGGAGCTACTTTTATAGGAATGGTGCATCTTGTCTTCATGGAAGATAACTCATGTATTAAGATGTTCATCATGGAGTGATATGGGTTACTTTCTTTCCTACTAGAGTTATGAGGCCAAAGGTTCTGTAATGGTCATTTTATATCTTAAATGACTGATTCAATTTATCATGGAACACTAAATTTTTTTCTACTAGAGGGTGGCACCTAGTTTCAGGCCTTTGATTTTGACTCCTAGTTTTTATACTACTTGGTGATTTCTTTATATACTTTATTTATTGGATGCATGAGATAGATGTTTTATGTTTTTTTTGTATGTTGAGTATTGTTATGATCCTATAATTTTATTATAATAAGGAAGATTTAAGTGATTGTATTGATATGCTTTTTTTTCTTAATATTAATACAATTTTGGTATCTCTTTGGTGATAAAGGTCTTTCTCAAAAGAGTTCCCAATGAATATCCAATATTTTATTTGTTTTACATGGTTTGCTAATTATTCTTTCTTACATTCTATTTTATGGTTTCATCACATGTGATTTAATTGGTTTAATTGGGATTGAACACTATTATTTTATATTTCTATTGCATATATTCACCCTATAATCAACATTTGGTATTAGAGTTATGTCTTGGTTAGAGAGTGTACGACCATGAATCAAGTTAGATGCAAGAATTATCAATAGAAACCACAAAACTAAATTCAAGCCAAAAGATCCTAATATAACAATGAAGAATAAAATGACATAAGAAATTAAATAATTAAAATCATAAAGAATTACCTTCTTACATCAACATTGAATCACCTTCATCTCTATTCTCAATTTTTCTCTATAAGCTATAGTTCCTCTCATATTTATGTGCGTACAATTGCAATAAGATCAAGTGGATATGATAGCAAAAATATTGTGGTTCACTTCAAATGAGGATGACTTGGTTGATTTTATAGAAGATGCAAGTTTTATGGACGGTCAAGATTTGAGGAAGAACTAAAATGATCAATGGTGGAGAATGATGAGAGGATTGGATCAATTGTTAACTAGTTGCATGATCTAGTGAACTAAGTGCATGGATCAGTCAATTGTTTGCATGATTTAGTTAAGAGATCTGATTAGGATGATAACTCATACTGAGTGTTAGTGAACTGGATTGATGGATGAGTAGACTAAAATTGATTGATTAGTGGATTGAGAGTAAGTCTTAGTCAGGAGGTGAGATGGAAATCAATAATTAATTAATTATTAATGGCATGTGCAAAATGATTTAAATAAATAATTTTATTTATTTATGGAGAATGGATAATGTTGAAAAATTAATAGATAATTAAATAATTAAAATAATTATTTAATTTAGAAAAGGGATAATGGGTAATTAATTAAATAATAATAATTTATTTATTTAATTTAGAAGAATAAAGATAATTAGTGATGTAATTAAATTAATAAAATTTATTTAATTAATCAAGGAAGAATAATAG
This sequence comes from Sequoiadendron giganteum, assembly GCA_007115665.2. Classification (NCBI taxonomy): domain Eukaryota; kingdom Viridiplantae; phylum Streptophyta; class Pinopsida; order Cupressales; family Cupressaceae; genus Sequoiadendron; species Sequoiadendron giganteum. The sequence goes on along the minus strand of CM021101.1, from coordinate 184,121,702 downwards.
TAATGTGAATTAATTAAATAATATGAAATTATTTAATTAATAGTAGAATGTGAAATTAGTGATAGTTAAATAACTCACAATTATTTAATTATATGGATAAGATGAGGATTAGAGTAAAAATGTCACTTGCAGGCTCAGGGTAATTTTTAGTGACTACAAAGAGTATAATTACTTTCTTGGAGTATTGTGGATTTTTTTGTTAAAGTATGGGCATTTGGTTTGGTTCTTTTACATATCCATGTGTAGTCGATAACCTAACAAGAATATCTCATTCATAGATTGAGAAACTCAATGAATTTTCTTACAAATTATGAAAATTAAAATAGTAAGATCTCTTAGAGAAAAGTCATCAATAAAGAGATATGAGACAAAAATAAAATAAGAATGTTATTTGAAGGCTAGACAAATATTGGCAAGAAATCAAGATGAGCTATAAGGTTATGTGGCTTTGACTTCATTCAATCTTTATCCATTCACACGGATCACAAGCTAAACTTTCCATCATGTGACAAGTATCCCACTCCCTCCCTTTTTCTCTTGCATGTGTGAGCATGCAATAGTAAAAAATACCTTTTACACTTTTATCCCTCTTGTGACATTTGTTACAAGGATAAGTTTTGAATCCAAACCCTAACTCTCAATTAATCTCAACCATGTATTAACCAATGCATCTTGGCCCTTGATTTCCCTCTTGAAAATTCTACAAATGAGAGGCCTCTCATCCCATTTGAGTATCTTCCATCATCATAGTGTTATGTTATCCATTTTTAAATTAGATCTTCTATCATCTTAGATATATGCTGCTTTGTTTCTATCTACTTCAACTTCATTGCATCCTTATGCTATCCATTTGATCTCTCATCATCTCAATCATACTATCATGTTGTTGGTTTCATAAGAAACCACATTTGATTCGTCCAAACATCAAAAGAGCACGTCAAGAGAATATTGGGTGCAATACTTCTTATATGTCAATCAAAGGAGAAGTGAGTAAACAAGGTAAAATGTCCCATATTGTTTCAAATTATTTATTTATCCTCTTTCATTTTCTTGTCTTCAGTAGGTTTTTAGGCCTTCTAGATGTGATGGCAAGGTCAAATTTAACTTAAAATGCTCCAAAATATTAGCTACCTCCAAGATCTCCCAAGCAACTCCCACATGAAAATATTCATAGATCTATCCTCTTAAGTTTGATTTGGATGTAACAAAAAGTAAAATCTATTATTTTGGATGCTTTGAACTTAATGTTGAGCTCAAGTTTTCTCCAAGAATCTCTAAAATTCACTTACAAAATTAGGCCTAAAACATAGAAAAAGTGAGACCTTAGAGATTTCACTTTAGGGTTTGGACACATTTTCCTAATGATTCATTTAAAAATGGAGGTGGTGGGGATTTGATGAATTTGGAAAAGATATATGATTGACTTACAACCTAAAAGGTGAGTCAACCTGCTCTTAACCGAATCTAAAATGGATTTAAGGATGAAATGCAATGATTCAACTAGCCTAATGATGCAATTAACTATTCTAATATGAAAATAGAAAATCCAGAAAGCCATAGAGTAATTTAGACTTAAAAAATGGACCGAGCGGGACACTATGCACCTATGGTATGAATTTGAGGCTGATTTCTAAGGACCAAGTTGCCATGGGAGACTATGTGCCAGTAGGAGGATTCCAGATCTGATTTCGTAGTCGTCTAGTGTTAGATCAGTGCCTTTCATTTTCACTTTTTACTCTATCAGATAATTATGTAACTGAGTTTCCATTTGTTGTCAGGGTCTAGGGTTTGATTGCAATAATGAATAAATGACCTTCAAGCTTCTCCCATTCTTCTTCAGATCTAAAAACTGCACATTCAAAGAGAGAGGAAGGGTTGTGCCATTTAGGGGCTTTCCTTATCCAAACCCTATGTTAGTGTTTCCACTTCCATAATGGAAATGTTAATGATAAAGTATTTAAATGATAAAATGAATGATGAATCAACAATTACCTGCAACTCACCACTCATCAATGGCTTCCTTGAAGGAATGACGTCATACAAATCTCCCGAAGACTTTGATTATTTCTTGCTTTATTTTCTTGAAGACCTACAAGGGTTAGATGTCACAAACAATATGAAATCATAAACATGAAAAAACTCACATACACTTTGACATGATTCTTTGATGTTGAATTTTTGCGATAAATCTTTGAAATGCTACTCTTAACTTGCTTGATAATGCTTTTGACAATAACTCTTGCTCAATAGTTCCATATAATGCTAGATTGTTTTCAAATGATGCAATAACTAGGTATTTATATGTAATTATTCTAATTTCCCAAAAAATAAATTCCAAAAACTGACTTTGAACATTTGAAATTCAAATATAAAATGTCAACATCGGCATATTTGATTTTTGAAGAAAAATAAGGGGACTAAGTTGCCCTGGCAACCATGTTCCAACCCTATTTTTTGGGAATTAAGGTGTCTAGGACAAAGTATTAAATGAATGCATTTTTTTTCTACTTGCAATTTATCGAAAAACAATAAAATAGGCCACATAATGCATAATTTAGGAAATTAGGTCCATGCACTTAATGATGAGAAAAACATAGTGTGAAATTATCATGGGTGAAAATTTATGATAAGTTACATTTAGCCCCCACTTTAGTAAGAGTATGAACTTACACTTAGACTCACACTAAAGTAGAAATATATGTCAAGAGGGATATGATTGTTCAAATGTTGAAGAGATAGGATGACTATTAATCTAGGGGTAGTGTGCAAGCCCCCAAGATTCAAGATCCCATGGAAAGACAACAAAGCACAAGGGAACACACATGTATGTAATGCAACAAGTTGACACAAAACATACATGACAAGAACACAAAGCATACATGATGAAAACACATGACAAAACATAGCATAAAGATGACCAAAACAAAACAAACACAAGGTAAACACAATGTAAACACGAAGAATACACACAAAAGACACACCCAAAAAAACACAAGGTTAATAAGGATTTGAGTCATTAAGGAAAAGATACATCATTCTTAAATTGTCTCAAATACCAAATGTCATCCATAAAATGAAGGAACACTCTCATGATGACTAGCAAGTTGTGTTATGTCAAATCACTCATGAGCTACATAGATCTACTAGATAGCAAGCTATGTTATGCTAGGTTTCCATGCAATATGATGGGTTTCACAAGGCTAGCAAGTTGTCTTATGCTAAACACTCATGAAACGTGTGGCTCTACTATCAAGCAAGGTGTGTTATGCTTGACAACCATGCTAAAAGGGGTTCCCATGAACCAACAAGTTGTGTTATGCTGAATCCATGGACCATTTTGACAAATTTTAACATCTAAGGAGACGAACAAGCCTCACCTAAGAAGGTGCATAAACATCTAAGAAGACAATGAAAAACTCACTTGAGAAGGCGCATAAATGTCTAAAAAGATGATGATGAGCTTGCTTAAGAAGGTGCATAAAATTATAAGAAGATGACAAAAAACTTGCCTAAGAAGGCACATAAACATCTAAGAAGATGAACAAGACAAGGCCAAAACCTCAAGAGGTGCTATAAAAACACGACCACAAAAGGTGCTTTACAAAAATAACAAAGAGGCATTACTCAATAAATGAAGGGTCGCAGCTTAGGGAATATCACACATGACATCACCATCAAGAGAGGACAAGTCGTGGAATAAAAAGATCACACCTTAGGTAATATTAGTCATAGAATTACTACAAAGGGGAACATCATATGCCAAGAAAAGTCACACAAATAGGGGATATCAAACCTAATATCACCACCAAGAAGACACTACCATAAATTGAGAAAGTCACCCTTCAATTGACAAGGTCACACTTTCTAGGAGATGTATGCTATCATCACTAAAAAGGGACCATTTCATATGCAAACAATGAGTGAGGGTCTATATGCCCCCCCTTAAAATGTTAGTGTACTTGCTACACTAATGTTTTAAGGAGATACAAGGGGATCCCTTGTTAGAAGGAATGCACCTAACATAAGGCTATCTAACCCCTTCCCCCCCCAAGTGTAGGGAGAAAGGTGAGCCTGGATAGATAATGGCATGTTGCTCCTTGCAAGATGAAATATGATTGCATAAAACTTAATTTATACCATCATGCATGGTAGTGAGTATCATGTGATACTACAACTACCACATGGCAAGGAGCAACAATTGATGCTATTTGTCTTGGGATAGTCTTCCATGATTAAGTGAAGGTATTTTTTATGTTTTCATTATTTTTGAAGGATAATAACCAAGACCTCTTGTTGTGTCTTGTGTATTAAGCTCTACGAAGACACAAATATCTTATTCTTTTACACCACATCCTTTTCCATTATAGCCAAATTGTTTCAAAATTTGATAACCTCTTCCATAAATGGCTTCCATTTCCTTCGAAGAAGGTGTTTTTTCATAATCACTTTCATCATACGTAGATGTGTAATCTGTGTTTTCCTCATTGTTAGCAGTTACAGAATCAAATGTTTTTGATGATTCATTGATAGCTTGTGTTGATACCATTGCAGGTTATTTCTCTTCTTCTGATTTTGATTATGTAATCTTGTATTTCTCCATGAATATAGGTATGTAATATTTAATGATCCACAATCATCATCCAACAAATTTGTCATAAACAAAAGACACTCCCCTTTGTCCTCAATTTGTAAAGGTTCCACTTTTGAAGTTGGTATCAATGTTCTAAAAGGTCTCTTTATTCCTATTTTAGTTTGTAAATAATTTTTAGATTTAGGATCAGCTTTTATCGTGTGAACCTTATTTTTGTATGTGTATTTCATCAAACAATGAAGTGTTGAAGGCATTCCTTTCATCTCATGAATCCATTTTCTACCCAAGAGAAGATTATATGAAATAATATCGAGCATGACATGGATAGGAGTTTGTAATACTGTAGGACCGACTTTAGCTGGTAATTATGTTACACCAAGTGATTGTCTTCCCACATTATCAAAACCTTTGATTGAAAAAGCATCGAGTTGGATTAAGATTTTTTCCACTCCAAGTTTATCCAAAGGGTGGATACTACAAACATTAAGCCCTAAACCATTATCAATAAGAGTATGTCTAACCCCTGTCTTATATTAATAGCTACCATTGTCATCAAGGCATCATTTTGCTTTTATATTTCCAAAGGGGGTAATTAATTTTGATGAGACATTGTCCAAGTTATCTTCATTCATAGATTCAAGAAAAGTTGCTACATCATTTGGTTGCACACCCAAGGGGGAAATAACTATTTTCAAAGCATCTTGAAGTGTACCATGATAAACAAGTGATGTTTGAATCAAATCCCACAAATAAATATTAACAGGAGTAGCACGAAGTTTTTCTACAAGATCATACTCCTTACCACTACGTTGAGGAATGTTAGGTGCAGGTGGGAGGTATGGTTGAGGTAATGGGATGGATGTTGGCATTTTTTTTGGTTGCTTATTTTTCTAGTGCTATATGTGTGAACAATCGTGTGATAACTTGGTTGTTGCAACACATGATTACTAGTAAGTTGTTTTACAAAGTTTAGGATATGGCCATGAGGTTTAGGAGGTCCAATAATTAGAGGATTTTTAGGAGGTCCAATAGTTAAAGGAGATCTAATGTTAATTTAATTTTCATAACCTCAACGGAGTTGACTACTTGATGATTTTCTATCGATGGGGAATCTAATGTCACCCTAGCATATTCATCTATGCAATCCATCTTACTATCTTTTGAAATAAATGTATCAAAAATTTCATCCTCTTGTCTAACAGTGTCTTCCCAAGTAGGAGAGGTGTTGGGAGAGAAACAAACAAGATTCTCATGGTGCTCAATGATTAGATCTTCTAGCACCAAGATACCTTCTTCCTAAGTAGGTGAAGTATCGAGAGAAGAACAAACATGATTGGCATTATTGTCAATGATTGCATTCTATTGTACCAAGGTAGCCTCACAAATAGGAGAGATAGTGGGAGAGGGATCAATTAAAAATAGGAAAAAAAAGATAAATGAACTCATTTTCACATACTTATAACAAAAATTTATTGAAATGCTTAACCAAATATAAAAATAGAACATGAATTATAACAACACAATATTTTTGCAATGAGAGCATGACGTTATGTCCTATGGATCAAGCTAGGAATGTTTTTAGCAAAACAGATATTTACACTTGACTGATATTCTAAAACTGATACTAGATCTAGGTAGAGACTAGAGACAAGATTCTGCACATAAAATCTGGTCTCAATTTGGCTAGACAAGGGTGCCTAGGGCAACTATGTCTTGCATAACTTTTTGCAAAATTCAAAATTTGACCATGTACAATATTGTTTAAGGATCTCAAGTCTGTGTGCATACAGATTTGACAGTGAATATTTTTCCAAAATTTTCCCAATTTAAGATTATGTAATGCAAGAATACAAGTATGCAACAATTTCAAAATGCTCAAGCAATGAAAGACAATTGTAAGTAAAATTTACAAATCTAAGATGCAATAAATGACTGATTATAGGATGCAAAAATCTGAAAACACTGATGTTAATGCCTTTTTGAAATGAAACAATGCAATTTTTCACTTTTTTAGCTATATGCAAGATGCCTGAATGAATGCAATGAACACTTTCAGATTTGATTCTAGATTTAAAAGACCTAATGCAGATTTGTAAATATAATTGGAATGTATATTTGACCTATGATGATTGAAATTACACCTATTGCAACCTATAATGCAATATCATATGAAATTTTTTAGATTTTTTTATGCTTTTATGATGTAAAAATTGAATGCCTAAATGAACAATGCAACAAAATTCAATGCTAAACCTAGATCTAAGATGATTTGCTTCAGATTTCAAAAGGTTTGTAATGTTAACATGTCAAGTTCACCAAAATGAAACATAGAAAAAGTGAGACCTTAGATATTTCACTTTAGGGTTTGGACACCTTTTCCTAATGTTTCATTTAGAAATGGAGGTGGCAAGGGTTTGATGAATTTGGACAAGATATAGGACTGACTTACAACTTGAAAGGTAAGTCAACCTACCCTTGACCAAACCTAAAATGGACTTAAGGATGAAATGCAATGATTCAACTAGCCTAATGATGCAATTTTAACTATTTTGATATGAAAAAAGTAAATCTAGAAAGCCATAGAGAAATTCAAACTTAAAGAAATGGACTGAGCAAGACACTGCACACCTATGGTATGAATTTGAGGCTAATTTATGAGGACCAAGTCACCCTGGGTGACTATGTCCCAATAAGAGGATTCCTAATCTGATTTCACAATCCTCTAGTGCTAGATCAAAGCCTTTTGTTTCCTCTTGTCACACTGTGCAATCACTGTAGAATAATTTTTTAATTGATATTTTGTATGTTATCAAGGTGTAGGGTTTGATTGTAATAATGAATAAATGACCTTCAAGCTTCTCTCAATCTTCCTCAGATCTGAAACCTGCACATTCAAAGAGAGAGGAAGGTTTGTGCCATTTAGGGGCTTTCCTTAGTCAAACCCTGTGTTAGTGTTTCCACAATGGCAATGTCAATGATAAAGGATTTAAATGATAAAATGAGTAATGGATCAACAATGACCTGCAACTCACCACTCATCAATGGCTTTCTTGAAGGACTTGAGTCATACAAATCTCCTCCAGGCTTGAATTGTTGCTTGCTTGATTTGCTTGAAGACCTACAAGAGTTAGATCTCATAAACAATATCAAATCATAAATATGAACAAACTAACATACACTTTGACATGATGCTTTGATGCTGAATTGTTGCAATAAATCTCTGAAATGTTGCTCTTGACTTGCTTGATAATGATCTTGACAATAATTCTTGCTCAACACTTCCACTTGATGCTAGATTGTTTTCAAATGATGCAATAACTGGGTATTTATATGCAATTATTATAATTTCCCAAAAAATAAATCTCGACAATCAACTTTGGGCATTTAAATTTTAAAACATACACTTTGACATGATGCTTTGATGTTGAATTGTTGCAATAAATCTCTGAAATTCTGCTCTTGACTTGCTTGATAATGCTCTTGACAATAATTCTTGCTCAATAGTTCTACTTGATGCTAAATTGTTTTCAAATGATGCAATAACTGGGTATTTATATGCAATTAGTATAATTTCCCAAAAATTAAATCTCGATAATCAACTTTGGACATTTGAAATTCAAATAATAAAATGTCGACACTAACATATTTTATTTTGGAGGAAAAATAGGGGGACTAAGTCACCCTATTTGACTGTGTCCTAGCCCTATTTTTTGGGAATTAAGGTGTCGGGGACAAAGTATTAAATGAATGCATTTGTCTTCTACTTGCAATTTGTCATAAAATGATAAAATATTCCATGAAATGCATAATTTAGGAAATTTGGTGTTCAATTAGGCCCGTGGACTTAAGGGGGAGCAAAACATAGTATAAAATTGTAATGGGTGACAATTTACGATGCTACAAGGGCAAAAAAGGAAACCCCTAGAATTTGATCTCTCTCTAAGTTTTTAGATTCTTTAGTCATCATGCAATGCAAGAAAAATAACATACTCAATGTTTAGGGAGATTTATAACCTCTTAGGAGACAAGGAAGCCTTCAATCACCAATTGCTCTTACATCATGTAAGATTTGCTAATGGAGCAAACGCCCGAGCTCTGATGACACAATCAAGCCACAATAGCAAACATACAACTAAAGATTAAAAAAATGCAAGATGATTGCTATTCTGATATGAATCTAATATGGATGCATGTAAGATTGTTGATAGCCCGATTCTACTTCATCCTTTAGCATCTTCATTGATCATTGAAATAAACTTGTTTCTCTTACCTTATTTTCTTTTATAACAATTTTATATTCATGAACACCCTCAACTCTTATTTTATCAATTTTAAAATTTAACAAATATTCAAACATTTTATTACGCCTTAAAATCTAAATAAATGATAGATTAAATCATTTCACCTATATCTCTTTAAAAAAAGCTCAATCAAATAAATTGAATTTTTAAATTTAATATTTTTAAGATGTTATAAACTTAAAAGAAGGTAGGTTATTGAAGAGTCCAATTTTATGATCAGTTAGTAAAATCTCTGTTCTTATTAACTGGAACATTAAACTAATCCAATCCACACAAACTTCTTAAAATATAATTTATTTTTCAAAATAATTAAAAAAATAAAAGTAAATATAATAACACACAAAACCCTAACAAACAAACAAGTCCTAAATATTCCATCGAAAATTTCCCTAATAGCCAAATATGGCCAATATGAACCGAAATTTTGGAAAAAGTTGTGCCCAAAAGACTGTCAAATCCACAATGTTAGATTTGAAGACGATGTCCTGGCAGTAGCCCAATGCTGTCACATCAATTAATAATATTCCACTTCAGTAAGGATATCTCCTCAATAACCCTTACAGTTGGGATCCATTCATCTATTTTGTTGACCCAACTCAGAGGGTTTAAGATTGATATATTCAAGGAAGCTTTTGACAGCCTTCTGCAACAGAGTCACCATGGCTGGCAATATTAGGAATGTTGGTATGCAGGGAAAGAGCAGAGTTTTGATTTTTGGAGCTACTGGTTACATGGGTCACTTCATTGCCATGGCAAGCTCAGAATCTGCCCACCCAACATATGCTTTTGTTAGACCTTCATCTTTTGAGGATCCTGCCAGGGCTCAAGTACTTAGCAATTTAAGGTCTTCTGGAGTTCACTTCATAGCTGTAAGTTTTTAACATATCACTGTGCCAAATGTTTTGAACAAAATTTGATGTTATGAGATTGAATCTGTTATGATCTTCAAAAACAGGGATCTCTGGATGACCATGAATCACTTGTCAGAGTAATTCAAGGAGTGGATGTTGTGATTTCTGTCTTGGGAGGTGGCCTAATCATGGAGCAGTTGAAGATAATTGATGCAATCAAGCAAGTGGGCACTGTCAAAGTATGAAACATTATATGCCCCTGGTTTATTTGAGTTTTAGAATTGAAAATGTTTTGGCAATTTGTTTCATCATACGAAAAAAAAGGGTTAAATTTAAGTATAGGATAAGTTTGACAGAATGAATATTTTTAAAAAAAAGTTCTTATGTTCTCTTCATTCATCTTATGATGGATCACGAGTGTGATCGGAAACATTGGTGCAAAAAATTGTACACAATCAAATGCAGAAATCAATTCATCACAATTATCATGGATTGTGGAAAACTGATATCATTAATTAAAGAATGAATACCCTTCAATCTTCAATACTATTATGACAATTCATTTTTCTTAAAATCCGATGATACGATGTTCCAATTTCAGAGATTTTTACCGTCTGAATTTGGGCATGACGTTGATAGATCTGAACCTGTTGAACCTGCTTTGAGTTTTTATGAAACCAAGAGAAGAATAAGAAGAGCCACAGAGGAAGCCAAGATTGGTTACACATACATTTGCTGCAATTCTATAGCTGGGTGGCCTTACCACTATCATACCCATCCTTCCCAGATGTCGCCACCAACAGACCAGATCCACATCTATGGCGGCGGTAATATCAAAGGTATAAAGTTGTATTCATTCCACCAAATTTGATATATTAATTAACATCATAATATTAGAAATAAAGGATTATATTTGTTCTACCAAATTTGATATTTCAACTGAATACACTGTATGAACAGCATATTTTGTGACTGGAAGAGACATAGGATCTTATACAATGAGGGCAATAGAAGACCCCAGGACTCTGAATAAGAAGCTCCACTTTAGGCCTGCAGACAACTTCTTAACAATGAATGAATTAGCAGTCATGTGGCAGAAGCAACTAGGCAAGAAGTTACCAATGGCTGTTATTACTGAAGAAGACTTATTGAACTGTGCAAGAGGTGATAATTCTCCCCTAGTTTTTCCTTAGATTTCCATTTCTGAATGATTTTAGTGGATTGACTGTGATTTTTTTATTCAGCAAATGTGATGCCAGCAAGCATAGTTGCAGCCTTAACCCATGACATATTTATCAAGGGATGCCAGTATAATTTTTCAATTGAAGATGATGACGATGAAGAGGCATGCCAACTTTATCCTGATATCAAGTACACTAAATTGGAGGATTATTTTAGCAGCTTTTTATCAAATTTCTAGTTGTAAATAATTTATTATACAGACAGAAAATTAGATTCTTCTGTGATATATGTATAACTACTTAATAGATATTATTTCATTTTCATGAATCTTTGTAAGACTGGTAGACATACTTTGTAATCAATGTTTATTTTAATATATTTATTGTCTTTTTATTAAAAAGACATAATTAATATGGATCACTAATGAACAAGTGTTCATTATCAATTGAAAAGAATATTGTGGGTCTTTAAATTTTAAAAAAGATTAGATTCTTAATATTTTCTTCTTTTAATTTTACTAAGAAATGTAATGTTTCAATTGTTCATGATAGTGAATGAAAATATTTGTCAATGATAATAAGTTTCCGCAGTCTATGTTGATAATTGCTTGATAGATTTCTCAATTCGATTGTGTGATAATTTTTTTGCTTAATTATGATAAATCATGTAATAATTATTTACGTCAATATTTTATATCAAATTTTATAATTTATTATTAAAATTAACCCATTATCAAAATATTTTCTTAAATATAAATCACATAATATAATCTACAAATGAATGCTAACAATTATTAAGTACACAACCAAAAAAAAATTCCAAATTTTTAAAATATATTTAAATGGGATGAAGTTTCCAACACCACATATAAACCTAACCACGTGGATCTATAATAGCTACTTTTTCACCAAAGGTCATACTTTTGCTCATGTCCTCACATAGATTCCACCGTTCGTTGCTTCCTTACAACTTGTACTAGGATGCATCAAAGGGCCCATGTGACATAAATTCAGAATCTTTGGAAAGGATATGGTTTAGAGATTTTAGAAGAATTTGACTATCATAAAGTAGAGGTATTGTTTCTATATATATATATCATTTTAATTTATTTTGATTTGAGTTTTAATATAATTTTAAATAGAAGTTTATATGTATATAATATAATGTAAATAATATTGTTCTCGAGTTTAATCGGTGGATTGCCTGCCCATTCGTAGGGGATCAATTGGACGTTGGGTTGGGTCGTTGGGTTGGATCGCTGGGATACCCTTTTAGTATCAAAAAAATAAAAATGTAAATAATATTTATAATATATTAAATATATATGATGAGGGTGCAACCCGAGACACAGAAAAAACTAACAAATCTTATTATTTTCAAAGTATGAAATTCCTACATGTAGAGGATCTCAAATCCTCCAGTTTTGCAATACATGCAAATTACAGAAAGAAACTACAGAAATTCCCCTATTCGCAGCATGCGATCTTCTTTTCCCAAAAACTGCCTAAAAGAAACAGTAACTCGCCCATAAATAGCCCGTTTCTTTGTTTGGAGCCAAAAACGGGATTCAAATTATGCACCAACTTTCGGAAGCCCTAACTCAAGATCTAACCGTTAGATCTTCAATGATAATACTTTTTCGGAAAGCTCTCGTGAAGATCTCTTGCCGAAAAGTGGGGCCTAAAGGCTAACCACTTTCGTATTCCGCCAATTTTTCAGGCCCATCCGGAGCCTCTAAGTACCTCAAAATTAGCTCCGAAGATTTCATAAGGCAAAAAGCAGAAATTGAAACTTGAATAACTTTTGAACCGGAAATGCTCTTGATCTGATTCTTTCACCAAAGTGTTTATTATTATGTCCTGAAGCTTCCCTTAAATTTTTGTCTCCTCACGCCTTCAAATTCATACCTGCTAAAAATAGCAGTTGAGCAGAAAAAGCAGAAAAGCAGTTCTGAAAGTTGGGAATTCTTCTTCGACGAAAAGGGTATCCAGAAATGCAAAAACATCTACAAAAAAAATCTAAATGAAAGTAAATATATTTTTGGGTGATGTAGGATTGCCCTTACACCACTGGATGCTCCTGCATCAGACACCCAGGGTAATTTGAAAAGTGACTCCGTCACTTCTCAGATGGTTGAGGAAAACCCAAATGGTCAACCTCTGCCTTGGACAACCAGGATGAATCTTCCACAGGCCTTCCTTTCCACTTCACCAGATATTCTTCATATTGCCTATTTCTGGTACTCCTTCCTACACGGCTATCCAAGATTTCTTCAATCTCCTCCTTTTCTGAAGTAGGTGCTGGAATACCGCACTGTTCCATTGCTGGTACTTCCTCTGCGCCACCCTCATGATATTCTATCAAATCTGCAATGTTGAACACAGGGGAAATGTTGAATCCATCTGGCAACTCTACCTCATATGCGTTCCCTGAATCATGCCTCTTCAAAATTTTACAGGGACCGAACTTCTTCATCTTCAATTTGTTATAGGTTCCTACTGGAAACCTTTCTTTCCTCAAGTGGACCATCACTTCATCACCAATCTGAAACTCCTTATACCTCCTCTTTTGATCTGCCTTAGCCTTATACTGCATATTCATCTTGTTAATGTGTTCTTTTACCTTCTCATGCATATTCTTGATGTGTTCTGCAAAGTCTTCAGCTTCAGCACTTGTCTTCTTCTCTTGGTCCATCTTCCTCAATTCTGGAGCAGTCCTAGGACTACTTCCATACACAATCTGGAACGGTGATCTACCAGTGCTTCTATTGACAGAATTGTTGTAAGCGAATTCTGCCTGGGGTAAGATCAAATCCCATCCCTTTGGTTTATCTCCTACCAAGCATCTCAGTAGGTTACCCAAACTCCTGTTCACAACTTCAGTCTGCCCATCAGTCTGGGGATGGTGTGCAGAACTAAACTTCAACTCTGTTTTCAACTTCTTCCACAAGGTCCTCCAAAAGTATCCAACAAATTTTGTGTCACGATCTGAGACTATACTCTTTGGCAAACCATGTAGCCTCACCACCTCTTTGAAGAACAAGTCAGCAATGTGGACTGCATCATGGGTCTTCTGGCATGGGATGAAATGTGCCATCTTCGAAAACCTATCAACCACCACAAATACTGAATCATTCCCTCTCTGTGTCCTTGGCAAACCAAGAACAAAGTCCATACTTATATCCTCCCACGACCTCTCTGGTACAGGTAAGGGCTGATACAACCCTGTATTCTGACTCACTCCTTTAGCCATTTGACATACCCTACAACTCTGCACAAACTTCTTCACATCTTGTGATAACTGAGGCCAATAATAATGCTCACTGATAATGGAAATGGTCTTATCCCGACCAAAATGTCCTGCCATTCCTCCACTGTGCTTCTCCTTTATCAGATTCTCCCTCATGGAACTCCTCGGAATACATAATTGACTTCCCTTAAACAACATGCCTTCTTGAATTAGGAAATCCAACCACTTTGTCCTGTCAACTGTAACAGGTTCCTTGCAAGCTTTCCAAGCCTCTGCAAAATCAGGATCATTCGGGTACAATGTCTTGAGTTCACTGAACCCAACCACCTCAATCTGCATTTCTATCAACAATGTATGCCTCCTACTTAAGGCATCTGCAACCCTATTTGACTTCCCACTCCTATGCTTTAAAACAAATGTATAACTCTGCAAAAATTCTACCCATTTCATATGCCTCTGATTTAATTTTCCCTGACTACTCAGGTACTGCAATGCTTGATGATCAGTATACATAACAAATTCCTTCGGCAACAAATAATGCCTCCATTTCTTTAATGCTTGAACTATTGCATAAAATTCTTGGTCATATACAGAGTACTTTCTCTTTGCATCATTTAACTTTTCACTGAAATAGGCAATGGGCTTACCTTCCTGGCTTAACACTGCTCCAATGGCACAACCACTGGCATCACAATCCACTTGAAACACCTTATTGAAATCCGGGAGAGCCAAAACAGGTTGTTCTGTCACCTTCTGCTTCAATAGATCAAAACTCCTTGCTGCTCCAGTGCTCCACTTGAACTCTTTTCTATCCCCTCTCATTGTTTCAGTTAGGGGTGCACAAATACTACTGAAGTTTCTAATAAACTTTCTGTAAAAACTGGCCAAACCATGGAAAGACCTCACCTCAGTAGTAGTTCTTGGGGTAGGCCATTCCAGAATAGCCTTCACCTTCTCTGGGTCCATCTTGAGACCTTCTGTCGAGACAACAAACCCCAAGTACACTAACTCCTTCTTCACAAAACTACACTTCTTCAGATTAATCAGCAATTTCTCTTCTCTTAACTTCTCAAAGACTCTACCAATATGCATTATATGCTCATCCAGTGACTTACTGAATATCAAAATATCATCTAAATACACAATAACAAAGCTTCCTAGGAACTCTTTCAGTACCTCGTTCATGAGCCGCATGAATGTGCTCGGTGCATTGGTTAGCCCAAAAGGCATGACTAACCACTCGTACAGGCCCTCTTTGGTCTTGAAGGCGGTCTTCCATTCATCTCCCTCTCGAATCCGAATCTGGTGATATCCACTCTTCAGATCAATCTTTGTGAAGTACTGAGCTCCACTCAAACAGTCCATCAGGTCATCCATCCTTGGCAGGGGAAATCTATACTTGATTGTTATCTTGTTTATGGCCCGAGAGTCTGTACACATCCTCCACTCCCCATCCTTCTTTGGTGCTAGTACTGCAGGTACTGCACATGGACTCAAACTCTCTCGAATCAAACCCTTTCTCAACAACTCCTCAACTTGTCTGTTTAACTCCTCATTTTCTGCAGGAGTCATTCTATGAGCTGCCTTATTCGGCAAACTGGCTCCTGGGATCAAGTCAATCTGATGATTGATCTTCCTCATTGGTGGTAAACCCTCAGGTACATTATCAGAAACAATATCCTGAAACTCATTCAATAACCCAGAAACTTCTACTGGAACCTTCTCACTACCCTCCTTATCCATTTTAGGAATCAATGCATAACACACACGCTCATGTTTTATGCCTTCTAAAAATTTCCTTCCATCGACATAACAAATTCTAGCACTACTGCATACCTTTTCTTCGGCCTTCTTCAGGGGTTTCAACTTATGGCGGACTCCACCCTTCATCAGGGAATAAGTGTTTGCATGGCCATCATGTACAGCTCGCCTGTCAAACTGCCACGGCCTTCCCAACAACATGTGACATGCATCCATGGGGATGATATCACAGAGTACCTCATCACGATAGCTTCCGATCTTGAACTTCACCAGGCACTGCTCATTGACTAGAACTTTGTGGTCTTTCTGCAACCAGGCAATCCGATATGGATGTGGATGCCTTTCCCTCTTCAGCTTCAACTTTGTAACCATTTCTTCTGACACTAGATTATCAGTGCTCCCACCATCAATAATGACATCACAACATTTGTCTTCACACTTGCACCTTGTGCGAAACAAATTCTTCCTCTGTTCTGGCTCCTTCTCTTCAGTCACCAAGGCTCTTCTAACCACTAGGGCTTCTCCCCTTTCAGCATCATCTGAATGCTCAGATTGAGCCTCCTCATCTACATGCACAACTCTTGCACGACCTTCTGGCCTTTTGTCTGTCCTTCCTTGGTATTGTGGACATTCATAGGCTCGATGCCCTTCTTCACCACATCGGAAACAAGTTCCTCTGAAACCACCTCTTCCAGGTCCTTGCCCAAATCTTCCTCGTCCTCTACCTCTTTGATCACCACCATTCTGATCACGTGGGCGGTAGAAGTTATCATTCCTCTGGCTTCGACTGGTACCCACATCTTCATTTTTCTTCTCATCCTCATTTCGGCTTCCAAAAGATCTTCCGCTACCCCTTCCGCTTTGACCTCCTCGTCCTTTTTGCTTGCTGTCAAATCTCTTGTTCAGCTTCTCTTCAACTCTCAGCGAAAATTGGTAAGCATCCTCAATGGTGGCCATTCTGACCAGGCTTAACTCCTCTTGAATGCTCGGCCGTAACCCATTAAGATAACGGGCTACCTTCTCCTTGTTGGCCTCTGCATGTCCCGTTCTGATGATCATCTTGTGAAAATCTTCTGTGTATTCTTTCACAGATCTACTTCCTTGCTTCAACCCTTGCAATTTCTTCAATAGATCTAACTCATAGTCCATTGGCATGAACTGCTTCTTCAGTTTCTCCACCATGCGATCCCATCTGGTGATCTTTCCCTTTTCTCTCTTATTTCTTTCTAGTTGGACCTCTTTCCACCAGATACTGGCATGGCCCTTTAGCTTTGTTTTTGCAAACTTAACCCGATCTGGGTCCTCTACTTCTTCATACTCAAAATACTCTTCCAACTCATTGATCCAATCAATCAACTCTTCCGGGTCTAGACTTCCGGAAAAACTGGGAACTTCTACTCTAGGTCTTTTTCCGATCTTCGAAATGGCCCTTATCAGCCGCATTTGATCTTGATCAATAGCTTCTTCTTCCTCTTCTACATCTGAATCTTCCACCTCTTCTTCATCCTCACTTTCTTCTCCCCTTCTCGGGTTTACCCCTCTTCTTAACTCTCTTTGTAATGCATTTATTTGTCTCTGGAGGGCTCTGAAACCCTCAGCCGCTAATGGATCTCTTCCACCAGCATTTCTGGCACCACCTCGCCTACCACGTGCCACTCTTGGAGGCATCTTGAATATCTTGAACCCACAACCACAGTCCTGGTGCGAACTGCCTCACGATCGGCGATCTGTCCACACGCTCAAGAAAACCCGCTCTGATACCACTTGATGAGGGTGCAACCCGAGACACAGAAAATCACACAGAAAAACTAACAAATCTTATTATTTTCAAAGTATGAAATTCCTACATGCAGAGGATCTCAAATCCTCCAGTTTTGCAATACATGCAAATTACAGAAAGAAACTACAGAAATTCCCCTATTCGCAGCATGCGATCTTCTTTCCCCAAAAACTGCCTAAAAGAAACAGTAACTCGCCCATAAATAGCCCGTTTCTTTGTTTGGAGCCAAAAACGGGATTCAAATTATGCACCAACTTTCGGAAGCCCTAACTCAAGATCTAACCGTCAGATCTTCAATGATAATACCTTTTCGGAAAGCTCTCGCGAAGATCTCTTGCCGGAAAGTGGGGCCTAAAGGCTAACCACTTTCGTATTCCGCCAATTTTTCAGGCCCATCCGGAGCCTCTAAGTACCTCAAAATTAGCTCCGAAGATTTCATAAGGCAAAAAGCAGAAATTGAAACTTGAATAACTTTTGAACCGGAAATGCTCTTGATCTGATTCTTTCACCAAAGTGTTTATTATTATGTCTTGAAGCTTCCCTTAAATTTTTGTCTCCTCACGCCTTCAAATTCATACCTGCTAAAAATAGCAGTTGAGCAGAAAAAGCAGAAAAGCAGTTCTGAAAGTTGGGAATTCTTCTTCGACGAAAAGGGTATCCAGAAATGCAAAAACATCTACAAAAAAAATCTAAATGAAAGTAAATATATTTTTGGGTGATGTAGGATTGCCCTTACACCACTGGATGCTCCTGCATCAATATATGGGATGTATCGTTTATTTTTTGGACATATATTTATATTAGGGATGTTTTGGAAATGATTTCTATCGTTTTATGTTTTTTTTACATTTTGGGCATGGTTGGGCATCCCACTTAAAAGAACTCATAATTAAAAAAACAGAAGCCTAGTTAGATTTTTTTAAATATGTTTTGTTGGGTCCCCACACTATTATTAACCTTAAACACCTTATTAAATCCTTCTTTCTTAGTTTGAATGATATTATTATTTTATCATATTTAGAAATTTTTATCACCACAAGTTGGAGAAAGAAGGGTAGAAGAAGTAAGTAAGTGTTATTATTATACTTTATAACTTCTTTTTTTATAATTGTACTATTATTTGTAATTGCATTTCCTCAATACAAAAAGAAAAGTGTTATTATTGTACTTTTTTAAAAGTGTGAAGTTTTTTCTGTTTTCTTTCTCTTATGCACATGCAAGTTATATTCCTTTTTTCCACATAACACTAAAACATGAGTAACATCAATGTGAGTGAACATGATGAGGAAATAGTTGGCATAAGCCAAATAAGAGTTTTAATTGGGCATTTATTAGGGTGTGGGAGTGGCATTGGTGAACTAGGACAACCACATAATCCATTGAGTGTCTTTTTACCCTCTTGAAACATTATGCTAAATGCCATTCTGATGTAGGGACATTTTGGCAAATTAACTATCATATAAATAAAGAAATCAAGACATGGAATGTGAGGCAATAGGAAGAAAAAGGACAATGCATAGGAGATAGTATTTTTTTTTTAAAAGGGAGGGAGTCGGGGATTTGAAGAGTTTCTTAAAAAAAGGAAACAAAAAGAAAAATGTAGAGAAGATGAATAGAGGAGATGCATGGCATAGGGAAAGAACTAGTGAAATGTTTGACAATATGCATCAAAGAAATTTTATTTTAAAAAAAATGTAATTAAACAACTAAATATATACATAACAGAGGAAGGAAGATGTACAATAGACAAAGGAGAGAAAATAGGTGCAACTAGGGAGAAAGAGAAGAAGAGGGATGTGGAAAATACTAAGAAAGAGGTGAATCTAGTTTTTTTTAATAGAAATAGAGAAAGTAGAGGTGTTAGAAGGCAATAGGGAAATGAAGAAAAACAAAGAAGAGAGGAGGGTGTTGTAATGGAAAGGAGGAATATAGTAATGTGTTTCAAGTGTGGAAGAGAATGTAGAGAAATTGAAGACATAAGAAGATTTGATTTTAATCATTTTGTGGGAATTTTTAAATAATTTCATTCTCTTGTAGTTGTTGTTTGTATTATGTAAAATTTTGGAATTGAAATTTGATATTGTGTATGAAATTGTATATGAATTTGTGTGTTTGTTGCTAGTTTTAGTTGCTTGATAAAAACCCAATTCTAGTATGCACCAATTGGTATCAAAGCATGTTGATTGTGTTCATGTCAAGGAGACTTCTAAGCAATTTATTGTGGAAAAGTGAAAAGAGATAATCTTGCAACTGCAAAGGACTAAAGTGGAGGCATGATACACACAGGATGGCCTAGGGTACCACAAGTTGGTGAAATTGTAGTGATATTGGTAGGTATCACAACAAGATTGGATGTTATAGAAGCAACATAGAGAAGAAAGATGTGTGTGGTGGATATTAATGAAGATGAAGAAGTGGAGGAAAGAGAAGAATATGAGGATGAAGAATTCAATGAACTGGGACATTTTTAAGAGAAATATCTAGACTCAACAATAAACCACAGGTTGACACACCATGTTATATTGAAATTTTAAATCCAAAAGAATGAATTGATTAGATATCTAAAATAGAAAAATATATGAATCAATGAAATATCCAAAGAATGTGAAATATGCATGTATGAAGTTGAAGGGACATCCATCTCTTGGATGGGAACATTGCAACAAATTGAAAGGAAAAGGGGAAGGAGAAGATTCGTTCACATGATAGAATGGTTATGAAATTGAAAACCAAATTCCTACTAGTAGATTACTATTTGGGTTTGTTTCATAAGTTGTAAAAAAAACTTAAAAATAAATGAACTCCCAAGAGTATATAGAATAATTCTATAGGATGAATATCAGGGTTGGAGATGTTGATGATAATGTTGAGAAGTTGTCAAGATATGACCATGGACTATGTTTATCAGTCTAGGATGCGATTAGTATGGTACAAACTCAAAGTGTGGAAGAAACATATCAATACACTTTAAAGGCTAAGGATAAATTAGTAAGAAAATGATAGAATACTAGAGGTATAGGCAACTTTTCTCATGGTAGAGGATAATTTAGTGGTGGGAGAGGATTAAAAAAAAACAAGGGGAAGAAAACACCTCTCAAAAAAGTAATTACAACTAAGGTACAAGAGGGAGAGGATACTATTCCAGGGGTAGATAAGATTACTGAAGAGAAAGGGGATATTTTGAAAGATGAAGAGGAAGAGGATTCAATGATACATGCTACTAATATGGAGAGACTAGTCATAGGGCATTTGAGTTTCCTCAAACATGGTAAAATAATGAGGAGGTAAAGAAGAAATAATTCATGTAGTGCAAGAAAAAGAAGAATGTGTGGCTTCACCAAAGTGTGGAGAAGAATTTGAGGAAGGAGAGTCCCTGATGTTGGGAAGAATATTGTTAAATACCGAAAAGGAAAAACAAGAACCTATTCAAAGGAGAAATTTTCTTAGAATAAAATGTAAATTCGATGGAAGGTGTTGTAAGGTGATTGTGGACAATGGAAGCAATGATAAATTAGTGTCATAAGATGTGGTGGAAAATTTGAAATTAAAAAATATGAAAAATCCAAGTTCCTAAAATTAAATTCTTAGTTGCAAAGGGGACATCAATTTTTGGTAAGTGAACAATGTCTAGTAATTTTTTTAGATTGGAAATTATAAAGATATTTGTTGTGATGTGATACATATGAACATATGTCATGTCCTATTGGAAAAACCTTGGGAATATGATAGAAAGGAAATAAATGATTGTAAGAAAAATACCTACAAGGTAATGAAAGATGGAAAAGAGTATACTTTGAACCCATTGAAAGATGAAGGGGAAGAAGTGAACAACAATCGAAGAGTTTGTTTGGTTTTTGGAAAATAATTTTTGAGAGGGATTAATAAGATAAAGTATGTTTTATTTCTTTCCTAAGCATATAGATATTAGGATAGCAGATAAAAGTGGTCAAATTCCATTAGAGATTTACAAATTTTTTGATGAATATGTTGACATGTTGATGAAGGAATTATTGGATGGGTTGCCATCTATAAGGAGTATTAGTCATTATATGATTTTTATACTTATCCAGTGAGTTTACCAAACAAGGAACCATATAGAATGACACACATTAAAAATGAGGATAAAATAGACAATTGTAGGAGTTCTTCGACAAGGGTCTAATAAGGGAATTTTGAGCCCATGTCTTGTATCAGTAGTATTGAAACCTAAAAAGGATGGATAATGGAGTTTGTTTACAAACTCAAGATCCATAAATAAGATCATAATAAATTTTATATTTCAAATACCATAGATGGATGATATGATGGATTATTTAAGTTGAGTCAAGTATTTCACCAAGATTGATTTAAGGAGTGGATATCATCAAATAAAAATTAAGGAAGGAGATGAATAGAAAAAAACATTCAAGAAAAATTATGGGTTGTATGAGTGGCTACTAATACCATTCAGGTTGACACATTCACCTAGCGCTTTTATGAGATTGAGGAATGAAGTTTTGAAACCATTCCTTGGTAAGTTTTTAATTGTATATTTGGATGACATTTTGATTTTTAATAAAATAAAAGACAAAAAATTATTGCATGTTAGGGTAGTTTTGCAAAGGTTGTTTAGGAAGAGAAGTTGTTAGTAAATCTATTTTTTAATGAAGAATGAATTAGTTTATCTTGGGTTTGTTGTTTCACAAAATGAACTGAAAATGGACCCAAAAAAGGTCAAGGTAATTGTAGATTGTCCCTCTTCAAAAGATATATTTGAGGAAAGGATTTTTCATGAATTAGAAATATTCTACAAAAAGTTTATAAAAAAAATCAATGGAATATATGAACCTATCACATAGACAATTAAGGGTGGTAGGAGAAAATTCAAGTGGACAACTTGAAAAGAGAAAAAAAATCAATTATTGAAAGGGAAGGTGGCATAACAACTAGTGTTGACATTTTGTAATTTTGATAAAGTGTTGTAGGAAGAGTATGATGCAAGTGGAACCACAATTGGAAGAGTTTTGAGTCAAGAAGGGAAACCCATTGCTTACTTCAGTGAGAAATTGAATGAAGCAAAAAATAAAATATTTAGTTTTCGATTAGTAATTTCATGTAATTTTGAAAGCACTTAGAAATTAGAGACATTAATTGTTACCAAGTTTTTTCTGTACTTATATCATTATGCACTATAATTCATAAACAACCAAGGCAAGTTAAGTCAAAAGCATATGAAGTGGGTAGATTTTTTTCAAAGCTATTCATTTGTTTTGAAACATAGAAGTGGCAAATCAAATAAGGTAGATGGCACACTAAGTAGAAGATGTCTAATGTTGGATGAGTTAAGAGTAAGGGTCATGGTTTTGATTCAATGAGAGAGTTATATGAAGAAGATTCATATTTCAAAGAAGCATGGGTAGCATGTAAGAACCCAATAGATAAGGATAGAACTCCATGGTTGGATTATTTCATATGTAAGAAGGATTGTTGTTTTAAGAGAAACAAATATACATACCTGAGGGATCCATGAGAGATAATTTGAGTAAAAATAAAGTGGATGTTAGAATTGTGAAACAAGCACAAAACCACGAGCCATAGGATCAAACAACAAACAAACACACCTTCCATGCAAGAGATTTGCAAATAATATGTGCAATATTCCTCAACAAGAAAAAACTATAGAAGCAAGAGACTCTCAAGAAGATATGAAAACTCTGGATAATTATAATGAGGGTTGAGTGCTTATAAGAGCAAAACCCTATATGAGAAAGGGATCTTATCATGACATGTGTCAACATCACTTGAGATGAGACATAATGATCTAATATTAGCTCAACTAATAAATCAAGAAAGAACTCCTAAGTTTAGCTTAAGTGCATGAGAATAAATTAGACAAATAATCAATTAAAGATTAATTAATTAATTATTAGCTAATGCATGATAACTCTAACATCCCCCTTAAGATGAACTTAGGGCGTACCTAAAAACCCTAAAAAAGAATGCATGATGGGTCCTGGAAAACAAGGCCAAGTAAGGTACCCATGTACAAACATAAGATCTCTATAATGTGGAGAAATAGGGAAAACCTCATAGGAAAAAATCCACTCCAAAAAGAGATGAAAACCAAGTGAAGGAATGAAGAAGCCTCCAAACAAGACAATATCCTAAAAAATTGGAACACGTAGAACATCCAGAAGCAAAAAGCTGTAGACTGCTATCGAAGATGACTGATAGGGTGCTAAATGAAGAACCTCTAGAAATAGGAATGCAAGAGTGTCCATATGGTAAATGATACATCTCATTGAAATGCATGTAACTAGCCACTGATGTATGCTACATTCGAAAGTACATAGGAACAAATATTGTATACATAGCTCACTCCAACACGAAACCAAGGAAGCATTAGCGCCAACAGTAGAAACCCCCCCATAATGCTGAAAAGGGAGAGGCATAATAGGAACACATAAACTATGTGTAACCAAAAAATGCATGTAGGAGAAACAACCAACAAATAAAAGGGTATGCAAACTAATGCACTGGTGCAGGAGCACACCTTGGCTAACCTCCATTTTTGTTATTTTGGCTTGTACTTGACTCTAGCCAAGTCATGAAGTTTGTTTGCTTTCAGACCTTAGAAGGTCATTTCTTTTGTGGGCTAGGTGAGTTAGTCATTAGGACTAAGGTCACACATTTAGCCATTGTTAGTAGTTTATGTTATCTTAAGGTTAGTTGTCTAGGGGAGATTAGATTCTTAAAGTTGTTCTAAACACTTAATGCAGTTGTAAAGATGCCTTAAGGCCATTCAATGAGTTGGTTCCTCAAAATCTAGAGGGAATGGTGGTCCTAAGAAATAGGATCAAGGCATGAAGAAAGATGACAAATGTTGTAAGGAAGTTAGCATGGCAACCTTGGCAATTATTGTAGTTGCTGCATGCAACTCGGTTGCCTTTGGATTCCCTTGAGAATAGGAAGTGGGAGATTGGCCAACAAGCCCTAGAATCATGGAGTGGGCATCTAATATGACCCGAGACTCAAATCTCATGCTAAGGATGCAGTTATGTTATTTGTAATTAGTTTTTAAAGTGAAATACAGAGCTCTGCAATTCTATGTTTGTGTGAACACTAAGCATATAGTGTGACAGTGATAGAATACTGGTTAAATTTTTTTGATTTGATGTTAGGTTTGTGTTCATAGGATAGTAATAAGGCTTTTCCTTTCTGTAAGCATGTTGATTTGAGCTGAGTTAGTGTCTAGGTTAAATAGGTTAAGGTTTAAGGGTTTTACTGGTCCTGTCTTGACCAGTTTGTCTTTGAATGGCTCCCCCATGAAATCTAGTCATGGGGTTTTCCTGAGGATAGATGGAAGTGTTAGGGGAGCCATTGATTTGTACATATGTAGTGTTAGAAGTCATGAAGAGTCGAGCAAATGATTTTAATGTCAAGTCCTAGGCGAGCTTAGAGTGCCCGGTTAGAGGTATGACAATGAAGAATTGAGTAATTTAGGCAGGGGATGGAAGTACAGTACAGAACAAGTATAGTTCCAAGTAGGGTATAGATATATCCTAACATGTTAGAAGGATTGAGTTTCTATCATTCCATTAGACTAAGTTTTGAGTAAGAAATCAGTGAGGTCCTAGGAAATAGGTCTTTTAGCCTATTTGGCCTAGATTGTAGGAAACCAGTGTACGAAGGCCATTAGGCTTCAAAGCCTTCAGGATCTTTCACAAAATCCAAAAGGCTATCTGAATGTGGGATTAGATTTTCCACTTGTTTGGAAAGTTCTGCAAGAAAAGGGAAAAAGATCTCTGGTAAAGACTACAAGGAAATAGGACGAATTAGGCCTCCTCATGGTGAAATCTTGAAACCGATGAAGAAAGGCTTGAAGATCCTTCTTAATGGATCCAAATGGAAGAAAATGGAATGTTGACATGATGATAGGTACCCCTGCAGAGAATTACATGAATGGTGAATAGTTGGCACTTAGAGTTTGCTAAGTAAGGGTACAAACAATGAAGAAGTTAAATGGTGTTAGTCCTCTAAGGTGAAGCACAAGGGATAGAACTCTTAGAACAAAGTTAATATTGGACTTAGTTAATCATCTAAGCCAATCAGGACCTAGAGGAGACTAGGTTCCTAGAAGAGACAAGCTGGGTCTCTTAGTTGCAGTGCAGGCAAGCCTTAGAACACTCACATCATATTGGTATCAGAGCCTGTTTTTGATCAGGCTTGTGGTGGATGCTACAGCCTACTAAATTAGTGGGAGAGAATAGACCAGAGGAAGACACAACCATGGTGACTAATGCTGAGTTAGCCAAGAAGGTAGAAGAACAAGAAGAAGACAACAAGTCACTGAGAGAAAGATTGGCTCAGATGGAACAACTCTTGGATGAAGTCCAAGAAAAGGCAAACAAGGTAAAGGACAAAATTGATCAAAAGGAAGAGGAAGAAGCAAGGGAAAAGGAATTAGAGTTGGAGGAGGAATCACCAACACCTAACCCTGTTCTTCCTGAAGAGCCATTCTTAAAGGCACTAAAGGCATTGAGTGGCAAAGCTTTGGAAGGTGTGCCACTATTTAGTGGACAAATGGATCCAGATTCGGTTGTGGATTGGGTAGACAACATTGAGAACCATTTTGAGTGTGATGGTATCTTAGAGGCACAAAAAGTTATGGTGGCCAAGTCTAGACTAAGAGGTTCAGCTCTTACTTGGTGGAAGTTTGTGCAAAACGAAAGAGAAAAGGATGGAAAAGGTCCTATAGTCACCTGGAAGGGCATGGTAAACAAAGTGAAGCAGACCTACCTTCCTGATGACTATGAAGTTCAGTTGCATAGAAGGAGACACAATCTAAGACAAAAAGATTTAGATGTCCAAGCCTACACCGAGGAGTTTCAAAAGCTATGTTTGAGATCCAAAGTAGTAGAAGATGGAAGCATTAAGCTTGCAAGGTACTTGAATGGCCTCAAATGGTCTATTCAAGAGGAAATGAGTCTAGTGAACTTCAAAACCATTCACCAATGCTATCAAATGGCCTTGAAGATAGAAGAGAAAAGCAAGAGAAAGCAAGACCAAACCTCTAAAGGTAAAGGTAAAAGCAAGGATAGTAGAGGACAAAGAGGTCGCTATGGTGGAAGAAGTTCTGAAACAAAAACTCAAGGAGACATAAAATCCAGTGAGCAACAAGAAGGAAGCTCAAGTAGAGGTGGTAGAGGAAGGAGTTCTAACTCTGGCTCTAGAGGAAGAAATGGTGGACAAGGAGGAAGAGGCAACTACTTTGCCAATATGAAATGTTATCATTGCAATCAAATGGGGCACCCTGCCTATAGATGTCTAGAGAAAGGTGGTTCTTCACATGGAGGTGACAAGAGAACTAACCTAGTTCATGAGGAATCAAATGTAGTAGAGAAGCAATATGAGATTTCATTAAATTCTGAGGAAGGTGAGAACCTCATGATGAGGAGAACTTTGATTAAGGAGCCGGTGAAGGAGGAGCCAAGCCAAAAGAGGTCTTTATTTAGGATAAAGTGAAAGATGATGGGGAAAGTATGTAGAGTCATCATTGACTCAGGTTCTACTGATAATATTGTGTCAAAGGAAGCAGTCAGCAAACTAAAGTTGACAAGGATACCCCACACCAATCCATACAAGGTCACTTGGCTCAATAAAGGACAACATGTGTTAGTGAATGAACAAGCATGGGTGGAGTTCTCAATTGGAAGGTATAAAGACAAAGTATTGTGTGATGTGCTACCTATGGATGCATGTCATTTGCTCCTAGGTAGACCATGGCAATTTGATCGTCAAGCTATACATGATGGAGGAAAGAATTCTTATTCTTTCAAGAAAGACAATGTGACCTTCAAAATACAGTCACTGTTGGAAGATGTTGAGGTGAAGACAACAAGTTCAAATGTTCTTATGGTGGGTGAAAAAGAATTCTTTCAAGCTTTGGAAGAAGGAGAAGGAGTTGGTTATGCATTGGTGCTAAGACCAAGAGAGGGAGATGAAGGCAAGGTGACCAAGAAGACAGAGTTACCAAAGGAGATCCAAATCATGTTGCAGACTTACCAAGGTATAGTGAGTGATGGACAACCATCAACCCTACCCCCTAAAAGAGCCATAAGTCATAGGATAGACCTTATCCCAGGAGCTACCCTTCCCAATAAGGCAACTTACAAAATGACCCCTCAACAAAATGAGGAAATTGCTAGGAAAATACAAGAACTCCTAAACCAAGGTCTCATTAAAAAGAGCATTAGTCCATGTGTCGTACCCACTGTCCTAGCACCTAAGAAGGGAGGAGATTGGAGGCTTTGTATTGATTCAAGGGCTATTAATAGGATAACCATAAGGTATAGGTTCCCTATTCCTAAAATAGAAGACCTAAGGATTGTCTAGGTGGAGCTAAGTACTATAGCAAGATAGACTTAAAAAGTGGCTATCACCAAATAAGAATACATGAAGGAGATGAGTGGAAAACAGCCTTCAAAACTAATGAGGGTCTATATGAGTGGCTTGTTATGCCCTTTGGATTATCTAATGCCCCCTCCACATTCATGAGGCTCATGAATGAAGTCCTCAAAGACTACATAGGAAAATTTTTGGTAGTATATCTAGATGATATACTGATTTTTAGCAAGACAAGGAGTGAGCATCTAGAACATCTTGAGATTGTTTTCAAGAAGCTACATGAGGAGAAGCTGATGATCAACTTGGAGAAGTGTGAGTTCATCAAAATAGAGCTAGTGTACCTTGGATTTGTCCTATCACATGGAAATTTGAAAATGGACCAAAGCAAAGTGGAGGCTATCATGAATTGGCCTACTCCAAGGACAACAATAGAGGTAAGGGAGTTTTCATGGCCTTGCACAATATTATAGGAAATTTATAAGGCATTTTAGTGCAATTTGTGCTCCTATGTTGGATACTATTAAGGGAGGCATGAAGACCAAATTTGTATGGAATGAGCATGCTAAGAAGAGCTTTGAGTTGTTGAAGGAAAAGATATCTACCCAACTTGTTTTGGTGCTAACAAGCTTTGAGAAGCTTTTCACCATTGAGTGTGATGCTAGCAATGTGGCAATTGGGGCTGTTCTAAGCCAAGAGGGTAGACCGGTGGCTTTTCATTCAAAAAAGTTAAGTGAAGCCAAAAAGAAGTACTCTTCTTATGACCTTGAGCTGTATGCATTGGTTCAAACTCTAAGGAAGTGGAGGCACTACTTGCTTCCCAAGGAATTCATTGTATATTCAGACAATCAAGCACTTAGTTTCCTAAATTCACAAGAAAAGTTGAGCCACAAGCATATGAAGTGGGTTGAGTATCTACAAGCTTACACCTTCAATATCAAGCACAAGAAAGGTGTCCTCAATAAAGTAGCGGATGCATTGTCAAGAAGAGCTCTCACAATTCATGAAATTCAGTTGAAGAGCATGGGAATAGATCACTTCAAGGATTTATATGCTGATGATGAAGATTTTGCAAATGTTTATAAGGTATGTGCTGAATACAAGAATCATTTTCATAGTAAATATGCTGAGTATACTTTGCAAAGTGATCTATTGTTTAAGGGGAATTAATTATGTGTTCCTAGAGGCTCCATTAGAGAGAACTTGATACAAGAAAAGCATAATGGTGCTTTGAGTGGTCATTTTGGGATCACTAAGACTCAAGAACTTGTTCAAAGGTTCTATTATTGACCTAAGATGAATCTTGATGTTAGGAGGTATGTGGAAAGTTGTTTAGTATGTCAAAAGGAAAAGGGCACTTCTTCAAATACAGGCCTTTACCAACCATTACCTATTCCTACTAGGACATGGGAATGTTTGAGTATGGATTTTGTAGTTGGGTTACCCAAGACAAGGCAAGGCATGGATAGTGTTTATGTGGTGGTGGATAGGTTCAGCAAGATGGCTCACTTCATACCATGTAAGACCACACATGATGCTAGTCAAATAGCCTCTCTCTTCTTCAAAGAGATAGTAATAATCCATCGGTTACCTATCAGCATTGTATCAGACAGAGACACTAAATTCATGAGTCATTTTTGGAAGACTCTTTGGCAAAGGTTGGGCACTAATTTGTCCTTTGGATCAGCCTACCATCCCCAAACTGATGGTCAGACCGAGGTTGTTAATAGAAGCCTTGGAAATCTACTGAGGTGTTTGACCAAGGATTATGGGCAACAATGGGATCAGTTGATTGGGCATGCTAAATATGCCTACAATGATACTATAAATAGATCCACAGGGAAGAGTCCCTTTGAAATAGTCTATGGACTACATCTTAGAGGAGTTTATGAGTTGAGAGATTTGAAGGATGGAGTGAAGGGAAGTGGATATGCTCATGACTTTGCATATGCTATGCAGGAGATACATGATACAGTGAGGAAGACTTTGACAGAGAACACCATCAAACATAAAACCAAGGTGGATGAGCAGAGGAGAATAGTACAATTCAATGTGGGTGACTTGGTTATGGTGCATCTTAACAAATCAAGACTTCAAAAGGGAGATCCTCACAAGTTGCAGATGAGGAGGATAGGTCCTTGTCCTATCTTAGCTAAGTATGGTGATAATGCTTTCAAAGTTGAGCTACCGGATGACAGTGGACTGTCCCCTATCTTCAACATTGCAGACTTAGTTCATTATAAAGGACCACAACAAGACATGGATCAGAACCTTCATGAAGTGATCAAAGATGTGGAAAACCTACACTTATCTACTGCTACAGTCACATGAATTGACAACATATTGGACACAAGGATCTACAAATAGACTAGAACCAAAGCCTACAAGGAACACTTGATCAAGAAACATGGTCAAGCTGATGCTGATGCAGTATGGATAAAGGAAGCAGAGTTCAAGAAGATGCGGATTGATCCAAGCATCCTCAATCCAAGTGTGGATTGAACTTTCTATTTTGGGGAGGATGGTGCAAGAGCACACCTTGGCTAATCTCCATTTTTGTTATTTTGGCTTGTACTTGACTCTAGCCAAGTCAGAAAGTTTGTTTGCTTTCAGACCTTAGAAGGTCATTGCTTTTGTGGGCTAGGTAAGTTAGTCATTAGGACTAAGGTCACACATTTAGCCATTGTTAGTAGTTTATGTTATCTTAAGGTTAGTTGTCTAGGGGTGATTAGATTCTTAAAGTTGTTCTAAACACTTAATGCAGTTGTAAAGATGCCTTAAGGCCATTCAATGAGTTGGTTCCTCAAAATCTAGAGGGAATGGTGGTCCTAAGAAATAGGATCAAGGCATGAAGAAAGATGACAAATGTTGTAAGGAAGTTAGCATGGCAACCTTGGCAATTATTGTAGTTGCTGCATGCAACTCGGTTGCCTTTGGATTCCCTTGAGAATAGGAAGTGGGAGATCAGCCAACAAGCCCTAGAATAATGGAGTGGGCATCTAATATGACCCAAGACTGAAATCTCATGTCGAGGATGTAGTTATGTTATTTGTAATTAGTTTTTGAAGTGAAATACAGAGCTTTGCAATTTTGTGTTTGTGTGAACACTGAGCATATAGTGTGACAGTGATAGAATACTGGTTAAAATGTTTTGATTTGATGTTAGGTTTGTGTTCATAGGATAGTAATAAGGCTTTTCCTTTCTATAAGCATGTTGATTTGAGCTGAGTTAGTGTCTAGGTTAAATAGGTTAAGGTTTAAGGGTTTTACTGGTCCTATCTTGACTAGTTTGTCTTTGAATAGCTCCCCCATGAAATCTAGTCACGGGGTTTTCCTGAGGATAGATGGAAGTGTTAGGGAAGCCATTGGTATGTACATATGTAGTGTTAGAAGTCATGAAGAGTCGAGCAAATGGTTTTAATGTCAAGTCCTAGGCGAGCTTAGAGTGCCCAGTTAGAGGTTTGACATTGAAGAATTGAGTAATTTAGGCAGGGGATGGAAGTACAGTTCTAGGTAGGGTATAGATATATCCTAACATGTTAGAAGGATTGAGTTTCTATCATTCCATTAGACTGAGTTTTGAGTAAGAAATTAGTGAGGTCCTAGGAAATAGGTCTTTTAGCCTATTTGGCCTAGATTGTAGGAAACCAGTGTATGGAGGCCATCAAGCTTCAAAGCCTGCAGGATCTTTCACAAAATCCAAAAGGCTATCTGAATGTGGGATTAGATTTTCCACTTGTTTGGAAAGTTTTGCAAGAAAAGGGGAAAAGATCTCTGGTAAAGACTACAAGGAAATAGGCCGAATTAGGCCTCCTCATGGTGAAATCTTGAAACCGATGAAGAAAGGCTTGAAGATCCTTCTCAATGGATCCAAATGGGAGAAAATAGAATGTTGACATGATGATAGGTACCCCTGCAGAGAATTACATGAATGGTGAATAGTTGGCACTTAGAGTTTGCTAAGTAAGGGTACAAAGAGTGAAGAAGTTAAATGGTGTTAGTCCTCTAAGATGAAGCACAAGGGATAGAACTCTTAGAACAGAGTTAAGATTGGACTTAGTTAATCATCTAAGCCAATCAGGACCTAGAGGAGACTAGGTTCCTAGAAGAGACAAACTGGGTCTCTTAGTTGTAGTGCAAGCAAGCCTTGGAACACTCACATCATGCACACACGTGAGGCAAGAATCAACAAGATTCATTATTGTCATGGAAGGGACACTCACTTGACAAAGGTGTGATGGCAAACAAAGGCAAAATATCAAACCCCCCATGGCACTTTATATCATAGTGTGAATACAATAGGCACAACAAGATGCATGAAATCTCCAAAAACAATACACCGAATGGCACTTTATCTTAGTGTGTCTACAAAAGAGAACATGCATGAAAAAGATGTCTACAATTCTCAAA
Source organism: Sequoiadendron giganteum (assembly GCA_007115665.2). NCBI lineage: Eukaryota > Viridiplantae > Streptophyta > Pinopsida > Cupressales > Cupressaceae > Sequoiadendron > Sequoiadendron giganteum. The sequence goes on along the minus strand of CM021101.1, from coordinate 184,089,194 downwards.
TAGGATAGAATACTAGAAATACATATATAACAGCCAAAATGAGTCATCCCATGTAAAAACCAAGTTTCCAAGATCTAAAACATCCAAGTAATTCACTAGAGTGCGAAAACACAAAAAAATGAATAGAATATACCTAGAGAACAATCTGGAAAAATTGCATGGATGGAACTAAAGAGCTCCAAATGAAGGTTCTAATAGAGCTAGAATCGCGAAAAATGGAGAAACTGGTCAAAAGTTACAAGCTCAGGACTAAAAATAGAACCTCTAACTTCAATAGGTTGTAGAATGTACTAGAAGCAAAAGAAAAAAGCAATGAGACCAACACCACTGGAAATTTGGCGAAACTAGCTTTCTGACAATATCTCATTTGCCAAAAAACAATATTGTATGCCCAAGTTATGGCTAAAAGAAAAAAACACCCCTTTTAGAGCACAAAGGGGGTCAAAGGGGCCATATGGTATAGTCCATACCACTAACATCAGTGGAATATTCTCTGCATGTGGAAAAAAAATTCGATCCCCTGTCGCTAGAAAAAATTTTTTGGCACCTTGCATGAAAAACCAATAAACGGAATATGCCAAATTCCAGAATATTCTGGTCGATGTTGTGAAGAATTTTCGACACCAAAAAAATAGAAATGGCTAGGAAAAATCGTCGTTTTGGGAAAAACGTGCCAACAAAAAAAATGATGATCACAGGAATATTCTACCATAACCGAAAAAATGTGCATCATTGGGAAAGCTCTGGCAGGAAAATTGTGCCAGGAAAGATTGTAGTTCACTAGCATGTGGAAAATGTCATTGCCAAAAGCAAAAACCATTGTCGGGGAAAGAAAAAGAAAATGCAAATGGGAAAATGGGTTGCCGGTGGAAAAATAATGGCCACCGACATAATTTTGGGAGCCACTGGTTGGTATGGGTGGGGCCTGCAAGCCTGCCATGGTAGGTACCTGCGGTACCTTCCCTCATAAATGCTTCCAATTACAATTTTTCAGATTTCTAATCCACCCCCCAAAAAAAATAGATCAACCTTTTTTATAAAAAAATTTCAAATTTTTAAAAAATGAATGAATTTTTTTTTTAAATGTTGGAACCTCATTTAATTCTTTGCATTTTTTTCTCGAATGACATGTAGGAATCCGTACAGGGGCCTGTACAAAAAAAAATTGCCTTATAAACTCTCGACACCGATTTTGGCGATTTGACAAGCGATCTTAAGGCTTTTGGGCCTTTTGAGTGTGATGGTGACATCTGTTTCACACCAAAATGCACCGAAATTGCAGCTACCTTTCGGATTTGGAAACAAAACAACCACTTCAAACCTTTGTAGATCTAGTGTCAAGAATTGAAATCAGGTGAAACAAAATCCAAATTTGACTTTCTCGACAACTCTAAATCCAACGGCGAGGTCATTTTCACATAAAAATGCACCAAAAAATGCCCACCTCCAAAATTTACAAAAAAAGCAAAGGGGATTCAGATCTGAATCCTATAACCCTCATTGAAGAAAGAAAATCTCATAAATCGAGAAGGGGTTTGTTGAATCCATGTTCTGATACCATGTTAGAATTGTAAAACAAGCACAAAACCACGAGCCACATGATCAAACAACATATAAATACACCTTCCATGTAAGAGATCTGCAAACAATATGTGCAATATTCTTCAACAAGAAAATCTACGAAAGTAAGAGACTCTCAAGAAGATATGAAAGCTCCATATAATTACAATGAAGGTTGAGTGCTTATAAGAGAAAAACCCTAGATGAGAAAGGGATCAGATCATGACATGTGTCAACATCACATGAGATGAGACATAATGATCTAATATTATCTCTTGACTAATAAAGCATAAAAACACTCCTAAGTTTAGCTTAAGTGAATGGGAATAAATTAGACTACTAATCAATTAAAGATTAATTAATTATTAGCTAATGCATGATAACTCTAACAGTGGAGGTCTTGGTTGGAAGTTTGGAGTAGATAAGACATTGAAACAACTGATTGAATGCTATTGTTGGCAAAAATGAATGTTGATGTGAAGAACATAGTACAAATTTATATATTTTGTCAACATGCAAAGGGAACAAGTTAGAATATAGGTTTGTACCAACCATTGCCTATACTAGAAAGACCTTGGGAGGATGTAAGTATGTATTTTTTCTTCGAATACCAAGGACCCAAAGAGGAAGTAGTTAAGTTGCATAGATTACCAAAGAGTATTGTTTTATATAGGGACACAAAAATTGTTGGCCACTTTTGGCATACTTTATGGAAGAAGTTGAGTATATAATTGGAATTTAGTTTAGCTTATCATCCACAAACTAATGGATAGATAGAAGTTGTGAATATAAGTCTTGGTATTTTTTAAGATATTTGATAGGGGACAAACCAAATCAATGGGTATCATTTTGGTACAAGTAGAATTTACATATAATACTCAGGTAATAAGAGTGTAGAGAAGAGCCCTTTCCAAATTTTTATGGTTATAGCCCAAGATAACTAGATGAATTAAGAGATACAAATGATTTGGGAAGGAGAAGTATTTTAAAAAAAGGTTTTTTAATTATCTACAAGAGTTTCATAAGGAGGTTAAAAAAACCTTGAAAGGAGAGCCATGAAATATAATAAACGTGCTAATGTGAAAAGTAGAGAGGAGGATTTCAAGGTTGGCGATCTATTTTTGGCACATTTGAGAAAGTAAATATTTCCTTAGGGAACATACATTAATTTTAAGTGGAAGAATATAGGACCATATAAAGTGTTGAAAATTTTATCCATTTCCTATGAAATTGAACTTCTAGTAGGAATAGAAATTTCCAAAAAAATTGATGTTGTTGATTTGTATAGATACTATTAAGGGGAAACGGGTGGACAAGGGAATAAAATTTAAATTTGTAGGATGAACACTTGGATGCAATAATTTCTTGAGAATAAATTAGAAGAGGTAGAAAAAATAGTAGATTCCCAAGTGATCAAAAGAACAAGGGACAAAGTATAAAGAAACTGCTAATGAATCAACCCTTGAATTTAGTTCTCTAGGGATCGCCTCTATTGAAAAGGAATCAAAACATTCAATAGAATCCCATACATTATTCCTATAGTGTCTGAGTCTTTCATTTTTTACAGTAAATATTTTTTGCACCTACTTGACAATTAGCTCTGCATCTCCTAAAACTTTGAGCATCTTAATCCCCATATTTCTCGCCTCAACCAACCTTGGTAATAGAGCTTCATATTGTATCGTATTATTAGTGTTCACAAACTCCAGTTTGTAAGAAAAAATGGAATTTTTCACTTGAAGGAGAGATGAGCACTATGCACACTCCCAATCCATCATCTAGAGTTCTTAATTTGAATATAGACCAATAGTATTAGCTTCTTTGTCTTCATCCGAGAAAAGCATATAGTTTCCAAATTCAGATTCTTGTAATAAAATTTGTGCCTTGGGATCTTTTGATTTCAACACTGTTATCATGCTCGGGTTCTAAGCACACATTCTTACTCCCAACAGGTATGGTAGCATAGGACCAATCCAACTAGATCTCGCCTCCCAAGTCTTTACAAAAAATAATACTCATGAGCATACCATAGGTAGTAGGTATATTGGCCACTAGAATTGTGAGCTTGAGTCTTTTGTTCGGATGAGCTGCAAGAGCAACTTGTGCATCTTTAATTTTCCCAATCAGGGGGATTTGCTTAGATCCATGAAGTAGCATTTTCCAAACATCTTAGTTAAATTCAATCCCAAGGCATGAGAAGTTTGTGCAGGCATAACGTTGTCAGAAGCACCAGAATCAATGATATAGTTATTCAACCTAAACCCATTGATGAATAGTGATACATAGAAATTATTTGCTTTATCCTGAAAGGAGCATGATGAGGATGTTTTACTATTGGATGCTATATTAGCAGTTGAGTCTTGAGAACTAATCATTTTTCCATCTAAACCCAAATGGGACTTAGACTGTCCTGGCCTAACATATTCGATTAGTCTATCTAACTCTTTAGGATTCATACACAAATATTTTTCTTGTGAAATTTGTACCTTAGAGTTTTTATAGAATTCAACAATATCAAAAGTTCCAGTAGACATTTTAGCATGTAACACATTTGAGGATTTGAGAGAATATTTTGTAACTATGTGTGACACATTTTTACTCTTTGAAATGGCAGTAGCTTTAGTAAGAAAAACTTTCAAAGAGTTTTGAGTACCTTTTGATTAGTGTTTTGTTGACCTCTTGTGACAGCAGCATAGGTGAGCTCATCTAGATTGATGTAGATGTCTCCTCCTCTATCATCCTTAGGTTTGTATTCAAGGTACCCATTCACAGAGTCACCATATTGATTAGAATAATTACCTTCTTCAGTAACATTCTCAATGACTTCCTTCATTGTAGTTAATTACATAAATATGTTCATCTTAGGACATTCTGACCCATCATGATCAGATGTAAGGTAAAAAGCGTACATATTCTTCTTGTTGTCTTTCAGAGGAGCCTCTATCACCAACCTTTATTGAGTTAGAGTGGAAGAGTCTTATTACCGAGCTGAAAATTTTTTCTCCTTGAGATATCCTGATAAGGCTGGGTACTTTTAGGTAACTGTCTTTTAAGAGCAATAATAGCATTTTCCAGCCTTTGTATCATAGGGTCTGACGAAGTAGTTGGTTTCAACATGATTTATTCGAATGCATCTCTCTTTCCCATTTTCTTCCTATGATGAAATCATCTTTTAATTCTATAGCAAGTATTTATGTAGCCTCCAATGTATTCACAGGTCCCCCTTTTAGAAGTAGGCCAATATTAGAATGTTGTGAATTAATAAAGAAACATTTATGTGTCTCCTGAGATGGTCTTTTCACAACATCATCTGGCTCACTAGCTTGTTAAACTTGGCTACAAATTCTCTCATAGGATCACTCATTTCCTTCTTCAACTGTGTGACCTGTGCTATCAAGGAAAGATCATCATCAACTTTTAAATCTGCTTTCAAATTTACTCCTCATAGTGGTCTAATTGTCAATAGAACCACGTGGTAACTGGTAGAGCCATTGTGATACAACATCCACTAAAGATTCTACAAATATCCTAACCGCTACATCTTCCTCTTGGAGCCCAAGCACACCACAGGCTATAAAGAAAGCTTCAATATGCTCCTCCAATGAAATCTTCCCATCACCTCTGAACTTGGGTAAGTTTTTGCGGAAGCCCTTTGGTAGGTCATGTAGATTATTCTATAGTCTCAAAGGACCAATACCAGCTCCCCAAGGGACAAGTGGTTGATTAGCCATATTATGAGGGAAATTTGTTAGATTTTTGAATAACACGAGCCATAGGATCAAACAATGAACAAAACACCTTCCACCCAAGAGCTCTACAAAAGAAAGATTTGCTATTTCTCAAAAGGAAAATACATATAGGATGATTAATTACAAGAGAGAATGAATGCTTTATAAGAGCAACCCTAATGATAAAAAGGATTAGATCATGACAAGTGTCAACATCTTGTGTGATGAGATGAATTGATCTAATATTAGCTCTGTAGTTAACATAAATAAAGCATTGAGTTAACTACTAAAGCATAATTAGAGTAATTAATTATTCTTGATGGCTTAACAACTATTTCCTTGGTGGAATCATGATCTTATTGTTCATGTGGCTATTTCAAGGTTGCATGTTCCTATTATTTCCCAATCTTACCTATTTAATTTTGGAACATAATTCCATACCACCCATATTTCTTTAAATTTTAAATATATATTTTAACTACTAATTTAAATATATAATATTTTGAAATGAAAACAAAAATAAAATAATTTTCAATTTAATTGTAAGGCCCTACAAAACTTGTTATTTTTCCCCCTACATGTGAAGAGTATAATTGACCAAATAGTTGTTGGATGAGATGTTTTTGTTTGCTACTGAAACAATTTATTAGTGGGGACATGATCATAGATGGTGTCCAATGGATATTTTTTGTCTACCAACCTTTGGTATGATTACAAGCTTGTATTTTGGTGGTGAGGTTTTTCACCCAAAAGGAGGTTTCCCCACATATATCATTATTCTTGAGGTTTGAGGTTTTTATTGGTGCACTATTATTTTTATTTTCATACATTCTATCATTGTTAATGATGTTTTCAACAGTAAGGATGAATAGCTTTTACTATTTTTTACTTGAATTATGAACATTTTTTATTGAATTGATGGCTTAACAACTATTTTCTTGGTGGAATCATGATCTTGTTGTTTGTGGATCTTTCAAATCCGTGTGTTCTATTATTTCTAATCTTACCGATTTAATTTTCAAACATAATTCCATACCACCCATTTCTTAAAAATTATAAATATATATTTTAAACCTAAAAAAAAACAAAAATAAAATAACTCTCAATCAAACTGTAAGACCCTACAAAACCTATGTTTTTTCCCTCACTTATGAAGAGTATAATTGGCCATATCTTCGTTGGAGGAGATGTTTTTGTTTGCTGCTAAAATAGTTCATTAGTGGAGTGCCCAATGGATTTTTATTTTTTTTTGTCTTCCTGACTATTGTACTGTCAATTCTATGTTAGTTATTGTATGCATATTTGGTGATCTTGAGACTATGGAATTCATGGTTAAATTGTACCTGTTTTCCTGCAAGATTAAATAATAAACATAATATGCCAGGTGAGGTAAATGTAAACACATGTGACATTTTCCACTGTTGTTGAAATAGACAGGGTGGGCTGGAAGCATGAGTTAGATTTTGAAATTATTTGGAGATTTTTTCTCTGACCCCAAAGTGATAGGTCATATGACAGAGACTTTTGAATGCAGAAAAACAGTAAGTATGAGGTATCACAGCACTGAAAGTGGTTGGTCATATGTGTAAGGAAGCAAAGGTGTGCGGAATCGCTTCCTACGCTAATCTTGAGAGAACGATTATGCAAATTTCAACTTAACTGATTACAGGAATCTCAAGAAACATACAAGAACATGAATAAAACAATGAACACATAAGACAATGATTATCGTGGGGAAAACCCTTACGGGAGAAAAACCCCACCCTCTAAAACATAATGTATTATCAAATCAAAGAAGATTACAATACACTTGCAATGCAAGTTCTTACAAGAGCATCACCTCAACTCAAGCTTGGAAAGACACCACTAGCATCCTTCTAGCACCCAGCCTTGCAAACAAAACTCCATTATGTAAACTCCTCCCCAAGCCCTCCTTATATAGTGATTTACAACCTGGAAACCATTTGTGGTTTTACAAAACCATGGGCTTAACCACCATGCCACATGTTGCCCATTTTTGACATTTACATTTCCAAGATGGAAAAACAACCAGGTTAAAATAGTAATCCCGTCCATAATTTTGTCTTCTAGTTTAGACCCCCATAAAAGACATAAAACAAATTAACTATGCTCTAAAAATGGCCCTCCTATATTCTACTAAGGACAAGGCACCTTTTAACAACTCGTACACCTTTTTCCAATGCATAAACATGTGGAAAACTGCCACAAACAAATTCTGTAATTTTTCTGGAAAAGGCTTGCAAGGTTGAAACATATTTTTCAACAATATGGCTGAGATTTTTGAATGGAGAAAAATGGTAATCATTAGGTATCTTAGTAATATGATAATGTAAAGCATGGTGTGTGCTAGTTATGTTAATTTGAAATTTATTTATTGATGTTCAGTAGCAATCCAATCAGATAAATGAGACTGCAAGAAAGCAACATTTTATCTAAAAGTTTGTATTAAGAAAAGAAATTATGATGTTAAAATGTGAAATATTTTTTTATGTGTCTATGTTTCTGTAGCCATGATGAAGAGGGTACAGTAATAAGCATGGAGGAAGCCAGGTTAAGTAAGTATTCATAAATTTTTTTCAATATTAAATAGTTTAATATGAAAGAAAATTTTTTGGTCAATAAAAATAGATTTTTTATATATAAATAAAATGAAAAATTATGTTGACAATTTTACTGTTAAATTATTTGATATTTTAGTGGAGACTATTAGTGGGCATTGATCACCATGTAAAAGTTCCATGTACATGGTTTTTGTGGAATTAGTCTCTTCATCTATCATTTTTTAGATCTTATGTTTCTTTTTGACTGTTTGATCTGGCTCTAGGAAAATTCATCGTCAGCAATTCATCAAAGGAAAATTCACCTTCATGGAAAATTCTCTGATGGAAACTTCAAGTAAAATTCACTATGCACGAAAAATGAACCATCGTGAACTGCTAGTCGTGAATTTTACTTGGCAGTGAATTTCCCATTGGTAAATTTTTCATGGCTATGAATTGCTGACGGTGAATTTTCCTTCGATGAATTGCTGGATGCTGTTTGATCTATAGAAGTTTTGATATTGTATATCTATATTCAAATTCTATGTGTGATCAAACATCTACTGATAATTTTTTGAATCATATTCCTCATCATTTTGCTGAACCAACAGACATAAGTTTTGTGGTTTTGACTGAATGTGCCTAAAGAAACATTATGTTCATTTGATTCATATCCTGTCTCTAAAAGGATAATCAGTATGTATACATCATGAATAATTATTTCAGCTTTGTCAGTGGAAAAATGATTCTTGTTGGCAATATTGGTGAATTCTGACTGTTGGGCTTATTTACTTCTTGTCAGATTTTGGAAAGAGAAGGCAATGGCAGTCTGCAGATTTTTATTGTAGAATTGCAGGTACATAGTTAACCAATGAAAATTTTATATTTCGTACGATCAGATATCAGACAATGCAGTATAACTTTGTTTAATTATGCACATTAATAGTATTACAAGATTGACCCACAAAGTAATTGCGTGGACTGTGCTTAATTGTAAGCTATGTTCTTAAATGAGTATTAGTACTAAAAATGAGTTTTTAGTATGTTACTATATTGAAGGATATCAAGGAGGAAGTAATAGAGATTGTTGGGCTCATAATAAATTAATATGTTAGTATCTTAATAAATAAATTTTAGTAAATAAATTTATGTTATTAGTTAAGTGGGAGCCACTTTCTTGTATGGAGGTTGTATAGGTAGTTGGTGGGTGGCTGAATGGAAGAGGTTTTTAGAAAGCTAATGCATTGTAAAGAATTATTAATTTGGAGAAATCAATCCATCATTTTATTATTTGCTAAACAATAATGGTGTAATCTGTGTATTTGCTCTGCAAAAGTATTAAAAATAGGGTTTAATAATGATTTCTAATGTTCTCATGTAGATTCAAGTCTAAGCTAGTAAAGTGGTGTTGGAAGTCCATCATCTCCTTGAAACATGATTATTAGGGAAGTTCTCCTTGCATTGTGATTAGTTTTCTACCTTCTTTTTCATCATAGCTACTAGATCCCCAAAGACCCATGGTTCTATCACTTTGAGTCATCTCAGCATTGCTCTCATATTAGAAAAATCTCACTCCATCACCACCACCACTTAGAAAACATTTTGGATGGACACTACCACCACCTTTGTTGTGTGATTGCTAAGGTAGATGAGCATTGAATTCATATAACTCTCCTCCATTCTCTCAATAACATGGGTGGGCCTCTCTAGATCATGGTAAGTTCTCTCATTTGTATCTTGATATATGTATGTTAAGAATTGTATACATTTAGCCACAAGAAGATCCTAAGTAAGGAGAAAATGTTGTTTATAATGGCTAGGAGCATATGGATGATGGAAAGGATTTTTTAGGAGGGAGGTGGGATAACCCTAATCGACAAAACCACTTCTTGTCCCTATCCTTCACCTCCCCATGTCTATCAACATTGGAATTGCTCTTATTACTTGTTTGTATTATTCATTTATGTTAGGACTAGGGGAGATATTCACTATGCAACTTTTTTAGACTCTTATAAAATTTATTTAATAGTAAGTTAATTATGTTTAGATCTCCAAGGATCATGGAGATGGCTAATCTAGATGTCAACATGAGGTTAGAGGATTTTATAATTGATTATTTTTCTCTAGTCAATTTGAAATATGTGCATAAGGTGCGTAATATGAGAGGAAGAAGTGTAAGACACCATTAGGCACTTGGCATGAAGCCAAAAGGAATCTATGACAATTAACGGTATTGTAAGGAATGTAAGAAAGCATCTATAACAATGTGTATGATGTTGGTTTTCTTTTTTCAACTTGGGTGGTTGTCATTTTGTCTTCTAATGGTTTTTTTCCTCTAATAAAGTTAGATACCAAGTTCACGAGAAATATGCTTGTAACTCTTAGAAACACATGATGAAGTACTTTTTTAATCTTGACTACTTGGCTCATGGTTTCAGTCTATTGTATTGGAAAGCATTTATATTTTATTATATTTCATGTACTTGTATATTGAGGCCTTAGGAATAGTAGATTGTATCTTTTGCAAGTCATGTTGCTATGGTACTAGGATGTTGTTGGATTAAGGAGCAAGTCAAATTGATGCACTCTACCTATGATATGATTACAAGATTGTACTCTTTTTGGTGGTGGGTTTTTCACCCAAAAAGTGTTTTTCCCACATATATCAATATTCTTGACCTTTGAGGTTTTTATTGCTGCATTGTTATTTTTTTTAATACATTCTATCATTGTTAAGGAATTTTTCAACACTAAGGATCAATAGCTTTTACTATTTTTTTACTTGAATTATCAACATTATTTATTGAATTGGTGTAGCTTAACATCTATTTCCTTGGTGAGTTCCAATAGTGGCATGGTGTGATGGTTAAAATGTTGTTGTGATGGTTAAAATGTTGTGTTGTTGTTCTTACTATCAAGGTTCAAATCCCATTAGGGTGTAAATATTGAGTGTTCTGTTCGGGATGAGATCTCTTGTTTGTGGTCTCACCATTTCATAGCTCCAGGTCAAAAACATTAAACTATTTCTTTGGTGAAATCATGATCTTTTTGTTTGTGTGACTCTTTCAAAACGATGTGTTTTTAATATTTTTCAATCTTAACAGTTTAATTTAAGAATATAATTTCATACCACCCATATTTTTTAAAATTATAATATATATTTTAACTACTAATTTAAATATATAAACTTTTGAAATAAAAACAAAATCAAAATAATTTTCAATCCAATTGTAACGCCCTACAAAACCTATGTTTTCTCACCCTGCTTGTGAAGTGTATAATTGACCAAATTGTTGTTCGAGGTGATGTTTTTGTTTGCTATTGAAATAGTTGATTTATTCTTGTTCTTTCATTCAACCTCTCAACTGTCACTTCTATGCTAACTTTTGTATGCGTATCTGATGATCTTGCCAACTGTCCATTAGAGAAATGTTCAGACTATGGAATTCATAGTTAAAATATACCTATTTTCTTGCAAGATTAATTAATAAACTAAATATGCAAGCTGGGGTAAATGTAAACATATGTGACATTTTGAAAGTATTTGGAATTTTTTTCTATGACTGGAAGTGGTAGGTCATATGACAGAGACTTTTGAATACAGAAAAATGGTAAGCATGAGGTATCACAGCACTGAAAGTGGTAGGTCATATGACCGAGATTTTTGAGTGTAGAAAAATGGTAATTATAAGGTATCTTTGTAAAGTATGGTGTTCTAGTTATGTTATTTTGAAATTTATTTATTGATGTTCACTAGCAATCCAATCAGAGAAATGAGACTGCAAGAAAGCAACATTTTATCGGAAAATTTGTATTAAGAAAAGATAGATTATGATGTTAATTTGTGAATTTTTTTTTTTTATGTGGCTATCTTTTTGTAGTCATGATGAAGAGGGTACAGTAATAAGTATGAAAGAAGTCAGGTTAAGTAGGTTTTCGTTATTATTTTTTAATATTAAATAGTTTAATAATGAAAGGTAATATTTTCTATTTTTTTATATAAATAAAATAAAATATTATGTTGACAATTTTGTTGTTAAATCATTTGATATTTTAATGGAAACTATTAGTGAGCTTGATAAAATAATATGAATTTATTTCTACATCTTAAATTTTTAAACTTGATTTGTAATGTTGTTTATTTATTATCTTGTATTTATTTTGAGGTGGGTGTGAATTCAACTTCAAACTTGTAAATTCAAATTTAAAAATGGAATCAAGCTGACTCTTTTCCAACTAACCATTTTGAGATAACTTAGCATGGAAATATTCAAATTGCATGCTAGGGTTTACATAAAGGAGAAACTCTAATGAATTTTGAGCATCTAATTCTAGGTCATGAATTATTGTAAAATCATCACATGATATAACACTGTCATAACATCAACATTCACAACACTAGGTATATTGCATGATTACTTCCCACGTTTTCTTAGGGGATTGACTAAGAAAAAGATCATTTCCTAGAAAATTCTAAAAGGTTTTCCTAAACAATGCTAATCATTTATTGCAAATCTTTACATTGAGGTAGTGGTTATAGATCAATTTTTTGGATAGGATTTAAATTTGTGAATGCATAAATGATCTAGAGTCAAACACATTATTTTGGACAGTCTAATACCAATCATCTAAAAAATTATAAAGCTTATATACAATAATAAAATTAATTGATGAAATCTATAATAATCAATCAACATCATATATAAAATTAAATACCTTTATTTTATTTTATTGTTTTTTATAACTATATATTCACACATAATTTAGTGGCATAATCAATCTTAACTTAAATATTTAAATTATTTTTATTTATTTTTTATTAAACATTTAATTAATTTAAGTAAACATTAAATATCAATGTAAATGTTATTTACCTTTTATAAAAAATGATTTTCATCACCATAAATGACCTTATGATTCTTGCACGGGCGGTTTTCGTTGCACCAAAAGATCGACTTGTTAATGCCCGATACAGCTACTAGATTTATACAAGATCCAAGATCCATAGGAGGCGGTTAAGCCATGTCACGAACCCAAGCATCATGTTGCACATCACAAGGAGGCCAAGGGCGAAACTCTTGCAACAATGATTGTGTGTGTTATGATGTAGTATCTATTATGTTTTGGTTGTTGGCATGCATGGATTAATGAGATTAGCCAGTATGCTTGTTGCCCCTTAGGATAAATGCTTGTAAATAAAAAATGTTCCCTAAGAAGTAGTTATGTATGTGATTTTCCTTAGGCTTCTATAGTGTGCACTTGTGTTTCCATAGTGCATGTCCCACCAACATTATATTTATTGTTATGATCAATGATTATTTGGTGTGGTTTGGTTAGGTGGTATTAAATATTCTAATTTGTTTAGACACTTTGATTATGATAAGGTATCCATGAATGTGTCAAATAAGCAATTCATTTCAATAATAGTAATTATTATGGTATGTGGTGCATAATTTGGTGTGTTGATATCCATTTGAAAATAGTGATCCAAAAATTTATTTTATCTAAGATCTTTTTCTATGGAACCTTCTAATGACTTAGGGTAAAATATTATACTTCAACTTGAGTTTAGGGTGAAGGGAACTTGTGAAATTTTAAAAATAATAATAATTTGTTAAAGTTATGTTGTACCTTTGATGAAGGGTTACTTCATCTAACACCCACACATAAGACACTAACAAATATCAACATAGAAAATGTAGAACAAAAAACAACCCACTTTTGATTACTTTCAAAAAATAAAATTATAGATTCAAAAATTACAATGCTACAGCCACATGAGCTTGATTCACTACAATTAAAATCAACTTAGTAAGAAAAATCTATTATTTAGAGTCACAATCTATATTAATGGATCCACCTTTGTATCCTCAATTCAACCCTTTATTTTATGCTAATAACCCACCTTAGAATATTTTGGAACGTGTACCCCCCCCTTTTTCGACTCCAAAAGTTCAATCGTTCAATTTTCCATTCAAGAAGATATTTTATTAAATTCACTTTTTGGAACAACTTTCCGAAGCCATAACTTTTGACTTAGGTTTCTGATTTTCTATTATAATATATCATTGGAAATCTTATGAAGAGATAAACATTAAAATTGTTTAAAGATCATTTCATCCATTTTTTGAGATTTTCTAAGGCTTGTAAGGGTTTCAAATTTGACTTTGAAGCTATATTGGAGAAATTTACCAAGATGAAAAATTTAATATCTCCCAAAAAATACATGATATTGATCTTCTGCTATGAGATACATTTTTCAATTCTTCTCTTAGGGGTAAATTTTTAGATTTATATGTGCTTGTTTAGGGTGACTCACTAAAAAAAGTAAGTGGTCATTTTTATACCTTTTCAGACTTTTGACTGTCTTACACCCCTTAAGTGTTATCATAGGACTCAAAACCATAAAATAAAATAAGGAAACACATTTTTTGGGTGATGCAATATTTCCCCTACACCATTAGATGCTCCTACATTAACCTTGAGTATGTGCATGGAGATGGACGGATCAAAAACACAAATATGATTATGTTTTTGAAATGTGTAATTATATAATATGGATTAACAATCATTATAGTATAATTATATTATGATTTTGTAATACTTGATTTATAATATGATTGCATTATAATTTTAAAAAATAAGATTCAATATCATGTTTTTTTATTTTTCTCAACCAAAAAATGTAGATTTTAGACTACACTTCATCCTTCAAGATACCACATTTCCTATTGATATTTCAATGCAATAAAAGAGGGAAGTATTTATTTTATGGTTATTTTGTTTGATTTTTCATTTAATTTTTCATATATTTTTGTTTGATTATTTATATTTTATTTAATTTAGCAATCTAGCAATTCAAAATACTCTAAGCGAATAATTTTAAAGAATACAATGTGGTTGAAGAACCTATAAGACAAAAACTCCAAACCACTAATCTTTACCTACACTTCTTGTTAGTATTCTTGAAATGTAAGAAAATTTGATAATCTAAATATTAGGTCAAAGTTGGTAGTCCTTGAGATAAGAGTTTCACTTCTTAGTCATTAATGTCACTTCAAGCCCAAAAAATAGCATTTCATTTAAATTTGGAGAATATTAGTGTCAAGGGATATGTACTTTTTAAAAATTTAATGTATTGAATGATCTAGGGAACCTCAAACATGTCTTGAAATAGGGGTGCAAGTGTCAAAAGGGAGCAAGAAATTAAGCAAGGAAACATCATCAACTTCCACAAGTGGCAAAAGTGTCTTGAACATGGATTTTGCAAAATTACCTTTTAATAAAAGTGGTGAAAGTTCCTTGACCATTTCAATTTCAATTTTTCCTTCTATTAAGGGTGGGGTCTCATGGATGGGGACTTCGTAAAAAAAAATTAGTGAGTGTTATTGGGATGTTTTAAGAATATTTTAGCGCAGGTGGTCCCATGAATTTTGTGGTGTAGTTTAAGCTCTAAACTTTATGGAAGTTGGTGGTCTCATGAATTTTATTATTTTTTATATTCAATTCAATAGAGTAAATAAATTAAAATAAATTAAAAAATAAATTGGTGGGAATTTTAAAACTCTAGATGGTTAACAAGTGGTAGAAAAAATGTCTAAGTTGGTGGTTCGACAATTTTTAGCCCCACCCCAAATGCACATGCTTGAATCTTCAAATTAAAAGATAGGATCTACTATTATTTAACAAAAGGCTCTAATTAATCCTTTAGCATTTTTTTGCTTCACGGGATCCCTTACCCCTTCAAAGTAAATCTTGAAGCTCCCCCCATGGGACCCCAACCTAAAAGTAGTGATTTTATCTCTATGTAGATAGAGCATGGAAGGTGAAAGGTTTTCTGGTATTTTATAAGAATAATCCATAATACAACAATATAAATCATGTAATAAAAAATAAAAGTAATGAAGCAATATTAGAATACCATAATATTGTTTATTTGCACAATAAATTTAAAATATATAATTTCAAACTAATCATAAACTTCATCATATAAATTACAAAATGTTTCATACAATTGAATAAATAGAAATGGATATTCTTATAATATAAAATGTACACATGAACTCAAATGAGTTATTTAACTATTACAATTTTTCTTTTCAACAAGAACTAATATTTATATTTGATTCACTAATAAATTTAAACAAGAAGCCAACCCTAATAGTTTTGGATCACAATTAAATAATAAATATTTTCAATTTGACAATGTCTTTATAATTTAGAATCTTATTTTTTTAAATATTCCTTTACAAACCCAAATAAGAGAGTAATATTGGAATTAATTCCACCCTACCATGAACCAATAAGCCTAACCCATCACAAAGGGTCTAGCTAACCATGGCCAATATGCATCATTATTTATGTTCTCATAATAATACTAACATTAATGCATTTATATATCATGTTTTAGTAAGAAACCATATATCTAATTATAATATATTTTAACACCATGGTGGAGCAGAGAGAGAAAATCAAATAATTAACCATGCTACAATTTGAATATATGAATTTTTTCAAAGAAATTTCTTTAATTGACATAGGTTTAGCTTGACATGTTAATTCTCAACATGATCATAATAAAACCCATTAAACAAAAGAGATATTTAGTATTGAATTGTGAAATATTTAATTTTTAGATCATAATATTTTTTAAAGTTATAACAAGAAGATTGTATATGTTTTTGATAAGATAAGCAACATTTTCAGGGTATTGTACCCTTAACATAGAGAGCCCAAAGGGCCAAAAAGAAGTTAGAACAAACCTAGAATGAACTACGAAAGAGGACAGACCTCACACAGAAACAACTGATAGACAACTGACGAGTTACATACAAGGACTAGACAACCCCAATATCAGAGGGGATCAAATTGACTCCCTTGACCCGAGGCAACGAAGCAACAGCAAACCGAGGGAGTCCCTTCTTCTTACGCATCACAATCGACCAGGTAAGCTTGGAATTATCCATTGAGCGAGGAGAGGGAAGTGGATCCATAAAAGCCACCATGGGAAAAGAACCATCATGTAGGGGAGATGACAGTGCAGGAGAGGAGATAGGATCGATCGAAGGACTAGTAGAGGAATCCAACAAGGTTCGAGCAGGCTCAGATAGTACAATGCCAACAGAATGAGCCAATAAAGGCTCTGCAAAAGGGGTAGCCGAAAGAGGATTCGGGCAAGACACGGGCTCACAAGAAGACTCAAGAGGGTCAACCTCTATAGAAGAAACCTCCAAAGGAGGAGAACCCACCATGAGATGATCTGGGAGAGAATCCTTCCACCAAGTAGCAGCGCCCTTGCAGCGGGCAAGTGGGCAAACAGAGGCCAAATGACCCACAAAGAAGCATCTCCTATACCGAAAAGGGAGACCCTCATAGTCCAAGAGTTTCTTCCAAGGTTCTTCCTCCACCAACAAGACTACGTCACCATGGAGGGTTTTGGAGATGTCTAGATCAACTAAAATACAAGCTACCGTAGTGTGCCCAAGCTCCCGAGTCATAGTGGCCACCATCAAAAAGCATTCAATGGTGTTGCCAATAGCTTCATAAGAAGATTGTATATGTTACTTCCCTCAAGTAAAAATATTATTAGTAGAAGATAAGTAAAAACTACACATAATTAATTAAAAAAATAGAAATACTCATTTTGACATGGAGAAGAAACCACATAATCAATGAGAAAGGGGATTTCACTAAAGATTCAACTAATGAAATATATGATGCAAGAGTAGAAGGTAGAGAAGAGATTTACAATCAAGCATGGTAGCTATACTAGAAAATCAAGAGGATATAACAAATGGCGATTATTCTAACTATCCTTGTAGCTACACATAAAAGAACTATTAGCTAGATATATTAGCAAAGAATTTTACAAGTTTATTTCATTGCATACAAAACTCTCATTAAGAAATCAGAGTAGAAAATTAGTCCCAATAGTCTACCATGACAATAATAAGAGAGAAAATGTTGAGTGATATTTTAATCTCATCTGATAGGCTTAGATTTTCCTCAATAAGATAAGATGAATTACTCAAATTCCCCATTTGGGAAACATGCAATGTAGATTATAATGAACACATCACAAGAACATATTTCCAAAGGAGCCCACTTGTAAAATATGTAATTTATAAAAAAAAATCATATATCAATAGTACATACATATATTATTTAAATTCCACTATGATTTTATTATTTTTACATGCAATGTAATTGTTAATAAATAGAGTAAGAAATCATTCATATATTGTTGATTTATGAAAGGAAAAAAACTAGGTTCATCATTAGAATGCATAAAAATAGTGAATGCATCTTACAAAAAAATATAAAAATTTCATAAATATTGTTAGTTTGGTGGATGAAAATAGGGAAATGGTGACCTTTAAGTGTTTGAATTTGTGCATAGTTATAATCCATACAAAAAATGGCTTCATTGAGGAGACAAGTTAAAAGTTTGTAACTAGATAAAATTCTTAGGTTTAACCCCTATCAACAATAACAAAATTAATTCTACAACTAGCATCAATGCACACAAGTAATATATTAAACATATATTAGTCAACAAAATATAATAAAACAAAAAAATAATCTAGTAGTTAAAACAAATATTTACTAGACTATTTGCCATTATAGAATGCCATTATGCTTCTTAGAAAATAAAAACACTATGCAATGTAACTCATTATGTTAGGATCTTTGTGTGTGTAGAAAATCCAACCCTCACAGAGGATGATAGAAGATAACTCCAAAGCCCATGATAATTTTAAGACCATTATTAAAAATAAATTTACAACACATGACATGATAG
Source organism: Sequoiadendron giganteum (assembly GCA_007115665.2). Taxonomy (NCBI): domain Eukaryota; kingdom Viridiplantae; phylum Streptophyta; class Pinopsida; order Cupressales; family Cupressaceae; genus Sequoiadendron; species Sequoiadendron giganteum. Next base: position 184,070,544 of record CM021101.1, on the reverse strand, counting down.
CCACATGTCAGTCATTTGGAATGACACAAAATCTAGCACATGAAAAATAAATTTAATAAATGAGAACATAGCATATTTATGGAAAAACATGGCATGAAGCTATTTGAGGGAATGTCTCCTTGTGCATTAAGTATCATGTTTCTTGTCTTTAGAGAGAGACTCCATAGTTTTTCTATTTTTTAATATTTCTTACATCTATTTTTGTATGAATAGGTATCATTATTATCATTTATAAAGTAATATAGTACACATATTCACAAAAAAGGTTGGTGGATATAAAATCACACCCTAATAGTCCAAACAAGGTTGTAGGACAAATCAAAATACATAACATAAACAACCACTAAGTGAAAAGAGTGATGGATAAAGGGGGAGGAAGAGGGTCTTAGTCACCTAGTTTACCCCATACTTCAACAAGATATAGAGTTTCCACATAAGGATCCAACCCCCCAATCATCTTTTTTCTTTATCTTGGTCATCATGGGTTGAAGAAATAGCCAATACCAACTAAGGAAACTTGTTGGAATCAAACTAGTTGGAAGCACCACCACAAGGCCACCCAAAAATGCCACCCAAAGTGGGTGGAGAGGATGAGAATCACCAAAAAAGTTGTGACACACTCCTCTGACCACAATCCCATTGTCCAGCCAAGGGAGAGACCTATGGCTGAGAAGCTTGATTTCCATGAGCCAAGATACTCCTACCTCTCTAGTGCCAATGAGGAGGCAAGTGACCAGGAGTTAAGGAAGGAGATAGAGGAACTCTTAGAGGTGTGATGCAAGTGGCATTTCTCCAGTGTTCAATAAATTCTTGAAGGTGATCCACCTCTAGGGAAACCATGTTGGCTTGCACTTAGATCTATAATAAGAAATAAAAATAATAATTTCTTTAGAAAAAAGTGAAACATCTTGGTCAATACAACAAGGAGTGAAAATTGTAGAATTTATATCTTTCCAAATGTTGAAAATAATCTCCCTTGTAAAATCATGACATGTTTGATTGAATTTATGAGGGATGGGAACCAATATCCTAAATTAACCATGTATGCCAAGAAAAAGGCTTTTCCTAAAAAGGTTGAAATAAATCATGAATCTATTTTAGAACTTATGGGATTAAGGGAAAAAATGGAAGTTCTTAAAAGGATCCAACTATTGAGCTTCTATTTTGGTATTTGTCCTTGATATCAAAATTGTGATTCAGATTGGCATCTTGGTGATTGACTATTAGTGGCATTATTGTTTATATTCTAATGGCTTGGCATTTTTCAGTATCTCAGTCTCAGTATCTTAGTCAGATTTGCAGCTTTATTATGATTGTGTTACTGATGTTTGGAGTTGTATGTGTAGATAGTTATTTCATGGCGACTTTAGTGTTTGACATGGATCATACAAGTTAAGGCACTACAGTATGAAGGTATATCTTGTTTATATGTTTTCATTCTATCACTACAGATGAATACCTTCTTGGCTTCATGGCATATCATTGGAAAAATTCTATGACTCAGTTTTTGTGCAGACCATCAGGTGATTTGTGAAATAATGTAAAGTCATTTTTTTAAAGTGACAAGGCATCGTTTCTTAAAAGAAAGTGTTCCTACTCTTTATGATGGTCGGCATTGTGTTTGTGAAGATATTTTAAGACTTTGATCTTCATTTTACATATGGTTATCGACTTGGACTGTCGACTTATATTTGCTTGGCTCTTTGATAGTGGTTACTTTATATCACTTACATTAGAAATGACTCTAATTAAAGTCACTTGTGTTTTTCTGTCTTGGCATGAATAGTGACTCACGTGGATTGTGAGTAGGAAGAGTTGAAATATTCATTTCAAGGAAGTTGACTTGGGTTCAAACACATGTATTGACAGCTATCATTTGATATTTGCAATAATGTTGTTAGGGTGATCATTATTTTTGGTTAATGATGATTCGGACTTCAAACATTATGAAAAGTTGTAAAGGCATTCAAAAAGCCTTGGTTCGAAAGGAAGTTAGGGTAGAATCATTATCATTTTGTTTGTTTTTGCTTTGAAGACAACACAGTGGTGCCATGAAGTTTGTGAAGCTACAATATGTAGCTGGTTTTCGAGCTGAGAGTTGGTTGAGTTTGAGTGAGACTGTTATGGAGTTTTTAACTCAATCAGTTGGTAACATTTTGGCCACCATGACAAATATTTGGTTTCCATATTTTTGGAAGATACTCATGCTGGTTGAAATATTAACTATTTTTTTGATTAAGATTTCGTTGGAATTCAATTTCAGTTTGTGTAAACCCGAGTTTATACTCAAGGGTTTTATCTTTTTCAGTGGTATTCATCGAAATTTCTTTGCTCATCATTAAAATCCATTATGGGTATCATGATTTAGCTTCATATTTTACCAGTTTAACAAAACCCTGATTATTGTAGATACGGGTTTTGTAAGAGATAACTATTTTATGCTCTTGATATAAATGTTTGACAAGAGCCATGACTTGTAGAGAAATAAAAATGAAGAGAGAAAGAGTTTTTAGTAGAGTATTTAAGGGTTTATTACAATGATGTCATTTTTTGTAACTAAAATAAGAAAAGAGGGTTCATATTGTATATGTCTCTAATTTTATTATAGAGCTTATTTCAAGTTGGGCATTATTGAAAAATTATTTTGTATCCTATTGTGATTTTGTGACTACAGATAGTCATTGCAGTTATAAGGTCCTAATAGGTTGCAATATCATTATGGTATTATTTCAAGAGAAATTGGTGCTTCAGTTTATTGTAGGAGTTGATGCTCCACATTATGATTGAGTTGGTGCTCTGAACAAAATTGTAATCAATTTTTGAGATCAAGCTTGCAAGGCATTTTGGAGTGGTTTTTTTGCCCCGAGAGGGTTTTCCACTCGACATCTTTTTGTGATTCGTGTCTATCTTGCATAATCTTTCCTTCTACCATTTATGCTGAGTTAGTTTCTTCAAATGCTCTGATACTTTGTCATTGTTCAATTTCATCTAAATGCTCTTGGTTCAGTTGTAAATGTGAAAAGTTTAAATGTTATTCTATGTCATCAGAAAGTTTGGTTTCCTTGCAAAAGAAAGCATTAAAAATTTGTTCACTCAACATTACATGAATAATATACATCTTATTTTAATAGGAGTTGTTAGGAATTCATTTTGTAGTTGATTGAGTAATTTATCTTATCATTTAAAGTTCAACTTTTATATTGCATATATTAAGTTACATTATGTTCTAGATCTTCCTTTCATGTCATAAAAGGTTTTTAAATTTTATTACTTTGATTTACCCCCCCCCCTCTCAGAGTAGTTCCACTTCCAACACCAACTACCTATAAGATGGGAAACGAGGGTCTCAAATTCCCATATGAACTAACTGTGACCCCACCAATAAGCCTTGGAAATGAATACACCATGCAAATTGAGCCGATTTAGGCTCTATAATTGCAAACCAAAGGATGATAAATATACGCTATCAAACCAACACTAGCGATTATAAATGACATCTTTGGTTTAAACTAGGAACCATAGGTAAATACAAAGAAAGCTAACAATATCCAAGTCGATGTTTGTAATTATGGAAGGTAGTGTTTGGACCCTTCTTCCGACCTTTTCACCAAGGTTTGGAATATTGAATGTTAATTTTGTGAACCGTATTAGATAGAATGGCCCCTATAGAAGTGTCAAAAGTCTCATAGTCCAAATTAGTAAGGTGAAACTTAACCTTAGTCTCATTCCATGACATGAGATTCATAGAAGTTGTAGAGAAGAAATATCATGGGAATTGGATACCTTTCTTATGAAAATGCAAGGCCCTAACTCATGGCAAGTGAGCCAAGGGGAAACCCTAATCTTATAGAAGAGGGGACAACCAAATTTTTTGTTGATTAAGAGAAATACCATTTTAAAATCTAAATTCATTCTAGAGAATTCATGGTTTAATTGCTTCCCAAGATTACCATATAATTATATCCATAAAATATGCTTAATGTGAACCACATCCTTTATGGTGAGAAGAGTTTGAAAACTAATCCCCTTCTAGCCAAACTGATTAACTAGATAGCTAAAGGAATTGCAATGCAAAATAATAACCTTCTAGGATACATTTCCAATGGGGACACAAATATCCAACCCTCTAGACTCATGAGGGAGTAACAAAAGTCCTAGGCAACCCAGTGAAAAAAGTTGTGGTTTTTGAAAGAAGCCCAAAGAAATTCATGGAGAAGCTTCTCCAATTTCATGTAAGAGAGTTTTGAAGGGCCCCAACATGAGGAATAATATAACACAAGTGACCACAAGGATTTTCAAGCAAACTTAAAATTTCCCAACTAGGGAAAGGGGCTTTATGATCTAGTAAGCAAAAAAAAAAACAATTTTTGAAAGAAACACATGTCATAAGGCCACTTTAGAAGCCTATAAAGAAAAGGTAATTCCCATAAATATGAATATTTCACTATGACCAATCCATTTTCATCTTAAATATTAAAGCTAGGTAGGCATATGAAAGATTGTTTGATAGTAACACTAAGTATTGTTCCATTAAATGGACGATCCAAATGCCTGGTAGAATATATCCAAAAATTGGAGAGAATTATTTATAATTTTCTCCTCTTCAATGAGAGTGAAAAAGGAGTCATCAACAAAGTGGCCATTGAAAATATGGCCTACTAAATTAGGAAAATTAATGCCTCAAACTAACCCCTGGGATATCGAATGAGCTAAAAATATCTAAATACTTCAATAGTGAGTAGATATAGTGAGGGGGCTATGTAGAAGTTGAGAAAATACAACTTCATAGGAGCCCATTGACCTCTACAAGTGAAGAATACTTGTTACAGGGAGAAGCAAAGAGAAGCAACAAAGAAAATGCTCAAAAATGTGGAGCTTTGTATTATCCAATGTGTAAAAGAATAATGATACAAAAGAAAATATTTCAACCACATATAGGTCAAAAAACCCTAAAAAGGAAAACCCTAGGCTTGCACATTAATAATTAATAAAATAATTAATTATTATGCACCTAATGTTAACTTAAGTGTAAAAGAGATAAGAGGGAACTTTAATTAATTAAACAAATATTGTTTAATTAATCAAGTAAATAACCAATTACTCTAACACCCCCCCTTAAGCTAGACTTAGGGAGAAGCTAAAACCTAGAAGAAGCTACTGAAATAAAAAAATAATGGGTCCCGACAACAAGGCTAGATCAGGTACCCAAGTACAAGGAAATCTCTATGAAATGGAGAAAAGGAGAAAACCTAGTGGGAAAAAAATCCTCTCCAAAAAGAGATAGAAGAACATGCTAAAAGGAACATGAAGGAAGGAAGGCCTCATAAAGACCCCCCAAGGACAACTTCCTTCACCCCAAGCATAGAGCACAATTGAAGATAGCGCGGTGATGCAAAAGGCTTCATGAATATGTCTACAACCTGCTCGATAGTGAGAATATACTCCAAGATGAGAGAACCATCCTGAATCAACTGTCTGATGAAATGCATATGAAGCTGAATGTGCTTCATTTGCTGATACTCCATCAGGTTGCGAGAAATGTGTATAGCACTCTGATTGTCACACCAAAGAATAGTGGGACTATCAAGAGGAAAACCAAACTCAGTCATCAATTGTCGAAGCCATAAAATCTCCTAACTAGCAAGCACAGTAGATCAGTACTCCGCCTCTGTAGATGATAATTAATGAGAATTTTGCTTCTTGCAAGACCATGTGATAGGACCAGAGCGTAGATAGAAAACAAAGCCAGAAGTAGACTTCTGATCATTGACATCACCAGCCCAATTGGAGTCAGTGTAGCCAACAATGTGAGGATCCCCTGATGTGTAGTGAATGCCATAAGAAATGGTACCCTAAATGTACCTCAAAATACATTTGGCAGCTTGCCAATGACTCTCATGAGGATCATGGGAGAATCGAGAAACAAGGCCAACCACAAAGGAAAGATCAGGACGAGTGTGAGTCAGGTACAACAAACTGCCAACCAATTGCCTGTAAAGTGTAGAATCGACTGAAGGAGTGGGGAAAGTAGTAGTCAAAACAACCCCTGACTGAAAAGGTGTGGGGGCAGGCTTGCAATCAAGCATGCCAAAGCATTGAAGCATATCAAGAGCATACTTCTACTGGTAAATGGAGATCCCATCAGAAGACTGAATCACCTGAAGACCAAGAAAATAGTGCAGAAGACTGAGATCTATCATCTCGAACTACTCCATCAAAGCTTGTTGAGCATGTTGAATCATAGAGGATGGGCTATCTGTGATGAGGAGATCATCAATATATAGCAAAATAATTAGGATCCCACCCTCAAGATTCTGAATATAGACGGTGGGATCAAAATGACAGTGTGTGAAACCAGTGGAGAGCAAAAAAGAGTCCATCTTCTCATACCAAGCCCGAGGGGCCTTTTTGAGACCATATAATGAATGCTAAAGTCTGCAAACCAAAGAAGCATCCTGCACAAATCCCTTAGGCTACTCCATATAGATCTCCTCCTATAGGTCACCATGCAAGAACACACACTTCACATCCATCTGAAAAATGGGCCATCCCCTAGAAGCTGCAAGTGATAGTACAAAGTGAATAGAATTCATCTTGGCGATTGGGGAAAATGTCTTGGAGTAATCAATACCCTCAACCTAGGAGAAACCCTTTGCAACAAGACATGCTTTGTACTTATCAATAGAACCATCAACAACATACTTGGTGTGATACAACCATCTGCACCGAACCATCTTTTTGCCATTAGGAAGAGGACAGAGTTCCCAAGTACTATTCCTCATCAAAGAAGAATACTCCTCCTCCATAGCACTATCCCACTCAGGGTGACCTTTCACTTTTGAAAACTTCTGAGGATCTTCTAAAAGAGCATGACTCAAAAGACTAGAACCTGTAGTATGAGAACGGGTGCGACGAGTGTCTGAAGGATCACCTGCCATAGATCATGTTGCCTCAACAGTAAGGCGAGCCCATTTGGGCATCTGAGGTGGAGCAAGTGGAGGTGGAGATGGTGGATCATCAACATCCTCATCAGAATCAACCTCAACATAATCCTGAAGAGCTGCAGTGGGAGGAGTAGGTATTGAAGTAGACACTAGAGATAGGGTATCCACTGTGGGAAGGTGCTCATCAAACTGGACATCCCATCAAAATAGGACCTCTCTGGAATCAGGATCAAATAATCTGTATGCCTTAACATCTTCATAGTAGCCAAAAAAAATGAGGGGTCGACTCTTCCACTCCATGGCTCTCCTCTAAGCATCAAGAATAAATGCCCATGCCTCACTACCAAAAACTTGGAATGATGAAACATCAAGCTTGTCATGAGACCAAGCCTCCTCATAAGTCATATGTTGAATCGCCTTGTGAGGCATCCAATTCTGAATATAGTTGGCACAATTAACTACCTTAGCCCAAAAAGATGAATCCATGGACCTAGACTGAATCATACAATTTTCCATCTCTCGTAAAGTCTTATTTTTTCTCTTAGTGACACCATTCTACTGAGGGGTGTAGGGAAGAGTAAATTGATGCTGCAAACCATGCTCAGTGCAAAAATATCTGAAAGTCTGATTTAGATACTCCCCCCCCCCATTATCTATACGTATCCGCCAAATAGAAAGGCCAGACTGCTTCTTTATAAATATCTTGAAGATTTGAAAGGAATCAAAGACATCAAACTTGAACTTAAGAAAGTACACCCATGTGCGTGTCAAGAAGTCATCAATGAATGTGAGTACATACTTGGCCCCAAAAAAAGGAGTGGGAAATGACATGAGGTCACTATGAATCAACTCCAATGGTGCCAAAGCACGAGTGGCTCTTCCCTTCGGAAAGGGATCCCTGTGATGCTTTCCAAGCACACAACCATGACAAACACTGTTTGTGCAGGAAATCTGTGGAAGACCAAGTACAAGTGCATGTGTACTCATCTGCTGAAGATATTTGTAATTGACATGGCCCAAACGCTCATGCCAAAACTTACTCACTGAATCTGCATGTGCTATAAGAGATGAACCTATTGATGGTTAAAATGACACAAACAACATTAAAATAGAATATTTCTACTCTATTTCTCCTGAAAAAGAAAGACTACATGTAGCGGCCTAACTCCCAAGGTCTTGGTAGTTGGTTCTCAACTGCCTGATGTCACTCAATTGGTTCATGCAACTATAATATTCAAGGGGCCTGTGCTGGTAACAAAGGATTCCAGCTATGACTCTCTTTATCAAAATAGTTCCTGTAAATCAATGGGTTTCAAATAAAAGAAAAAGATAGATCAAAGGGGTAAATCAACAAGTATGAATTAAATTTATCTAATATCCGGACATATACCTTTAACAATGAACGTTTTCTCAACCGATCAAAAAAAACATAGCATGACACAATCCACAGTATAACTGTACCATCGTATACATCTTAGGTGCTTAATTCAATTCCACTATTCGCATATCACAAGTATTTCCAAGATTTCAAAACAACACACATTCATTCATCATCAAAACTATAGATCAACAGACTTTAATAACTTTAATTCAATGATAATTTAACAAGATAATTTTTAAACCTGGTTTCTTCTAATGACTTTCATCACATAAGAAACTATCATGCTTCAACATAATCACTGGCATTCAGGTGGATTATAACTCATTAACCTTATCAAACAACACAATTCAATGTAAACTCCATATTTCGTAAACCTGCAATTCTATTAACTATAAACAAGATCTGGTACAATGTATCTCTGCAAAAAGCTCTATAAAATTCTATCTCCTAGCACTAGGTAAGCCAATCCAATTCGCAATTAGCCGACCCTTACAATGTGATACCCATCTGATATTTATAGATATACAAAAGAAGTTCGAACTTCACTTCTATCTTAGGCTTTCCACCTTTTTAGGAACAATCAACTTTCTTGGAAACTTAGATCAACTTTGATATTGAGTTCTTACATTAGGCATTCAGTTTAATCTAACAAGATAGAAAATAGAAGAAAAGAAGTCATGCACCCTTAAGACTGTCAGTGTTGTATGCATGCAACATGCAAGGAAGAAGATCATCATGCATCATGCAAGGAAGAAGAACATCATGCATGTAGGATTTTATGCATGTGAAGCTGGATCCGCTATGAACTCATCATAACTGGTGAAGACTTGTTGTAGCATATCCATATCTAGCCCATCAATCTAGTCATCTTCAAATTTGATGCGATCCAACTCAATTGCAGCAAACTCTTTCATGCTTTTTACTTTGATCAACTCTCTTCCTGCAGCTTTTATTTCTTCTTTGACTTCTACAAGCCGATCTATCACTAAGTCTCCTCCATCATCTTTCTCCTGCATGAGTCCTTAGAATCTTTCATTCCATTTCTCTCTAACCTGACTCAACGACATGCCATCTTTGGTCATTACATTCACATCTACAATTATGGCCATAACCGCTTCCAACTCTTCCAACTGCTCAGTTAAATTATTAACTGCTTCCTGAATCTCATCCTTATGCTTGCTCAAAAATTTAGTTCTAAACTTAAGTATACGAGAAGTCTTTTCTACAAAATCTTTGTTATCATCTTCGAGTATAGATTCTTCTAGAAGCGTAGTTAGAGGCAATGCATTTATCTTCTCTAACTTTTCAATATACTCCCTATACTCTTCTTCTAGTTTTTTGGATGCCTCAATATATTGATGCATCTCTTTTATTACTCCTTCTTCCTCCTTGTAGGTTTCAAACCCTTTTTCCAAAACCTCACCTGCCTCCCGGTTCACTTTGTCTATCCATTTGTCAACCATCTCCACCTTACCTCTAACATGCACCAAATCATCCACCTCCTTTTTGCTTAGAAAAACATGAGTCTCAATTGCTGCAACCTATTGTGACCTTAGAGAGGAGACACTCTTCAAGAATGAATGTAATTGATCCAATTGAACCTTAAGCTCATCTTTCTTTTGTTTGTCCTTGATCATTCTTGATTTAGTCTTTGAAGCCACCACATCAATCAAATTCATTTGTTGATTTCTAGTGGGTCTTCCCAAGTTAACCGTACTCAATTGATAGTCTATGAGCTATATATCCCCTACCTCCTTTTCAGTCATAGGCACAACACATTCATCAACTATCTCCCCTTTATCTGTGAGTCTGGTAGAATGCAAAACTTTAGCCTTCTTCTTAGGCCTTTCTTGTTCAATCTCCTTCATCATGTCCTCCCAATTAAGAGGTTGAGGAGGTTTTCTAGCTCTCTTCTACAAATCTAATTTCAACCATGTAGGAGCACTAGGAGCAGTCATCATCATGGAAGAGGAAGCGACAATTGTAGGATATGGCTGAACATTTACCTCAGGTTGAGAATCAACCTTTGCTTTTTCTTGTTGCTCCTGCAGCACATGCATCTACACCAACTTCTCAGCCTCTTCTCTATCTCTTCGTTCCTGCACTTTCTTATCTTCTTCTTCCTTTCTCAATCTCTCCTCTTCCATCTGATTCTTCTCTAACTTTTCTTTCTCTAAGGCCTCTCTTTCCAACCGTTCTACCTCTAAAGCTTTAAGTTTTGCAGCTTCGGCCTCTTCCTCTTTTTGCTTCCTTTCAGTTTCTTCCTTTTCTATCCTTTCCATTTCCAAGGCTATGAGTTTCTCTGCCTTTTCCCTTTCTTCCTCAGCTTGCTGTTTCTTTACTAGCTCTTTAGCCTCTTTTTCTTTCCTTAGAGCTTCAGCTTCTTGTTCTTTCTATTGAGCCTCCTTTGCAAGCTTCAATCTAGCAACTAGGGCTTCCTTTTCCCTTCGGTTTCTTGCTTTCTCCTCCTCGAGATCATGGATCTTCTGTATCAGTTCCAGTTTGTCATTTTCTGCCTTGACCTTGATCTCATGCTCTCGTAGCCTCATTTGCTCCTCCATTGTATCAGTTGTTGTCTTTGTTTCAACTTCTTTTACCTTTGATTGCTACTATTGAAGTAAAGCATCAGCTTGTAACTTTACCTCCATTTCCTTTTGTTTCTCTGCAATAACCCTTGCATCAGATTCTCTTGTAGCATCTTCAAACTATTCCCATTGCTCTTCCTATATTAGAATCTGCTCAATAGTACCCTCCAAAGGCATGTTTTCTTGCAGGTCCTTCTCTGAAAGAGTTTCATCTGAGTCTGTCTCAATTTCTACCAGTTCTCCCTCCACTTCTTTCCCTTTAGTAGCTTCATCCATGGCATAAAGTACTCCTTGAACTTCTTTACTTTTCTTTCTTGTGAGTGGGGCTTGTGTAGATGACTCACCCAATACGGGCGTAGAAACAACAGATTCAATTGGAACATCTCCCTCGGGTGTCTGTTCTTCTTCATCGACTACCTCCAACTTTGTTTCTTCAACATCAGGAGGAAAGAATTCTAATGGTTCCTTGGAAGGTGCCTTTCTTTTAATCCTCTTATACCCTTTACCTTTCTTGAGGATTGGTCCCTGAGGAGCTTGAGTTCTCATCATCAACCATTGCACACTTCTATCCAAGACTATCCTTCCCAGTTTCTTAATATCAATCATTTCTTCCTCATTCCAGTCTATTGGATCTAAGTTTTTGGTGCCAATCTTCAAAGCTTCAAATGAGGGATCTAATACAATTCCATCATCCACCAAAGTGTCAGGAATATTATCTTTAATACCCAACTCTACCATAAGTGAGACTAGTAATCTCTCATAATTCTTCTTCCTTAAGTCATATTCATCCTGTCTATCACACCAAAAATCCTCTAAAAAATTAAAATGTGTAGTAAACACTGAAGGTAATAAAGCATACATCTTCTTCTTTGGATCAAAATACTTACAAGCTGTATACAATCCCAATTTCAATTGTATCAACTCATTACAAACCACTTTTGCTGCCTTCAAGTGTTGACAGCCATATTCCCCCAACTTCATGGGAAATTTATGGCATCCTGTCTTGTGCTTCATCCCAAATCTAGCATTAACTCCAATGGCTTGATATACAAATTCCATAAGAACTATTCTATTGCTGCAACATCTTGGAAGTAAATGGGGATGACCCTCAAAACCAAACAATCTGAAGTATGTAAATTTGGGGTATTGGATGTACAAACTTCCCCATTCAGAAATGAATGCCATAGCTTCTTGGCTTAACTTGTATCCTACATCTCCACTCAACTGGTTGATAACCACATATAAAAATGCATCATTGACTCTTCTGAAGTGAGTCTCAACAACCTGAAGAGATAATTGATCGTAGTGTTCCCATACCTTCCTTTGTCCATCCAAGACTCCCATGATACCTACTCTGTTTAATCCTGGGAAAATCCCCATTCTTGCTACAACATAGACCACATATGAAGTCATGAAGAAAGATTTGGTCTGTCTGACCCTTGTGAGCTGATCATGTATGGCATCAGAAACAATCATTGACCAATCAAATTGATAATCACCCTGAAAGATCACTTGAATAAAATGGAACATCCATTCCTTGAAATGGAAGGCATCCCTCTTCCCAAACACTCTAGACAGCATCAATATCAAATCAGATATCTCCTTCTTGAAGTCCACCCTCTTTGGCTGGTCTGCCAGCTTACTTAAAGACTTCTTCTCGGTGCTTAACCATCTTTTGTTTAAATGAGACTTATTGGAGTCTTTGTGCTTACTGTATTTCTCCAATGCCTCGGCCTCAGTTAGTTGCACCAAATTCTTGGGATCAGGAACATTAAATATGCTTTGGAACATCTGCGGAGTAAGATCTATAATCACATTATTCTGTGAATCCATGCATAATCTTGTAGCTGGATTATAAGTACTGGCCATTGTACATATCAACTCCGGACACTGAACTGATAAAGGAAATAGAGTGATATGTGCAAGACCAGAGTCAACAATCCTTTGAGTTCTCCCTGTCAAGTTTTCCCTTTTTGCAAAGGTCTCTTCATGTAATTCTTCAAAGCTATACTAGCACAGATTAGTATCTGTGATATCTGACCAGTCTGATTCCACCTTGCTCGCCTTCACCACCGGATTCATATGATCATACCTTAATGTATAAGGTAGCTGTTCTGGTTTCACCTTCTTGATTTTTGGTGCTGTCTTTGATGTTCCAGCCGGTTGATTCCTTCGAGCAGCCTCTCCTGACGTTCCTGACATCTCTCAAATCTCCTGCAAGCAAACCTCTAATTAGACCTTCAAATAAATCATCATAAAAAATGTTTAAAAAACATACCTGTTACATATACATCAGAGTCGGAACCAGACAAAAGCTCAAAACAAGCGCTTTTACAAAATTGGAAAACTCGGAGCAAAAACCGATATAGGAACTTCACCTAGTAACAAACGGGCTCGGAGTCAGAGTCGAGGAGATTATCGGAACCGGGGTCAGAACAAAAATAGGATTTGGTTTTCTTCAAATTTTACTTTTCATATTCTATTTCCATTTCGCCTCTGCCTCCGATTTGGTCATTGTTATTTCAACAAAAGACTTCCCACTATATGCGGAGCCAAAAACGGGATGAAAACGGAATTGATAACCTTCGCATACAAAATTCTTAAATTCATGATCAATTTCGATCCCGCCTCCGCCAATTATCACATACTTCAAGAAAACCTTTTAGAACTCAGAATCGAAAACGAGATAGAAATGGAATTGATAACTTTGGTAAAAACAAAACTCTTATGTCCATACCCATTCCAATCCCGCCTCCGCCTATGCTAATCATGACATCATCAAATTTATTCATTTTCATCATAACTTCATGATTAAACCTAGGTCGCCATAAAATGGCAAAGAAGCTTAAAAACTCTACCCTCATATGACTGTGGGGAACAATTGTATTTTAGGGCCATTTATTTAAATATTATTTAAAGTAATTGCAAAGACCGACAAAACCCTAATCTAACAAACTTAATAAAACTAGGGCAGGGGTTTAAAACCCTGCCATTCTCCCAAACGACGAAACCCTAATTTAAACAATAAATCTAATCTACCTTACCTCACTATAAAATCCCTAATCTACCTCACTGTAAATTCTCTATCTAACTCATGCCATTAAAAAGCTTTAATCTAATCTAACCTACTACAAATCGAAAACGACACGACGCGATCACGATTAAGACATGAAAGCGACAATGCCCTAAAATAGAAAGAAACGACATGATAAAACAAGCCAAAACAAGAACCTGCTCATTCAATCACATCGATGATCATAAAATTGCTTTAAAACACAATGATTGAACACGCGAGCAGATACAAAGCAAAACACGACAAGGAAATAAACAACGAACAACAAAGAGAAAAGACCTACCTCAAAATGCAAACAAAGCCATGCTAACTTTCTAAATCGATTCGCACCTAATATCCCTTCTCTATCTCCATCAATTTGCTCAAGCAAACTCTGCTATTGCTCTTCGCGCTCTCAGACTTGTGATAATAACAATAATGATCGGCTTTAACCCTTAATAAAGAAAAATATGTGAATTTCTACCTACATCGACAACCACTATTAATGCATTAAAATGCAATAAAGACGGAGTTGGAACTGTAAGAGAACGAACACTAGTCTGCAGTGCAACTTCAGTCAAAAAGTCAACGACAAAAATTAGCGAGGACAGAACTAAAAGGGAAACAGGATCTTAAACTCATAAAATATCCAAACCTTATTCCCATTCCAACTCCGCGTCCGACAACTAAAAACAAAACAAAAACAAAAACAAAAAGTTAAGTAAAAGACCAACCTAATAAAACAAAACACAAAAATCAAGACAAAACAAACATTAAAAGGGAGTGGAGGCAGGATCGGAATTGAATTTGATTTTGCAAATTTTGATAACAACCATCCCAATTCCCACTTTAGCTCCGGTTCCGCCGAAAACCAAAAAAAAAGGCAAAGAAAACACCATCAAGATAGAACCAAAAACAAGCCTCAAAAGAACTTTCAGAACCCAATTCAACTCTGGTTTCGATTCCGACAGAGAAAACAAAGAAAAACAAAGTATTGGCAAAAGTAGACTCCAAACTTTGTTTCAAAAACAACTAAGTACAAAAAAACACAAAGGGGGACCCATTTTGACCAAGGCAAAAGATGGGGTGGTTATGCAAGGCATAATAGAACCTGTACCCTCAGAAGGCTCAAATCCATCAAATTTGTAAAGACAAGATGCAGTATCAACACTCCCAGTAGCCACAACCAGATCAGAGTCATGGAGGTCCCGAATAACCACATTATGTGGTGAGAACTCAACTATCTTACCAGAGCCAATATGGAAAATATGATAAATGGATAGGAGGTTCATCGAGATGTCAGGAACAACTAGAACATCCTATAGAGTGCCCCCATCCAAAGAGACAAAACCTGAACCCAAGACTGAAAGTTGTGTAGAGTCACCCACTACAATCTGTGAAGTACCACAAGAGGCAAGAGAAGTGGCCAACTATTGAGTGTGAGTCATATGGTGAGAAGCACCAGAATCTAAAATCCAAGTGGACCCATAGGTTGATGCTCGAGCAGTGAGAGCATGGCCTTTCCCTGTGGAAGGAAAAGATGACTGAGGTGAAGATATGTGATGTTGATGCATGGCTTCCTCTAAAGCCTCTAATCATTTCCAACACCTGGAAACTGGATGTCCTTCCTTGCCACAGAAGTTGCAAGTGTCTCCTGATTTCTACTTAGTCTTGGAGGAAGACTCACCAAACTTCAAAGATTTCCCCTGTCTTGGATTAAGTGGTGGTTTGGAGGAATGCTCACTGCCTGCAAAATCTTTCTTGGGCTTTGGTTTCTGCTTTTGTTTCTCCTTAGATGACTGAGCAACCAATGCTTTGTTCTTTGATCTTGAGAGCATATCCATCTGAGAAAGGTGTGACTTCTCATGGGACAAATGCTCACAAAACACATCAAAGGTAGGCATGGTAAAATGAGTACCCAGGCCATCCATGGTGGAATAGAAGGAAGAAGAAAATATTTGAAATGGGGCATGAAGCTTAGAAAGGATCAAGTAAATGCACTCTATTTCTGACTTATTCTTGCCACAACCCTGTCAAATAGTGCGGATAGTTTTGAACTTGTTCAAAAACTTCTCAATAGTGGGAAATGATTCAGGTAACAGTGAAGTCAGCTCTGCCTTAATCTGTAATGCTCGCAACTCATTAATGGCCCCAAAAAGTGTCTCAAACTTCAACTAGATGGCTTGAGGAGTGAGCAAAGCATCAAGGTGAAACAAAATACTGTCTAAAACATGCATGGATAGCAAACCCATAGCTTCATCCATCTTGTTCCTGTGCTGCATAATCTCAAAAGCACATTGCAACTGAGGTTGAACCTCATCTAAACAAGACCACAACCCTTGTGACCTAAGAAGCCTCATCATGCGAGACTTCCAGGTGTGATAGTTGTGTGATGTGAGTAACTCAACTGATGAGTCTGCCATGAAACCCTGCACCTATACCTATTTGTGTTTTTTATTATTATGTGATCTTTCATAATAGACAGAAGATGTAAAAGGTTTGATTTTTTGAGAGTTTTGGTGTTCTGGTTTTCTGATATAAATGATAGAAAGCAAGAAAAAAACAC
This sequence comes from Sequoiadendron giganteum, assembly GCA_007115665.2. Classification (NCBI taxonomy): domain Eukaryota; kingdom Viridiplantae; phylum Streptophyta; class Pinopsida; order Cupressales; family Cupressaceae; genus Sequoiadendron; species Sequoiadendron giganteum. The sequence goes on along the minus strand of CM021101.1, from coordinate 184,054,016 downwards.
CCCCCCACAAGAGATAAACCCAAACCCTAGTACAAATTGAGAAAGAGGAAGCAATGCATAAGCAAAAAAACTTCAAAAAAAATTATCATGTACTTGATGAAAATTCTTAGAAAAAAGATCACGTATCTGAATAGATCATGCTGAGAGCTTTCCAATGCCTATTCGTTTTTGAAAAACGGAGTCTGTTTGCACCTTCTATGGCCCCGAAAGTGCAGAAAAAAGACCCCACTTTGACTGGAAAAAACTATAACAAAGCTATAAAATTTTGTAAACAAACCTACACCATTAGATTGGTGTTAGAAGCAGCTTTCCAATGCCTATTTTTGTTTGAAAAACCGAGCAAAAACGCTAGAGATATGTCCGATTTTGTGAAAAGAGCTCATAATGGTTTTTAAAAAGAAAACACAGCCCTCAAGGGCTTAAATTCTTCGGCCCTTGATCACATGACCGACCAGGGGGCTGGTGCACAGGAGGTGGAGCGTGGGTGGCATGCAGGCGGTGCACGAGTGGCGTGGTGGCGCTGGGGTGGTGCACGGGCGGCGCAAGGGAGGCGCACTGCCGGAGCGGTGGGCTGATGATGCTATGGTGGCCGCTTGGCCGCAACCGACTGTTGCCGCCGGTGGCGGTGGTCGAGCAGCTAAGTGGCGGTGTGGCATGTTTACCCTGGCCGCAGGTTTTTAAACCGAAAAAAATGATTTTTTCTTTTTAAAAAATCAATTTTTTTCGATTTTTTTTTCCTGCGGAAGGCATGCCCTGGGGCTGTACAGCCTTAGGGCAAATTTTTTTTGCCTCCCTAATCAACTGTAGCCAAAATTGATGAATGAACAGTAGATTTAGGGTTTTTTGGATGTTGTGAATTCAACGGCGAGGTTCATTTGGGCTCAAAGTGTACCCAAAAATAGAAGTATGTCGGATCCACCAAAAATCACCCTGAAACCCTAGACCTACTTCCAATGCAAAAAATTCTCAAAAGAAGAACAAGTAGCTATAGATCTGAAGCTCTTATACCATATAGAAGTTGAACAAATACAACTTCATAGGATCCCAGTGACCTCTACAAGCGAAGAATACCTATTACAGGGAGAAGCAAAGAGAAGCAACAAAGAAAATGCTCAAAAGTGTGGAGCTTTGTATTATCCACTGTGTAAAAGAATAATGATACAAAAGAAAAGATTTCAACCACATATAGGTCAAAAAACCCTAAAAAGGAAAACCCTAGGCTTGCACATTAATAATTAATAAAATAATTAATTATTATGCACCTAATGTTAGCTTAAGTGTAAAAGAGATAAGAGGGAACTTTAATTAATTAAACAAATATTATTTAATTAATCAAGTAAATAACCAATTACTCTAACAGGCTAGAGGTCAACCCTAGTGAATGGAGTGAAAGAATAAAAAAGCGTTGGATAGACGGTCATCAATGGTGATAAAAGTAGAAGAATTAACAAAAATCATGATAATTGATTGAATGAAACAAGGTTAAAATCCTAGAGCTTGAAGCATGGAAAGAACAAAAGGCTATTCAATACGATCATAAGATTTGGAAAATCAATTTTCAATAAAAAGGGCCTTCTATTGGGAGAGTTTAGCCCATTTCACACCTTCCTTAGAAATTACAATAACATTTTCTAGAATGCATCTAGATTTGATTAATCCAATTTATTCAAGACAAATAATTTGAGAAAGAAGATGGTGCACCTTCTAATCCAAAGTTTTGGCAATGCTGTTATAAGACACATTGAGTAGGGTGATAGGCATCCAATTATAAATGTCTTCAAGAGTAACTTACAAGAAAATAGTAAGCACAATAAGAACTATAAAACAAACATATAAACAAACTTATACAAATGACATAAAAGTAAAACTAAAACATTTATTATCCATGAAATAGTCCTCCTCCCAATCTTGATTATATGGGGAAGGAGAGAAAGCTAAAAAAGGTATCTTCGTTAGAGTAGTACTAGAAGAAACACCTACAATAAGATGCAATGATTCAACTATGAGCAGAGTTTCCTCTAGAGAATAAACTAAAGCAAGCATCAATGACCTTGAGACTATTGATAATAATGATAGAATATCCATGAAGGACTCAAGCCTAACACTTCTAAAAAAATATTTTTTTAGTGTAAATAGGGTCATTATCCATCTAGTTAGATTATCACATTTTATAGGTTGACCTATTCACACATAGCTTAAGTCCAAATTTGGGATTTTTTATATTTTTATTCAACTTGATAGGAACTTTACACATGTCCTCACAGTTGTCCCAAGTGGTTTAACATGGGTTGCATTCTTGGAGGCTTAGTTAGTGATTTACTTGTACCTTCCTTACTTCCTTGTCCTATTTATACTTAAGGATTCTCATTGTATATTTCACACACACACATTTTTATGATAGACATGGTTGTTGTTCTCTTATTCATTTATGAAAGTTATCAATGGATCTTGCATTATAATCTTGGCTAGTTCAACATGTTATCAAATCTTTAAATCTTTTTAGAATATTCTCAAAGAAAGGGGATTTTGGCCAACAACTTTTATACAATACATCCTAGATCCAAATGAAGCCATCCATTATGATCAAAAGCCTTGAGAAACTTAAGATCAACTATAAAATCATCAATATTTGAGAGGGTAACCCAAATTTATTTTGTAAAATTTTGAATATATATCCATATGGATTCTTATGTACAATACTTTTTTATTCAAAAAAATCATCTTTTTATTTTTAATTTACAAATCCAAATATATATCTATATATATTTGTATGCAATTTTATTTTTTGAAAATCAAATCAAAAGGCCAATTTATAAAGAGGGTAGACCCCTATGTGCATATATAGGTACTATGCAAGGATAGTACTTGTTGTGCAGTTTTTGCATGCATGCCCCACTGAAAGTAGGGACCCTCATTTTTTTCGCTTTTTGGTATCTTGCTTGCTTGGGAATGTGCTTTGATGTTCATCCTTCTAGTTGGAATGGCCCATCTATGATTTAATTTGACAACCTTAAGTTATGGGTGCATTTCGGGCTTTTCATTGTGTTCAAGAAAATCTGCCCTAGCCAGACTTTCCTGATTTCCCTTTGGTGCTCAGTAACAGCTGCCTATTTGCTCAAGTCCAGGGAAATCCGTCATGTCCAGATTTTTTCGAAGTCAGTTGCTCTGTCGGATTCCCGGATTTTGGTCTTGGTCATCTTGTCGATCACATTAATGGAAATTGCACGTATTTTGGGGCAATGTTATATTGAGTTTTGGGAAATAATTTTCCATTTGAGTTTTATTATTTACTTTCCATTTGAGTTTGGAGTGTTGGAGCTTGAGTTGTGTTGCTGGATTGTGCATTTGGAAGTGATTTCGAGTGCTGCATTCAGATTTCTTGAGCATTATTTGTGTTCTGCTCATGCTTGAAGTTTTTGCCAGCTTCCTAGGTCTCATTTCCTTCTATTCTCATGGTATGTGGATGCTCTCTTCCTCTTTTGGTTTGGATTGCTTTTTTGTATGCGCTTTCATGTTGTTCTTTGCTACGGTCTTGCTTGAATGTGCGCGTTTCCTAGGCGTTTCGGGGTTCCATGTCTTGTCGGTCTGTTCATGTGCTTGTCTTGAGTGTTTGCTTTGGGCTTGTCTTTCGTTGTTGTTTTGGGGCTTACTTGCATTTTCCATGAACTTCCTATCCTTGTTTACAAGCAAGTTGTGCCTGAGCTATTTTGTGCCTTCATGGTGAAGGTTTTAGGGTTCTTGACCTAGGGCATAACTAATCCCTCTCAATTTACTGAGAGGTGAGTTTTAAATTCATGGTTGATCCATTCGAGGTGTAGGTCGAGTCATTATCGAGCTACAAGGTCTTAATCCATGTCCATTCGATCTATTTAGGTGGGGACGAGAGAAACATAGGCATTTGGGTTTTTGTTGTTTCACAGAATTCTGCTTCTGCTAGATTTCCCCGAGTCTTCCTATTTCTTCTTTGTTCTGCATAATTTGCTTTAATCTGAACTTTTGTTGGCCTCATGGAATTCCACTTCTTCTGAATTTTCCCGGTGTTCATTGCTTGGTTGTTCTACTGAATTTGGGCTTTCATGATAAATTTGTATTGATTCTGCTGAAATATACTCCTTCGGGATTTTCCCGAATGTTCTGCACTCCCTTCATTTTCCCAGATTGCTGAAACTGTTGCTGTTTTTGGCGATTTTCGTCTAAGGCGGATTTTTCTAAAGTTTTATGGGAATGAGAATCTGATGATTATATGAAGAATTTACTTGATGATTATGTATTTAGATGATCAAATGAACTTATGCTAAGTAGTTCTAGGTTATTTATTATATTGGTTGATTGAAATCATTATGTGGGGTTGTGTGTTTATTTCGCTGGATTCCACCTGGTCTGGATTTCCTCGGAATTCCTCTCCAGTCTGGATTTTGCCAAGGAGGCTAAATCCTGAACTTTGAAATAGTTGATTTAATATGGATTTTGACACTTGTTGTTTATCTTGGATCTCATTTTGGTTTTCTTTACTTGTTTGTAGGTAGGATCAAGACAAGATGTTGTTGGGCATGGCAAGGGAAAGGCAATGGATCCAAGTACTAAAATTTTTGCTATCTCTGAGGCAGAAAAGGTAAAGATGGACATAAAGAGTAAGATTCCTAAGAGTAGATTGAATTTTGTTTGGTCAGGAATTACTGATACCAATGTGGATATGTGGGACTACGAGGAGTTCAAGGCTGAAATGGCAGCACTGAACCTCCCTTTGCTGGACAGAAGAACTTTGGAATCCGGATTAGCACATGTAGTTGGTTTCCCCTCCACAGTACAATGCTATGAGTTGGTGTTGGAATGTGCCAAAAACTATGACAGGGGAACACAAAGAATAATTGGTCCCTAGGGAAGGGTTGTGGAAAACTTTGACCCTGTGTCCATTACTAGAACTTTTGATATACCTGATAGGTCACATGTGGTGGCTTTTGATATGGATGTAGCCAAGAAGTACTATGAAGAGAATGTGGTTAAATCCCAGCAGGTGATCAATTCTTGGTTAGAGAAGCCTAAGTTTCACTTCTCCAAGTTGCCTAAACAATTGTTCAGACTTAAATTCAAGAGGGAATACTATAATGCCATCACTCTCCTCAGTAGGTTGGTAGGGCTGAAGAATGTAGGAGTTTTTGAGAGCTAGATGTTTAATGTTATTGATCGAATGGAGCAAGGCATAGACTACCACTGGGCGGGTGCCATAAGTGCAGTAATCCTTGAGTAGATGTACAATGTCTTGCAGACCATGACCTTCACCATGACTTCTTACTTGGTATATGCATTGGAAAAATTTCACCCATACAAGGGGTTGAGCACTAGAGGTATATTCAGACAGGATGCAATCTATGAGGTGTATCCACAGCTGCACCTGGGAGGAGGTAGCTATAGAAGGGAAAATGATGCATTTACTATGTATATTACTAGGTTGCTATAGGGTGTAGAGCATGTGAGGATTTTAGACAAAGCCAGGGAGTTGATCAGGAGGTATGGGGCATTGTTCATTTAATTCCCTACTTTCTCCTACATAAGGATTGATGGTTTTCAAAGGGCTCCCTATAGACTCCCAAGGTACCCAACGAACCATATCATATTGTTGGAAGTCACAAGGCAGATTTGTGACTTCAATGTAATTGTGAAGGGAGACAAACATAAAACATGGTTTGGAAATGACTTCCCCTTGAAGATAGGCACAAATGAGTTATGCCCTTCCATCCAGTCAACTCATGCTTCTGAAGAGGAGATGAGTACTTTTGGTCTTTCTTTCCATTCTAAGAGGGCAAGGTTTGATATTACTAGTGAGGCACAAAAGAAGGCTAGTAGGGAGTACAACCACAAAGACAACATTGAATACTATTGGGCTAACCTTGGTGATGAGTTTGATGTAAGGAAGAAGAAATTCTCCAAGTTGTCAGTAGACTTAGTAAGACTATATAACATAAAGGCCATTCCTGACCAAGTAGAAGAAGATAGAAATCTGATTCAACGTCATATCTTCGAGGTTGTGAAGGACAAACCAGTTGGAGAGATTGAGCAAGATCCTAAGGTAGAATCCACCCTGGTCTTACCCTTAGGGTCTTACCTCATGTGAGCAAGATCCTAAGGGTAAGACCGAGGTGGATTCTACCTTCAAGAATAAATTTAGGGATGTTCAAGCTGAAGAGGTAGCAGATGCAGGTAAACAAAGAAATGCTATTGCCAAGAAGTGATGGCATGTTTCAAGGAGAGAGGCTGAGAAAGATAAAGAGGAAAAGGAAGAAGTGGATGTTGCTGCTCCTTTGCTCAAGAGAAGAAGACTTGTGAGAATCTCACAAAAAGATAAAGAAATTTCCAAATCAGAAAAGGAGGTTGAGACACCTGTGGTAGAGATAGAAAGTTCAGGGGAAAAAACACAAGTATATATGAGGAGGTCAAGGACTCCTTCCCCAAAGGATGCTGCAATAAAGGAGGATGTTCTTGTGACTTCTCCTATCATTAAACAAGAGAACATTCCCCCTCCTCAAGATACTGGCAGTGTGCTAGAAGAGACAAGGAGGGATGAAGATCCTAAGGACTTGGGTGAAGAAGAATTCCAGGAAGGAGACCTCTACAATGCAGAGGCAGAAATTGATAAGGTAATTCAGTCTCTCGTGGTAGCCTATGCGGATTCACCTGCAGAAGAGAAATTGGGAAAATCCCCTCATCAGGAGGAGATACCAGCTAAGATCCCTTCACCGGCATAGGTTATTGTAGAGGAACAGTCTCAGGAGAAAGAGGATCTGACTAAGGAGATCCCTAATGTGCCAAGTATTGAGAAAGATGCACCTAGTATCCAGCAGAAGCAGGATAAATAGGATAAAGTGCCAACCGAATCCACTGTTCCAGGTTGGCTAGATAGAGAATTAAAGAGTAAATTGGTAATAGTGGAAGGCACTCCTCCCAATTGGGATGACCTAATGGCTAACATTTGGAAAGGGAAGACCAAGAAGAAGGCTAGAGTTGTATCTAGGATTGAGAGGGATGGATCGGGCAATAGTGTGGCTCATATTGCTACCCCTGCTCCAAACAAAGATAGAGATGGGATGACTACAAAGGACTATCATGTGCAGACCATTGATTTAGGGCATGGTTCTATGGAGCAAGATATTGAGGAGTACGAAGGCTCCAATGTTGTAATTATAGGTAGATTGAAGAAGGAGGTACAAACCAGGCATGAGTTGGAAATGGAGAATGAGAAATTGAAGAGGTACTTGTAGGAGTTGATGAAACCCTTGCAATCCATTGGCTCTTCCTCCTCTGTTGCAGGTTTCTTGCCTCAAGAAACAATCTCCAATCTTGAAAGAATGAAAAGCACTACACATGCCACAGTTGGTTGGTTGTAGGGAGTTCGGACTAAGGGAGATGGTTCCATCAAGGATATCTTGTCGACTATAGGGGATGCCATGAGGTCAGTGGATTGGTTGAAGACTATGTTAGCTCAGGACAAGGAGGATATTGATCTCCTGTTGTAGAAAACAAGAACAATTATGGAATACACTGAGCATAAACTGGTGAAGAGTGGGATTCTTCCTTTCCCAAGGGTTTCTGAGCCTTGGGAATGGTTTGAGATCTTGCGGATGAGGCAAAGGGCCTTGAAGAAGATTCATAATTAAGGGAAGCAGATTGAAGACACCTTGACTAGCATTCATGATAAGTGCATCTCATTCTTTGAAATCATGACAGGGAGGAAGAAGTTCACTCCAAAGCATCTCAATTTGGAACAACTCAGGAAATGGTGGAGAGATGTCTACTCTCCAATCAGTGAAGGCCCAATCATTGAACATCAGGTAGATGATGTTGCAACCTACATTGCAATTATTGATAGGTATTTAACAAATACGGCTGATTGGGATGGCACAGTAAGGCAGGAAAGCGATGAAATCAAGCCTCTTAAAAGAAGAGTTAGGGTTTTTCCTGTGCCACCTATTGGCGAATTGGACAGATTACTGTTGGCAGTGCATGGTGAAGTGGAGCATGCTAAAGACAAGGATGGGAAGTAGTTATATAGGGCTACATCAAAGTTTGTGCTTCCCATTATCCACATGCATTGGGTCGACTTTTTGAGACCCCAAGCCAACTTGGATGAAATTGATGCAAATTTCACATTTCATGTTATATTCGTATATCTTTTGAGGCCGACCTATTGTATGGCATTTTTATTATTGTAAAACTCTTACTTAGGTTGACCTATCTTGGGGGTTCTCTATAAATTGGGCATGTTGCCTCATTTGTAAGGGGACATATATAGAATAGAATATAGAGGAATAGAGTGACACATAGAATAGAGATTTCATATTTGAGTGAATTAGGGTTTATCTTCAAGCAAGTATTGTAACAGAAGACTGGAATTGTTGCCATTTTGGATGACTTGATATAAGAAAGGATTTTGTGATTTGGTATGTCTCTTGTGTTGAGTTTTATTTGGCATGGTTCTTGTTGTTCTATCTTTAAAATTGCTTAAGTTTATTGTTAGATAGTTTGGTGATGCTTAGGGTTTCATGCTTGGAATGTTTGCAGTGATCTCTAGTCCATACTTTTTGCAGTTAGCTGATTGTTAGTTGCTTTGCAAAGTTAGCCTGGACTTAAAATAGTTTTTAGTTCAATTATGAATGTTTGTTCATTTCAATTGCAATAGGATTGTTTTGAATGAATTTTTATGATTTGAAAATCTTTAAATACCTTAGAAGATTGCACTATTTCTGTGAGATTGCAGATTTATCTGGGTTAAATAGAAAGTAGTTTATGAGAGATCAGTCCATTTTTATCATCTTATCTTTTGGCATTGTCGATATTAGGGTTAGAATTAGTCTTAGAATTATCTATGAAACCTTTATCTTTTGTTATTTTCTTTATTATCTAAGTTAAATTTAGGGTTTGAAGTATCAACTCATTGTTAGATCTGATAAGTTCAAAGTCCAGTGTTTGTTTGTAGTAAGGTCCCTTTGTGATTACCAACATTTTCACATTATCTCTGAGTTGTTTTATTTGCATTGTCAATAACTAACATTAGATACCTTGGGGTTATCTATTTTCCATAGAGATTTACCTTTCAAGAGAGATAGGATACAATATTTTGTCTGAGTTGTTGTTGTGCAGAAAACACCAAAAACAGTACTTTGTAGTGCATAGTAGCCTCTCACATCACTTTTTTGGAAGATTTTTGGATGGCTCTACCAATTCTATCAATTCACTAACTTTAGCCAAGATTTTAGCTATAATTAACTTTAGTTGTAGTTAATTTTATCTCATTCATCATTGAATACATGGAGGAGCTCTAAATTTGGTCATTTTTTTTCTAAATTTTGATATGACATCATGTTAAAATATTTATTTTTCACCCTCCAAAATTAGACCCCTCACTATTGGCTTATTTATATTATTCATGGATTTTCATTCAAGCCTATTTCTTGGTTGTCCAACTAGATTTTTTCATGATTTTTTTTTTTGGGTAATTTTTCATGATCTACTTGATGGTGTAATCAAATTTTAATTTTGGCATATGGATTTCTTTTAAATAACAAATTATCATATTTCATCTTGCTCAATTCCTATTTTTAGACTTTCAAAGGGCTAAACTAGGCACATATGAACAAATTTTTCAGTCTTGTGTTTTGTAAAACAACTTATTTTTTAGTATTACATAGTGGTAATGTTATTTTTTCTTAATAGTGTCTCAAAATTATACTTATTGAAACATAGAAAAAGGTAAACCCTAAGATTTGACCCTAGGGTTTATGCACTTTTTCAAGATGTTTCATTCATTTATTAGAGATTTGATGGTTAGTGGGGGTTTGATGGATTAAGACAAGGTATGTGATTGACTTACATCCTAATAGGTGATTCAATCAACCCTTAACCAAATCTGGAATGTCCTAATGATGAAATATAATGATCTAACTAGTCTAATAGTGCAATTTGTTGTTCTGATGCAAATAGAGAAAGTACAGAAGCTCAGAGACAAACTCAGACAACAAAAATGAGCAGAGTAGGACACTGTGCAACTATTATTCAAATTTAGGACATTACACGGAGGAAACAAATGCCCAAGGCATGAGTATCCTTGTATACTTTTCCAAATTTGTTTTCAAGGTCCTCTGATGTCGGATCTAAGCTTTGGATTTATGCCTTCAGATTTGTAGGAACACTTTTAGATATTTTTGTAACTAAGTTTTGTATCTTGATAAGATGTAAGTCTTCAAATGCAACAATGCATAATTTATCTTCAAAATCCTTTAATTTTTCTTCAAACCTGAGATATGCACATTCACAAAGAGAAGAAATGTTGGGTCATTTTAGGTGCTTGCCTCAATCAAACCCCGTGTAAGTGTTTCCACTTCTACAATGGCAATGTCAACTATAAATGAATAATAAATAGGAAGGAATGATGAGATCACAAAGTGTTGCAAATTACCACCCTTTAATGGCTTCCTTGAAGGATTGAAGTCATGCACATCACCTCAAGGTATTGATCTTGATTACTTTAATTCTTGAATGCTTGTTCCATGCTTGAATGCTTTGGAGACCTACAAAAGTGTTAGCCTTCATAAAAAAATGATAACATGAACACACATAAATTCAAATAAGATTTGACATGATGTTAGAATATTGAATTGCTACAATAATGCTCTAAAATGGTACTCTTGACTTGCTCTTGAATTCTCTTGATCATAAGTTTGCCAATATTTCTCTTGTTCTTGCCAGATAGATTTGAAATTATGCAATAACTAGGTATTTATAGGCATTTATTCAATTTCCCAAAAATTAAATCCCGGTGGCCATTTTTGGGTACTTAAAATTCAAATATTAAATTTCCACAAGTGACATATTTCAATTTGGAGGGAAAATAGGAGGACACTCACGGCTAGGGTGTGAGTGTCCTGGATCCATTTTTCAAGATAGATGGTGTCGAGGGAAATTTAGTAGATTAATGTAATTGATTCCCGCTTGGAATTCCTCAAGAATTGTAAAAAATGAGCCATAGGATGCATAATTTAGGAAATTAAACACTCAATTAGGTCCAATAATTTAAGGGGGGACAAAACATAAGGTTAAATTATCATGGGTGATAATTTACAACATGACATTTAGCCCCCACTTTAGTGAGAGTATGAACTTAGACTCAAACTCACATTAAAGTAGAAATTTTATGTCAAGAGGGGTCTAATTATCTAAATATTGAAGAGATAGGATGAATAAGGATCTATGGAGGTGATTAGTCCCCTAGGATCCAAGATCCCATGGCACACCAATATAGGCAAAAAGGAACTCACATATGTATGGAATGTAGAAAGACATCATACATTAACATACATGTTAGAAAACACGAAGCACACACAATGAAAACACATGGAACAATGGAACATAAAGATAACAATAAAATGGAAACAAACATGATGTTAACATGATGTAAACACAAAGAAGACACACAAAAAGGCACACAACAAAACACAAGGTTAGTATTAAAATATTCGAGTTGGTAAGGTAAAGAGACCCCAGTCTTAAATTGTCTCAAATATCGAACATCATTCATCGAATAAATGGTAGCTCCCATGAGGACTAAATTCATACATGTCACTCATGGAATACATGGACCTCTACTAGCAAGAAAGATGAATTAATCTAGGTGGCCATGTTAAAAAGGGGTGCTCAAGTTCATGACCCAACAAGCTCCACTATGTTAAATCCATGAACTATCTTGCAAAAAATCACCTCAAGGGGTGCATAAAACTCACCTCGAGGGGTAAATAAAAATCATCGCAAGGGGTGCAATAAAACTCACCCCAAGGGGTGCATAAAACTCACCTCAGGGGGTGAAACAAAAATCACCTTAGGGGGTGCATAAAACTCACCTCAAGGGATGCAATAAAACTCACCTTAGGGGGTACAATAAAACTCACCTCAGGGGGTGCAACAAAACTCACCTCAAGGTGTGTATAACACTCACCTCAGGAGGTGCATAAAACTCACCTTGGGGGGTGACAATAGGATAAGGTTAAAAACTCAAGGGTTGATATATCAATGCCACCACAAGAGATAATAACAAAGAGGGTTTACTCAATACCTTAGGGGATATCACTCATGACATCACCACCAAGAGAGGACAACTCTTGGAAAAAGAAATTCGCACTTTAGGTAATACTATCCATAACATTACCCATAAGGGGAACATCATACTCCAAGAAAGGTCACTCTCTTGAGAAATATCAAGCCTAATATCACCACCAAAGAGACACTCATATAGAATAATAAAGCCACACTTTGATTAAAAAAGTCACACTTCCAAGGAGACATATGTTGCCATCACTAAGAAGGTACCATTTCTATGCAAAACAAATGAGTGGGGGACTATGTTCCCCCCATTAAAATTTAAGTGTGCTTGCTACACTAATGTTTTAAGGAGATAAAGAGGGATCCCTTGCTAGAAGGAATGCACCTAGGACAAGGATGCATAACCCCTTGCCCCCCAAGTGTAAGGACAAAGGTGAGAAAAATGGCTTATGATGTGTTGCTCCTTGCAAGATGAAAGATGTGTTCATAAAGCCTATTTTATACATCATAGATGTTAGTCAAAATGTTGTGACACTACAACTAACACATGGAAAAATGAAACATAGAAAAAGGTAAACCCTAATATTTGACTCTAGGGTTTATACACTTTTTCAAGATGTTTCATTCATTTATTAGAGATTTGATGGTTAGTGGAGGTTTGATGGATTAAGACAAGGTATGCGATTGACTTATAGACTGATAGGTGATTCAACCATCCCTTAACCAAATCTGGGAATGTCCTAATGATGAAATACAATGATCTAAGTAGGATAATAGTGCAATTTACTATTTTGATGCAATACAAAAAGTGCAGAATTTCACAAACATTCGAACAACAAAAATGAGCAGAGCAGGACATTGTGCACCTATGATTCAAATCCAGGATAGAAAATGGAGGAAATATATGCCCAAGGTTTGAGTTTCCTTGTATTCTTTTTTAGATATGTTTTCAAGTTCCTTTGATGTTAGGTTTGAGCTTCGGATTTCTGCCTTCATATTTGTCGAAACACTTTTGGATATTTCTATAATTTAGTTTTCATAGTTTGAAAAGATGTAAGTCTTCAAATTAAATAATAAATACTTTGTCTTCAAACTCCTTTCAATGTTATTCAAACTCGAGATCTGCACATTCACAAAGAGAAGAAATGTTGGGCCATTTTAGGGGCTTGCCTCATTCAAACCCTTTGTAAGTGTTTCCACTTCCACAATGGAAATTTCAATGATAAGTGGATAATAAATAGGAATGAATGATGAAATCACAAAGTGTTTCAGCTCACCACCCTTTAATGGCTTCCTTGAAGGATTGAAGTCATGCACATCACCTCAAGGTCTCCATCTTACTTTTTTTAATGCTTGAATTATTTGGAGACCTACAAAAGTGTTAGCCTTCACAAAACAATGATAACATGAATAGACATAAACTCACATAAGATTTAACATGATGTTAGGATCTTGAATTACTACAATAATGCTCTAAAAAAATTCTCTTGACTTTCTCTTGAATTCTCTTGAACAAACAAACATATCTTGACAAGAAGAAGTATTCAAGGATTTAATCTTTTAATACTTCTTCTTGTCAAAATATGTTTGTTTGTTCAATTAAATGTGACATTAAGTTATCAACCTAAAAAAACTAAATTTCTAAGTCACAAGTAGAAAAAAAACTCAAGATTAAGCCATTAGAAGATAAAAACAACATAAATAATCAAAATAAAACCAATATCAATCTCCTAGTTATACTATGAAAGTGATTTTAATCAAATTTATTTTAGATGTTGTGGTAATTTTTTGTAGCATAGTATTGTATTCAATATGAGTGTTATAAATGGCTTGTATGACCTCTAATTTATAGAGTTTTGGAGGATTGTATGGAGGGATAGGATGAAATTCAAGGATCAAGGGCTCCTAATTGATGAGAGATCAGAACTAAGAGGGATTAGATAGGTGTCAAGAGGGGATTAATTGGAAAAGTTGGCTAAGAGAATCAACTGTAGGGATTGGACATATGAATAGTGAATGGATAATATTTGGTGGGGTATTTAAAAAGGGCATATTGCAAGGATTTTTAGAAAAGGAAAGATTTATCTTGTTGCATACTCCAAGATATATGAACATTTTTAAATTAATACCTATTGAAAAGAGGAAGATTCCTCCATTCTTGGTTATACCTTAAAGCACCACTTGTCATGTACAAGAATTTAGTATGACAAGTGGATCCTTACGGAGACTTGGGTTGGTCAAATCAAGATCAACTATTGATTATCCTATGTGCACATGATTGTAAGGAGATTAGAGGATTATCTCTTCAGCTTCTTGTCTATCCATGGGCCTCGATTCAACTTTCTCAAGTGTATAAGGAAATTGAATCACATCTTTCTATTTACTTTGTTCTATCTACAATATAACAAAAGAAGGCTTTGTTTCTCTAAAAAACACTTCTACTATGTATTAACTTATGTGAAAAAGGATCCCAAATCTTGTATCCTTTCACACCATAATTGTATCTGATGAAGATACATTTTACATCCTTGTTCTCCAACTTTGTTTTCTTCTCCTTTGGCACATGTGCATATGTCTCACAACCAAAAAATCTAAGATGTATTAATGAAGGCTTATGACCTGAACATGCCTCTATATGCATATTATCAACAAGAGCTGATGTAGGAAACCTGTTAATCATGTAATAGAAAATGGCAACAACTTCAGCCCAAAACCTTTGTTCTAGGCTAGCACCACTCAACATACTCCTAGCCTTCTCCATTAGTGTCATGTTCATTTTTTTTGCAACTCCATTTTGTTGTAGAGAATATGTAGTCGTATTTTTCTATGAATACCATAATATTTCCAAATTTTATCAAAATCATTAGAGAAAAATTCATAGCTATTATCAGTCCTCAAAATTTTTATTTTATTTCCAGTCTGCAACTCAACCATTTCTTTAAATTCTTTAAATTGATTGAAAACTTTATATTTACTCTTTAGAAAGTATACCCATGTCCTTCTACTATAATCATCAATAAATGAAACATAATATTGTTGAAAGAATGAAGAAGGTTGTCATTAATGATTTTTCATTGATATCAACACTACATGATGGATGTCAAAATAGTATGAAGGATGATTGTAGAAGAGTTATTTTGCAAGAGGGTTTGATTCACACACCATAATAGTTAAGCACTTTTGCTAAGTGTCTACACCGGTAGATTTAGTACACAGATCCCTCTGGTAATTTGGTTCTCATTGTTCGCACTTACAAATTTACTTTTAAAATCCTAATATTTTGTTCATGAACATTAGTAGCATCTTAATTATGAATTTCATTTGATTTGGATAAGTGGTTCGAAATTTGCAAGTAACAAAAGATAGGCATACTTTTAGGTCCTATGCCTAGCCCAGCTAATGTATGTAAAGAGTTGTGGAGATTAAATATGTGATGTGAATGTAAGAGAGAGCTATTATAGGTCCATGCCGACCTATATTAAATGTTTCTAGGTATGAAGGAATTTTGATTTGAATTGGGTGTTGACAAGGAACGTTTTCTATTATTTGGGCCTACATCTAATTAGGCTAACCTAATTGATGTTTGTGATGGATTTTGATATATATACAAGGTTGTTTTGAGTTTATGGATATCAAATATGAATGTGTACATGATATTAATACAAGTGATGATGTGAAATCTTGCAAAGTTGACTGAATAAGTTGTGAATGTCGAGAAGAGGTGTGTGAATGTAGAGAAAAGTAGAGATTTATAATCTGAGTTGGGTAAAGTGTATTAAGACAATGTTTTTGAGCTTCAAAGGAATCGAATCCAGCATATGTTAAATGCACTTAGTATCAGTTCAAATCTTGGTTGTAAAATCTTTAAGAGATTGTCTTTAGAAAGAGAAACATGAGAAACTCCTCTTTAAGTTCAAGGACTTTCTCTTTAAGCTCGAGAAACCTCTCTTTAAGCTTTATAAGCTTATATCTAAGCTGTCCAACTTTCTCTCTAAGTTCCTTTAGAAACTTAGCTCTAAGCTTTCGAAACCTCTTTCTAAGCTCTCAAAACTTCTTTCTAAGTTCCTTTAGAAACTTCTCTTTAAGCTGGAGAAGCTTAGCTCAAAGCTCTCAGATTTTCTCTCTAAGTTCCTTTAGAAACTTCTCTTTAAGCTCGAGAAGCTTAGCTCTAAGCTCTCAAATTTTCTCTCTAAGTTCCTTTAGAAACTTCTCTTTAAGCTCAAGAAGCTTAACTCTAAGCTCTCAAACTTTCTCTCTAAGTTCCCTAAGAGATTTTATCATATTTGTAAGAATTTCATCACATGGGGAGCCGTCAGAAGGAAAAGACAAACTTATGCTACAAAAAGAGTTTGTTTTCTACTCCTTCACCTCATTCATAGTTTCATTTCGTCCAAAAATCAACTTCTTTCTATCTTTCTTTTCTCTATGAATAGTGAGTTCACTTGGATAGTGAGTCCACCAAGAAGTGAGTCTTTCTGTAATATCTTATAACCAGTTATAACATATTGTGAGCTAATCGTCATCATGGTTTTTCCCTATTTGGGTTTTCCACATAAAAATCTCAATATTCATGTGTTGTGTGTGTTATGGGTTGTTCATGCTTTCATTTCATATAAATATTAAGTATGATTTGGTAATTGGATGGTTTAATATAATATTGATTCACCCCCCCTCTTATTATTCCAAGTGTTCAACAATTGGTATTAGAGCCTGGTTCCTAGGAAGAAGCTTGACTGCTCTAGGAAGATCTTAGAGATTGAACACATGGTTGATAAAAAGTTTCCTTTTTCTTTGGAAGTGATTCCTGCTATTGGATACATTGAAGAAGATTTGATGTTTGAAAAATATGGAGAACTCAATTTTCTCTTGAAGATATTGACAAAATTGAATATAAAAATAGAGATCTAAAGGAAAATAGTAAAGAAGAAAATGACTGCATCAAAAAATTGAAAGAGCAAATCAAGAAGTTCAGAGAAAAACATGAGGTCAATCAACAATTGAAACAAGAAAATGAGAACATCACCAAAATGAAAGTGCAAGTGGAAGAAAAGAAAATAATTGAGGAATGTATGAATGCAATGGTAAAAAGAAAAATTGATGAATGCACAAGGCTTGAAAAAGAAGTAGTAAATCTGAGACTAGATCTAGAGAAAGAAATAATTCATGAATAAAAATTCAAGACAAGTTCCAAAATTCTTGATGAGTTAATTGCAATTCATAAAGCATCTAAAGAAAAAGGTGGTTTGGGACTTGAAAAGGGAGAAAGCTCAAAAGCAGATCAAACACCTAATGCAAATAAGACCAGTGAACCAGAGAAGACTAAAGATGAGAAGAACAATGGAAAGTTTTGGAATCAAAGAAAAAATGCTAGAAGACTCCTTATGAGACAACCAAATACTCAAAGGTACCCATATTTAAATGGTTTTTCTTATTCTTGCAATAAATTTGGACATAGAGCAATGGAATGTAGAAGCGGAATGAATCAAAATGTTTCATCCTTTATTGGTCAATGTTTTACATGCAAGAAGTTTGGAAATAGAGCAAATGAATATAGAAGTCAAATGATGAATGCATATAACAATAGTATAATGATTCAATCTTTGAATGGTTACTGCTATACATGTTATGGATTTGGACAAAAGGCTAATCAATACAGATCTAGAATGAATGAAAGAAATAATGCTCAAAGAAATTTCATATGCAACAATTGCAATAGAGCTTGAGTTGGAGCAGTATTGGGATGGGTGACCTCCCAGGACGGACCAATGTTTCACCTATGTGAGCATCACCTAGATGCAATGAGTGCTAACACTAACTCATTTGACCCCAATTTCCGACGAAACCTATATAATCAAATGTATCATCGGGCACTTGTGCGAATTTCTATTTTTTTTTTAATTTTTACCCCGACGTTCGTCGGAATTTCGACAAGCTGTTGTTTTGTGTACATTTCGATGAAGATCTTTCGCCAAAATTGGGGTGTTCCTGCAAATTTAAATTGTGGTGAGCATAAATTGAAATGAGCTCGACTATTTATTGCGGTAGTGTTTTGCTCAACGGTTTTTTTGGGGAAAATCAGAAGAAACTCAAGAAGATATCGCCAAGTTGAGGGAAGTCATTGTCTTTTTCTAGATTTCATTTGTGAAGTTAGATTTGTACTTCCAGGTTTGAAAATCATATTTGAAAGCAACATCTCATCAAATTTCATTTATAGTCTTGTGCATTTTTAGAATTTCATTTCCAGATTTTAGACCTGGCTTCACAAATTCTTTATAAGGGAATTGTTTATAACTGATGGAAAATTCTTGATGGATTTGGACAAAGATTATATTTGCAAGGTTTCAAATTTAACCCTAATGATCAATTTGCAATAGATTTGGGAGCCATAGCTAGATAATATCAAAGTTGTTGGTTGCTTTTTTACTGTAACCAAGTTTATCTTCTAGACACATAGCATATAAAATCTCAGATAATACTGCCTTACAATACCATCAATCTATATTCTAACCCAATAGTACATATCAAATCCTTATATGAACATAGTCACCTCTAACCTCACTCAAGCATTTTAATTAATTCCTTGAATTAAAGCCAAAATGAGAATCACACACCATAACAGTGAGATGAACAGAATAACCCTTGATCATTTTATTCAAGATAATAATATAATCATACAATGGAGAAACATGACCTTGAAATGAGTAATTTTCATTCAGATGCTACTACTGTCTTGAAAATTAAGTACCCATGAAACTAAAACCTACAACAAAATGACACCAAATGGTGCAAGAGCACACCTAGGCTAACCTCCATGTTTGTTATTTTGGCTTGTACTTGACTCTAGCCAAGTCAGGATGTTAGTTTGTTTTCAGACCTTAGAAGGTCATTGCTTTTGTGGGCTAGGTGAGTTAGTCATTAGGACTAAGGTCACACAAATAGCTAGTGTTAGAAATTTAAGTTTTCTTAATGTTAGTTGTCTATGGGAGATTAGAGTCTTAAAGATGTTCTAAACACTTAGTGGTTGTTGTAAAGATGCCTTAAGGCTATTAAATGAGTTGGTTCCTTGGAATCTAGAGGGAATAGTGGTCCTAAGAAATAGGATCAAGGCATAGAGAAAGATGCCAAATGTTGTAAAGAAGTTAGCATGGGCATGCAACTCAGTTACCTTTGGATTCCCTTGAGAATAGGAAGTGGGAGATTGGCCAACAGGCCCTAGAATCATGGGGATGGCATCTATTATGACCCAAGACTCGAATCTCATGACATGATGTAATTGGTAATTAGTTTTTGAAAGTAAAATAGAGAGCTCTACAACAGTGTTTTCAAGAACAACCCGAACTTTTGTGATGAAAAAGATGCTTAATGGATTGAGAGACTGAGTTTAGTATTTTTTTAGTGTTCTATAGGATTATCTTAGTCTTTTTCATTTGATAAGCAAGTTGTTTAGAGTAGGATATTTGGTGTTAGGCAAATTGTTTTGGTTTTAAGTTCTTACTGGTCCAGTCTTGACCAGTCGGTGCTTTCATGGCTCCCCCATGAAATCTAGCCTTGAGAAACACCTAAGGACAGGTGGAAATATTAGGGGAGTCATTAGTGTATATAGATTTAGGATTAGGAAGCATGAAAGAGTGGAGAGCTCTTTTTATCACTAGTCTCCAGGCGAGCAGACAGAGCCCGGTTAGAGGTCTAGGAATGTCTTTGAAGATTTCTTGCAGGGTAAAGAGGTACTATATGGAACAGGTACAGGTTCAAGTAGGGTTTCATCATAGCTCATCATACTAGGTGGACTGAGGTCATGTCAATCATTTAGTTTATGGTTTGAGCTGGTTCCAAGCAAGATTACAGTCAGTCCTAGAAATTAGGCCTTTTAGATCTATTGTCCTAAGTTGTAGGAAACTAGTGTACGGAGGTTGTCAAGCCCTAAGCCCCATTGAACCTTTTAAAAATTCCAAATGAGTATCAAAATCTACCTTTAGTTTTGTAGGGTCTTTGAAAAAATTTAGCAAGAATTGACAAAATAGGATTGGTAAAGGCTATAAGGAATAGGCCTGTTTTAAGGTCTCAAATGGTGAAACCTTGAACCCAGTAAGGATAGCATTGAAGAACCTTCTAAAATGGTTCAAATATGCAAGGTTATGAATTTTTTCAATGGGATGGGCACCCATGCAATGAAGAATGATGTTTGTGAGAAGTTAGCACTTAGAACTTTCTAAGTGAGGAAGAGAAATTGAACTTGTCAAATGGTGTTAGTCCTCCAAGGTGAAGCACAAAGGATAGAACTCTTAGAGAAGAGTTAGAATTGGACTTAGTTAATCATCTAAGCCAATTAGGACCTAGAGGAGACTAGGTTCCTAGAAGAGACAAGCTGGGTCTCTTAGTTGCAGTGCAAGCAAGCCTTGGAACACTCACATCACCAAACCTAAGAATAGTATCTTCACTATAATATCAGGCTCTTTACAAATTTGCTTTGCAACTTTAGTTAGACTTGACCTAAAGATATCTAACTTGCTAACCGGCCATATTTTTGGTCCTGAAATCCTTCTTATAGGGAAAATGAAGGAGCAACAAGCATCAGACCAGAAATACACCTATCACTGGTCACTTGGACTGCCTTATGACATTTCACAAATTGGTTACAACAACTGAGTCTTTGGAGAATCTTCTTGTTCATCCCGTCCATTGGAGAATAATTGTTGCATTTTCCAAACTTTGAAAACTTGCACCAAAACTGCCACCAAGACATAGCCAAAAAATTTTATAACCATAACCGCTAAGCTGTTAACTGTGAGTTGTAGACTCTGTCCTATTCTTGTTCAGTTAAGTACTTTTCTACCCATCATTGATATTCCTCATCCGTTGGCCAATTAAATTTTACCACCTAATTTACCTTTGCACTGTAAGTTGTATACTTTACTGCTACTTGATTCGCCTCCCTTTCAAAAGATTCCAAAAATGTGCTAGTGTTAATTATTTCATCTACCCTATCTTGCCATTGTTGTAGTGATCTAACATTTCCTTGGGCATTTACAATATCTGGTAAAGATGTGCCACTCCAATCATCAAAAATCTTTACGAACTCTTTAATCCTCTTGCTCAAATCATTAGGTAAGGCCTGGAAACCTTGCAGTGACTTCACAAAGTCTTGAGTAGGCCTTAATTGTTGAGGCCTATTAGCTGCATTTTGAGAATTTCATTTCTAGATTTTGTTGTGTAAGTTCAATATTCTGATTTTAAGAGTACAACAGTTGGAAATCATTGTAAAATCAGAATTTAATAATTTCTAGAATTAGCATTTGAAAGTGTTTTTTGGGGTCATTAACTTCAGACTATCTTCTCTTTTGTAGAGGTGGTTGCATGTCGATTTTTTTTGGTGTAAAATATCATAATTATTATATTTTGTTACCTGTGTACGATTAAAAATTATTGGAGTGCGTATGAGTTTGATATTTTTTGAAGATCTAAATATTCAAGCTTGGCAAAGAAAAATCATGTCAGATAATATTAGTCCAGAACAAAATGAAGAGACAGTTGCTAGATTGTGGGCTATATTGAAAAGAAAGGGTGATGGAAAATGTTATTTTCCTTGCAATAATTGCAAGGGCTTAAAGACGAGAAGACTTTTAATCACAATAGTTGAGAAACATTGTAGGCAGCATGGTCACGTCGAAGGGGGGCATGATTATCGTCCATTGGTAAGTTGTTCATTATATGTGCTTATATTGATTGAATTTGTAAATGTTTATATTGTTTTAACATTTGATATATATATAAAAAATCATTTGATCATAATCATGGTTTATTTTTGTCTGTCATTATTATAAAGGTGGGGTGCCCTAGGGCACACGATATGAATTATCACAGTCCAGAGAATGTGGTTTTGCAAGCGGAGGAACATGGAGCTGTGAATATCGAAGATGAAGTTAATGATCCTATGGAAGAAGATGATCATGCACTAGAAAACACAATTGAAGATGATGGTACAAATACATTGATCCATGACACATGTAGTGGCACATCTGATCATGTCGATCGAGATGACTTTGATGATGTTCATGATTTACTTGTACTTGAGAACGCATACGAGCCACTTTATCAAGGCTCCCAAACAGCTCTTCTCTCTATTGTATTGTTGCTGGTGAACTTGAAGGTTATGAATGGTTTATCCAACATAGCAATCTCACAGATGTTAAGGTATGTCATATATGCCATTTTTTTTCATCTATTTTAATTGTTGTTAGTTCATCACTAGTAAATAAAGGATGAAGTATGTACCTTTAATATTCTTTATATTAAGAAGTTGTTTTTTGTTGTAGATTGATTGGTGAATTTTTGTTACCACCATCAAATATTTTACCTCGCTCATACCGAGATTTATCTGGCATTATGAAAGATATTGGAATGGAGTATCAAGCAATAGATGCATGTCCCAATGATCATATTATATATCATAAACAACATGAATTTGCAACAGAATGCCTAGAATGTCATATTAGTAGATATCGAACAGATCAACTAAAAAAAAAGGTGCCTCGCAAGGTTCTTCATTATATTCCCATTATTCCATGTATGCAACAATTATTTAGGTGTGAAAGCTTAGTGCAATTTATGGATTACCATGCACGTAATAGAAGTGGAGATGAGATTCTTCAAATGCCTGTGAATGGTTCTGCATTTAGGGACATGGAGGAAAAATGGCCACACTTTAAAGAAGGACCTTGTAATCTCAGGCTTTCATTGGCAGTGGACGGTGTCAATCCATTTGGAGAGCTGAGATCTATTTACTCGGTGCGGCATGTTTTTGTTATCAACAATAACATTCCTCCATGGATGTCAATAAAGAGGGAGCACATAATGTTGGCAATGATTGTTCCAGGTATTTGTTTACATCAATTTTCTTTAACATAGTAGCATCTCATTTGTCTTATTTGTTGCATAATGACTTATATGTTTTTTCATTTAATAGTCATGTACATGAATTTATATATATTGCAGTAAAATGGTTATAATAATTATGTAATGTTTATGTTCATTCAACTAGGTAAGTACCAAGTTAAAGATATGAATGTATATATTGAGCCTCTTATCGACGAGTTACTAAAGTTATGGAATGGCATCACTATGTATGACGTATCTAGACCAATAGGACAAAGACAATTTCAATTCCATGCAATGCTTGTATGGACAATTCATGATGCCCCAGGGCTAACACATTTTTTTGGTATGTTATAACGTTCGACTGCATGACTTTAACGATATTTAATTTTATGAATTAGATATCATGCATGTTTTTGAAATAATCTATTCATTATATATAATTATAAAAATTGACATATTTAATCCAATTATATATGATTTGCAGGTCTTCAAACAAAGGGAAAATTTGCATGTCCAATTTGTGGTCCAAAGATGAAATCTCATCGTTCAACAAGTTTAGGAAAGTAGGTGTTTGATGAGTATAGGCACTTCCTCCATAGAAATCATAAGTATCGAACTACTGAAAAACATCTTTTCAATGGGAAAGAAGAGACTACATCAAAACCACAAAGAATGAAACCTCACCTATGAAAGTTGGAATATAATAGAATTAATCGTCAAGGTTATACATTGGATCAAATTGTTTATCTATCATTTATGATATGTTTTGAATTTTTATTTTTATTTTGTGATCATGCTGTAATTGACAATGATTGTCATTGTTAATTTGTTTAACTTATATGCTTTATGAAGGTCATCAAGGCATTAATGGTCGGCTTCGACAGGGACTGAAAAGTTATCCTAGACAATTTAGTAGGTTGCCCTACTATGAGTAGCTACAAATTGTGCATTTGTTTGATACAATGCATATCGAAAAGAATATGACAGAAACGTTATGGAAAATATTGGATGGAGGGCATGACAAAGAAAAAATTGTCAAAATTTGTAGTGACATTCAGGAAGCCAGTCATGCAATGAAAAATGTCATTCAATTAAATAGCGATGGAGACCAAATTAATATAAGTGCCCTTCCTTGGTTATTAACAGAGTAGCAAAGCAATGCTATAAAACAATTCATACGAAAAATTCGATTTCCCACAGGATTTGCTGCCAACATAAACAATATCATAACAAAGAGAGGTGAATTTGGGTCAGGGATGAAAATGCATGATTGGCATACCTTCCTTAAGGTAATTATTCTGGTATATTATATATATATATATATATATATTTGTATACTAGATGTACTTTTCAGTGTATCATGTTTACTACTTTTGGAAAAATATTAATGAAAAGATCATTTTATATTTGTTGCAATACATTCTACCTCTATCTCTCCCAGACAACTTCGACAACAATTTCAAGCAAGTTATATATAATCTTGGAAAATAAATGAGGTAAGTAGTGATATTTGTTCAATTCATTATATATTTTTGTTAAATCTCATTAATATATTTGTGCCTTGAATCACTTGTAGATGGTTGTCATCTAAAGCAATCCATAAAGAAGATATAAACTATTGGAAGAGAAGAATTCCTCATCTAATGTGTGAAATACAAAAGTGTCTACCTTTGACATTTTTCAATGCACAAGAACACTACCTCATACACCAAGTTGAGGAGATTGAATTGTGTGGACCTGTACACACAAGGTCAATGTGGATGGTTGAGAGGCACTTGAAATTTTTGAAGGCTTTGTTTAGACAGAGAGCACATCCTGAGGGTTCTATGGTGGAGGGATACATGGTATACCAGACCATGGTGTACATTACGAAATATCTTCCTAAGTTTGGAGCAAAGATCCATGTAGATCACATTTGGGATCCCAACTCCATTAACAAATTTGAAGGGGAGTACTTGATGGGGAAAGGTAGATTGAGGAAAGTGTCAGGTAATTATAAGATGGTCATGGAGATTGGTGTAAGTGTTCCAAGGCTTTCTTGCACAACTAGCTAAGAAGACCTTTCCTTGTCTTCTTTTGGGAACCTAATATTTTCTAGGTCCTTGTTAGGCTTAGATGATTAACTAATTCCTAATCCAACTCCTCTCCAAGAGTCTCACACCTTGTGCTTCACCTTGAAGGACTAACACCACTTTGTTATGTGCAAACTCTCTCCTACACTTAGAAGACTCTAAGTGCCAACATCACACAAATATTGAATTTATTACAAGAGTGCCAAACACATTGGAAACATGTCACGTACTTCCAACTGGATCCATCTTGGAGGATCTCCAAACTCCTTTCCTATCGGTTTCAAGAATTGGTCTCGAGGAGGCCTATTTCTTGTAGCCCTTGACAGAGACCTTTACTTCGTTCCTGCCCAAACTTTCCAAACAACTTAAAAAACCAATTCCA
This sequence comes from Sequoiadendron giganteum, assembly GCA_007115665.2. Lineage (NCBI taxonomy): Eukaryota > Viridiplantae > Streptophyta > Pinopsida > Cupressales > Cupressaceae > Sequoiadendron > Sequoiadendron giganteum. The sequence continues at coordinate 184,028,600 of CM021101.1, read as the reverse complement.
CATTTGAATACCCTTTTTGGATTTTCTGAAGGATTCAAAAGATTCTATACTCCTAAGTCCTCTGTATACTGGTTTCCTATTATCTAGGTTAAATAGGGCTATTAGGCCTAGTTTGTAGGACCCCACTGGTTTTCTTGCTCAAACATCAGTCAAATGGATTGATAGAACCTCAATCCTTCTAGCATGTTAGGATATGTCTATACCATACCTGGAACTGAACTTTTTCTGTAATGTACCTCAATCCCCTGCCTAAATTCTTCAATTCATTACTGTCAAACCTCTAACTAGGAACTCTAAGCTCGCCTAGGACTTGACATTAAACACAACTGTTCCACTCTCCATGACTCCTAACTCTACATATGTATAGACCAATGGCTCCCCTAACACATCCATCTACCCTCAGGAAAATCCCATGACTAGATTTCATGGGGGAGCCATAGAAACACAAGCTGGTCAGGACATGACCATTAAAACCCTTAAACCTTAACCTATCTATTTAGGACACTAAAACAACTTAAATCAACTTACTTGTGATGTATGAGCTCCTCGGTTTGCTTGCACCTTGCTGAGACACCTAGCTAGTCTCTCCTAGGAACCTAGTCTCCTCTAGCTCCTGATTAGCAACTAAGTCCAATCTTAGCCCTATTCTAAGAGCTCTCCCTTTGTGCTTCACCTTGGAGGTCAGACAACATTTCACAACTTCAAATTCCTGCTCACTTTCCTTCTTCACTTAGAGAATTCCCAGTGCCATCTTCACTTCAAACTCATTCTTCCTTGCTCTTCCTTGCAAGGGTGTCTATGCTTTTCAAGACCTTCATAACATTGCCAATTGGAACATTTCAATAGGTTCTTGAGCCTTGTTCTGGTCGGTTTCAAGATTGCATCAATGGAAGACCTCAATTTAGGCCTAATTCTAGTAATCTTTACCAGTCCTCTTTTTCTATTGTTTCTAAAATTCTTCCAAAGACCTTGCTAACCTCAAGACATATTCTAGTACCCTTTTAAGAGTTTTAAATCGCCCAATGATTCTTTTGGCCTAACAGTGTCCGTATAGGGGATTCCTATAACCTAGGGTATGTCGGGTTTGTAGGCCTAATTCCTAGGAATTCACTGTTTTCCTACTCAAACATTACTCTAATGACTTCATGAGATCTCTAACCTCCTATCATAGCAAGACCTGTCCCTAACCCATTTGGAACATTATTGAAACCGTACTGTATGGTATTTCCCTGCAAGTAACCTTAATACTTCTGCTCTAGGTCTCTAACCGGGCTCCACCTGCTTGCCTAGAGATCAGTTGCTAAGAGAAGCTCCTCCAATCTCTGTCATGCTTCCTAACACTAAATACTATACACACTACTGACTCCCCTACCATTACACCCTTCCTTAGGTGTTTCCCAAGGTTAGAGATCATGGGGGAGCCATGAGAGCATAGACTGGTTAGGACAGAACCAACAGGAGCTCTACCACAAAAATGACTCAACTAACACTAAATCTAACCTAAACTAGCTTGATTAACAAATGGAAAAGACTTACAACTATGCTATCAACATAAAACTAACATGAACTCAATGCATTCAATCCCTCAAGTGGCACACTCACTCAAGATTGCTCGGTATATCACAAAAACACAGAATTTTTAGTATTTTTTTTCTCATTCATAAAAGCTTCATTACAAAACTACTAACTCATTTTAAAAACTGCCAACACTTCAAAGATACAAGCCTTGGGTCATAATAGATGCCCACTCCATGATTCTAGGCAAGTTGGTTGAATTCCTCCACTTCCTATTCCCAAGGGAATCCAAGGGTAACCGGATTGCATGCAACCACCAATGCAAACTGCCTTCTCCATTTGGCATCTTCCTTCATGCCTTTAGCCTATTTCTTAGGACCACCATTCCCTCAAGAATTCAAGGAACCAACTCATTAACTGGCCTTAAGGCATCATTACAACCTCTTTAAGCATTTGAACAACTTAAAGACTCTACTCCCCTAGACAATAAACATTAAGAAAACTAACTTACTAAAAATGGAAAAATAGTGTGACCTTAGTCCTAAGGACTAAGGTCACCTAGCCCAAACAAAAGCAAGACCATCTAAGGTCAAAAAAAAATATGTTCAAACATTCTAACTTGGCTAAGGTTAGATACAAGCCAAAATGACAAAACATAGAGGTTAGCCTAGGTGCTCCTGCACCAACTTGCAGAATGAAAAAAGTTTAATACTATCCCATGAACATGACTCTAACAGTAAATCAAAACATCCAATTCACTTAGTATCACTATCACTCAATAACACTCGGAGTTCACATAAAAAAAGAAATTGCAGAGCTATCTTCTATTCCAAAAATTTGATTACAATCTCCCTCTTTCTTGAATTCGATCCTGCTTCATATTAGATGCCATTCACCATGTTTGTAGGGTATGTTGGTCGATCCACCACTCCTATCCTTTAGGGGATCCTATGTAACCGAGTTGCATGCAACATTTTCCATAATGGCAACTGTTGTCATGACAATTCTGTAACAGCATTTGGCAAGTACTCTGTCATTATGCCACTTTCCTAACTCTTAGGACCTCTATCTCCTATATTTTGAGTAACCAACACCATTAAAGGCCTCATGGCATGTTTCTAACATCATTCATGTGTTTAGAATACATTTAAGACTCAAATCCCAACTTAAGCTACTAAGGCTAAGCAATGTAAAAACTATTAACAATGACTAACTTTGGTGACCTTAGTCCTAATGACTAACTCACCTAGCCACAACAATGACCTTCTAAGGTCCAAAACAAACATACAATTACTCTAACTTGGATAATGTCAGATACAAGCCCAAAATATCCTAACTATGGAGGTTAGCCTAGGTGTGCTTCTGCACCAGAGATTAATTAGAATACATTTTACATTTGGTTTTTATGTATATTGTACTTATAAATTAAGGTCGTATACCATGGTAATTAACTAATTATACGTCATTTGTGAATTTCATTTTCTTTTGATACAGTTGGTCGAGAGTGGAATGCACTACATTTGTACGTCGCAAACAATCTTGATTGGATGACAGTATGGATTGAATGATGTCAACAATCTGGTCACGCATTAACATGGGAAGGTGTGGCTTCATTGGTTAAAGAAGCTCATCGTAATGGAGATTTCAATGTTACACCAAGGGAAATTGATTTAGCATATGGTTTAAGAGATAAACGGATATGTATAAATATATTAATCACCCATATTATTTAATTATTTTCAATTATATTGATGTATATATATGTTGAGATTTTTTTCTTTGCATACATTTGGCCAAGAATAAATATGTTTATCAACTGACGATATTGCAATAAGTTTTGCATGTTTGACATATTGTAGGTGAAACACCACAAGGCTATGTGGTGCAATGGTCGTAAATTTTGAATCAAAAAGTTGGATGACACGAAGAAAACTTGTGATTCTAGGATAATTGCAGTCTTCCAGGTGACTAATGTTTCATCTAGAAGCGACATACATTCAGAAGTCTCAGAAAATCAATACTATGGAATTTTGGATGATATACTTGAGTGTGACTTTAAGTCCTTCAAATTAGTTTTGTTCGTCGTCCTATGGTATAGGCTATGATTGAATGAAAATGATCCCGAGAGAATTGTTATTGAACATGATAATGGATTTACCATGGTTAATACAAGGTATTTTGAGCGAGCTAGAAATGAGCCCTATGTTATTTTAAGCCAATGTGAGTAGGTATTTTACTTAGAGGTTCCAAGTAAAGCGGGTTGGTCATATGTTGTTAGACATGATCCAAGAGGAAGGTCATTAAATTATAACGTGGTGGAAGAAGAAGATATTGAAGAAATAGAAGATGATGTAGAAGATGATCAGGATCAACAATTAGTTGATGATGTGCCTGACGAAGATGTCGAAGAGGAGGAACTAGATCATAATGATGTAGGATTTAATGTTCATAAAGATGATATCCATGTGGATGATGACATTATCGAAACTGATATCAATGATGATGATGATGATATGACCAATCCTTACAATGTTGAATTTGGATCGGATGATACAGACAAAGAGTTGGATGAAGAAGAAGATCAATGACATTAATTTGTATTGTCTATTTGATATTAATTTCTTGAAAGAATTATATTTGACTTATGTGGTTACATAATTAATTTATGATGTTTTTAATTTTGAATTATATTAGAATATGTTTAGTTAACAGATGTAAAAAATAAAATGGATAAACCAAAAGATGAAAGTGTGAGACCACTGCCTTGTTGGGTGTATGGAGTCTAATGAAGATCTATAAAAGTGTAATCTATGATGGCAATAATTCAAAGTGTTTGGCACACATATGTAGTTTATAACTTGTATAAATGTTCAAGTAAATGGCTGACAAACTCTACTTGAGATAGAATGACAATCATAGTTATGTGATTCATCTTATTGATACAATTAATACTCTTTAGTTACTGTGATTGACTAGGAGGGTTTAATCTTTACTTGAAAGAACCAAATAATCACATCACACAAATACAGCAAATGTGTATCGATAAACTAAATATATATAAATGCTTGATATATCAATTTAAACAATAGAAAAGCATCAAGAGAATCAACTACTTCGAGCATGAGATGATTACAATGACATTTCACCACATAAGATAGTCATTTAATTTGCAATTTGGCAGCAAGCTCTAAGCTAAGACAAATAGACACAGAACCTTACAAACACATACAATTTAGGCCAGTGCCATATACTATTGTGGAGTCTAATTAATTCACAAATATTTAGATTTCCATAACAGGTTCAAACACATAACATATAAGATCTCTGACAATATTGCATTACAACAGTGTCAAATTCTATCCTAACTCAATACTTCTTATCAAATCCCTTTACAAACATATCCATCTATGACTCCATCCAAGCATTTTAATTTACTCTTTGAATTAAAGAAAAAATGGAAATCATACACACCATGATAACAGTGAGATGAACACCATAACCCTTGATTATATTATTCAAAATTGTGATATGTTCATACAAAGGAGAGCCATGAGCTCTAAATATATCATTATAACTGAAATGCTAGTACTGTCATCAAACATCAAACCTTCATGTTGTTGGAACTGTCAAATTTTGACAAATTCATTATTTCTTCATGATTATTAGTCTTCGAAAAAAGATTCATAATGTAGACAAAAATATCCTCACATAGCATATTTTACCAAAATCCGATTTAAAATTGTGCCATAACGCCCCATAAATTTCATCTAACAATAAAATATTTACATATGAAAATATCGGCATAAGTTGATGCAAGTCTCATCGATGATAATATACATATCCTAAATGTATTAGAAAGACATAGCAAGGGTCACACAGATCAAGTTATACACAGAGAGAATGCGGGTTTCTATATCTTATCGGCAAGACAAACAGTATCGGCGAGATGATGTAAGGTCACATCGAGCTAAATTACCTTTTGCCGATTGGAGTAACGTAAAGTCTATCAGAGAGACTTTGGTCATCGGAGAGAGATTTTGAAACACTGCCCGTAGCGTTATTAGTCTTGCCGATAAAGCAAGGGGAGGACTCAATCGGTGAGACAAATGATTCCAGGGAGAATTCAAAAAGTCTTACCGACCCCTCGGGTTACACCGACAGAACTGAGCATACGAAGATAAAGGGTGTCGAGAAGACAATGCGCATGGTCTCGCTGAAGAAAAAGCGTATTGGTGAGACATGTCACTGCAGGGAGATCTAAGAGACATCGCAGCGAGTATTATTTTGTCGCTAGAACAAATTGCTTGGTCTCAGTGACATACTCGATAAAGTGAACATCTCGGTGAGACAAAGTACTTTCAGAGTAAGGCAAAGAACCGTTGGCCCAATTCATTAAGTCTGAGCGATAGTTGTTTCGGTGAAAGTCATGGTGATATAAAAGAAAAAGGAAAGAAACTATCAGGGAGACTTGTGACATCGGGGAAACTACAAGACATCTTGGCGGGTGGGTGATCATTGAACCCTGATGTGACAGTGAGAATTTTGAAAAAAAAACTTGCAACATTCATGTCTCGATCGGTAAAAGACATTAATGGCGCCACGAAGCGTAGGAGATTTTTCATATCAGGGTATGATCAATTGAAATCATTGTCTCACAAAATTCAAAGAAAAGGAGAGCAAGGGAACCAGGAAAGAAATTAAGGCATTCACCTGGCTTGAGTTTGGAAGAAGTTACAGTAAGTTTCTCTTCTTCTCAGAATTCATAAAAATTTGAATTATGGAAGGCACTGGTTCAGGAAAACTAAAGGGAAGAAAACCCAGGGAGGGAAGCCAATCAAAAGCAAAAAAGAAAAAGATTGAGTTGCAACCAGAAGGTATTGAAAGTAAGCTAAATCAAGACCTCATAGACCAGTTACCTGGTTCTGGACCTAAATCTAGGCATTCTGCACAGCTCAAAGCGGAAGTTGACAAATTGGACAACAAATACAAATTTATAGGTGATGTTTGGACTCTGATTAGAGGCTATGAGTTATTCAATTTCCATTACCACAGGAGAAATCGCTTTGAGCCAGTATGCAATCCATGGAGGCTCAATTTAGGGAAATTAGTGTGCCCTAATATTTTTATTAACGTCGAATTGGTAAATTGCTGGCCAGACACTATGATTTGAAAAAGAAAGCTATATGTGATTTGTCAAGGAATCCATTGATACATGTATCTGAGAATGCAATTACTGAGGTTTTTAGAATGGAGGGAATATGCAGTGACAAAGTAGTGAGTGAAGAGCTCAATAGTGATTTCAAAAGGATGGACTCCATTTATAAAGGGTGGAGGTTACCTCTGCACAGAATTAGGTGTCATGGCAAACCTACTCCAATGGAAGATAGTGAGGGGCCACCCTTTCATGTAGACCTCTTCGAACCTTACCTAAAATATACTTACTACTTAGTGGGACAGGTATTAGGGATGGAGGTACCTAAGCATATGGCGGTTGTGCCCATGGTGATTTCTGTAGACATTCAATACCACAATTCCAAATCATTTGACTATGTTGCACATGTTTTTAAGGAGCTGGATGCAGGTTTGATGGCGATAAAAAGTGGTGCTTCTGTTCTCCATCTCAGAAATTACTCACTGTTGATGCACTTAGTGTTGTATTTTTGGACAAGAGTTAGGTTTATGGCCCCAAGAGCTGAGGATTTCACAATCCAACAAGGAAGGTAGGACATTGCCTGTTCAATTATGGACTGTTGTTTGGGACAGCAGGTTTGCCAATTCAAATTTCTTGCATTTTGAAGAATTCTTTGTGAAACCCTTGTATATATTTTTTAGCCATCCTTGTGATTATTCTTTATCTAAACAAGTAAAAAGGTTTCTTAGGCCTAGAGATTGCAATGGACCAATTAACCGCAACTGGGGGGATTGGTATTGCTTAGAGAATGCCACAATGATTAGGGTTTATGGCTTTGAGGATAAACCTTTCATTCTGCCCAGAACTGTCCCAGATAGAATTGCATACCTTGAAATTGTTAGGCAAATGGATTACTCTAGTGTTATGAACTTAAGTTCATATGGGAAATAGGCTTTTGTGCCCAGTACATTGTGTTTTAGTGATTTCATTGTATTAGCCAGGGAAGGTTATGATATGATTCTGGACAAATTATTGCACTACAACATGAGCAGAGCACCAGTGAGAAAGAACTTTGATCCAGAAGGGTATATCCACTCTGCCAGACAAAAAGTAAACTTCGGAGGGTACCATCATGTGCCCTCTAAATTTGATGACATAATTAGAAACCTGGAGGCAGAGGAAGCTGAAATTGTGATTGAAAAACATAATCAGGAGTTGGTGGATGCTGAGTTGTTATCCTCCATTAAGGGGATTTCAGAAATAGACAGGCCACAAAGCTCATCTAGGAAAGTTTCAAGAATGAAGACTCAGGAGTATGCCTATGTTTCCAGAGAAACAGACATTGAGGAAACCATGGATGTAGATACAAGACATGAAGACTATAGGTCTTTCATATCAGATGATGAATTTATTAAGACCTCAGAGTTTAAGACATTTTTATATAAGCAAAAAAGGAAAGAGATAAGGGGACAGGTTGACAATGTCACTCCAGAGAATAAGGATCAACTGTTAAAAAGCTTAAAGGATGAAGTGGACAAAGAGATGATTGACATGACCCCTAAAAAGTGGAGGGAGCTACTTGAAAAGGCAGGTGTTATGATTTTTCTAGGTTTGGATATGAATTCTGCATTAGTTTTTGATAGTTTCTTAAAAGATAACAATGCTACCCGCAAGCTTAGTATAGTGAAGGTGATGGAGGTATACACAAGATCAAGATACAATCCTGATGATGAAACATTGATTATGTGGGCCTTGTATCCTCCTCACAAGAAATCAATTGTTATTGATACTGAAAAGGCATTCGGACATGTCATGACCCTAAAGGCTGGGGAGGTTGATCCTATAGCAACTGCTGATATTGGGATAAATATAGCCAAGTTGAATAAAGCCCAAATCCAAGCATTGATAAGGGAAAGGGAGATGTAAAAAACCAATAATGAGAGGATGTTGAGAGAGAATGAATGCTTGAAAGACTTGGTAGGTGGTGTAACAGAACCAACAAGGATGCTCACTCAAGGTGAGAGTTCACAGAAAAAAGACCATTGGGAAGGGTCAACTGCATACTCTCAAGGGAAAGGGAGATGTACAAAACCAATAATGAGAGGATGTTGAGAGAGAATGAACGCTTGAAAGACTTGGTAGGTGGTGTAACAGAACCAACAAGGATGCTCACTCAAGGTGAGAGTTCACAGAAAAAAGACCATTGGGAAGGGTCAACTGCATACTCTCAAGGGAAAGGGAGATGTACAAAACCAATAATGAGAGGATGTTGAGAGAGAATGAACGCTTGAAAGACTTGGTAGGTGGTGTAACAGAACCAACAAGGATGCTCACTCAAGGTGAGAGTTCACAGAAAAAAGACCATTGGGAAGGGTCAACTGCATACTCTCAAGGGAGAATGGATGCATTTGCTGCAATAATAAAAAGAAGGAAGGTTGTTTTAACCACTTGGTTAAATAAACTCTGGGGAAAACATTCACAGTACGTAGATGCAATAAAGGAACATAGGAGAGTGGATAGCAGAATTCAGGAAAGAATTGAGGAATTGGAGGAGGACACTACTAGTAATGAAGAGATTGAAAAATATGCCAATTGTATTATGGATAGGCACAGGGATTTCTATGTGGAGTTACAAGGGGATATGCAGGAATTGACAGAGGCTGCCGAAGATAGATTCACCAAGTTATGTGATGATGAAGGGAAAATGAAGGAAGCGACTACATGGAAAAGTGAGTGCGAAACAATACTCCAAGGGATGCTGGAGACAACCACTGCAAAAGATGTGATATTGGATGCAGCATGTGAGCAAAATGAGCAAATGATAATGATGGAGATTGTGATCCAATGCGTTGGGAGATGCCGACACTCATGAGCGCCAGGATTATATGGAGCATATGTCTGCAGTCCATTTGTGGCTCAAGAGAAATTAGTTAATAGTGGATTTGTTAAACCTTTTATGCTTTAAACCTTTTTGAAAAGGCACGTCCTTTTGCAAACTGATGTATAAGTATCCGTTGTTGGATAAATTTAAGGGGTAGAAGATAGAATTAGAATAGGATAGACTGTTGTAAGCATTAAATTTTTAGAAATGATGACATTCAAGGAGACTATGTTGCATGTATGAACTTTGAAGGAGATAATGAAAGACTGTTGATTTAGTGGCTTCATTCTGGTATCAATTGTTTGTTGGATTCTTGCAATTATTTGATTGTCTCCAATCTGATGTTTCTTGGTTGTTTAAATTGAAGTATCAAGTATATATTCTATTTATCAGTACACATTTGTTGTTTTTGTGTGATTTGGTTTATTGGATTCTTTAAAGAAGAATTAAAATTCCTTTCAATAAATTATAGTAATCTGGGAATGCCATTTGGATCATTAAGAAGAATCAGATTATTAGATTTGATATTCTGCCTCAACTAGGGTTTATCATTTACACTCTTGCATGTTTATAGTTATATGCCAAACAATTAGAGGACCTGCTAGATAGAAACCATTCATTAAAGGCTTTCATTTGACTCCGTTTTACCCAATAAGGCACTAGTCTCCCTTATTTACATTACATTAGTTTTATTCATTTCATTTAACATCTCTTAATTGAACATATTAATTCATACCTTGATATTGCATATACAATTTATACCAAAGTAGGATCATATCTTTCCACTGTTAAATTTCCATTTGTGGATAGTTAGATCAAGTAGGAAACATAAATTGAACATATTAATTTAGTATAAGAGTCAACCAATCATAAGGAAAACATAATATGAAGATGAATTTTCTCAAATCTTGTGGTTGTAGATGCCCTTTTGAAATCTATGCAAAATGTGGGAGGATAGACAAAGCTCATGAACTATTTGACACAATGCCTCGAATAATTGTAATCTCATGGAATACACTCTAATTAGAAAAGTCTCATCACTGCCCTCATAACAATCTATCATTTTGTTTTAGTGTCTATTGTGTTATACCCAATTTGGGACATGGGGTATAACAAAATAGACACTAAAATAAATTGAGAGATTACAATTCTTTGAGACATTTTGTCAAATAGTTCACAAGCTTTTTCTATCCTTCCACATTCTGTATAAATTTTAAAAGGGCATCTACAACCACAACATTTGAAAAAAATCATCTTCATATTATGCTTTGATGGATGTCTATACCTTGTTCCAAATCTCCCATATTAAGAAAACCAATAAGGATTTTGGTGAAGGTTGTGTTGGTGTTTAAAATACAATCCATCTAGAGGTTGCAGATATCTAAGAGGTAGCCAACCCCTATCAAGGAAAACTACAACCACTAATAGCCAACTAATGAGAGTCAGTAAAGGACCGACTTCTCCTACACTTTTGGCTCTATAGGACCAAGGTGGGTAAACCTAAACGTGTTCACATGAATGTCTCATGATTGGTAAGAACACTTCCTGTGTATAGATTACAATTCCTACACACTCAAAGGGATAGTGATCATCGCAAGGTTTTGGTAGACCGGAGAATGACTACCAGTACCAAAGGGCAACGGAACTGACCCACTTATTTGTTACAATACCTCCCTGAGGAGGACAAAGTTGTATTCAAGTGTTTTGTGTTCAGTATTTGGATATCCTTGCTTAGAACCTACAGTCTTGAACTAATAAAATGACACAAACATTATCCAGTGCTTCATGCATCCATAGGGCAACGGAGTCATACAAAACAAAATCTCGATATGATGAACCCATCTCATATAGCATTACTATCATGAGATATTTTAGCATATTAAGATAGTACTTCTTCAAGCATCTTGATTATATACAACCATGAACATGTAACTTATTTTTCAAGCATTTGATTAACTCTTTGAGTTAAAGCAAGAAAATGAATCACATTTTCAATTAACTATTGAAACTGAACAGATGAATCTTTGATAAAGCTATTCATAATCCATGGCACACACCCAAGAGAGTAAACCATCTTAATTTTATAGGTTTCTTTCGATATAAGTAATTAAAAAAGCATATCACACTAATCTGTATATAAACCTAACCCCAGGATGACTTCCTGAAACAAAATGTTCATAACACTTTAACAATAAAGAGGATTGTATAACTTCCAAGCGTCGGATTGCAAAATTTTTCTGACCCTTCACAATGAGCCGTGAAATCTCCTTTATAGAATAGGAGAGCAATACGCATTAGGCTACATTGTGACACAAAATTGAATTTCAGCACCAAAATGAAATTCAAATTTACATTCCTTGTCATAATGATACCGTGCATGAACAAAGGAATCAAAACGGTTATAAAATAACCAGTCGAAAAACAAAATTTCATGCAAAGCACACGCACGTCCATATCCACATCCACATCCACTTGATAGAACAACAAGAGAAGAGAAGACACATCCAACAGACCCACTGCCAATAATCATGAAGAAGCAACCCGGCCTCGATACAAGCAACCACTCTGAGTTCAAGCCTGCGATAGCGATGGAACCACCTCCTCTTTACCAACCTTGTGAGCACATTCCCGAACAACTGGACCTGGTGCTAATGTAGACACTAGCTCAATTGCTAGAACCTCCTCATCCACTCCCATAAGATCGGCTAGGGAAGCCAAATAGTACCGATAATTAGATTCAATCTCAAATTCATCAGAATCCAAGATGATTATCGGGGATGAACAATGTACTAGCCTCTTCCCAGTGTTCCTAATAATAGCCTTAGGAGACATGGGAGAATCAGATTTCTTCATGATTGGTGAAGCCAGCCTCACACTCCTTCACTTAACTGATTTACTCATGATAGAAACAGAGCGCAGCCACAAACAGAAGAAAAACCTTACTACACTTAGACACAAGAGAATGCAATGTTGATTACATACAATTCAGTTAGCATTTATAGAGCAAGCCAGTATGTAGGGTACAATTACTTGAAGGTGATTCAAGCACTTGCACAGTTAATGATCCGGATAACTATGAATACCCTCAGTAGGATGGCACTATTTGCACGCAGGAGGAAATCAAGTGGAGATCCTTGGGAGAAAAGAAACCTGTATCATTAATGACACGAGCAACAGCCAAGTAATACATGCCACGTGGGCAACTCACACACTTCTTCCCTATAAATGAACCACCGATTCGGGTGGAACTTTAACAAATGGAGGGTGGAGATCAAGTCAATGGATGTTGACAATCCACATTAGTAGAAGAATAGACCCAGACCGCACAATGGGTCCCATATAATCCCACTGGCATGAAAATAAAATCCACTTGCCACTCCCTCGCGAACCTCGCAACATTCTCCCGGATATTTACTCTACCCGTGCGAGGTGTGCGAGAGATCATGATTACCCCATTATTGATGGCTATTTCCGGTGAAAAGATGCCCCCCTATCATATTGAACACCTCGGGAAGAAAACCCATTCATCCATTCATGCCACATGGCCATATCTTGCAAACCTCGCTCTACTTTGATGATGCCAACAAACAAACCTGCAAGGTCTGTGAGAAGTGGTCAAGATCGAATTCTGTGATCGGACGGCTCATCTGCCCTCAGATGGAACATTTAAGTGGGGATGGCTGTTACTGGTGAAAAGATGGCCCCCTGTCATATCGAACACCTCGGGAAGAAAACCCATTCATCCATTCACGCCACGTGGCCATATCTTGTGAACCTTGCACTACTTTGATGACGCCAGTAGACAAACTTGCGAGGTCTATGAGAAGCGGTCAAGATCAAATTCTGTGATCAGACGGCTCATCAGCCCTCAGATAGAACATTTAAGTGGGGCCTGCATTGAAATTTCTGGTGGTGTAATACCTAGGCCATTATGCCAAAAAGATCGGCAAATTAGGTGAAATAGGGCCGGTTAAGCACAACCTGAGAGGGATGAAACCTCACTTAAGTGACCGGTCCACCATGGCAACAGGTCACCATTAAACATAACAAGAGGGTTTTGACCGATCCATATTGAAGATTACCCTGAGTAATTTAGAAACCCTCTAACCCCAGCTTCAATTTATTGAAGTTCCATCAGGTTGTGGAATTTTTCTTTGCATCTACCAATTGCATTTGTTTGAAAGTTTCTAAAACCTTTTCAACAAATCCATTATGTGTATATTCTAAATTCATTATAGTCCTTATAGTCCTAGTCCACATCACTTTGTTTTTTGAAGAAACTAATACCATATATTTCTTATTTATGTTCTAAATTGGATACATGTTTATAAGTTTGATATTACAATTAATAATATTAATTTTGGCAAGACATTAAAAGATTTTTTTGATTTTAAAAATATATGCATCCCAATGTAAAAATGCCAACAATGGAAGCAATGATTGTAACACATAATTTTTGATGTAGTATCCAATTCAAAGGATGATGTTACAATTTAGGGTTATGATTGGGTATTTAATTAGGGTTAGGATTTAGTGTTCGGGTTAGTGTTAGGTTTAGAGTTAGGGTTAGGGTTAGGAAAATAATGTTAGGATTAGGGTTAGATTTAGAGTTTTGGTTATGGTTGGGATTAGATATGAAATTAGGGTTAGGGTTTATTATTACAATTAGGTATTATAGTATTAGGGTTATTGTAATTATGATTAAGGGTTGTTTTTATATATTGCTTAGAGTTGGGATTAGGATTAGGGCCAGGGATAGGGCTAGGGTTAAGTTTAGGGATAGGTTTAGGGTTATTAGAGTGAATGCAACTAATTAGTAAAATAAATAATACTTAGGGTTAGGTAATTAGGGTTAGGGTTATAAAGATAGGATAAAGGTGAGGGTTAGGGTCAAGGTTAAGGTTTCGAGAGAAAGGGTTAGGTTATGATTTGGATTACCCTAAACTCTAACCATAACCATAAACCTAATCCCAAACCTAACCCTAAAGAAAACACATAACCTAACCTTAATTGTAGTGTTTGAGGCTAGGCTCAAACACTATATAACCTAACCCTATATAACCTAACACATAACCTAGCACTAGAAAAAATTCTTCTCCCAAATAATCTCCTCTACTTTTATTCATGCCTACTAGAGTTGCAACATTCAACATTGGTGCTTCAACCATTCATACAAAGCTAAGAATTTGAAAGTAGCATTCATTTGTAATATAATTAATCATTTAACAATATTATAATTATTATTAATCTAATACAATCTTAATATTATTAATAATATACCAATAATATTAATAATCTAATATAATTACTATTAATCTATATATAGATTATATATAATCTTAATATATCAAATATATCATTATAATTCATATAATGTAATATAATATTGTTATATAATATATTAATATTATAACATTACTATTAATCAAAGTGCTTTAATATTTATGTCGAGTTTTAGTACATTATATGACAGGTTACTAAAGCGGCTCTGAGATGCACGTGCTCAAAATTGATGGTGATGTTATAATCTTGATGAAAAGTTGCTTGACATTATGTTCAGTACTGGTGACTTCTCAAACACAAGAAGATGTGATTTTGGCCCTATTAGGAGAAGATTTAAAAGTTAATTCTAGAGCTGAGAAAAATTATCATATTAAATTATGAAGCCCCTTTCTTTGGCAAGGAGATTCCATGTGTGTTCAAAAATTCTTGTTGCACACATTTCCATTACTCATGTTGCTAAGAACCTTGCAAATCCTCATATTTGAAGATTGAAAAAATCCAAAGGTATATTTTATGGCCTCCCTTTAACCAAGGAAAATGGTTTCACAAAGTATCCTAGGAGTTTTATTATTTCCCTCATGACTATAATAGGCTTGGCTTACTTTATATTCACTACTCTAAATGGCGCCATAATAGGCTTTGCTTGCTTTATATTCACTACTCTAAATGGCGCCATAATTTTTTTAAATTTAATTAACATACTCTAAAACCTAACTAAAGCAGGTTGTAGCTCGTCAAATTGGACAAGTGAAAGGTCAATACCAGCGCTGAGGAAGACTTTGGAGGAGTGAAAACAAGGTCAATACCAGCGCCGATGAAGAGTTTGGAGCTAAAACAAGGTCAATACCAGTGTCGAGGACCAGGTTGAGGGCACTCAGGGAAAATCGATGACCAAGGGACAATGAGTATTGTAAGTTTGGCACCCCCATTCTCTTTAACCTACAATTTGCATGCCTAGTTTCCAAAGTTCTTCTCACACATTGGCCCCCCCATTCTCATAAAATGGTATAAGATAAGAGAGAAAAAATAAAATAGCTTTGTCTTTCACATTTTTATAGTGATTACTAGAGGCACATAGACCAATTCTTCATAATGGATGAATTTGATCATACTTTTCCAATGATGCAATAGTTCAACTTTGGGGTGTATCATTTAGGCAACAGTTCAACTTTGGGGTTCATCATTTAGGCAATGACAGATCCCTACTCTTTCCATATGCTCTTTCCTTTCTATTTCTTCAAATGTATAGTTTATGTCTTATATTGTATTGAAATAGTTATTCCCACAACTTGTGTGGGACACCATACATTTGTAATTATCAATAAAAGACATTTGTGAAAATTTTGTTCCATCTTTCTCTTGTATACATTTGCATAATGAACTGCAATTCATTTGATAATACTTTTGTGTATATGAATGGAACTTAGTAGAATTGAATGTGTACCTTTATCTTTATTTTTGCAAAAACTATCCCAACTTTACTTGATTGAGTTAGAAGCTAAATTAGGTAAAAAAATTGGTGACATCTTCTATATGTTTGCCTATTAAACATCCTCACCAGTTGCCTAAACTTATCCATTGGGCATGGTGTCGACTCTTGGAACTTGAAAAGACTTGAGAAATAGTCTTGCATAATGTTGTAACTCATCCAAAATAGTGCATAATGTTGGAATTTTTTACAACCCAAGTAGAACCTGTAGAAGCTTCTATGAGCTTGTCATACTCAATTTTAAAAGTCCTGAAGGCACTATGCCAACTTAATGAAACAAATGCAACAAAACTGTTATCTCTCCTACACTTTGGACTCTGTGAGATCCAGGAGGGTATCCCTAAAATATATTGTTATTCATGATGAGAATGATTTGCTCATACGTGGATAAAGAATAGATAAATTCCAGTCTAAGTTTAAACAAGATAATCCTTCAAAAAATTGGCTATTTCTCAGGAGAATTTAGCTCTTATTTAAGAAGGAATTGAAATAACACCTAAGTGTGTTTTTATGAAATATTCGAGTGAAATTGCGTGAAACTATAACAAAAAATACAAGAACAATAAGTAGTCAGAGTGCCAGTGCCATATCCTAAAGCATGGAATCAAACTGGAAACTAAACTACAGGGTAACTTTCATCTAGAGCATCTATGATTTGTATGTAAGGCATTACCATCCATTCATCAATACATGAATCTATTACTCTTTAGCAAATCCTATGTGCTAATTTGCATGAACTTATTGAACAACTGAAGCATTTAATAGGTCCATTGAACCAGAGCTATAGTTAAACATAATCCATAGGAAATGACAAATGAAATTTAACGAACATCATCTTTGATAGACTTTTCATTAAAAATTCATGCAAATTATTACAATAGGAGAGAAAATAGACTCAAAACAATCACAAGATTTACATAAGTATGCTCCAAAACCCCATGATTTACTAAGTTCCCAAACAGATTCAAAGCTTCAAAAAATTGGACATATTCTTTTCTCTCTCTCTACTTGATTCTTCTCTTACATATCTTAAGTAATTTCAATAGACCTATTCCTCAGCCCAGAATTCCCTTTTATAAAAACAAGGGAGCAAACAAGCTTTAGGCCGGAGGATACACATGTCCAGTTTTTACTAGACCGCTAATTCCTAATCAGTTATCTTTACATCATTTGCTTGGTAAGAGAAGAAAATCTTAAAACAAAATGATGATTAATTTGTTACAGAGGAAATGAAAGTGTGGTTCCAAGTATTGATTCCCTGACACCAAAGCATCTTTTAACTGCTCCATGTGTTGATTTTATTTGCGCAATTTGTACCTGAATCTAGGAAGAGAATGCATTTCAAAATATAATACCATAGGCAAGACTTGTATTTTACATGACCAAATTGCAGCTCTCATCCCCATTATTTATAATTCAAGTTCATCAATAAACATCTTTTTCCATGACTCAAAATCTTCCTCCAATGGCCAATTGAAAGCCACCACCTGGTCCACCATTTTTCGATAAGGCACATACTTTATCATTAATGACGTGGCTGTCTTGTCAAAATTCTCCAAGAAACTAATGACAAGTGATAACTTCTCTAAAGTGTTCTCCAACATGCGAATATCAGCATTTTTGCATATCTCATGAGTTTGGGCAGTCATTATATTATTCATTTGCTCCTTCCACTCCTACAAAGGCTTGACACTATCCTGACTATGCAAAATATGAGGTAGTGGAGTCAAATCTTTTCCATCATAAATATCCTTCAGTGCTTTGATTTTGGACTCCATAGGAGCAGCAGACCCCTGGAATTTTCGCTGAACAATAGTCTTAACAAATTGATATGTTTTCATGACTGTATGATACTTATTCCCATACTGCTTTGCTCCAATCCAACTCCCATAAATTTCAATTTTTCCATTCTAGGGCCCCATCTATTTAGCAAAGGGATAGCCAATTCTCTGTCCCTTCAAAACAATTCAAGTGCTTGCAGCATCAAGGCATAATTCACATGAACACCATTAAGCTTACTCTGGACCTGTTTATGTAGATGCCTTAATACAGTATCAACAATTTTTGAATTATTTCTTCCTGCTGCATCCCGGATTTGATTTACCATCTCCTTATATTCTTCAATCTACTGGAGTAACTTTTCCCTAGAAGGATCTTCGCTCGAGGTACTGGCCTTCTCAACCACAATAGGCACTTGTCCCATATTATACGGGACCATAGCCCCAGATTGAACCTGTGCAGGAGGTTGGGATTGATCAATTGGTGGGTCAGCAATAATTTGGATAAAGCTAACTTGCTTTTCGGATCTAAAGATTTACATTTGTTGCCTTAATAAGGCCATTTCTGTTTCCAATTCTGCCACCCTTTACTAACTCTTATTATACTCAATTATAATGTCATTATACTGGTTCCTCAGAGTATCTTAGTTTTTAGTTAAATCCTCCACAATTGCCCTAGTAAATTTGGCAACACTCACAACCATGTCAACAGCCTCCAAGGCAGGGGTATCAGCAACTCTCTTCACAATCAAATGACCACTAAAATCAGATGTTTCAGCGATAATAGGTTTTGGAGACCCTATAGATAGTGACCATATTGCCAGAGAATCCCATTCTTCACTAAAATATGATCCTTTAAGTGCTAATGCCGCCTCCTCCTTTGTTGCAAGAAGCGGTTTATTTTCCCTTCTTACTGTATCAAATACTACAACATTAGCAATATCCCACACTTTTGAACCAATGTTCTACCCTATTCTGGTGTGATTTCCTTAAACCTCTCCTTCAATTGTACTCTGACCTTTGACTGAATTACTTGCTCTAGAAGCTCTGGGTGCAAACTTCTCTCATGTGCTACCTACTCAGTATAAGATGAGAGAAGAGCTCTCCATACAAAATATTCAAAAGCACGAGTATGGATAAAAGAGTCATCCATCATGAATTCTTTGTAGGCTTCCATTCTCAAATCATCACTATTTGTAATTCCTTTAATCTCATCCTTCCCCAATCTTAGGGTGATGGCTCCTGAGCTCGTTGCAATGTCAATCGGATCTAGTGGCATTTCTGGATTTATTTCATCTGGAGTTACAATAATATCCTCCTCATCATTACCTTTCTAGCCAACATCCCCCATACTATCAGTTCTAGGCCTCTTTGGGGATGATGTGCTAATATGTTCTGAACTCTTCAAAGGCAAATCCAGATCAATAATACCAGATACTAATTTCCTTAGGACGGATGATGCACCACTCATCGTAACTTCCTATGTCCTATTTTTCTTCCTTCTTGAAAACACTTTTATTTTCCCTTGAGGCTGGTAGGTAGGCCTTTCTTTGATTCTTATCTCAGGGTGCTGCTCAGTAATATGTGACTTTCCCTTTCCTTCCACAATCCTTTCCTCCTTCAAGACTCCTACTATGCTCTCAAAATTATCAAGAACATAGATTGCCCTGCTGAGTTCATCTTTAGCATCACGTACAAGATCAAAACCAGGTATTTTCGCCTGTTTACTTCTTACCATTTTTGAATAGGCAATGTACATTGCCTTTCTCTCATCCTGTAAGTCCTCATAAAAAATATTCTTAATGATATCTTCAGGATAGTAGAAATTGTGAACAAAGGTTCCAGTCTGATGTCTAGCCTTCATTTGGGAGATAAAACCCTCAGGATCATAATTCCTAAGGCGTACAATATTCAATCTATATGGCTTGAGTAACAAGTGTAAATTTCTCCACCCTCCCTTTATCATAACAAAATCGGCAAAAATTGTATATTTAGGGAAAAAGGTTCCTTTCTTGTGTTCAACAGGCAAATGGAAATCTTGAGATGCTCCCAATTGCCTCATAATCTCTACAAAACCAAGTCTGAGAGGAACTTCTTTAGGTAGGACAGACGAGATGGCATTGGTGCCAAAGACCCTGAAGATTGTAGTATTGTGATTGGGGATAATATCACCCTAATTGTGGGTTAGATTCAGCTCAGGCCTCCTCTCCATAGGTCTTAGAAAGTCATGAATTTCTTTTGGAATCCTGGGTGGATCAACAACTAAAGTCTTCCTTAACTTAGATCCAAAAATATTATGAAAGTTGACATAATCAAACTTATGATCATTTTTGTCTAAGACCCTATTCCAATATTGGACAGGCATTTAAATATCTCCTTCCATCTTCTTCAACTCCATATCTTTTTCAAATACCTTCTGACCACTATATAAAAACATATGAATCAACAATGAAAACCATCTGAATTTTACCCAATTCTTTCCTAGCTTCAAAGCTACTAAGCTAGAATCTATGTTCTCTGCAAGGTAAGTGGCAAAGTCATATACCACATTATAACCAGGGTGTTGGAGGTTGACAACCATATACATTATCTCTATAGGCACAGTCTTCTTCAAGTCAATCCCCAAAACTTGACATAGTGCACAGATAGTCTTATTGAAATGAGGGGCGACGTAGTCTACCAGGAAAGGTTCACGCTCATTCTTGCCAATAACAACCTTTTTATGATTCTTCCCTCTTCTCAACACAGCCAAATGGGGTATCAAAAGGGATCTCCTTATCAAACCCTTAGTGTTTCTGTATTCTTCCCTGAAGACCTCCAATTTGATGGGAATCATATCCTGGCTCCATTCATGTAAGCCAAAAATCTCTACAATTTCCTCTCTAGTTACTTTAATCATAGGCTTGTCAAGATGTGTTCTGACAATTCGAGTCACAGGATCGTATCTTGCAGAAATATCTTTTAATAAGTCTACATCTTCATAGACATTCGGTACCACCAGCTTACCCAAGTCTAGTCTCCATGGATTACACAAAGGAATGGGCAAATTTCTATTTCCAAACCAATTGGAAAAGAGCTGCCAACTAGTGTACGACAATTCGACATCATGGATTGTACACTGTTTGTCCATTAAACCTTCATGAATCATGGGTCCATAGAAAAATATCCTTCCTTCTTGCTTCTTGCTCATAGAAGGTTTCAACAGATCAATAATATCTTGTGAGTAACCCCTAGGCGTAGCCTGGGAATCAACAGTTCATGCCTTGGATGCCATATATTTTAAATAGAAGGGGATTTGAACTAGGGTTTTCTTAAAGAAAAACAAACAATTACACCCTATTCTCAACTGTGGTTACAGAAAACTTTTTTATATGCACACAAATCACTAGCAATGACCTATATAAGCTCTAACAGCCAATTCACTTAACAATTCACTAGGAATCGAAAAGGACACAGTCACCAATTATTCAATAGACAATGCTAATATATTCTAAAATTACAAAAGAAGGCGTTCGTATCACTTACTGTTTATTTTGCAGAGCGTCAACTATCGCAATAATGGAGAACTGAGATAATAGCCACTTTTCTAAACACCGAGGAATTCTTATAAACTAGAATGCAACACTGAAATAGCAATCCACTGGTTATTTAGCATTTAATTATGCAGGTCGAGTTGAACCTAACCATTACTATTCACTCGCACGAGATAGAACGGCTATAGTACAACACCAGTTTGTTTGAAAACACATCGTTGATCAAAGATACAGTTGGCCAGACGGACGGTCCATATTTGGTCAACAGCAGTTTGAAAATGACACATCCTCCTTCCAGTTAGCAAGCGAGCAAGAATATTGCCCATTAGGTACCACATCAGCATGGAACGGGTCCCACCTCATTCATTAATCGATAACACCAGCGCCCACGTGTCAACACATCGCGTACCTTGCAGCATTATTGAAAGTGAAGTTTTAATTGCATGAGGTCAGTGAGGGAGGGCCTAGATGCATTGGATAGTACACAATTGTCAGCATCATCACCCGTCCATCAGTCAGCACTCAAAAACTGGCCCCACCAAGTTACACAAAAGGTGGCAGCATCTCGCAAGCCTCGCAGCATTTTCTGTGATGCAAGCACAAACCTTGCGAGATGTGTGATGAATGGTCAAGATCGCAGTTCTTGCATCCGTCGGCTAATACAAATCTGGACATGCGAAATAGTTACCTTAAAGAAAGGGGACCACTAGGCAAATGGGGAAATAACCCACGAGGTCAAAAAATAATTCAAAGGCTACGTTATAAAGGTTAATAGGCCAAAAACCACAGGGACGCATAAGTCAAAATGCAAAACCGAAAGGATAGGTAAAAAGGGCCGGTGAAGTGACGACCAAAAGGGATAAAACATGACTTAAGTGACTGAGTACTGTTGATAGCAAGTCAACGGCCAGAAAGAAAAAACCCCCAAATACCAGACCAGTAGAAAAATAATGAAGATAAAACCACCCCAAAGGGAAGGAAAAGAAAAGCTCCACCACATAACACCTACCAACCTTATTCAACCTACCAAATGACTCAAAAAAAACTAACTGTGCAAACAAAACTTATTCACTTAAAACAAAAACTATCCTAACCTAGACTAACTGAGGAAAGGAATACCTAAATAAAACCATTAACTGGTTCATGAAAGTAGCTACCCTTTATTTGCAACTTGTAATGCTCCATATGTTTGTGAGCATCAAAGAGGAAATGAAGAAATGATAGATGTTTAACCAACTATTGCAATGCCTCATAAATAGAGAAAAAAAATCCACAAATCCACTTACCATTCATGTTATCTTAAAATGGATAAGATAGTAGGATAGAGTCCTCATGCTTGGGTGCATAATGTCTTGTGATGCACTACTAGTTTCCATCCTATTTAGATGCCTAATAGGACATCCCCTTGAAAGCTTTAGATTGGTTTTTCCTTTTTCCTATTTTGGTGTGATCGTATCCTTCATCTTACTCTTATGGTGCTCTTGTGGTACAAGAAATTGATTTGGAACTTCATGGCTTTCTTCTTCTTTCAAAGAACCCAATAAGGTTGATATAATATTATCATGACTGCATTCTTTAAACCTTTCTACCTTTTTTATGGTTGTCTTGTTTCATGGCTAATAAGTTTAGACAAGAGAGAAGGAAAAATAGCTTGCTTTTATTGATTGAAAGGTAAAAATACAACTAAGTACAAGTCCGTGAAAATGAGTTACAATGCTATCTTTTTCTTGAAAGCTCCAAAAATGAGCTACAATACTTGCTGAAAGAAGAAAGAACTAACTCCAAACTATCATTTGAAGTTACTTTATGCTTGCAAAGACGCTGCACAAAGATGTTAAGTAGAAGATTTGATTTGTGATGGACACATTTGGACGGTAGTAACAATAACTTGCAATCTATCAAGACTTGATTACCTTATAACCTATCAATTTCTAGCAATGAAATGATAAATTAATCATAATGTCACCTTCGAATCACATCACCATGAAAGAACTTCATCCAACATCCTTATGAGTGAAGGCACCACAAAATAGGTATTTTTCAGATTTGTCTTCCTGAAGCGAGGGAAATTCAGAAAGAAAAGAGGAAAGTGAGACATGTAGTAGGTCTAAAAGAGGGAGATCAACTAGAGGTCAAAATATTAGAAGAAAATTTCGTAAACGCATGGAATTTTTTCTTACTGAAGGGGGTTCATGTTCTTATGATGATGAGAGCATAGGCGACATCAAGGTGCCCTTGAGGTACAAACATCTACAGAAACAATGGGTACCCAAGGAACTTCCTCCAATAAACATTGATCTTTGTGTCAACGAGAGGATATATCGCATAGCACCATCGTCATTACATGGTTTGGGCCTATTTTGCATGGACGACATAAAAGTCTGTTACGACAAAGTTACTGAGTTGATGGAGTATGTTGGACCCTGTTACAGTTACAAAGATTGGATGCAGCTGGTTAGATATACATGAAGTATGCGTAGGTATGCACTATCAGCAAATTATATACAACTAAAAGATAAGGATCAAAATAAAGGAGTGGCTAGGTACATTGACGAGAGGCCAAAAGCATCAGGGAATATTGCAGGGTTTATAAATAGTACACGACCTGGGTCAACAAATAAGCAACCCAATTGTATATTTGAGGCGCAAGAGGGAAACCATGTATTCGTATGTGTGATAAAATCAATAACTGCAGGGGAAGAGTTGTTAATTGATTACAATTTGAATCACTTAGATACAAACACAATTACTATGGGGGTGGTATGTACTATATATATACCATTTTACCCAACCTCCAATTAATGACTCCAATATACCATTTTATTATTACTTTGTTTTTCGTAAGTCTATTGGTTTCATTTCGGTAATGTTTTTTATATTTAATTTTTGTCACAGTGGGACATTGATCATACGAGGAAGGCTCCGACCCAGAGCACAGATCGTGATCCATCTTTGGGTGCTTCTATCCGACAGGTTTTCGTCATTGTAATTGTATAAATTAGATACGAGCAAAATGTTTTATTATTATGTTTTTTTCATGAGTTTATTGGGTTAATTTTGATAATGTTTTTAATATTCTTGTTGCAGTTGGCTGATCGGGGAAAGGCACTAGAAGTACAGTAGAGCATCCGTATGGAGGTGTAGTCACTATTATGTGATGATGACATCACATTTTCCACAGACCCTGTGGATATGATGAGGAAGGCCCAAAAAAAATGCAATCAAGAAATTCTTCAGTTTGTATTCATAGTGCCTCAAACAAATGAGATAAGAGAAAGGGTTAAAATATTGTCTCAAAGAGCACAAAACTTGAAAGTAAGTTGTCATGAGATCTTTAATTATAACATAAGTTCATTCATGGTTTTATATTTTGTACTCTTTTATGTCATGAGCTAAAATATGTGTTGTTTTTACAGGATTATTTGTGTCCTCGTGATCATGCTGCTGGTCATGATCAAGGTACTGCAAGTTTTCCCGGGAAGTAGGGGACAGTACAAGTGTCAATCCTAATCTTCCTACGCATACAACACATCATCTGACCCCATCATCTGTGCCTATATTGTTGTCTGAAATGTTGGCAGCACATACCATGCAGGCATTTGGTAGTCCACCCTCTGGCAATGAACACATGCCACTACATGTGTCAGTACCTATGGATGCAGAGGCCACTACTACTGGTGATTTTTTAGCAGCATTTCCTGGATCTTCCCGTATTACTAGTATGGGAACATTGCCGGTCACATTTGTGGTGACCAAGCATTTTCTTCCCATAAAGATAGAGAAGGTCCCAGGTACTTTAAAATGTTTTAATTATTATTATTATTTTTTTAAGTAAGTGCTAACAATGGGGATAGCGCCCTATTATATTGATTTACAAAATGGGAATATTTTCCTGCATTATAATTGCAGGAAATGATGTTTTTTATAAACATCTAAGTGATATTTCATTGGAGCTCTTTGGGCCCACCATGCGTACACGGTGGAATGCCCAAAATCAAGATTTAAAAGATGAGCTCATTAACCGTTTAGTTGTGTTGTTTGGTGATAAAACATTCAACCGAACCAAGGTCCTTAAGAAAGTTGGTACCTATCTAAAGTATGTGAGGAACCAATATAGGTCACATTTAGAGAAGAATAGAAAGTACGAGCATCCCCCCATGATTCCAGAAAGGGAGTGGAAGGACTTGGTGTCGGATGGAAAGGAGAAGGCTGAAAAGAAGAAAGGAAAGATACTACCGGGCCAAGGAAGGTATGTAATACTATCAACAATTTAATTATATACTGATTAATCTTTCTTTTTACATAATCTAACGTATTTCAAATTTTTCATAGGTTGCCCGACACATCAAAGGCAAGAAAGGCAAGACTAGAAAAACACGGGCAGCACAAACTTGGCTTTGGTGGTTATATGAAAGTAGCCGCATGATTTGTAAGTGTCAATAAATGAAATATTGCATCCAAATAATAAATTGCAAACAATTTTGGTTTTATCACATCATAGAAGAAAAATTCATGATCACATGCAAAAATGCAGGGCTTTGATTTCAACAGAGTGCCCACACAAGAGGACCTAAAGATTGCCTTCGACCAAGGCTATGGAGCCCTGACTAAACAACTAAGAGTCTTGACTAGGCAAACACAATCTTCCATTGCATCCAACATGCAGGTAAATAAACTCAATAAAGTTTATTTCAAATTGAATACTTGTGCAATCTGTTCAATATTAATTTCCACCATAATAATGTGCCTATTTGTTTTACACAGATAAGCAATGATAATCCTGCACATGACATTGGAATGCAGCCTGGTGAGGGTGGAGCGCAACTTGTTGATGAAGGCCATGGTGTGCATCTCGGTACTAGATGTATTCATGTGCTATACAAAACGCAATATGGATTAATACAATTAAACATCTTTAATTGCATTTAGTGTATTAATGAATGTAACCTTTCGTGTTTCAACTTTAGAGCATATAGAGCGTGATCAACATGTTGAGCATGATCAGGCTAGATAAGATCAGGAACATGACGTGGCTCCATCAGGTAAGCAGGACCACTCTAATGTTCTTTTAAACATTTTTAATTGCAATTGGTGTATTAATTAATGTAATCTTTCATGTTTCAACTCCAGATCAGGATTTAGAGGGTGTTCAACATGTTGAGCATGAGGCTATAAGACAATATCAGGAACATGATGTGGCCCAATCAGGTAAAGAGTACCACTCTGATGTTCTTTTAATTAATGAAATACGTGTAACAATAATAATAAAACATATCAATTTAACATTTCTTTGCTTTGCAGCAGACCCCCCCTTGCAGCCGCGTCCACGCGGTTGTGAGTACACAACTAGGCGTACATTAAGATCATGAGCAGAGCTCGAAACAACTCAAGGGGGGACAAATGATTTTGAAAATGATACTCCACTTCAGCTTTTTTTAGCTGCAAAAAAGAAACAGAAAAAAAGTGATTGTAATCATATTATGACAGCCATATTTTTGATAATGTGTAAAAACTGAAAAAATGAAATATGTTAATGAATGAATCTGAATATGTTAATGAAAAAATGTTATATGTTAATGAATGAATGTTATATGTTATTAATGGATGAATGAATGATTAATGTTATATGATCAGGTATGGGGAATTGAAAGTGATGTGAGGGGGGGGGAAGGGCCAAATGAGCTTCCACCTTCACGTGGTTGGCCCTGTTAAGTAGAGATTATTAAACTACTCTCAAAATAAAGAGAAGCTCAAAAAGGTAAGTAATGCACTTTTCAATATAAGAAATGCATTGTTTGAAGCATCAAACCAATCTGCAAAGATGAAAGAAAGTGCTAACTTTTCACTATGAACATTGTGTTGTGTGTGGATTTGGTTTCAAAGCTCTGTTGATGGAGATGGCTTGTATGACAACCAAAAAAATAGTTATCATTATTGCTGCTACAAACAAGCCTCAAATCGTTGTAATAGTCTTGATCTTTCAACAAAAAGGTTTTTTTTTTAAAATGCACTTTCTCATCGAATTTACGACGAACCGAAAAAACGTCCGACAAATTTGCAATGTATCCAATGAAGATTCGCCGTAATGACTTGCCTATTTTATTGCTCGTTCAACGAACTTCTGTCGCTATTTCAATCTAAACTATGTCGCCAAGACTCCTACCGATGTAATCTTATCGGCATCATATAGTTGCTCGAGTAGACATTCAGAACTTACTCCAATGATATATGTCTTGCCGATATGCTTTCCTCGGTGAGACAATATTTCTATCTCGCCGATGAAAAGTTATCGCTGAGACAAAAAACCAGTCCTCCCAATATATCTTCTCAGGCACTTTTGATCGCTGTAATAGTCTTGATCTTTCAACGAATAGGTTTTTTTTTTAAAACGTGCACTTTCTCGTCGAATATACGATGGACCGCAAAAACATCCAACAAATTTGCAATCTATCTGATGAAGTTTCACCATAATGACTTGCCTATTTTTTCGCTCGTTTGATGAACTTTTGTCGCTCATTCAACGAACTTCTGTCGCTATTTCAATCTAAATTATGTCTCCAAGACTCCTGCCGATGTAATCTTATCAGTGTCATATAGCTGCTCAAGTAGACCTTCAGAACTTACTCTGATAATATATGTCTTGTTGATATGCTTCCCTCGTGCTTTGTCGATGAGACAAGATGTGTATCTCGACGATGAAAAGTTATCGCTGAGACAAAAATCCAGTCCTCCCGAAATATCTTCTAAGGCAATTTTGATCACTATAACAATATTGATCTCTCAACGATATTGTCAATACATCAAATTTGTGTCGTAACGGCGACGGACGTACATTGTTAATCCGACGGTTTGGCGAAGGTATGCCTCCCGTCATCCGGGCACTGTTCGTCGCACGATTGACAAAGTTGGCATCGCGGTTCCGACGAGCGTGCGTCGTGAGGTCGACGTTTTTCAGCTCGTCGGGATGTAGACGAAATTTGAGTGACGACGCTGACTTATGTTAATCATCGGTTGACCAACAATGTTTCATTGTGATTCCGACGAAAGGCCGTCAAAAATTGGGGTCAAATCCTATAGTGTAAGTGGACCATTCATTATCATGAGAGATGGGTTCTTGTGAACCACTACTCATGAATCATGGGTCAATGAGTTTGACTCAAAAAATACACAGTTGAATCTTGATAGCAATGTCATAATTGTAATAGAGCTAGACATATTGCTAGATTTTGCAGAAGAAGAAATACAAGGAAGGATAATCTAGTAAAGATAAATGAACCAGTTAAAAAGATTGATCTATTTGAAGTAAATAAGGAAATGGAAAATATCTGGAGAAAGAAAGAGGAGCCTGAGAACAAGGAAGAATCAGAGACTACAAATGAATCTATATCACCCTCTGGTGTAGATAATTCCTTTAGGAATTGAACCTAGGTATTGGCTTAGGGGGAAATAATAATTAATCAAATAAATCCCATGCCGATATGAGGTGTCATGGCTTGGCATGAACATATGTGATGAAGATGGATATTTTGGATCTTTTGGAGAAGACTTTGAAAGAAAATATGCAATTGTGGAGATTTGTGGAGTGATTTAGGGTTTACTATTGCATAGATAATGGTTTTACCAACTTTATTATTTGGAATATTGAGTATGAATTAGGGAAGAATTGAAGGGTTATGTGTACCTACTCTTTGTCGATTTCATTCACTTTTATGCATTTGGAGTGAGTAGAGCATGTTGAAGTGAATTCAAGAGATCAAAGGTGATTCATGAAGTAAAGCATCCAAACCCTAGTTCCAATTTAGCGAGAAAAAGGTATTTACCATTGTCCAAAGCCGAAATAGAGTTTTTTTTTCAAATAATTTGAATTCAATAGAAATGGCTACACCTATAGTAGTAAATATGAGTGAGAAACCTTGATGAAAATTCAAGAAATGCCCCATGATTTTATTTTAGAATGACCTGCTCAAAGATTTTTTGAGTATTTCATATAGGGTTTTTCCTACAAAAGTTACTAGGCAATACATCCATGGGAAAATGGAAGAGTATAACCACACAAGGTTCATAGACCTATGGATAGATCAATTGATTGGAGATGATTACAAAATCAGTCCTAAATATGAAAACCTAGTGAAGAAGAAACTGGATGTCTGGCAATGGTTTCCATGCTTCATTAATGATGATGAAACTAAGTATGTGAGAATGGAATTAATTAGAGTGATATGTTTGGTTTGATATCAAAGGAATTTATAAGGGAATTTACTATAATTTGTGCCACTAGACCTATACCAGTATTGAAATATGTGAAGAACAAGGACATGATAGAGTTAATTGGAACTAAATTTGATTAAAGGGATCTCACCATGAACACTATATGGAATCTTGTAGTAAGATATGAAGCTATGGTCATAGGATACAAGATATACTACACCAATAGAGAGAATTTTGTACTAGCTACAACAATTCACGTAGCCTATGAAATGGTGGAAAAGGGAAAGGACTATGATTTGTGTGAGTTTCTTTAGCAACAACTCTTTGACAACTTGAAGCAGACTAAAGAGAAGAAATATCCATTTGAGTTTGGTTCTTTAGAATTTTATTTTATGTTTTACTTTCTGAGGGAGCTTCTAGCAAGAAGCAATGTCATATGGGATAAAACCAAACCGGTATCCCATCAAATATTGGAATATCTACACAAAATTGGTGATATAAAAGCTCAAGATGAAGCACTTACTTCATTCTTTGCACTATTTAAGAAGATAATGCATGAAAGAGAGAGGATCCCTAAGTTTGTCGTGGAAAAATATGAAAAACATAAAATATTTCTAGTTACAACAAATGAATGCATTATTGAGGCTACAGAACCCAAAACAACCTAGATTCTACCACTTGGATATGAGACCAATGAAAATGAAGTAAATGTCTATGTTAAAATATTTTTGAAAATTCCTAACGACTCTACACAAGAAAGGCATGGAACATATGAGGAGAAATCCATGGAAGTGCATATGGAGCTAAAAAAATCTTGAAATAAAGAAGAAAGTGAAAAAGATGGTGAATGACTATTTCAAGGACAAGGGATTCACAGAAGAAAAAATACATAGGACTAGAGAAAGAGTAGAGGGAGAAGCAAGCACATCAAGTGGGTCCATTAGATCTAGAAGATCTAGAAAAATTGCTTATGCCATTCCCCCTAGTATTTAATAGCCCTTTGGACTAGTTTCTACCACTAGCAGAACCAAGAGAATGGAGACCATTGCTCCAATAATAGAGGAACCTTAGGTGAAGGAAGCCACAAGGCCTAAAAAGATAAAGAAATCTACTTCGTCATTCCCCTCTACTACCACTACATCAAAAAGAAGAAAAGAGAAGTTTATAAGAGAAAAGAACATGAGTGTATTATCTGAAGAAGAAGAAGAAGAGGATGAAGGTCCTCCACTGGTTCTAAGAAGAACTGGTACAAAGAAATAGACAATAGATATTTTTGATACCTCATATGAAGAATAGATTGAGAAAGAAAAGCAATCCTTCAGGATACATATGCACAAGTAAATGAAGGAAGAGAAGAAAAAGAAATTAGACATAGTTGAACTGGAGAAGAAAATGATAACTCTGGAGAGAACACAATCCAATGAAGTTGGAATCACTATTTAAAGGTACTTTGCATCATGAGATGCTGGGAGAAATTGATGCCTTATAAGCAAATGCAAATGAGATGGACAGAGCCACCATATTAGAGGCAATCATCACATACATTGTGATTATTGAAGCAAACATGGAGAACATTAAGAAGAAGGTTCTAGATGATATTTGGAACATCTTAATGGAGAGGAGAAAATATGCCATAGAAAAGGAAGAGAATCTTAGATCAGATGTTATGAATAAAATTGGATTCTCCCTATCTGATGCTGACAAGGCCACATTGCCCAAATCTTTAGGAAAGAATTTAGAACAAAACAAAGGGTCACACTTTTGATAGGAAGAGAATAGGATCAATTTGAGAAAATGTAAAAGAAAATAGAGGAGAAGATTATTGATATAGCTCAAAAGTATGGTATGATTCCCATTGTCTCTACCAGCAAGGAATAAGATCTGATAAATGAAAATACTGGATTTACTGATATAGAAGAAAATCTAGACAATACTCTGAATATAGATGAACCAATGCAAGAAAATATTGAAGATGAGGATGTTGCTAAAGGAGAAGTTGTTACTAGAGAGGAAACCATAAAGGATGACACTCTTATTCCTCTAGTGATACAGGTGACTGCAGATCAAGGAAACTCAGAGAAATTTTCTCCTCCAATAGATATAGAACAGAACACCGATGAAGGTGAAAATCAAGATACAGTTGATGAGCAAGATAAGAGTGAAGAGGGTAAGCAAGGAGAGAAGGATAAGGATGAAGGAGATGAAGGCAAGGATAAATAAAATACCTCCAATGAAGAAGAAGAAAAGGCAGATGAAAAAGAAGATCCTGATACCAGAAAGAATGAAGAAGTAGATAAGTCTGAGGATTTAAATAAGCCCTCTGGTGAATCCTCCTCTAGTAATCCTTTATAAGGTCTAGTATCTAAATAGTTAAGGTTCCAACTGGTTGTCTCTTCTCAATTGTTGTAGTTTCCCATGTAGCAAGGGAAATGTTGATTTAAATAAGATATATCTTATACATAAGTTATAGCCAGGCGATGTGTTTAATGTATCAACTAGAAAGAAATCATTGAAACATATCAAAAGAGTAGTGAATTAATGGATGAAGTTGTAAAGGAATTGTGGGAGATCACACTAGGAACTAGTGTTGATACATCTTTGTCTGATATGGAAAAATTTAAATTACTAATTGATTCCTTTAAGGAATATGCCGTTGGATTGAAAGAACAAGTGGAAATAGAGGTTGAGACAAACCCTATAGAGAAGAAGTCGATGGATATCACAGAGAAATGTGCATCTGCACATACCGAAATTGAATAATGTTTGAAGGAATTACAAGCCTATGAGGAAGAGGCAAACAAAATATTTTTGTATTGCATGAAGTGTTCGGATGTCATACAAGGAATAAAAGATGAAATGGACTTAATTGATTACGAGATAGGTAATGCATCAAGTGCCTATGATATGGCACTAGATACAGATGATAAGACCTAGACTACTATAGTGGACTTGCATGATAGATTCTTCACTTTGTAGAGATAGAAGGAAGAGATTATCAAGCAGCTTGGGAAGCTAAGGGACTTGGTAAAAAAAATCATATACCTATCTTAAGTCCCCTTGCCAGTAATGACAAAATCTCAAAGTTAAATCTTACCCCAGTACTATGGAAGAAGGAGAGGAAACATTGTTGTAGCTTGAGTCTCAACATAGAATGCTTGCGGAAACAAAGAAGATTTGGGAAAAAGGAAAATCTTCTTGGCAATCTGTTATTCAGAAGCTTCAGGGGTCAACATCTTCAAGTTGACCATTTCTATTTCTACACATTTTTCATATTTTTCAGATTCTTTTTGTACATATGCAGATGTATTAGGAGTTTTTGGTTAACTCCCTAAGGGGGAGTGAGTATATTTAGTTTAGTTTGTTTTTTTTTTTTTAGGGGGAGCACCCTTTTCCCTTGATGTCAAATGGGGAGAGAAGTTTGGAGAGATAGTTGGGGGAGAGATGTTTGAGGGAAAAAGTCTAGTTTTGGCACATGTGTTGCCATTAATGAAAAAGGGGGAGATTGTTGAAAGAATGAAAAAGGTTATCATTAATGAGTTTTCATTGATGTCAACACTACATGGTGGATGTCAAAATAGTATGAAGGATGATTGTAAAAGAGTTATTTTGCAAGACTTTTTGATCCACACATGAAAACAGTTAAGTACTTTTGCTAAGTGTCTACACTGACATATTCAATACATAGAGCCCTCTAGTAATTTGGTTCATATTTTTTCACCCTTATAGATCTACTTTTGTGGTTCTAATATATTTTTCATGAACATCAGTAGCATCTTAATTCTAAATTTCACTTGATTTGGATAAGTGGTTTGAAATTTGCAAGTAACAGAAGATTGACATACTTTTAGGTCTTATGCTTGGCCAACAAAATGTATGTAAAGAGTTGTGGAGATTAAATATGTGTTTTGAATGTAAGAGAGAGATATTATAGGTCCATTTCGACCTATATTACATGTTTCTAGGTGCAAAGGCATTTTGATTTGAATCGGGTGCCAACAAGGCACGTTTTGTATGATTTGGGGCTACATCTAATTAGGCTAACCTAATTGATATTTGTGATGGATTTTGATATATATACAAGGTTGTTTTGATTTTATGGACATTTAATATGAATTTGTACATGATTTGAATACAAGAAATGATGCAAAATCTTGCATAGTTGATCAAATAAGTTGTAAATTCTGAGAAAAGGTGTGTGAATGTAGGGTAGAGCGGAGATTTGTAGTCTAAGTTGGGTAAAGTGTATTAAGACAATGTTTTTGAGATTCAAAGGAACTGAATCCAGCATATGTTAGATGCACTTAGTATCATTTAAAATCTTGGTTGTAAATCCACTTCTTTATCTTTATTTTCTCTATGAATAGTGAATCCACCTAGCAGTGAGCCTTTCTATAGTATCTTCTAATCAGTTATAACATATTGTGAGCTAATCCTCACTGTGGTTTTTCCCTATTTGGGTTTTCCACATAAAAATCATAGTGTTCATGTGTTGTGTGTGTTATGGGTTGTTCATGCTTTCTTTCCTCATAATTTTTAAGTATGTTTTGGTAATTGGATGGTTAATAATAAGATGGTTTAATAGAATATTGATTCACCCCCCTCTTAATATTCCAATTTTTCAACAAATATGTGGATTTACCAATTGAAGGAATATCTACAAGACCAAACACATCAGAATGAATAAGATCCAATACATCACAAGATTTATGAGAACTCAAGTAAAACTAAACACCATTTTGTTTCCCATAAATGAAACTCAAAAAAATCAAATTCAAGATTACAATCAAACAAAAATTCAACAAGGTTTTTATTTTTCAAGGTCCTTAAACCCTTTTCTCCAATGTGTCCAAGTCCCTAGTGCTATAACATAGATTTCTCTATAGGTAACTTTGAATCAGAAGAAATAGCACCCTTAAGTACTCAAAATCCATGACCATCTATTGAAGATGAAACCCTCACCTCTTCCACAAACTTGCTTTTTATACAAGTACTATTACACTCAATAGTGCATGCATCAAGCTTATACAATGTTTCATTTATAGCACCTCTAGAAATCATAATAATACCTCTAACCATCTTGCATCATGCATCATAAAATAATGCATGCACACTTGCATCTATTAGTTTTCTCACAGATAATTTTGTTTGTGTTAATCTAGGGATATGCAACACACCATTAATCCTTTTCATTCCACCATTAAAGGAAACCTAATTTTAACTTTACCATGACCAACAATATTTAAATAAGAATCATCACCCAAGTACACCTTATCTCCATCAAATTCTTTATATTCAGAAAACCAATCTCTATTAAAGGTCATATAGAAAGATGCACCTTATTCACTTAACCATGCATCATTACCTGCACAAGTTGCTAAAGTTGCAATGAATGCATCACCATCTTCCTTCTTAGACTCATAATTAGAATCAAATCTCTTTTTTTTCTTCTTCTTTTCTTCTTTACATTCCTTGCAAAC
Source organism: Sequoiadendron giganteum (assembly GCA_007115665.2). Lineage (NCBI taxonomy): Eukaryota > Viridiplantae > Streptophyta > Pinopsida > Cupressales > Cupressaceae > Sequoiadendron > Sequoiadendron giganteum. Next base: position 183,993,305 of record CM021101.1, on the reverse strand, counting down.
ATGTTTAGGCTTACCACAATTCCAACAAATAACTTTGGACTTTCCAAAAGATTTAGATCTCTCCTTGGACTTGGATTTGTCATGCTTCTCATTCTTATTTCCTTTTTCGTTAGGTCTTCCATGAACATTTAGGGCCTCCTTGGAAATTATGGATACCTTCCTCCCTGTCTCTTTAGAAATTAAAGAACCTACCACATCTTTAGTCTTCAATATAATAGATGTACTCCCAATAGCCATAACAAGAGAATCACACGAATCAGGCAAAGAACAAAGCAAGATCTGGCATTCCCCTCCTCATCCATTTTGACACCAACTGATTCCAATTTATCCACCAAAATATTGAATGCTTCCAGGTGGTCTGTGATTCTTCCGCCCTCTTTCATTCTCGAGGAATATAATTTCTTCCTCAAGAAAATCTTGTTCACTAAAGATTTGGCATGATACATCTCAACAAGCTTCTTATTTTTTGTGTAGAGGTATGCTCATGGAAATTAGTTAAAATAGATTTTTCCAAGCGCAATCTAATTAAAACCTTGGCTTAACAATCCATAACATCATATAGAGCATCCAAAGTGGGATTTGTAGGCCTTGAAACTTTCTCATCAACATCATCCCATAGATCTCGATCTATCAATAGATCCTCCATCTTCAGCTTCCACATCTCAAAATTATTTCCAAAATATTTATCCATCTCTGTTCTCCCTAATGAACTTGCCATCTGAAAATTCCTGCAACAAGATCACAAAGTTTCTTTTGCACAAGATCCCACTCAAATCTGGATTAGTTCAAAAAACCCAACAACCCACAGCTAAAACCAAAGGTGATCAGGCTCTGATACCAGTTGTAGGGAAGCTAAGGTAGCAGAATAACTTCCTACACTAATATTGAGAGGAGAATAATGCAAAACTTTACAGATCTTTATATAACAGTTACAAAAACTTAAACAAAAATATCATGCATACTACAAAATAGTGATTTATGTGGAGAAAATCTTTTCGAGAGAAAAACCCCACACTCCAAAAGCTACCCAATATATTATTCAGAAATTATAAAGATTATAATATACTTGCAAAACAAGCTTCTCATAGGAGTATCACCAACCAGAGATCCAAAGGCAATACAACTGCTATCATACTCTTAGAATACATCACTATCTCCAAACATAGTACAACACCCTCATAAAATAGGGTTACATTCTAGGGAAAAATAAGCCAACAAAATATCTACCATAAAATCTAAAACTTAATAATGAACAACCAGATTTACAATAAATCATTATTTAATGTATGTTGACCATTTAAGAGTTTTTGATAACATGCTCGCATTCTTCTCTCATGATCCCAATGTATACACCTATCGGTGTAACTAGGATACATACATATATATATATATATATATATATATATATATATATATATATATATATATATATATATATATCCTATCAACAATAAGCCTTATATAATTGCAAGTTTGAGACACATTTTTCCAACAATGATTAGAGGATAGTTACAAGATAAAGAAGGATTAGGGGTGGATTATGAAAAGTGAATAAAATGGTCAATTAACAAATTTAAAAAATTGGTTAGAAAGAGGACAAAGGGTCTACATAAATAATTATAAAATAATTATTTATCAAAGGATAGACCTTAGGGATGGATAGGAAATATTTTTTACATGTAAAAAGAGAATAACAAAAAATAACCAATTTGGTAATGGCATCGTGTGATGGTTTTTTCATGGAGTTGTGGTTATTTCCACCAAGGTTCAAACCCCTATTAGGGTGTTATTTATAAGAATTTAGGTTGGGGATGATGTCTCCCATATGTGGCCTCACCATTTTATACCTCTAGTCAAAATTGTTTACCCTTTTTTAGAAAAACAAGCAATCTTAATTAATATAAAAGTATTACTTGATTAATATGAATGCCAAGAATAGAGATAATTGATAAAATTAAATAATAAATTATGAAATAAATAATTGGGATTAGAAAATTTTAGGTGTCTACATGTTTCCTCTCTTTGAGATGGTGTTACAAAGTATCATCATTTCAAGGAATATTATCATCATTTCAAGGAATATTAAAACATAAAACTTGGAAGAAAATGGTTAGATTATGGAAGATATCCTAGTATTTCAAAGGATGAGTGACTAGGAGGAAGGATTATGAGAGTGAGGATAAGAATGATAATTCCCCCTCTATAGGAAAAGTGGGTTCAAGAGAACACAAGTGTGCTCTCCAAATAGATGAGAGGATGCAATGAGACAAATAGAAGGGGGTAAGAAATGGATGATGGGAGGATGAGGAGATAATACAAGGAAGAAGAGGAATGAATCTTGAGAGGAGAAAAATACAAAACTTTTATAGATCTTTAACAGTTACAGAAACTTAAACAAAAATAAACATAAATATCATGCATACCATGACACAGTGATTTATGTGGGAAAAACCCTTTCGATAGAAAAACCCCACACTCCAAAGCCACCAAATACATTATTTAGTAAAGCACAAAGATTACAATATACTTGCTGAGACAGCTTCTCACATGATTATCACCACTCAGAGATCAAGAGATAACATGACCACTATCAGACTCTTAGAAATCATCACAATCTATACCATAGTCATAATACAATACCCTCATAAAATAGAGTTACATTCTAGGGAAAGGCAGGCCAAGAAATTATCTAACATTAGATCTAAAACCTAATAACGAATGGTCTAGATTTATAATATATTCTTTATTTAATGTATATCATCCATTCTAAAAGTTTCTTGAAAAAGTTAACATGCTCACATTTCGCTCTATGTTGTGATTGTATACACCTATCGGTGTAACTAGGAAACATATATATAAATATATATACATCCTATCAGCAATAAACCACATATAATTACAAGGTTGGGACACATTTTCCAAACAATTCTACCACTTGTCGAACACCTTGCAAGAGCAAGGTGAAGGTGTAAACATCGTCTCTTTAATTGCTAGGGTCTGAAAGGCCCATAGTCTCTTAATACCATCTGAAATTATCTATGCTCACAAGCTTAGTTAAAGAATCAAAACATTCATCAAAGTATCTACCTTAACTAGCTTCACCCTACTATCTTCAACCATATCTCTAACAAAATGATATTGTACATCAATGTGCTTGGTCCTGGCATGAAATGTCACGTTCTTGGCTAGACATATCACACTCTGACTGTTGCAATAAATTGTCACCACACCTTATTTAATACCAATATTTAAACATGGTCTCTTAAGCCAAATTACTTCTTTACAAGCATGAGTAGCTGACATATACTCTGTTTCAGTAGTGGACAAAGCAACCACAGCCTGTCACTTACTCATCCAGCTAATTGCACCACCAAATAAAGTATTTACACATAAGAACTGGTGAATTTTCTGCTATCAACATCACTTGCCCAATTTGAATCCATATAACCATGAATATCAAGGGAAATATCATCTCCAATCATATTAATATGATAAAATAAGGAATAATCTAAGGTACCTTGCAAATATATGAAGACTCTTTTAACTGCATCCCAATGAACTCTACCAAGATTAGACATATATCTAGAAATAACTCCCATTGCTTGGGAAATGTCTGATCTATTACAAACCATAACATACATTAAACTTCCAATTGCACTCTGGTAAGTCACCCTTCTCATTTCTTCCATCTCTGATGGAGATGTAGGACAATCTAAAATAGATAAATTTGTTCCAGGTGAAATAGGAACACACAATGGTCTACAATCCTACATATCAAACCTCTGTAAAATTGAATTCACATACTTACTTTGGCCAAGCCATAACTTTCTATTCACTCTATCTCTTTTAATTTTCATCCCAAGAATGTGTTTAGTTACACCAAGATCTTTCATTTAAAATATAGTAGCAAGTTGAGATTTCAATTCTGAAATCATACCTTTCCCTTTTCCAATAAATAGCATATCATCAACATATAATGCAATAAATAGGAAATATCACCATCAATTTTATAATAAATACAATGATTTGATTTAGAACCATGTCGCCAAAAAGTGTAGCCTTCGACACTTTTCACTCATTTGTGAAGGGAAAAGAATGCGGATCTACTGACCCAACAATGCGGAATATATTCTCTTGACACCTTTACTACAGGGGAGAGAAGCAAAAATGAAAAACTAACAGTTTCTAAAACTTATAGAGATGCATACAACCATGGCAATGAGAAACCAAAAAGATAAGCAAACAAAGATGACACAGTATTTACGTGGAAAAACCCTTTCAGGTAAAAAACCCACCACACAAAGTCAAATCAATTGTATTATAGTAATGAATTGATTACATACAATATCCAGACTTCTTTGTTCAGCTCACAATCACTCAGAGAGTTTTAGATTCACTGTTATAATGTTTTTACAACATATAGTTCAAAACCCTCCTCAAGAACTCACGTCCTTCTGTTCTTCAGCATGCAACTTCAAACTTGCTCTGCAACTTATGACTCAACCTCAACTTGTCTAACTTATGAGAAATAACACATTTCTCATCCATATGCAACCGACTCAGAAGAACAATGAATTCCATCCTCAAATCATGCATCTGGTCGGATCTGACAGATCTCCCTACAATGAGCCATCCATGCATTCAATGCCATCACCAAAACAGTTGAGCTCGCCACCCTTCGTTGACAAATGCAACTTCCACAATAACTATCTTGGTATCCATCCAATCACTATTCAACTAGGTGCCACGCGTCCAAGACCCATTAGCAATCGCAGCTGATAGAGCAACCAAAACAGTCAAACAGACTTCGGGCGTGACCAAGACTTCAAGTCATAAATAACACTGTTGGAGTTAGAGTCAGAACAGGAGTTGAAATAGGACTCCACCGAAAATACACACTGCCGGAGTCGAAGTTGGAGACGAAACTGGAGTTGAAACATGACCACCGAAATTACAGGTTCAGGAACCAATCTGGTTTCGCATCCACCCACAGCAAAGGGGAACTCATCGGAAACAGTTCTGACCGGGGTAAGTCAACCCGGGGTCAAACCAAGGTGGGAACACAAAAGACCGAAGTTGGAGTCTGGGATGGAACAGGAACAGAAACAGGACTTTACCAAAAGTCCAAGATCAGGTTCCAATCTGGTTTCGGTTCTGCCTCCTCCAACTGCAAGAAACAACAATCCAAAACTAGGACAAGGCGGAGGAAAACACCCTGAGTAGAATCCAAACATCCAGAAGAACCAGATCATAAAAGCAGGAGTCAGGCTTGGAGTCGAAACAGAAACCGAAATAGGAACATGGCAAACGGGCATTGCCAACTTCCAAAACTGGTTCTGCCTCCACCAGACCTGTGAAGCGAGAAACAACAGATGGTAGGAAGCGGAGTCGGAACAGGAACGAGAACCGAAACTCGAAACTTTAGGCAAACAGAACAATGCCAAGTTCCATCCTGATTTCGCCTTCGCTAGAGACCCAGAACTTAGGCAAATAGAACAATGCCAAGTTCCATCCTAGTTCCACCTTCGCCAAAACTTTGTAAACAACAAAAAATCACCAAGGCATGAAAATGACGACTTCAAGCTGGAAGTTGAGACATAATTTCTCAACAATCTCCCACTTGGTGAACACTTCCAACTTCCTCAAAACATCAAACCTTACTATCTATCATAGGCCCCAAGGCCCATCGATTATGTGCACCATCTGAACTTGTCTGTGCTAACCGGCTTTGTCAAGGCATCTGCAACATTCTTCAAGGTGTCAACCTTATCTATACTGACCTTGCCATCTTCAACCATATCCCTCACGAAGTGATATTGCACATCTATGTGCTTGGTCTTGGCATGGAAGGTTGGATTCTTTGCCAAACAAATGGCACTTTGACTGTCACAGCAGATTGAAATCTGCCCAACATTAAATCCAATGTCTGAACACAAACGCCTCAGCCACACTACCTCCTTGCAAGCATGAGTTGCTTCCATGTACTCTGCCTTTGTCATGGATAAAGCAACTACAACTTGTCGCTTGCTCATCCAACTAATTCATCCACCATTAAGCATGAAAGTCTATCCACTGGTGGATCTTCTATTGTTAATGTCCCCTACCCAATTAGAATCAACATATCCCTGAATGCAAAGAGCCCTTTGTGATGCAACCATATTTCCATGGTAACACAAAGCATAATCTGAAGTACCCTTCAAATACCTGAACACTCTCTTTACAGCATCCCAATGTGATCTCCTTGGATTTGCCATGAAACGGCTTAGAACTCCCACTGCTTGGGCAATGTCTGGTCTTGTGTAGACCATAGCATACATCAAACTTCCTACTGCACTTGCATAAGGCACACTGGTCATGTCCTCCATCTCAGTAGCAGACTTTGGATAGTCTTCAGCAGATAGTTTCAATCCTTGCATGATTGGAACAACTAGCTACTTGCAATCAATCATGCTAAACCTCTCTAGAATGGTTTTCACATACTTACTCTGATTGAGCCAAAGCGTTCTGCTTGTTCTATCCCTGGTTATCTCCATTCCAAGAATGTACCTTGCTGCTCTAAGATCTTTCATTTCGAACTTAGTAGACAACTGAGTTTTAAGGTTAGAAATCATAGCCTTGCTATTACCAATGAATAACATGTCATCCACATATAGAGTAATAACAAGCACATGATCATTCTCACATTTATAATAAATGCAATGATCAGATTTTGATCTAACAAACCCAATTGACAACACAAATGTGTCAAATTTTTGGTACCACATTCTAGGAGATTGCTTTAGACCATAGAGAGATTTATTTAACTTGCACACCAGATTTTGTTTGCCTCTTTCAACAAAATGCTCAGGCTGGGACATGTAGATTTCTTCTTCCCGTTCACCATGGAGAAATGTTGTCTTCACATCCATCTGCTCAATTTCATAGTCATACACAGTTGCCAATGACAACAAAAATCTGATGGATGTCAGCTTTGCTACAAGGGAAAAGATCTCTCCATAATCAATTCCCTCAACTTGGAAAAATCCCTTTGCAACTAGTCATGCCTTATACTTCTCTACACTGCCATCAAGGCCTATCTACCTTTTGAATATCCACTTGCAGCCAACAGGCTTTCGCCTTTTAGGCAGTGGTACCAACTTCCAGGTATCATTCTTTTTAAAGGAATCCATCTTCTCATTCATGGCTTCCATCCAAGACTTTGAATTAGCCATGTTGATTGCTTCTTTCACAGTCCTCGGCTCATTAGTGTTGGTAATTAAGGCATAAGCACAATTTGAATCTAACATAGAAAAACCATACCTTTTTGGTTGCCTTCTTTCTCGTGTAGATCTCCTTAGAGGCTGAGGTTGTTCTTCATCATCAGAACTTCCAGAGCTGCTTGAGCTCTCCTCAATCTCAGGTACACCATGCAGCTCTTCCCTTTCTAGAGTTTGGGGAATCTCAACTGCATCCTTCTCCTTATCACCCTGATTTGTCTCAGGCTGTTGATCACTTACCAGAGGTTTCAGCTCACGAAATATCACGCTTCTACTATACAAAACCTTCTCAGTAACAGGGTTCCAAAGCTTGTATCCTTTCACACCAACTCCATAGCCAATGAGAATACATTTCACAACTTTTTTATCCAACTTTAATCTTTTTTCATTTGGCACATAAACATATGACTCACAGCCAAATACCCGAACATGCCTTAATGAGGGTTTCTTACCTAACCATGCTTCCAAAGGTGTCATGTCAACAAAAGCTAAACAAGGAGATCTATTTATCAAATAACATGTTGTAGCAACAGCCTCAGCCCAGAACTTCTACTCCAGACCAGCACCACTCAGCATACTCCTTGCCTTTTCCATCAGTGTCCTATTCAACCTCTCAGCAACTCCATTTTGTTGTGGAGTGTAGGGGGTTGTCTTATGCCTTTTAATTCCATGATCAGTGCAATACCTTTCAAAATCTATAGAAAAAAACTCACCTCCATTGTCTATCCTTAAATACTTTATTTTCCTTCCAGTTTGATTTTCAACCAAAGATTTGAACTCTTTAAACCAACTGAACACTTCTGATTTACTTTTAAGAAAGTATACAAATGCCCTTCTCGAATAGTCATCAATAAAAGAAACATAATATCTAGACTTCGATAACGAAGGAACATTAACTGGACCAAACACATCAAAATGAACATAATCCAGTATACCAAAAGATTTGTGAGGACTAGAGGAGAAAGAAACACGGTGTTGCTTTCCATAGATACAATGTTCACAGAAATCGAACTCAAGGTTACAATCATCAAGCCCTTCTACAAGTTTTTTGTTCTTCAAAATTTTTAAACCTTTCTCACCAATGTGACCAAGTATATGATGCCATAACATAGTCTTCTCTGCTGGGAGTTTTACCTCCAAAGCATTTGCAGATAGTGAAGAGTCTTCATCTTTCTCTATAGGTGCATAATTACATGACTTTACAAAGGCACTATTACAAAGAATAGGTCATGCATCTAGCTTATACAGAGTGCCAGTACAAACACCCTTAGCTAACACCATTGCACCTCTAGCCATTTTGCATCCCTTACTAGAAAAAGAAACTTCTACACCAGCATTATTTAACTTACTAACAGAAAGAAGATTTCGAGCCAAACTTGGGATGTGAAGAACACCACCAATTCCTTTGACTCTCCCATCAGGAAACTGAATTCTGACCCTCTGCCAAAAATCTCCAACGTTGAATCACTTGCCAAGTATACCTTTCCAACATCATACTTCTCATACTTTGAGAACCAATCTCTATTGGATGTCATGTGAAAAGAGGCACCTGAATCAACTAACCAAACATCATCTGATGCCTGAGTTGTCAAGGCTGCTGCAATGAAGGCATCTACATCACTTTGAGAAGATTCATTGTCAGAAGCATTCTTCTTCTTCTTCTCCTTGCAGTCCTTCCTGATATGACTAGGTTGCCCATAGTTCCAGCACTTTACCTTGAACTTTTTACCAGGAGACTTTGATCTCCCTTTAGACTTGGATTTCGACTTGTTGTCTTTCTTCTTTCCTTTCTTCTTTGTTCTACCTCAAACAAAATGAGCATCTTTGGCCATCTTAGAAGATTTCCTTCGTATTTCTTCAGACATAAGCGAAGCAACCACATCATCAGTCTTGAAAGCAGTGGTTGTGCTTCCAATAGCCATCACAAGATGATCCCAACTGTCAGGTAGTGAACACAACAGGAGCATGCAACGATCCTCCTCCTCAATCTTTACACCTGTAGATGCCAACTGAGTAACACTCATATTAAATGAGTTCAGATGATCTGCAACAGATGCACCTTCGTCCATCTTCAAGGAGTACAACTTCTTCCTCAGGAATAACTTGTTTACCAAAGATTTTCCTTGGTAAATATCACCAAGCAGCTGCAAACATCTCCTCATGAACATTTAAGAGTATAGAATCGGCTAGACTCAGTCTTATCAATCCTCTTGCTTTTCTATCATCAATATCCCAAGCTTCTTGGGTCATAGTTTGTGGCTTAGTTCCAGACACTGCAATCCAGAGGTCTCTATCCACAAGCAAGTCTTCTATCTTGAGTTTCCATAACTCAAACTTGCTGCCATTAAACTTCTCAATATCTATCCTACCAGATGTACTCGCCATCTCACAACAGAAACAAGTTTAACAATGCAAGTCTCCCACTGAAACAGTATTAGTGCAAAAAACTAATTTTCCCTAGCAAGGATAACACGAACTGGCCAAGCTCTAATACCACTTTGAAGGGAAAAGAATGCAGATCTACTGACCCAACAGTGTGGAATACATTCCCTTAACACCTTTACTACAGGGGAGAGAAGCAAACACGAAAAACTAACAATTTCTAAAACTTATAGAGATACATACAACCATGGCAATGAGAAACCAGAAAGATAAGCAAACAAAGATGACACAGTATTTACATGGGAAAACCCTTTCAGGTAAAAAACCCACCACACAAAGTCAAATCAATTGTATTACAGTAATGAATTGATTACATACAATATCCAGACTTCTTTGTTTAGCTCACAATCACCCAGAGATTTTCAGATTCACTGTTACAATGTTTTTACAACATACAGTTCAAAACCCTCCTCAAGAACTCACATCCTTCTGTTCTTCAGCACGCAACTTCAAACTTGCTCTGCAACTTACAACTCAACCTCATCTTGTCTAACTTATGAGAAATAACACATTTCTCATCCATATGCAACCGACTCAAAAAAGCAATGAAATCCATCCTCAAATCACGCATTTGGTCGGATCTAACAGATCTCCCTGCAACGAGTCATCCATGCATTCAATGCCATCACCAAAACGGTTGAGCTAGCCACCCTTCGTTGAAAAATGCAACTGCCACAATAACTATCTTGGTATCAGTCCAATCACTATTCAACTAGGTGCCACATGTCCAAGACCCATCAGCAATCGTAGCTGATAGAGCAACCAAAATGGTCAAACAGACATCGAGTGCGACCAAGACTTCAAGTCATAAATAACATTGCTGGAGTCAGAGTCAGAACAGGAGTCAAAACAGGACTCCACCAAAAATACACACTATCGGAGTCAGAGTCGGAGATGTAACTAGAGTCGAAACATGACTCCACTGAAATTACAGGTTCAGGAACCAATCTGGTTCCGTGTCTACCCACGGCAAAGGGGAACTCATTGGAAATAGTTCTGACCGGGGTGAGTCAACCTGGGGTCAAACCAAGGTGGGAACACAAAAGATCGGAGTCGGAGTCAGGGACGGAACAGGACTTTACCGAAAGTCCAAGATCAGGAACCAATCCGGTTTCGGTTCCGCCTCCGCCAACTACAAGAAACAACAATCCAAAACCAAGACAAGGCGGAGGAAAACACCCCGAGTAGAATCCAAACATCCAGAAGAACCAGATTGTAAAAGCAGGAGTCGGGCCCGAATTCGGACTAGAAACCAAAATAGGAACATGGCAAACAGACATTGCCAACTTCCAAAACTGGTTCCGCCTCCGCCAAACCTACGAAGCGAGAAAAAACAGATGGTAGGAAGCAGAGTCGGAACAGGAACGAGAACCGAAACCCAAAATTTTAGGCAAACAGAACAATGCCAAGTTCCATCCCAGTTTTGCCTCTGCCAAAGACCTGGAACTTAGGCAAATAGAACAATGCCAAGTTCCATCCTTGTTCCGCCTCCGCCATAACTTTGCAAACAACGCAAAATCACCAAGGCATGAAAACGAGGACTTCAAGCTGGAAGTTGAGACATAATTTCTCAACAATTTGGACCTTTTCCTATGGATTTTTGGACCTTTTCTAGCCTCTTTTTACCCCTTTCCAAGTCTTGTGCCAAAGTGTTGTAAGGGGTTGTAAAACATTTTCACACTTTCCTAGGCTTTTCATCACCAAATCAACCCTTTTCTTATGCTATAATGACCCCTTAATACACATATAAGCCTTATTTTAGTGTGTTTTGTGAGACAATCCTGACAAACATTAATAATCACACTTTAATCCCCGAAAACCAATGAAAATTTCCCAGGTGGACTAGGTCGCCACCTTGGGTGGCCTAGTCCCACGTGGCATAAAATTCAATTTTAATTTAATATTCTTTTGGGATTTTGTCTCTAAAACCCTAAGGTCAGCCTGTATGGTGTTATTTCGGGAAAATTAAGGCATAAATTCTATAAATAAGGGTTTTTCCCCTCATTTTGCATCTAAAAGGTCTCATTTTCCTTCTCACTCAATCTTCTTAAGCAATCATCCACTACTCTTCTCAAGAAAGCTAGGGTTTCACATTCTAAGTCAACAAGACATATTTTGTTGAAGCACTCAAGGGTTGAATCCTCCATTGCTACAAATCAAGATCATTCATCATGGCAAGGTATTGAATCCACCATTTCCCATTACATTCTTTATTATCTTGTCTCTTCATTTGATTTGATTATCTAAAAAGGGGTTTGACCAAGACAAACCCCCATACTTTAACAATCAACATTTCCTTTTCTCTCTTTGTGTGTTTGTAGATTTAAGTATCTTGGAAGCTTGGAGATCATTCAAGAGTGGATTGAAAGATTTTTCAAGGCACATCCTTCACAACTAGGGAAAAATCATCCTTCAAAAGACACCTATAATTCGAGAATCAAGGTTTCAAATCCAGATACCTCAAGAAGCATAAAGTGCAAACTAAGACCTCCAAATTCTACTTTCAAACTTCTTGAAAGGATGAAAGGAACTAGGTCATCATTAGTGGTGACCTAGTCCCACCATACATGCATTTTTGGGATTTTCTTAGGTCTAAGTACCCTTTTAGCAAAAACAAGTTTCAGTAGATTTTCATAGAAAAAGGACTAGGTCGCCCAGAATGGTGTAAGTGTCCTTCTCGGCTTCTACATCAGATTCTTCAAGTTTCCAAACCTCCAAGCCATCCCTCTTTAGCCTCTAGGTGCACATATTCCTTTCCCTTCATTTTTGTTACAGTTTGTTTACATTTCTTAGGTCATTTGCATATCATAGTGTGTTTTCCAACATAGTTGCATTTCCTAGGTTTTTCATTGGTATTTAGTTTCTATCTTCTATTTCCATCATTTAGGGAATCATCACACACATCACTTTAAGCCCCTAACCCCCTTTGAATTAATACCAAAAATACATTAGTGTGAAAGAGAGTCATTCCTCAACCAAGCTTCTAGGTGAAAAACCTTAGGAGCCTATCGGGGAATCCTCTTTCCCTAACTAGTTTCTTTTTGGTGGTTCATTTTGGTTAACCTAACGTTTGAATGCCCTTCCTTTCTGGTTTTAGAGTTCTTTATTGTCCTAGGATTAGCTTGCATTGCATGTTGCATTATTTAAGTTGCATTCTAGGGTTTCAAAACTTGCATTAGTGAAAAGTGCATATAGGTTACATTTTTGCATCTTAAAACATTAATCATTTTTGAAAATTTTCATTTTTAACTTAGGTCTGCATTACCCAATATAGAAACCACCTGGATCCATCAAAATCTTCTGTAAAATCTAAAAAAAACTCCAGGTTGACTAGGTTGCCACTCTAGGCGACCTAGTCCCTTTAGGCTTCTGAAACTATCCTTTATAGAGCTAAAAACACTGTTTTTATGCTTTTGTTTTGTGTCATTACTATATGTATCACTGGTTTGTATTTCTATAGCATGCATTTCATTAAATCTAGCATAAATTAGGTCATTTCACGCATTGTACCTTTTCTATTTTGTAATTACATGTCATTTCCATATCATTGCATCATGTAATTAGTCATTTACCTTCTTTGAAATCTAAAAATTCCATTTCTATACATTGCATTTAAGTTTAATACATATATTTTTTACATTTTAAAAAGCATTCATTGTATTTTTGGATAGCATTAGGGTATTTTCATTTGCTGCCTTAGTCCCTAGATCATTTAAATTAGATTCTTTAGAAAACAAAAATAACACTTCAACAACATCACATGCACCTACTCACAGCCTTCTTAACCCCTTTAGTAGAGATTACTTGGACATGTTATATGAAGCCCTTTATGACTTCATCTCTTCTAGCTCATCCACTAAAGCTTTGATCGATGAGGATACAAACATTGATAATCATGATAATCATAATTTTTCTTCTCTTGATATATCTCACATTGGTGGTGAAGGTATCTTAGTGCAAGAAGATACAACCATTGAGTATCATGATGGTATTTCTTGTCATCCTTATCCTCCTTCCCCTTTTCAAAACATTAAACAAAACAATGAAAACATCATCCCTTTACCTAGTCTCTATAGCCATGACCCTCACACATGTCGTTCTGCTAATATCCCTCCTCGATGCAACGAGGATAGGTCGGTGTTAGAAGATACACCCATCACAAGTCATGAAACTCTTGACCCTCCCTTTCCTAATGCTTCTACCATTTGGGAAAATTTATTTGAAAATAATAATGGTCCTCATCTTGATGCCTCCCCTCCTTGCGATGAAGCTACTAATGGACCTCTTCCAAGCTCTCCTACTAGGGTAGGTTGTATGGAACAAGAGAATGAGACCTTTGAAAATAAAATAGAATCCTCTCCTATTCCTCCCACAATTATTAATCCCATCATTGATCATTCCCCTACTTGCGATGAAGTCATTTTAGAAGACACAATCCTTGAATTTCAAGCACATGAGGCTTGTACTTCTTCTAAAATATCTCGTCCTAGGGAGGATATCATGATGCAAGACAAGGATAACATTGAATCTCCTTCCCAAGGGGATGTTAATATTATTCAACCTCAACTAATCCTTTATCTTCCTTCAAGCAAACTTAAACATGAACTTACCCTCTACCCACCCAATAATAATGTGTTACAACAATCGAGTCATCCTACCATTGCTCATACACATTACACAAGAAACAATCCTCACCCACCCCAACCAACTACAACATCCTTACCTTCCTCTCTTCCTATCTTACCTCATGCCCCTTGCTTGAGTTCAATCCTTAGGTATTATGACCTTATTGACCAACTAAGGAATACTCCCACTAAGATATCTTTATGGAACCTTATTCAAGCCTTGCCTCACTATCACAACATGATGCAAGAATCCTTACAACAAATTCTTGTCCCTTCTAATGCGAAAACAAATGACATAGAAGCTATTATTCAAGACTTAAATGTTGACATTTTTTTGCACCAATGTGAGCTCCCTCCTTCGGATGTGCAAAAACAATTTGAAGCCTTCATGATCATATCTCAATACAAAAACATGGGGATCAAGAGAACCCTTGTTGGCAATGGCTCTATTGTTAATGTGTGTAGTGTCAATCTCTTGAATAGGCTCCATATCGATAAATAAACTATTCAACCTACTTCCCTATCTCTCAGTGGATTTGAAAGTAAAGGACAAAATCCGCTTGGCATGATCACTTTGCCTCTTATAGTTGGAATGGCCACATTAGTCACACTAATCCATATTATGCCACATGATGTTTCATACAACCTCATTTTGGGCAGGCCATGAATTCATGCTATGAATGGAGTTCCTTCCACTCTTCATCATAAGATGAAATATATCTACAACAATAAAGTGTACATGCTCGACGTTGATCTTGAACCTTCCAATGTCTTACAAATTGAGAAAATCCACTCCAAACCCTTCACTACTTCAACACCAACCAAACAAGTGGAACCCATACAACTAAAGTCCTTAGATGATGATTAGGGTTCCTTAGACTTCACCCCTCCCTTAATGGGAGAATCCAAGATCATACACAGAGCCTCTAAAAAAGGAAATGTAGTCATGTTAACACAAGACTCGACCGATCCTTCAAAATCATCCACCTCAACTAATTTAGACAATGAATCCAGCAACGAACCCTCACCTAATCCAAACAAGCTAAAAAATATCTGTGGAAAAGGTTATGAGCTCATGAAACAACTTTTCTATAGTGGAAAAGGATGTGGTGCTAACGAACAAGGTATTTTCCACCCTATCAATCCTATCACACAAACATCCAATCATGATCTTGTATTTTGTCCTTTCATAGAAATCATCAAACCATCCTCCAATATAAAAACCATCCCTCATCACCCTTCTAAACAAACCTTAGAAATTGATCCTTTGAAACCAACAAAGGACTCTTTGCTTAATTCCAATGTCATCTTGCAACCCACTACTGATTTGGATTTTACACACTCCTCCACAAGAGTATACAAAATCTCACAATATCAAGTGCCTTGCATAGGTATGACATGCTATACTAAGAAATAAAATTCTTTGTTACAACCCAAAGGCACACCTTTTCCCTTCAATCAAGAAGGTATCTTGTTGAGACTCCTCCAAGATCACTTGATCTCTCTTCCTCCCAGAACTTGAAAGAAATGTTACCACAAATATTCCTTTTGTGCTTACCACTGAGTTCATGGTCACCACACTAATGAGTGTAAGGCCTTGAGTAAAAAAAATCAACATCTTAAGGATTTTGGTGCTCTCCCTTATGTGGGGGCACCTCATTCCTCTAATCGATACTAATTTTCACTCAACCTTGCATTTCACCAATCCCTTCGGCTCACTCTTGTCCTGCACTAAGTGGGGGCAAGGGGTTAGATAGCCTCTTCCCTTGTATGTCACTGGGCATTGTCTCTTTCAACTACTCATTAACCTTTCATGAACATATAACAACAAGCTTGGGATGTGGATGACATGTCTTCAATTGACTCACATGTGACATGCACCTCTCCATTTCATGACATAGCTTATCGAAAACATATGACTCAGCATAGGGCCTTCCAAACAAGCTCTCATGTCCTCTTCCTCTTCTAATTTCAAGCACTTTCTCATAGAATGGTGTGTAGTAATTCCTTTAAAGTGGGGGCATACATCGACACTCACATTTCACTGCACAATTTCCTTTTTCTTGTGATCCCCTCTCTTGAAAACATTAGGTACAATGTTGCTCAGGATGAGACATCTGCATTTTTCCTCTTTTGCATACAAGATGAGTTCTTCCTCTCTTGGATACAAGATGAGACCATTTGCACTTTTCCTCTCTTGGATACATGATGAGACCATTTGCACTTTTCCTCTCTTGGTCACTTTATGCATAATGTTCCTTAATATTATGCATAATGTTCCTTAAGATGAGACATCGCATGAACAAAAGAAAAATCCCTTTGAACAATCCATCACTATCATTTTCTTTTGTGGTGACTTATCAAAGCTATCAGGAGTTATAAATTTGGTATGGTTAAGTGGGAATCCCAACCAACGGCATGAATTTCCCCACAGCCACCTTTCTGAGTACATACTGACTGTGTATATGCTTCTTACCTTCTTTGGGAAAACTCATCCCATAGACAACCTGATGTTATGTGGCCCTAGAGTGAGAGCATATTTTCACCTTTCCCTCTCTCTTCCTTCAAGTTCTTGTCATCGTATGATCATGCATCTCATTTTGCTGCAAATTATTCACCCTTGAATGTGTCTTCTTGCATTGATGTCTTTCTGACTTAGAATCTTGAATCCTTGGGGACTTAACCACCTCCTTCTTCTTTTTCATTATTCACCATTTCCACTAGACTAATTTAGTGTGAGTTTGAAGCAAGTTCATCCTCTCAATAAAGTGGGGGCTAAATGTGTCACCAAAAAGTGTAGCCTTTGACACTTTTCACTCTTTTGGACCTTTTTCAACCTCTTTTTACCCCTTGCCAAGTCTTGTTCCAAAGTTTTGTAAAATATTTTCACACTTTCCTAGGCTTTTCATCACCAAATCAACCCTTTCTTATGTTATAATGACCCCTTAATACATATACAAGACTTATTTTAGCGTGTTTTGTGAGACAATCTCGACAAACATTAATAATCACACTTTAATCCCCAAAAACCAATGAAAATTTCCCAGGTGGACTAGGTTACCACCTTGGGTGACCTAGTCCCATGTGGCATAAAATTCAATTTTAACTTAATATTCTTTTGGGATTTTGTCTCTAAAACCCTAAGGTCAGCCTATATGGTGTTATTTCGGGAAAATTAGGACATAAATTCTATAAATAAGGGTTTTTTCCCTCATTTTTCCTCCTCACTCATTCTTCTTAAGCACTCATCCACTACTCTTCTCAAGCAAGCCAAGGTTTGACATTCTAAGTCAACAAGACATCCTTTGCTAAAGCACTCAAGGGATGAATCCTCCATTGTTGCAACTCAAGATTATTTATCATGGTAAGGTATTGAATCCACCATTTCCTATTACATGCTTTATTATCTTGTCTCTTCATTTGATTTGATTATCTAAAAAGGGGTTTGACCAAGGCAAACCCCCATACTCTAACAATCAACATTTCCTTTTCTCTCTTTGTGTGTTTGTAGATTTAAGTATCTTGGAAGCTTGGAGATCATTCAAGAGTGGATTGAAAGCTTGTTGAAGGCACCTCATTGACAACTAGGTCAAAAACATCCATCAAAAGACACCTATAGGTCGAGAATCAAAGTTTCAGATCCGGATACCTCAAGAAGAAGAAAATACAGACCAAGACCTCCAAATTCCACTTTTAGACTTCTCGAAAGGCTGAAAGGGATTAGGTCACCATTAGTGGTGACCTATTCCCACCATACATGCATTTTTGGGATTTTTGTAGATCTGAGTACCCTTTTGGCAGAAACGGGTTCCGACAGATTTTCATAGAAAAAGGACTAGGTCACCCAAAATGGTGTAAGTGTCCTTCTCAACTTCCGCATCAAATTCTTCAGGTTTCTAGACCTCCAAGCCATCCCTCTTCAGCCTCCAAGTGTACATATTCCTTTCCATTCATTTTTTTTTACAGTTTGTTTACATTTCTTAGGTCATTTGCATATCATAGTGTGTTTTCCAACATAGTTGCATTTCCTAGGTTTTCATTAGCATTTAGTTTCTATCTTCCATTTCAAGAATTTAGGGCATCATCACACACATAAATTTAAGACCCTAACCCCCTTTGAATGAACACAATAAATACTTTAGTGCGAAAGGGAGTCATTCCTCAACCAAGCTTTTAGGTGAAAAATCCTCTTTCCCTAACTAGTTTCTTTTTGGTGGTTCAAGAACGCTCAAATCCCAAACTCAACACATTTGTATCAAATTTTTGGTACCACATCCTAAGACTCTGTTTTAAACCATACAACGATTTCTTCAATTTGCAAACCAATTTACTTTTACCTTTCACCACGTAGTGCTCTGGTTGTGTCATATGAATATCCTCCTCCAAATCACCATGAAGGAAAGTCATTTTCACATCCATTTTTTCAACCTCTAAATCAAAATCAGTAGAAATAGAAATTAAAAATACAATGGATTTCATTTTTGGAACAAGATAAACTATCTCACCATAATCAACACCCTCAACTTGAGAGTAACCCTTCGCAACCAACCATGCTTTGTATTTCTCAGTACTTCCATCTGAACCAATATTTTTCTTGAAAACCCATTTACTATTGGATTTTTTGGTTGTATTTTTGATATGTGGTTTTCATTGATGTCAAAACTATTAGCATTAATTTCTTTAAGACTATATATGTTGAGGATATTGAGAAAATTGTAATAAAATATGTTACAGGTTGTCTGTGAAGCAATGAAGATCAGTGTGTTGGAAAGTTCAGTATGTTGAAGATGAGAAGCTATGTATTAAAGGTTTTGTTTTCCTATGTATGAAGTTCCTACACCATAAGTTTTAGAGGTGTGCATGAAAATTTGAGCAAGTTATAAAGTTATGTGTTCTGACAGTTATTCTGTTGCTGGAAATGGTGTTCACGGAAGAAGATAATGTGTTTTTGGAAATCTAAAGTGTTTTGTATGTTCCTGAAATGTTTGTGGATGTTTCTAGATCATTTTCTATCTATTTTTCACATCCGCATTGATCATTGTGCTCGTGATCTGAGATTTTCTCTTGTGTGTTCATGTTTTTCATGTTCATGGCCGACACAGTGTTGAAGCGTGTTGTAGATCTTCAAGGAAGAATCTTTGAAGGTTTTTTGTGTTTGAGGACATTGTTTTAGGTCTCTACTATTTTGTGGCTGACCTTGGTTGATGTGCATTGATAATATTTATTGTTTTGGGCCAACATTTTGCATTCATTCTATTATTTTTTTGAAGCCAACATGAAGCAATGCAATTTCTTGTTGTGGATATATATAACTGATTGTTTTCTCATTTGAGAAGATTGCAAGTGTGAAGTGTGTGTGTGAGAGTGTGAAGTATGTGTATGTTATGTGTGAATAAGGTTCAGATCATTCGAAGGAAGAGCAGAGTGTGAAGAAGAGTGAAAGAAAGTGAAGAAGTGTTCATGTGCTTAACCGAAACTGTACTCAGGCATTAGCAAATGCTACTTTCTCAATTCAAATTCTTCAGATGGATTTAATCTGAAAGTTTTATGTAAGATAGTGAGTCTTCCTTTGAGCAGTGAGTTCCAAGCAGTGTGCCTAAATGCATGTGTATTCCTTATTCATTTTTCTTATACTTTTAATAGGGTATAACTTGTGGATTAACCTCCACCATGGTTTTTCCCCTAACAGGGTTTCCATGCAAAAAATATTGGTGTCATGTGTGTCTTTGATGTGTTGTTGATTCATGCTTTCACTGTTAATGATCAGATCTAAGATTAAAGGTTAATAAGTTTAAATAAGTTTGAAATTCTATGACAACTGATTCACCCCCCCCCCCCCTCTCAGTTGTTTTCCCTTGTGTTGCCAACAATTGGTATCAAAGCGGGTTCCTTGGAAGAATTTTAACATCTTGAGGTGATCCGAGATGGTGACATACAAGAAAGATAGTCTGAGATTTGATGGAACAAACTACACTCTATGGAAGGCTAGAATGGAGTGCCATTTGAAGTGCATCGGTGAATCCTATTGGAACATTACAAGTAATAGGTATGTTATTACTCAAAGTAGCCCTACTACTACTATTGAGATTAGGGATGTTGAATATAATATCAGAGCTAAGGAGGCATTGTTGAGTGCTTTGACTAGTTCTGAGATGAAAATTTTTATTGATCTAAAAACTGCTTATGAGATTTGGAAAAAGTTGGAAACTTTATATGAAGGTGATGCTAATGTGAAGATGGCCAAGCTACAGTATCGAAAGGAAAATATGAACTGTTGAAAATGGGTAATGATGAGAATATTTCTACTTACATGAAAAGAGCGAATGAACTTGTGTGTGGTATTAGATGTGTTGGTGGATAGGTGGATAAATCAGAGATTGTTGCTAAATTGCTTAGATCCTTGCTTGATGCATACAAAATCAGAGTTGCAACCATTGAAGAGCTCTAGATTATGGTAAATGTAACTAGAGATATGTTGGTTGTTAAACTTACTACTTTTGAGTTGAGTGAATTTGGTGATGCCCTTCCTAAGACATAGTTTGCATTTAAAGCTACTACTTCTGGGAGAGACAAGCAGAGATATGATCTGGGTGAAAGTTCTTCTAGAAAGGTATTCAAGTATGAGGAAGAAATAAGATAGATTGAAGAAGAATAAGAAAGAGAACTGAATGAGCTTGAAGCAATTATTGTCAAAAGGGAAGCCAGAGGAGAAGGTAAGTATGAAGGAAATTTTCCTATAAAATATTTTTCTTGTAGTAAGATAGGTCATTTTGCATCAAGCTATCCAGAAAGAGTTCCTAAACCAAGACCTTACAAGCCTAAATTTCAAAATAAGTATTATTATGTTACTAATGAAGGTGTGACAGATGATGAATCTGACAAAGGGAATGCAAGTGAAGATGAGTTTGTGTTCATTGCTATCAAGGAAAATAATCCTATGTCTATTGAATCTGCTAGTTGTACAAAAGTGGATAAATCCCTAGTTGCTCAAGTTGAAGAAAAAGATGAATGGGTAATTGACAATGGATGTTCACATCACATGATAGGTGATAAAAGAAAATTTATAAGCCTGGAGAAGTATGATGGTGGTGTTTTAAGATTTGGAGATAACAATGGTGGTATAATCCATGGAAAAGGATATATTTCTTTTGACGGTAAACTTAATACTGATGATGTTCTTTATGTTGAAGGTCTGAAGCATAATCTTCTAAGTGTTGGAAAGATGGTTGATAAGGGATATAATCTTCAATTCAAAGATGGAAATTTTAGCATACTGGGAAGTTCCAAAAATGTGATTGCTTTTGGTACAAAAAAAAGGTAACATCTTTCATCTGAATGCTAGTAGTAAAAGTTATCTAATTGCTCAAGTTGATGAAAGTTGGTTGTGGCATAGAAGAATGTGTCATGTAAACTTTGACAATATTATCAAGATAAGTTCCTCATAGGTTGTGAGAGATCTTCCTAAGTTGGTGAAGCCTACTAATGTCATATGCCAGGAATGTCATCTGGGAAAACAAACTAGAACTGTATTTCATAGCAAACAACATTGTTCAAATGAATTATTGGAGCTTGTGCATACTAGCTTGTGTGGTCTTACTAGAAATGGAAGTATGCAAGGTTACATGTATTTCATGTTGCTTATTGATGATTACTCTAGAATGATGTGGGTTACTTTCTTAAATTAGAAATTTGAAGCTCTAGAAAATTTCAAGATCTTTAAAGCTATGGTTGAGACAGAGACAGGTCTGAAGATTAAGTGTCTAAGATCATATAGAGGTGGTGAATTCACTTCTAGTGAGTTAATTATTTTTGTGAAGAACATGGGATAAAGAGATAGTTATCTGCACCATAGACCCCTCAACAAAATGGATTTGTGGAAAGGAAGAATAGGATAGTTCAAGATGTTGCTAGAACTATGATGCTAGAAGGAAATGTCCCTCATGTCTATTGGAGAGAAGCTATAAGTACTACTTCTTATATCCTCAACCGAGTACAAATAAAAGGTAATACTAGTAAGACTCTTTTTGAGCTATGGTTTAGTCATAAGCCTACTATTAGATACTTCAAAATCTTTGGGAGTAAATGTTATATAGAAGAGATGACGATATAGGAAATTTTGATGCTAGAAGTGATGAAGGAATCTTTCTTGGTTATTCTAATAAGAGCAAGGCCCACCGGTGCTACAATAAGAGACTGAAGAAAATGGTTGAAATTGCAAATGTTAAGGTTGATGAAGACATTGCTAGACCTTCCAAAACTTTTGGATATGACTCTGATGATTAGAATGACAGTATACACAAGAGTCAAACTTCAAATCAAGTTCAGAATGTTATGGTGAATCAAGAAGATCAAGAAGAAGGAGAGACTAGTGAAAGCACAAAAGAGAGATCACAAGAGCTTGAAATTCAAGAACACTCTAAAACTCCAAGGTATGTGAGATTAAATCATTTAGAAAATTAGATTATAGGATATGAGAATAAAGGTGTCCAGACTAGGAGAAGAATTGTAGAAGAATACTACTTGATTTCAAAGACTGAACCAAGTAATGTCAATGAAGCATGCACAAATGAACATTGGATTGGGGCAATGAAAGAAGAACTACAAAAAATTGGGAAGAATAATACATGGATTCTTGTTCCTAGACCTAAAGACAAAAATTTAATTGGAACCAAATGGGTTTTAGAAATAAGTTGAATGAAAAAGGTGAAGTTATCGGAAAAAAAGCAAGATTGGTATGCAAAGGATACTCTCAGATGGAAGGAATTGACTTTGAAGAAACTTTTTCTCCTGTTACTAGAATTGAAGTTGTGAGACTGTTTCTTGCCTATGCTGCTTACAAAAACTACAAAGTTTATTAAATGAATGTCAAGACAACATTTCTAAATGGTGAACTAGAAGAAGAGGTGTGTATTGAACAACCTGATGGATTTCAATTGATTGATCAGGGAGATATGGTTTGTCGGTTGAAGAAAGAATTGTATGGACTCAAACAAGCCCCTAGAGCTTGGTATGCAAGATTGGACAAGTACTTGTTGAAGCTTGGATTTAACAAAGGTACTACTGATAGTAATCTGTATTTCAAAATTGATGATGATAAAGATTTGTTTGGGGAAGTCTTTGTTGATGATATCATTTTTGGAGGAGATGATGGTTTGTGCATGAAGTGTGCTAATGAGATGCAAAATGAGTTTGAGATGTCAATGATTGGAGAGCTGAAATTATTTTTGGGATTGTGAATCAATTAGTTAGATAAAGGAATATTTGTATCTCAGTCCAAGTATGTGGAGGAATTGCTAAATAAATTTGGTATGAAAGATTCAAAGCCAGTTGGTACACCCGTGGTAACTGGATGCAAGTTAACACAAAATGATTATTCTCCAAAGGAAAATCAGACTAGATATAGATCAATGATTGGTGGATTTCCTTATTTGACTCAAACTAGACTAGATATCGTGAATTTTGTATGTATTGTTGCTAGATTTCAAGCTGATCCTAAGGAATCTCATATGACTGATGTAAAGAGGATTTTTAGATACTTGAAAGGAATAGTTAATTTTGGCCTATGGCATCCAAAAGATGATGATATTACTTTAAGTGCCTTTATTGATGTTGATTAGGCAAGAGATGTAAATGACAGGAAAAGTACTAGTGGTGGTGCATTTTTCTTGGGAAAGAGGTTGATTGCATGGTTAAGTAAAGAAGAATGTCATTTGTTTGTCTACTGCAGAGGCATAATACATTGTTGTTGCTAAAAATTGCACTCAAGTATTGTGGATGAAGTAGATGTTGAAAGACATCAGGGTTGTGTGTGATGAACCTATTGCCATATTCTGTGATAATTCAAGTTCTATAAATAGTTCTAAGAATCGAGTGTTGCATTCAAAGGCCAAGCATATATCTATCAAGTGCCAC
The DNA here is from genome assembly GCA_007115665.2 of Sequoiadendron giganteum. Lineage (NCBI taxonomy): Eukaryota > Viridiplantae > Streptophyta > Pinopsida > Cupressales > Cupressaceae > Sequoiadendron > Sequoiadendron giganteum. The sequence continues at coordinate 183,969,070 of CM021101.1, read as the reverse complement.
TTTTTGAGAGATAAACTGAGTGATAAGGAAGTCAAACTGGAGTATGTGCCTACTAAGGAACAAATTGTATATATCTTTACTAAGCCTTTTCCTAAGGATACTTTTGAGTATCTCAGAGAGAAGTTAGGGATGATTACCCCTCCTAATCAGAACTAAGATGCATAGTCTTTGCATCAGTCTATGCATTCATAGTCATATCTTGATCGGGATTGATGTTGTGGTGGATGATACTGAGGGGGAGTAGTTAGATGATTCAGATATGTGGTTCAGAGCTTGTGTACCTTTTCTATTGATCTCAAAGCGAGAGAAGAGTAATGTGAAAAACTAAGGGAGAGAAGAACAATATGAGAAGAGCAATGTGTAAAGGGGAGATTGTTGTAAGAAGAGTTAGTTGTGTTGATGGTGTATTTTTCACATCACTTGTTGCCATCAATTCCAAAGGGGAAGATTGTTGGATGTTGTGGTTGTATTTATAATATGTGGTCATCATTTATGTCAACACTATTAGCATTAATATCTTTAAGACTGTATATGTCGAGGATATTGAGAAAATTGTAATAAAATATGTTACAGATTGTCTGTGAAGCAGTATAGATCAATGTGTTGGAAAGTTCAGTATGTTGATGATGAGAAGCTATGTATTAAAGGGTTTTTTTTCCTATGTATGAAGTTCCTACTCTATAAGTTTCAGAGGTGCACATGAAGATTTGAGCAGGTTATAAAGTTTTGTGTTTTGATAGTTATTATGTTACTAGAAATGGTGCTCACATAAGAAGATAATGTGTTTTTGGTAAGATGAAGTGTTGCGTATGTTCCTGAAGTGTTTGTGTATGTTTTTAGATCATGTTCTATCTATGTTGTATGTCTGCATTGATCATTGTGCTCGCGATCTGATATTTTCTCTTGCATGTTCATGTTTTTCATGTTCATGGTCGACGAGGTGTTGAAGTGTGTTGTAGATCTCCGAGGAAGAATCTTTGTAGGTGTTTTGTGTTCGAGGAAATTGTTTTAGGTCTCTACTATGTTGCGACTAACCTTGGTTGATGCGCATTGATAATCTTTATTATTTTGGGCTGATAGTTTGCATTCATTCTATTATTTTGTTGAAGCCGACATGGAGCAATGTAATTTCTTGTTGTGAATATATAAGTGATTGTTTTCTCATTTGAGAAGAGTGCAAGTGTGAAGTGTGTGTGAGTGTGAAGTGTGTGTATTCTATGTGTGAATAAGGTTTAGATCATTTGAAGGTAGAGTAGAGTGTGAAGAAGAGTGAAAGAAAGTGAAGAAGTGTTCATGTGCTTAACCAAAACTATACTCAGGCATTAGTAGATGCTACTTTCTCAATTCAAATTTTTCAGATGGATTTAATCTGAAATTTTTATGTAAGACAGTGAGTCTTCCTTTGATCAATGAGCTCTAGGTAGTGTGCCTGAATGTATATGAATTCCTTATTCATTTTTGTTATACTTTTAACAGGGTATAACTTGTGGATTAACCTCCATCATGGTTTTTCCCCTAACAGGGTTTCCATGCAAAAATCTTGGTGTTATGTGTGTCTCTAATGTGTTGTTGATTCATGTTTTCACTGTTAATGATCAGATCTGAGATTAAAGGTTAATAAGCTTAAATAAGATTGAAATTTTGTCACAAATGATTCAACCCCCCCCTCTCAGTTGCCTTCCCTTGTGTTTCCAAAATTTACAACCAACAGGTATTTGTCCTTTAGGAAATGGTACAAGATCCCATGTATCATTCTTTTTCAAAGATGTAATTTCTTCATCCATAAAAATCTTCTAGGATTTCACATCATTCATACCCATAAGTGCCTCTTCTATACATCTGGGTTCATCCATGTTAGTATTCAAAGAAAAAATACATCTCTAATCATTAGGTGAATACCTTTTAGATGGTTGTCTATTCCTGAAGACCTATGAATAGGTCTTCAAGGAATATATGGAGTTACATGAGCTTCCTCCTCTTCTAAAGATCCAGAGCTATATGAGCTCTCCTGAACTTCTTGTCTATCCTTGGGCCTGAATTCAACTTTCTCACGTGTAGGAGGAAATTGAATCACATCTTCCTGCTTACTTTGTTTTGGCTGCAATGTAATAGAAAAAGGCTTAGTTTCTCTAAAAATAAGACTTCTACTATGTATTACCTTCTATGCAACATGATCCCAAAGCTTGTATCCTTTCACACCATAATTGTATCTGATGAAGATAAATTTCATATCCTTGTTCTCCAACTTTCTTCCCTTCTCCTTTGGTGCATGTGCATATGCCTCACAACCAAAAACTCTAAGATGTCTCAATGAAGGCTTGCGACCTGACCATGCCTCTATAAGCATCTTATTGACAAGAGCTAATGTAGAAGACCTGTTAATCAAGTAATAGGAAGTGGCAATAGCTTCATTCCAAAACCTTTGTTCTAGACCAACACCACTCAACATACTCCTAGCCCTCTCCATCAGTTTCATGTTCATTCTTTCTACAACTCCATTTTGTTGTGGAGAATACAGAGTTGTATTTTGTCTATGAATATCACAATCTTTACAAAATTTATCAAAATCATTAGAGAAAAATTCACCACCATTATTAGTCCTCAAACATTTTATTTTCTTTCCAGTATGCAACTCAACCATTGCTTTAAATTGTCTAAATCGACTGAAAACTTCAAATTTACTATTTAGGAATTATACCCATGTCCTTCTACTATAATAATCAATAAATGAAACATAATATGTGGATTTACCAATCAAAGGAACATCTACATAACCAAAGACATCAGAACGAATAAGATCCAATACAACACAAGGTTTATGAGAACTCGAGTAAAAATGAACACGGTTTTATTTTCCATAAATGAAATGCTCACAAAAATCAAATCCAAGATTACAATTAGACATACATTCAACAAGGTTTTTATTTTTCAAGGTCCTTACACCCTTTTCTCCAATGTGGACAAGTCTCTCGTGCCATAACATAGTTTTCTCTATAGGTAACTGCTATCAATTTTTTCACCACAACTCAAATTGACAAAGCTGGTTGATTCAGGTTCATTTTAAGGTGAAGAGTTTCAGTTTATTTCTACAGTTTCTTTAACCATTGCATATGTTTGAGTGTTGAGTTTTTTAAGTGCAATGTGTTTCTATTTTCCATTCATCATTTATAGCATTAAGTATTGAATGAAGTGTGAAGGAAAGTACTTCATTCTATATTTAGTTATTTATCACACAATGTTACATACATTTGTTGTAAGAGAAAGACAAATATAGAACTGGACAAGAATTGAACAAATGTTGTTTTGTATTCATTGAAATAAAATAATAATCGAGTGTCCCACACAAGCTATGGGAATAGCTAAAACAATGAATAAAAAAGAGTACACTACACTATTGAAGATAAAAGGAGAAGAGCATGTAAGAGAGAACATAATTGTCATTGTTTGGTTCTGCCTTCGAGTTTCCTTTAGAGTTGTGCATCTTTCATTTCTTCCATGCTCCAAGTGAACCTAGAAGAGGGTGAAAGTTTTGTTAGAGCTCAGACTATGAACACTCCTACATGATCCATCAACAGTAATGTAGAATAATATCTATGATGCATTGAATCAATTGAGCAAAGACAAGAGGAGTGCAAGAGAATACCAAGGAGAACATATCATGAGAAACTTCTGCATTTATTGTTTTAATCTAACATTGTTTGTTTCTTGTGCAGGTATAGGAAAAGTTGTGTTTCTGACTTGTTTTGAATATCATAAAGCATGTGGTATAAAATGGGCTCCCACAAGGGTTGAGACATGACATGCTGCCCCTCAACATTCCATAGAGGAGTTTTAGAAAAGAAACAATTTAGTTTTTGTTCAAGAGGAATGCATCTGAAGGAGTACATCAAGTATCATAAGATCTCAAACAAGTGACCATCTAGGACAATCAAGTCTGAAGTGCAATGAATTGAAGATCATAGGTGACCAGTTGTCCAAGTGAATCATCAAGGAGTGCATCACCATGAAGTGAGATAGTGAACATGCATATATAATGCCTTGTTTACAAGTCATCAATAGCAACTGAAGTAATTTGAGAAGCTTCAGAACACCTTCATCATGGTGTGTATTTCAAAATATTCTATACATAAATCAAGATTTCATGTCAACATTTGTTGTTTAGGAGACAAAAATGCATGAAGAGTGCCAAAGCAAGTTTGGTTCCATCAAGAAAAGAGTTTTCAAGTGGCTGGAAGTGAACTTTTGGAAGCAAATGATGAATGGAAAAGAGGGATAGTTGACTTTGGGTACAATGCATTAAGTGTTTGAGTGAATACAATGTGAAACAACATCATTCATGAGTGTAATGTGCAGAGCTTAAGATGTTTCAATACTTTGATGCCATATATGTGAAGGGGAATCTTATTGCATGATTCTATGTTCTCAATAATGTATGAAACTGTGGTGAAAGTGAGAATAGATTTGTATTTTTTTGAGCATTCGAGTGCATGAAATAAGAGATGATAAGCATCAAAGTGACCTACAAAAATACCACAATGTTTGAATGCAAATGTTGCATGAAAAGAAGTAAAATATATAGTGCATTTGAGATTAAGTTCTTATATCTTTCATCAAGAAAGTTTGCATGTTGGAAGCAAGCAAGTTTAAAAGAAGTCAATCATGCTAGACATTGAACAATGAAGTGGAAATGGTGAGCACATATATTGGAGTCCTTTTGATTTTCAAAACAATAAGTTATGCTACAGTAAGCCAATGTCGAATAAGCTAGGGTTTTTTAATGGAGAAGTTAAAATGCCCAGTTCGAGCTATAAAGAAAAATCCACATTAGTTTGTATTAAAAGCTTCAAAATGAAAAAATAAAGGTGTTTCGAGCTCATACACAGATGTCAAATTGCAATCCCTACCTAGAACTCTCATGGTTACAGCCTGAGAGGGAGTATTATTTCTCTACCAAGCGAACCCACTTGGGGTTTTGAGTTTAAATTCAAATACCAGAGAAATTACAAAGTTTCAAGCTTGTGAGATCCCAAAAAATGGAGAATATTATAGCTAATGGCCATGGCCATGAAGGGTTTGCAGGCCTTTTAAAAACAAAAAACAAATGCATAGTTTTCCCCAGGTGTGCTTTCTTACTTTTCAAATGACAAACACTTCTACATCATGGGTCAAGCCTAGGAAAAGCCATTTTTTTTATAGAGACAAGAAGAATACACAAGCATGGTCATGGCCTATATAATGGTCGAACTCAAAAAATCCATAAAATATTCATTTTTTTTGTGAGAAAAGCTTGAATAAGCTTTTATTTAAGAGGGAAATACTTTAAAAAACAAAGAGTCGAGCTCACCTTGATTTTTTTATGGAGAGGCTCATCAAATCCCATGGCCAAAACACTTCCAAAGAGCTTGAACAAACCCTCCAATGGTGGCCCAACACATAAGAAACGACAACAGCAAAAAAGGCAAAGGAAAATATATCAGAAAGTATATTTATGCCACGGCCTAAAGGCCAAGAGTATTCTCAAAAATGGAGCCAAAATCCACTTAATGGCTAAAATCCACTTACCATCGAAATTATGAGGAGCTTGACCTATAGTGAAGTCGACGGCTTGAATGGTGAAGTCACAGGCTCCAAACCCTACTATCCATGGCGGTGGCTTGAGTAGAGCTCTCTTTCTCCAAAATCCACATAGCCAAAATGAAATGTGAATCTTTAAGGATTCGATGTTTTGTTGTTAGGGTTTCCTTCATAACCCTAATTCAACTTAGGGCATTTTCTGAATGTTTTACAAAATTAAACTCTCAACTATTACCTTGGTCAAAATGTCATTTGCCTAGGTCGACCCTTAGGATTTTTGAATTTTATTTTTTTTAAACTCTCATATGCCTTAGGTGCTTCAATGAATAATCAAAGTGTCTTTTGGCCTTAGGTATTTCTTTTTATTGATTTTATAGAAATCAAATTTAGAGCCTTGAATAAATATTTCTCCTATTTTTTTATGATTTTTTTTTGAAGAAAAATCAATTGTAATAGAGATATTAGAGATTATTTATTTTTTGCAAAGATTTTTCCAAAATATTAATTGCAAAAAATCAGGATAGGGGCAAATTGAGGAAAATCAAACAAGGGATAAAGATGAGCTTGATTTTTTGTAATAAAATTGCAAATCATGTAAATGAGCATTTAAAGCAATATCTTATAAATTGCTTTTAAATATTTGATATTTATGCAGTTAAGGCAGAGAAAAGGTGGCCAAGATCTTTTTGGATTTGATTTTTCTTTTGAGTGAAATTGGAAAAGGGAGGCAAACTGATGTTTCTATTTTCAGTTTCCAACCAGTTGCACCTGATTTTGAGGTTTTTCTAGATGGACTCTTTGGAGATGGGAAATTTCTATCCTTTTGGTGATTTTTGTAGTTGTTTGAAGTAATATTTTCAAGACTTTTTCCTAAGCTCAAAAATGCAAAATGAATTGCTTTTTGGAGAAGCAGTGGGCCTAATTTTTCTAAATTGCACTATTGGGGTCACTTAATGGCTATAAGTTTGAGAAATTTTAATTTCTTATGAGTTCAGATATCGGTTTCTTGCTCTTACACACATTCTGAGAGCTTGTAAACTTCTTTGTAGTTATATTTTAAGAATTTTCACTCCATTCCATAAAACAACATAGTTTCCTTCCTCACTTCTTGTTTATGCTTTGCAATAGTAATTTGATGTGTTTTGTGATTCAATCTATTGAATCCTTCTCATTTCTTGCTATTGTAGAGTGGTTTGCAAGATCTGCATTCTAATTCAGGTTGTGCCTTGTGTTCATTTTGAACCTTTGCACAAATTAATTTTGAGTCATATGTGTTGTGAGATTGTGAGAATCAATTTTTAAAGAGGTGTTGAGAGTGGATTATTGTAAAAATCTTCTTAAATTTGGTTAATCATTTTAGGTGATAGGATTTCAATTATAGTTTTCCTTCTAACTCTTTTATTTGTAAGGCAATAGAGTAGGTGATTATCAATGAGGAAGTTGGCCTTCTTCGGAGGTTTGTTCTCATTATGGGTTACCCACAACCCAAGAAAGATACCATGTTTCAATAGATTGTTGAACCTTCATGTTCAGTAGGGTACAAATCTAATTGACAACAATAAATTTGTCTCAGAAGAAAGAGCACCCTTGGGTACCCAAAATTCATGACTATCTGTTGAAGGTGAAACCCTCACTTCTTCCATAGACTTTCTTTTCACAAAAGTACTATTGCACTCAACAATGCATGCATCAAGATTATACAATATGCCATATCTAACACCTCTAGCAATCACCATAACACCTCTGACCATCTTTCATCCTACATCAGAAAATACTACCTTCACACCCACATCTATTAGTTTTCTCACAAATAAAAAATTTCATGTTAATCCAGGGATATGCAACACACCATTAATCCTTTTTATTCTACCATCAGGAAATTTGATTTTAACTTTACCATGGCTAAAAGTTTGTAAATGAGAATCATCACCCAAGTACACCTTACCTCCATCAAATTATTCATATTCAGAGAACGAATCTCTATTAAAGGTCATATGGAAAGATGCACCTAACTCAATTAACCGTGCATCATTACTTGTGCGAGTTTTCAAAGTTGCAATGAATGTGTCATCATCTTCCTTCTTAGACTCATAATCAAAATAAACTTTCTTCTTTTTCTTCTTCCTTTCTTGTTTGCATTCCTTATGAACATGCTCAGGCTTACCACAGTTCCAACAAATAATTTTAGACTTTCCAAGAGATTTAGATCTCCTCTTGGACTTGGATTTGTCACACTTCTCATTCTTATTTCCTTTTTCCTTAGGTCTTCCATGAACATTTAGGGCATCCTTGGCAGTGATGGATAACTTCCTCCTCATTTCTTTAGAAAGCAAAGAACCCACCACATATTCAGTCTTCAAAATAATATAAGTACTCCCAATAGCCATAACAAAAGAATCCCACAAATCAAGAAAAGAGAAAAGCAAGATCTGAAATTTCTCCTCCTCATCCATTTTGACACCAATTGATGCCAGTTGAGCCACCAACATATTGAATGCTTATAGGTGGTATTTGATTCATCCACCCTCTTCCATTCTCAAGGAATACAACTTCTTCTTCAAGAAAATATTATTCACTAAAGATTTGGCCCAAAACATCTCACCAAGCTTCTTTCATAGTTTCTATGCAAAGGTCTCCTCATGGACATTAATTAAAATAGTCTTTCAAACATAATTTGATTAGACCCTTGGCTTTACGGTCCATAACATCATATTGAGCAGCCTGAGTAGGATTTGCAAGCCTTGAAAAATTCTCATCTACAACATTCCACAGATCTGGATCTATCAACATATCCTCCATCTTCAACTTCCACATTTTAAAATTATTTCTAGAAAATTTATCCACCTCTATTCTCCCTGATGAACTTGCCATCTAAATATTCCTACAACAAGATCATAAAGTATATTTTACACAAGCTCCCACTCAAACCTAGATTAGTCCAAAAAACCCAACAACCCACAACTGAAACCAAAGGTGATCAGGCTCTGATACCACTTGTAAGGAAGCTAAGGTAGTGGAGCAACTTCCTACACTAATTTTGAGAGGAGAATAATGCACAAATTTTATAGATCTTTAATAGTTACATAAAATTAAGCATAAATAAACATAAATATCATGCATACCATGACATAGTGATTTACATGGGGAAAACCCTTTCGGGAGAAAAACCCCACACTCCAAAGCCGCCCAATATATTATTCAATAAATCACAAAGATTAAAATATACTTATAGAGAAAGCTTCTCATGGGAGTATCATCACTCAGAGATAAAGAGACAACATGATTGTTATCAGACCCTTAGAAATCATCACAATCTCTACTGCAGTCGTAATACAACACCCTCATAAAATAGAGTTACATTCTAGGGCAAGACATGCCAACAAAATATCTGCCATTAGATATAAAACCTAATAATGAATGGTCCATATTTACAATATATCCTTTATTTAATGTATTTCAGCCATTCTAGAAGTTTCCTGAAAAATTTAACATGCTCACATTTCGCTTTGTGCTACCATTGTATACACCTATCGGTGTAAGTAGGAAATATATACATCCTATCAACAATAAACCACATATAATTGCAAGGTTGAGACATATTCTCCCAACATTGATATGGATGCAAGACAAATGACAATGCTCACAAAAAAGTAATAAATAATGCATAAAATATTTTAATATGATGTTATCCTAGTCAAGTTAAAAAGCCAAGATTAATTTATGATGGAAGGAGCATTATTTATGTGGTAATGACATATCCAAAAACAATAAAATTATTAGGAAGGATACATCCCAATGATGATGATTTAATTTGGATCAAGGCTTTGTTAGAACTAGAATTTTCATTGAATTTCTAAGGGTCTTTTACCCATTTGAACCCAATGTTTTCCTGTCTATTTCATGAAAATTCATTTTACTGCCATCCACAAAGCCAAAAAAGTATTTTAGCGCCATACCACTGCCATATTTCCACCCTTCCTAGCCGATACCATTTACCTCCTTACTGCAACCCCTTGCAGGGTGGCTTGTGGTGTTGCGATTAGCAACAGTTGTGATCACCCTTACCGCTGCACCACAAGGAGTTGGAGCAGAGTTTGCGGTTGCACGGTGTACGTGAAGATAACCACCATACTGCAGAGGGATGAAATATAGCTCATGGTGGAGCGGTGGAGAGAATGGAGTGTGGAAAATTCAAACACCACCATACCGTGAAGGGTCATCAACGAACCCATGATTGTGTGATGAAAGGTCAGAGTGTTGGCAAAGGGGATATCGCTACACCGCAAGGATTCATAACAAAGACCGTGGTTGCATGGTAGTGAGGAAGTAAATTAATACCATGAGACCTTGGAGGGGATGGATAAGGCCCGTGGTGGGGCGGTATGCAGAGGAGCAGTGATAGAAAGGAACTGCCATACTGTGAAAGGTTGACAAGCAGCCCATGTTAGAGCGGTAGAAAGAATAGAACTTGCAAATACCATGGCACCGCTGGAGGGAAGGGCATAGCCTATGGTGGAGTGGAAAAGAGAGAGAAGACTATGTAGGCAAGACCGCCATACCACCAGAGAGAGAATCAAAGCCCGTGGTGAAGCGATAGAGAATGAAAAGACAGTGAAGGACAAGTCACCGTGGAACCGTGGGGAGCAGACAAATAGACCATGGTAGAGCAGTTGACTGTGGAGTGGCATGAAATGTGACCGTGGTACCATAGTAGTTAAAATAGTGGCATGTAGTAAACTGACTGTTTCGGTTGCGACAGTTATATTGGTTATTCTCAGTTGTGAAACGACGCGACTCTTGGCCTCTTGTGAGAATGTGAATAGCTAGAAACTGAAAGGCATGGGGGAACTTTCTAAAATGTATAAATGCATGAATTCGAGGCAGAATAGAGGTAGGGGTTGGAAGTTAGAAACAGGGGAAATGGGAACAGTTAGAAAATAGGAAAGAATAAAACAGGGGAATGCAAATAATGTACAGACTTTCTTGAAGCACAACAATGGAGATATTATTTTTAACTAGTGAAGTCCTTTCTTGGTGTTTAGTTGTTGTGACGTAATAATTCATATTTTTATCTGTCTGTCTCCACCTCGAGGTATTTTAATCATTTAAATCAGTATATCAAGCATATTTATGATTTATCAAAATGTGTTCTCATTTTGTGTGATTTAATTAATTGGTGTCTGCAAGTCAAAATTAAAATCTTTTAAATAAGTCACAGTAATTTAAGGATTTATTTTGGATAATTAAAGAAGAACCTGGTAAGAAAACATTCCAACACGAATTATGCAAGTCATAAGTTTAGTGAAGTTTTATACCAGTCATAGAATTTTCAAAGTGCTTAGCAACTAGAGTTAAGCCAGAGAGGGAAACACATATTATTTTTGACTCCATTGCCCATGTGGATAGAAGGCACTAATTTGTCATATCCTAGAAGAAAAATTTCATGAAAAACAACATTTATAAATACTTTCCTTTTATGTAGTAGGAGAAGTTGTTATGATTTTATCTATCCACTTCCAATTGCCATTGTGGATAAGATTGTTCAGGCAGGAAATGTATTTCAAATCTACATCATTCACATAGGTACACCCGCCTAGGTTTAGCAAAGCCTAAAGAGTAGAAGGTTCAAATTCACTATTTGACTTTGTACATTGGCCAAAGACGTTGTGAGAGCTTGGCAACCTTTTTTGGTTCAAACGTGCGTTTTTGAGTCCTAACAGGCTTGAATAAAGGTTAGTAACAAGACCAAGGATGTAATTAAATGATTTTAACTAGATTGTATAGTTGAATTGCATGGATTAGTATTTTATTATGATTTTAGATTGTGAGCAGTATTTAGATTACATAGGAGCAATGGAGTAATGGGATGGATGGAATTGGACTATGGAGGGGAAGCTTATAGATAGATACCAATGAAAAGGGATTATAGGATGAGAGGATGAGATGGTAGGAGGGATTGGTGGATGGAGGATAGGGAGGTAAGCATTGGGAGATGGGATGAAAGGAATTATTGGATCATGGAGGGTTCAGATGTGATCACAAAGGAATAAAATTTGCACTTTAGATAGGTCATGTATGACGAGGCACTAAGATTCTTATGATAGGATGTATGATAAGATGATGAGAGGGTAAGGGATATGAAGGTGAGTGGATGGATTATATTATGGGAGGAGGAGGATAGAGGCATGAAAAATGAAATGAGAGAATACATGATAAGAGGTTATTAAAGCGTGTATGGATAGTTATCCTTGTATTTATCAAGATCAAAATTAGGATGGGGGATTTTGAAGGGATAGGATATGATGAGTGGGATGGGTATGTGGGATGGAGGAGATGATGAATAGGTAGATAAAAGAATCGTGTCCCAAGTTTACAAAGAAAATGGATGGGGCTATTTATACATTATACCTATCTTTTAGGTTTTCACCATTGGATGAATTTTTTCCCTTAACTTTTTTTATTTTTTCTATTTTTTTAATTTAAATTTTTTTTTGGGAATTTTATGGATATTTTATGGGAGGAGGAAGGATTAGGTGGATGAGGATACTAATGGAGGAGTAGGAGGGAATATGTGCTTCAAGTGTGTGCCCTTGGTCTCCTTTATTTTTCAGTGCCACCCTCTAGGATTTGTGACATGGCTTAACCACCTCCCATGGATTCATTGTCTTTGGCGATTGTATCGGGCATTAATAGGTTGACCTTTTGGTGCAACAATAACTGTCATTCCAACAATTGGTATCAGAGCCTGGGTCATGGGTTTGAATCTCATAGTTGTGTCAAGGGGACTGTTGCAAGTATGTGCCCTTGTTCCCCTTGGTTATTTAGTGTTTCCCTCTAAGATTAATGACATGAATTAGCTACATCCCATAGATTCATTGTCTCTAGCGGTTGTATAAAACATTAACAGGTTGACCTTTTGGTGCAACGACAATTGTTGTTCCAATAATATGAAGACTCAAAATTTTATTTCCATACTAAGGTGATAGGAGCACATTTGGAAGTGACTCTTAGATATTCATACTACCTTGTTAGGATGGGTTATGCAAAGGCATGGATTAAAGAGTTTTGATAGGGGAGATCTTTTGGATAAGGGATGACGTGTTGGAAAGTGTATGGATGGAAGGATGGGATAAAAGTGTTGTGGGGGAATAATGTAAGGACCAACACTGTCACATGCTATGGTGGATGTTGATGGATTTTATGAGAAGTGGGTATATTATTTGGGGATGGTTGAGGCCATATGATAGTGTATTTTGGGATATGGGGATGATGGAGTTTATATGATAGTTTATTTTGGGGCATAGGGACCAAAACTCTAATTAGGAGATGGAAGATGTGAATGCTTAGCTTTTGGATTAGAAGATTTGGATACCATTTTGGATTTTTAATTTTGATGCACTTCTTTTTACTTTTAGATCCATATGGTTTGATATTTTCCTTTGGTGGGACTCTATGGCCTATGGAATTTATTTCACTTTTAGATCATATTTTTATTTTTTCTAGCAAGTATTTTTTATGGGATATGATGATCCTTAGATTTTGGTGGATATGTAGTTTTATGCATTTTTTATTTGGCATCTAAATTTATATCAATAGAAATGGTATGGGTGCAAGAATATGGGTGATGTGGAGAGAATATGAATGGAGTGATGGAGGTGGGATGTTGGATGGGGTGAATGGATGTGTGCCTTTGTGGATCCTAGATAGGGATTGTGGGTGTGGGATTTTTAGGATGAGAGGAAGGATGGAATTGGTATATGAGGGCATGAGTAGGATGAGATGGGGGGTGGTATTTTTGTACATAAGGGCCCAAAATTGATTTAATAGGTGGAGATAATGTGATGCTGGATTATTGGACATAAGGACCCAAAATTGATTTAGAGGATGAATGATGGATAGTGATAGTCATTTTGGGTGAGTATGATGGAAGAGGGGGATGGTAATAAATTACTTGTAGGATGTGAGATACCTATTATGGTTGTGGAATAATCCATCTTAGGTTACAAAAAAGTTGTACCAATATTTTTGTATTGTGATCTTTGAGATATGTAACTAAGGCCTTGTGATTGTGGATTTTTTTATGCGAATGGGATGTTGGCTATTTTGAAAGTGAGATGAAAGTCCAATTTTATGTCGAGGAAGATGGATGGTAGATATTTTTTTTTCCTTTCATGTGAGAGAACCACCATAAGTAAAGGTAAGAGGATCAAGAGGATAAAGTGATGGTGTTGAGGTGGTTTGGGTAGGCAATGATAAGGGATCATGAGAGGGATTATATAGGATGGGAGGATATTGATGTAGATGAGGGGATATTTCAATATGCTTTAGGAAAATCTCTTGGCATGTTTGGATTTGTGTAAATGGTTTGATGGGGGATTGGTGTTGCATAGAATCCTCAAACTAGGTTGATGGAGAGATAAGGAATTCATAAGTTTTAAACGATTGGAGTTGGATGGTTTCAATGGGTTTGATGTTGTTAGGATTTTAGAGTTGGATGATAGATTTTTGGGGATGATTTCATTATCAATGATGACCTAAGATGACTGAGTGGGGTGACACAACTCCATAACTTTGTGATTTGGAGTTTTAATGTTCCTTTGTTAGGATTCCTCAAAGGAATTTGGGAGAGAAATATTAGGCTTAAATGGAGGATTAGGATTATGGTTTAATTGATAATGGGATAATAGGGTTGGATTATGGGTGGAGGTGATGGGAATATTATATAAATATGGATATTGGGATATGGATAGGGGAGGATATGGAGGTATGGATGTTGGATGAGATGGATATGTGGGTTAGGGACAAAAGGGAGATATGTATAGGGGATAGAATGGATTTCATTTTCCAAAGGACTAATAAGGATGACCAATAGATATGGGTGGAGGTGTGATGGGATAGCTTTTTCTAGCCATGGCTTGGTTAAAAGGCATGGGTGAAGGTGGAATCTTGGGAAAAAATTTCTAGTGACGATGGCTTCAAGAGGATTGATTTTATACTCATCTTAATCAACAAGACTATCATCAATATTAGCATGGGATGGATTATGAGGATGGGTATGATGAGGGACTCATCAAAAAATATTGATTCATGGTGATCATTTTATTATTTGGATGGAAATGAAGGATAATATTAGATGGTAAAATATTGTTAGAAGAGAAATGGAATATATTAAAATAAAGATGATGAAAATATCTTAGGTTTGATTTAATAAATTTAATATTAGAATTTATAATAATATCATATTTGGGATAAAATTGATTGATTAGATTGGATGAGTTGAAATTTATTGGGGACCCCTAAAATTCAAGAGGCACAAAATATAATAGAACCACTCAAAAACAAGAAACATGCACCAAAATAGGGATGGATATGTTGAATGATGAATTTTTTTTATAGATGGAACCACTAGAATATGATATGGGACCACTACAATACAAATAGATATGTTGAACTGGATTTAGACACAAGGATTATTCTTTAATATAACAAAGTGGGATTATCAAAATGGGTAAATGAACCATTGGATAAAGGATGAAAAAATTGATTCAAATATTGATGTTTTTGGACCAATAAAATAATTGGCATAGGTTATGGATATGTCAAGGTATAAATGGAAATGCTAATCTATCACTTCATACATGTTTAGACAATTTGGATGGGATTTGGAAGGGGGATGTGGAGGTGGATCTAGGACCTTAAGGAAGGTTTGAGAAATGAATGACGAAGGGAAATATTGATTGATAATGATTATTAGAGAGACGAAAATAAATTTTGATTAGATTAAGTGGGATTGATTTAGAAGATTATAATTGAAAAAGATGGGATTCTATTAGGATTAGAAGAAGGGGATTAAATTAGGAGAAGGGTAATTTGGATTAGAACATATTAGATGAGATATTAGAGGAAAATTATTAGGATGAAAAGATTAAAGGAAAGGGGAATAAGGTTATTTGGTTTGATTTAGATTTGAATGGGGATGTGATGATTAAGATGCTCAAAGACATAAGATGTAAGAAGTAGATATTACCTGCAAGGCTTGAGGAAGCCAATGAGAGAGAAAGAAAGAAAGAGAAAGTTATGAGAGTCAAGAGAGTTGCAAAGAGAGTGTTGTGGGAGCTTGAGACTGTTGTACCAAGCAAGAGAGTTGTGAAAGCTTGAGAGAAAGAGAGAAAGAGAGAAAGAGAGAAAGAGAGATTTTGAGAGAAAGGAAAGAGAGATTTTTCAAGAGAGAGACCAAAAAGGATAAAGAAGACCAAATGAATTGAAAAGATGGATTTTAATGAGAGAATAGGAGGGAAAAGAAGGTTCTCAAGCCATTACAAGGCATCTCAAGCCGTTACCGCCAACTAGGGTAGGTGACAAGTGGAAACATGCTAAAAAATGGTTGTTTGAACGTTGAAATATCACAAGATGCTAGTGTGATGTGCAAACATCCACACAGTGCACTAATGTCTAGATAAATCACGCTTAAGAATGGTGGGAATGAGGAAAAAAAAAGGTTTAATGCAAAGATGACACAAGAAGATAGCTATTGAAAAGGGGTCATAAACATCTTGAGGGGAAAAAGGCTGATGCAAGGGCTAAATGAGCCTAAACAAATATTAAGGGAGTGGACACTAAAGTAGATACAAAAATATAGATGAAATTGCAAGGGTTGCAATTTTACAACACATTTTTCCCCCACTTTAGCAAGCATATGAATATACATGAATATGCACACTAAAGGAAATATGCCAAACATAAATAACATCATGGTACCAAAATGATATTGTAGAGGAAGCATATAGCTCTTCAAACCAAGGAAGTGTTCCCTTAGGCTAAAGACCTATGAAACAAACATATTAGACAAGAACAATCTGCACAAGATAGCAAGATTATAACATAAAAATCTATTACATTATGGGGTTAGAACATATACATGGATAACACATAAACAAAGTCACATGACAAACAAACTAACAAGATTTGAGTAAGTGAAAGAGACCTTGATGTAGGAGTTTGTCTCGGTACTATGTGTTGTTCTCAAATTAAGAAATAATACATAGAATAATTCTTAAATGGAGAGAAGAATATAAGGATTGATTGCTTCAAGAGAAGAAATAATCCAAAAGATAGGGAAGTAACCAATGTTAAAGAGAAAAAGAGAGAAAGAGCATATAATCAATATGAAGAAGATGCAAGTCTTCGATTCGGTATATACCATTTGAAAATCTAAGCCAGGACACAAAGAGAACATGGGTCTTCTATCCTGTAGAGCTAACTACAAATTCACCACAAACATGTTCGCTGCAAATAAATACGTTGGGCGAAAGAGAGAAAAATATGATAAAATTTATAGGTCCATGTCATGAAATAATTTGATAGATAAAAATACATCACTAATGAGTGTGGCTAGCAAGTCTAGAGACCATATAGTAAGTAGTTAAATATGACGTTGATAGGTATGGCTAGCAAGCTAGAGACCATATAGTAAGCACATAGGCCTATGGCTATTGCAAGTTGCATTACAGGACAGTCACAGAAAAGATAAGACAAATCTAGTCAGGTTTCCCCCAAGCTAGATGGCAATATCATAAGACATCAAGACATATTTCTTTTAAGACAATTTTTTAAAAAATTACAATAAGATATGATTCCCCCCTTAGAATGATGTGTGCTATGCAAAGGAGCACGCGTCATTCTAAGGAGAAGAAATACAAAGGGAGGAAAGAAGAGAGGGGGTTCTCAAGAAAGACACACACCTCCATAACAATTTATTCCTGCCCCCAGCATACAAGGGAGGATAAGCATGCTAGATACTATTGTGTCGCTACCATAAAGAAAGTATGGTTGCACTAAATAATGTACTACCACGAATGGAAATGAACAAGTAAAGCTAAAAATTCCACATAATGGGGAGCAACACAATAGAATGTTTATAATTTAGAACGGATAGGATAGAGTTAAATCTTGATATCACTTGTAATGCGAAGAAAAGATAGGTGCATCAACAAATGGAAGAGTGATGGCACCAAAATCACAAAGTTGTGTTTTATCCTAAGGCTCGACACTCACTGGTGGAATGGCCAAGCACTTGATGATATGCATAGAAATAATGTTTTGTTTTATCTTGCATGTGAAACTTCATATGTGTTGGAGGAGGAAGTGTAATTAAGTGGTCTTTGAGAAGCCTCAACAAAATATGCTCTTGCTCAGATAAATAATGAGGATCAAGAAGAAACCCTTTCTCTTGTGGAGAAAATTTTGACTACTCACAAGAAGAAGACATAAGGACAAAAAACAATGGAGGAGGGGATGGAGACAAATGAGAAGGCTTATAACCTAAACCCCTTGCAAAAGAGTGAGGTGTCAGTTCCAAAGGGACCTTAACTCCTTGTTCCATGCACCCAAGACAATTTCCTTTGTACTAATTTTTAGAAAGAATATTAAAGCCAAATCCATAATGTGATTGCAACTCTTCGGAAGAGGGAGGATTAACATTAATGACATTGCAATTTTTGTTCACACTATCCTGCGATACAAAAGAATAATCATCTTTAATAATGGGTGTGAATGATATTTTCAGGATGTCTAAGTGGATTGGGTTGACTTTATATTCCCCTATGAAGGATGATGTAAATTCTAAGTAATCTTAATCATCATTGAGACATGCATTTTCTTCAGAAGAAGTAGAAGGATCTTCTTTAGGGACATCTGTCTCAAGAGTATCCTTTGTAATAGGTACTGCTAGAGTAGATGTCAATGCATCAAAGCATAATGAAGGGACAAGGTTTTTAAGAGTAGGTGCAATTGAATTTTGACTAGTAGTTGTCATCTCACATAAGTGTACGACATCAAGGTCAACATTGATTGTGATTACTTGATTATTGTGAATAAATTTGATGCAAGGTAGATAGGACTACACCCATAGCTTGAATCCACAGTCTATCGAGAAGAATATTATATGGTAATTTTCTTAACATAACATATACTAGGGTTGGTACGGTAACAAGTCCAAGCTGCAAAGGTAGTACTATAATAACTAGAGCTTGTCGCCTAACATTATCAAACCCACAAATGACAAGAGAAGAAGTTGCAAGAGAAGTTGAATCAATTTTTATTTTAGGTAACATATCAATGCTACATATGTTGAGCATTAAATTGGTGTCAATGATAGTATGTATAATGTTGTTATTATTAATGTCAATTATTATCATTAGAGGATCTTCTTGCTTATGTACTTCCATAGGTGGGAGTTCCTATGGATATAACATAATGTTTGATGAATCTGCATGATATGATCTATCAACACATTAACATCCATCGTTCTAGTGAAAGAAGGCAAGAGAATATTTTGCAAGGCTTCCTGAAGCATACCATGGTAAACTGAAGTAGTTTGAAGCAAATCCCAAAGTGACATCTTGGTAGGAGTAACACAAAGTTGCTTGACAAGATCATAATCACTCAGTCACTTAGCTGTAGGTCTAGGTTCTTGAGAAAGGCTTGGTTGAGAAGGCGATAAAGAAGTATATTGATCAACATTTAATTTATTCCTTCTAGTATTATATGTATGGGCTACTGCTCTATAAGAAGGAGGCTTAGATTACATGGATTTCGTGTAAAGATCTTGCGTATCACTTTCAATAGGAACCCCATGAATAGAACAAATCCTTTTAGGGGAAGGACTAGCCAAAGTCATATAAATGACCGGTCTCTTATCATTTTGAGGGGCATAGGAGACTTCAATTAATTTGTGGATTCATCATGACTTATAAAGGAATTATTTAAAGAAATATGCCCAACATCTATCCTTGGAGGATCTGATGTGAGAAGAGATTCATCATTCACTAATGCATCATCTCTAGAAGAGAGTGCATTGGAATGAAGAGAAGGTAGAGTAAGATCAAGAAAGTTATCAATGATTCCATCTTATTATAATAAAATATCCTCTGAAAGAAGAGGAATTTCATGAGAAGGATCAAAGATAGTGAGTGACATAGGTAAAGCTAGATCACTATCACATGCATGGAATTAAATATCATTAACACTTTGAACAAAACTAGAAATTGAATTAATAAAAGAAGATAGAAAATGTATTTTGAAAATAATATGCTAAATATAATAAATAATGAATAAACAAATCAGCTGAAGGTCGACGTATTATTTTCTTAGAAGGATAAATATTGGATTTTCCCTTTTCTAATTTGGAAGGACTGTTTACATTGATTTCACCAAAATGTAGAGGAGGAAATTTTCTACTCTCAAGTATTTAGGACAAAGAAGAGTGTACAGGGAGAAAATGGTCCTCAACTACCTCAAGGAACAAAGCTTAGGTGATGGTATTAAATGATGAGAGTTTCAGAATTAGATAGAATAGATCATAGAGGTTTTCTAGACAAACTAGTGAGCTCTCAATCAAGGATGACAACGCGACACAAGTATGACAACATGATGCGATGGTATCTCAATGGTACATTGGCATCTCGTACAGATAAAAAATCGAGAATGTCACATAAAACAACAAAGTGACTACTACTACTATTTTGATTACTAAGAACTCTTGAAATGCGAGAAAATAATAGTGTAATAAAAATAAAATAAATTAAACTAAACTAAGTAAAGTGTAGATTAAATGAAATGTAGATGAAGGAATGAAGGAAGAGAAAGAAATCACTTATAACCAATAAAGTAATGAATCCTCCAACAAGTTAATTCCTTCAATACCTACACACATAAGACCAAGAGAAAATGTTTGGGCTTTTTAGGGGCTTGCCTCAGTCAAACCCCCATTTTGATGTTTTCGCTTCCACAAATATCCAAATAGATAGATAGATAGAAAGATAAATGGATAAGATAGTAAAATGCATAGACAAGGGATAATCCCAAGATGCTCAAAGACATAAGAAAAGAAGTATATATTACTTGCAAGGCTTGAGGAAGCCAAATAAAGAGAAAGAAAGAAAGAGAAAGTTGAGAGAGCCAAGAGAGTTGCAAAGGGAGAATTGTGAGAGCTTGAGACTATTGTAGCAAGCATGATATTTGTGCAAGATTGAGAGAAAGAGGGAGAGAGATTTTGAGAGAAAGGAAAGAGAGAGACCAAAAAGGATCAGGAAGATGAAATCGATTGAAAATATGGATTTTAATGAGAGATTAGGAGGGTAAAGAAGGTTCCTGAGCCATTACAAGGCATCTTGAATCATTACCATCAACCAAGGTAGTTGACAAGTGGCAACATGCTAAAAAATGTAGTTTGAATGTTGAAATGTTGCAAACATGCACATAACAACTAAGAGGGGAGCTAAATCAATTGTACATTAAAATATTCAATCCCTCATTAACTTTCAAACCCTTATCAAACTTTAAATCCTCATTAAGCATTAGAAAAATGTAAACATGTGAATCAACAATGCAAAAACAACCATACACAAGAGAACACCAAATTTACATGGAAAACCCTACGCAAGGAAAAAGCATGGTGAGGATTAGTTCACATATATTTGAATAACAACACTAAATATAATTAGGCTCACTACCCAAAAATAATAAAGGCTCACTGCCCAAAAGAAAGAAGAATAGAATAAACTGTTATAGAGAAATTCACTATCTCGGAGTAACAAGAAGAATCCACCACTACAACTCTATTCCATCCACAACCTTTAGCTCACTTCCTCTAACAACTTCAAGCACATTGAAAATGTAGACACCTTCTGCTCACTACATCCAGAGTCATAGGCATTAAGCTCACACTCAGATCATCACACTTGATCACATTTGCATCTTTCATACTCTACACACACACTACCAACAAATCACCTTGCATTTATATGATCAATTACCTAAATAATCTTAATTACGTCGACCTCAATGAAACATATGCACCTCAAACATGCAACAACAAATAGGTCGACACCAAACACTACTACGATGGAAAAAATTGAAGGTAGACCACATCGAGGGTTAACTAGGACCCAAATCTACACTAACATGCTTCACCATGCATCCAAAACCAACAAACAACCTCCGCAATTAGCGCTAGCACGCCAAGCTAGCCAAACTTACACTAACACTACAAGCGACCACATACACACTTCTCTAGGTCTAGAAACAACATGCGGACCACACAACAACACCACATGACATCCAAGAATATTTCAACATCAACATACACAGTACAACACTACCACAACCACTTGAAACAAAGATTACTTTCATTTTGTGCATCAATATGCACTACCATTGAACTCCAACATAAGAATTGAACTTGTGGAGCAAATCAACACTAGAAACTCCAAGTTCCCAAAACCATAAGACAAGAAAATTCAATGCGGAGAAATGTAGAGAAATCTCATTTCTCCCATACAACCTTCTATACAACTAGACACATTGTTTAAATAGAACTTCCACTGTCACACGATCCAGAACTTGAAACTCTGAATATACCACCTTTGAACACCTCTAATCATTATATTCAATCTGCACAAGCATATCTTCAACCATGAAGAAATGCAGAGCACACCACTAAACACACCTTTGTCACCATGCACACTCTTCTATTCAAATTTTCTCAAAAGCACTTCGAAACCAAGTGAACCAATTGCATCAACAACAACAAAACAACACTACAACACCTCATCATGACTACAACATTCGAAATACCAAAAATATCCAAACTAGGAGTTGACATCAATGTGACATTAAACCACAACATATCCACACATAGCATTAGTATTGACAACACTAATGACAACACCACCAAAAACTCCAACACTAGCAATTTCCAACAATCTCCATACTATTGACATCAATGACCAACTATTGACATCAATGAAAAACCAACAACATACTTGCAACAATCTCCCCCTTTATCATTGATGGCAATAGTAGCTCTCTAAAACCATTAACAAGAAAAAAAACTCTGCATTAAGCAACACTCCCCCTTACTGGGGTACACTTCACTTTCTCTCTTTACCTATGTTCTTCAGACACCATTCTCTCCCCCTTTCTTGAGGAGGTCTTCAAATATTATTCTCCCCCTATGTTGTTTAGATCATACTCTCCCCCTTTGACATCAATGACAAAGGGAAGCATCTTTCCTTTTGACAACACTTACACACTTCTCTTTAGGCAACACTAACAAGCAATTTCTCTCTCTCCACTAGTCTTCTCCATACAATTCTCACTACTGCACACATTGCACTGCTCATTCTTCATCGCTCTTACTTTTTTAGCTCTCTCTCTCCCTTAGGGACACACGATATGCTCCACCCGATTGCACCAATAAAAACAACACTACTACCTACTCCCCCTAAGAGGTATCCTTCTTCATTAGTCCAGGACCAAGAATGTACCTTGAAATGCTTCCTAGATAGATACACCAACTTATGTATCTAATTGAAAAAAGGAGGGGTAATAACCCCTAACTTTTGTTGAAGATACTCAAATGTATCTTTAGGAAGAGCCTTTGTAAAAATATCTACAACTTGATCCTTTGTAGGTACATATTCCAACTTCACCTCATTCTTTGCAACTTTTTCTCTTAGAAAGTGATATCAGATAGAGATATGCTTTGTTCTTGAATGCATTGCCAGGTTCTTTGAAATAATTATAGCACTTTTATCATCACACAAGATAGAAATAGGTTTAGCATATAATACTCTGATATCCTTCAATATTTTATTTATCCATAACACATGTGTACATCATGATGCTACTGCAATACATTCTACCTCTATAGTAGATAATGACATTGAATCCTACTTCTTATTCAACCAAGAAATTGATTTGCTTCCAAGAAAGAAAGCACCTCCACTTGTACTTCTTATGTTATTTGTGCAACCTATCTAATTTGCATCTATATGTGCATTCAAAGAGAAATTAGTATCCTTGGGATACCATAGACCAAATTTGGAGTACCCTTCAAGTATCTAAATATCATTTTAATTGCTGCAACATGTGACTCTCTAGGATTTTCTTGAAATCTTTCCACAAGACATACTACATGCATGATATCCGGTCTAGTAGCAGTTAGATATAGCAGTCCACTAATCATTGATCTATACTTGCTCTGATATGTCTTAGAAGATTCATCATTTTCTTCTCAACTTACAACCAGTAGCCATAGGAGTACATACTAGTTTAGAATCCTCTATTCCAAATTTGTTCAACATTTCCTTGACATACTTTGGCTGTGAAATTAAAATACATTTTTCTGATTGACTGATTTATAATCCAATAAATTCATCTCCCCGCACATTGACATCTCAAATTCTTTTTACATCTCAACTAAAAACTTCTTGCACATGTCTTCATTTCCTCCAAATATTATGTCATCAACATACACTACCACAATTAGGATTTATTCTCCCTCAACCTTTAAGTAAAGGTTGCTATCTACAATACCTTTCCAAATCCTTGTTGCAACAAGTACTTATCCAACCTTGGATACCAAGCTCTAGGAGCCTGCTTGAGTCCATACAATGCCTTCTTCAACTTGTAGACCATACCAAAACCATCTGATAACTAAAAAACTTATGGTTGTTCAATGTACACATCTTCTTCTAACTCGCAATTCAAGAATAAAGACTTCACATCCATCTAATATACCTTGAAGTATTTATGTGTTGCAAAAGCCAAAAAAAATCTAATGGCTTCCATCCTTTCCACCGAAGCAAAAGTCTCTTCAAAATCTATTCCTTCCACTTGTGAGTAGGCCTTACACTCAAGTCTAGCCTTTTTATGACAACTTTTCCATCCACATTCATCTTGTTCCTAAAAACTCACTTAGTTCCTATATCATTCTTATTTATTGGTCTTGGGACCATTTCCCAAGTCTAATTCTTCACAATTTGTTCCAACTCTTCTTTCATAGCCTTGATCCAATTCTCATCTTTGCATGCCTCAGTTATAGTTCTAGGATCTACCTATGAAAGTAAACAAAAAATTATCTGTTCCTTTGTCATAGCAATTTTTCTTCTTGTCAACACACCTTTGCTCTTATCTCCAATAATTTGATCTTCAGAATGATTCTTCTACATTTAAATAGGAGTTTTAGGGATCTTTTCCAAAGCTTCTTCCTCTTCAACTTTCATCTATTTTTATTTCTCTTCTTCACTGCAAGGGGATTCATCAAATTCATATCCTTCTATCAATACAAAACTCTGATGTGGTTCTTCATCCACTTTGACACTTGCACTTTC
The DNA here is from genome assembly GCA_007115665.2 of Sequoiadendron giganteum. Taxonomy (NCBI): domain Eukaryota; kingdom Viridiplantae; phylum Streptophyta; class Pinopsida; order Cupressales; family Cupressaceae; genus Sequoiadendron; species Sequoiadendron giganteum. Next base: position 183,944,321 of record CM021101.1, on the reverse strand, counting down.
AACAATCTTCTTCAACCTTTTATTATAGCACTGGTATGCTTTGGTTCTTGTAGATTATCCAAGGAAGATTCCTTCATTAGATCTTGCATCAAACTTTCGTAAGTTTTCTTCATCTCTTTTGATATAGCATTTACTTCCAAACACTATGAAATATTTCACATTAGGATGTTTACAATACCATAGCTCATAGGGAGTATTTGAACTGTTCACTCTTGCTTGACCTATGTTAAGTATGTACATTGTAGTATGAATAGCTTCTCTCCAATAGACATATAATAGATTTTCTTCTTTCATCATAGTCCTTGCTACTTCTTGAACCATTATATTCTTTCTCTCCACGACTCCATTCTACTAAGGAGTTCTAGGGGCTAATAATTGTCTCTTTATTCTATGATCTTCATAAAAATTGTTAAACTCATTGGAGGTAAACTCACCACCTCTGTTAGACCTTAAGCACTTGATTTTAAAATTCATTTCATTCTCAACCATAGACTTAATTTCTTTAAACTTATCTAGAGCTTCTGATTTTTCTTTGAGAAATGTCACCCAAATCATTCTAGAATAATATCAATCAAAATAAAATACCTATCACCATGAGAGCTTATTATTTTGTTAGGTCCACATAGGTTTGTATGCACCAACTCCAAAGGACCTATGGTATATTATTTCTTAGTCTTGAACCTCTTCTTTGTTTGCTTTCCAAACTGACATTCCTTGTAAATTGCATTAATAGACTTTGTAATCTTTGGTGGATCTCTCACAACATCAGTAGAATTGATCTTCACTAGGTTATCAAAATTGATGTGACCCATTCTTTTATGCCATACCCAAATTTCATTGATTTAAGACATAAAACACTTAGCACCACTACCTTTAAGCTAATAAACATTGCCTTTTATCCTTGTCCTTGCAACAACCAAAGTTTCAAATCTTCCTTTTTTTATTTCACAACCATCATCCTGAAACACCAAATTGTATCCTTTTCTATATATTTTCCTACACTGAGAAGATTATGTTGGAGACCCTTGACATAAAGAACATCATCTATTTTATGCTTGCCATCAAAACTAATTGAACATTTTCTATAGATCTTAGCAGATGTATCATCACCAAACTTAAAAATACCATCATCATACTTCTAAAGTTTAACAAAATTACTCTTATCACCTGTCATATGATTTGAGCATCCACTATCAATTATCCAGTATTTTCTTTCCTCTCTTGCATGAAAAGTAATCACCATAGTTCCTTCAATGTTGTGACCCATTTTTGAAGCACTTTCCTTTATACATATTTCAAAATTAGTAGAATTAGTTTCAACATTTAGATCCATGAACAAGCATTCATCACTACCTTCATCAGGATAGTTTGATTCCTCATCGTCAAATACATCATTTTCTTTTTCAACATAGTAACTCTTCTTGACATATTTACCTTTATGATCTTTATGTTTTTCATTTGCAACTTTGATTGGAAATTTAGAAACATAATGACATATTTTTCCATAATTGAAACATTTAAAGGGTAACTTACTTTTGTATTTGCCAGTTCCCTTTTTTATTTCTCCTTAGAAAATTTTCTTCCACCTCATCAAGATCATCTAGATCTGATTCATCAACCTTCTCTGCCTTGCAAACTTTAAAATTGGTTTCTTTCTTTGTAGCATCTTGACCAAACTCTCTTAATTCATAAGAAATTAAAGCACCAAACATTTGATCTCTAGAGTATTGATCTAAATTTTGAGCTTCCTAAATAATAAAAACTTTAGGACTATAAGTTTTAGGAAGAGTTATTAGTACCTTTTTCACAACTTCACTTTCTTCCAGCTTACCACCAAGACCATTGATGGCATTAACAACTTTATCCACTCTAAGCATGTAGGTTGTAATATCTTCATCTTCAAACATCCTCAGGGTTTCAAATTTGGCTTTTTAATTCTACATATTCACTTGCTTGGCCTTGTCATCACCTTCTTAAATAATCTCCAACTTTGTCCAAATCTCTTTTTTAGTTTTGAGGCTTATCACTTTCCCAAGTTCAAAATCATAAAGTCCACTCAATATAGAATTTCTTGCTTTGCCATTATTCTCATAATCCTTGATCTCATCATCACTAGTCAGACCATTAGCAGGCATAGTATATCCTTTTTCAATTGATTTCTAAAATCCAAATTCAAGAGAGACCAAAAAGGATTCCATATTGGCTTTCCAGTAAGAATAATCCGCTCCATCAAACATAGGAGCTTTGACACCCTTCCTATGTGCCAACTAGATCTACCTCAAGTGGTTAAGATTTCTCCAAAGAACCGCAATGCGAATACCAATTTTTAGATGCACAGACAACTGAGAGGGGGGTGAATTAGTTGTATATTAAAACATTCAGTCCCTCATTAAATTTCAAACCCTTATCAAACTTTAAACCCTCATTAAGCATTAGCAAAATGTAAACATGTGAAACAACAATGCAAACACAACCATACACAAGAGAACACCTAATTTATGTGGAAAACCCTAAGCAAGGAAAAACCATGGTGAGGATTAGTTCACATATATATGAATAACAACACCTAATACAATTAGGCACACTACCTATAAGAAAGAAGAATAGAAGAAACTATTATAGAGAGATTCACTATCTCAAAGCAACCAGAAGAATTCACCATTGCAAATCTATGCCATCTGCAACCTTTGGCTCACTAAAACCAAAACTACTCCCCCTTTGACATTCACATATTTCACACTCTACACACATCTCCAAAAATTCACCTTGCATTTATACCATCTACAACCTAAACAATCTCAATTTGGTCAGCCTTAACGAAGCCTATGCCCCTTAAATGTGCAACACCAAATAGGTTGGCACATAGCTGTAGAGAAGGGGGATTCATTGCTCAAGAGTCTCTTTATTCTCAAGAGAATCCTAGGGAGAAAACTTCCCTAAACTACCTCAAGGAACAAATTGAGAGTTCTAGAATTAGAAAGAGTAGGTCACAGAGTTTTTTCGGACAAACTAGCAAGTTTTTGACCAAGGACAAAAGTGCAGTATACAGACTACAGTGCAGTGCACTGATGTCCTAGAGGCACATTTGCATCCCATATATACTAGAATCTAAGAATTTCATAGAAAACATTAAAGTGACTAGTAGCAATCTAATTACTAAGAACTCCCAGAATGTGGGAAAGTAGTAGAATATAACAAAACTAAAATAAAGTAAAGGAGAAAGGAAGTTTCATAGTAGACCAAGAAATGAAGCCTCCAAAAAATGAATATCTTTAGTACCTGCACACATAAGATCGAGGAAAATTATTGGGGTTGTTTAGGGGCATGCCTCAGTCAAACCCTCATTTTGGTGTTCCCACCTCCACGAACAACCAGATAGATAGAGAGAAATAATAATCCTGAAATGAAATGAACACAAGAGTGATAAAGGAAAACCTCGCTCAAGGAGGATAACTTGTATCACTAAATGAATATGCAATAGATAGGGGATGTGAGAAATCCCAAGATGCTCAAAGATACAAGAAACAAGATAAATATCACCTACAAGGCTTGAGGAAGCCAAGGATAGAGACAAAGTTGTGAGAGCCAAGAGAGTTGCAAAGAATGTTGTAAGAACTTGACAACTTGAGGTTGCTATAGCAAGCAAGAGAGTTATGCAAGTAAGAAAGCAAGAGAGAAGAGAATGTCTCCAAGAGAGAAAGACCTGAAAGAAGGCCAAATGGATTGAAAATATAGTTTTTAAAGAGAGAATAGGAGGGAAAAGAAGGTTCCCAAGATGTTATAAGGTGCCCCGAGCCATTACCATCAACAAAAGTAGCTGACAAGTGGCAAGGCACATGGAGATGGTTGTTTAAGCGTCAAAATGTCACAGGACACTAGCATGATGTGTGGACATTTGCATGGTGCGCTAGTGTCCAGAGACATCACGCTACAAAATTCCAAGAATAGGAAAAGCACAAGGTTTGACGCAAAGCTGACATGCAAGGGTAGCTATTGAAAAGGGGTCCTGAGCATCCTGAGAGGTGAACAATATTGATGCAAGGGCTAAAATGAGCCTACACAAATGCTAAGGAAGTGGACACCAAAGTGGATACAGGAATGTACGTGAACTTACAAGGGGTGCAATTTTACAACATTACAATAACACTTTCGTAGTGGAAAAAAGTGAAGCCATACTTGCAACATGAAGCGTGCAAACTCATCATCACATTAGTAATAGTTTTTGTGAAGATCATGTAATAAAGAGATAATTATCAACCCCTAGAAATCCTCAACATAATCGAATTGAGAAAGAATAGAACAGTTCATGAAGAAACAAGGACTATGATGAAAGAAGAAAATATATCAGATGACTATTGGATAAAATCTATTCATATTGTAGTGTACATACTTAACAAAGGTCAAACAAGAGTGAACACCTTAAAGACTCCATATGAGCTATGATATGGTAAACCTCCTACTACGAAATATTTCAGTGTTTGGAAGTAAATGCTATATTAGAAGAGATGAAGAAAACTTAGGAAATTTTGATGCAAGATCTGATGAAGGAATCTTCCTTGGATACTCTACAAGAATCAAAGCTTACCAGTGCTATAATAAAAGGTTGAAGAAGATTGTTGAAAGTGCAAGTGTCAAAGTGGATGAAGAACCATATCAGATTTTTGTATGGATAGAAGGATATGAATCTGATGAATCCCCTTGCAGTGAAGAAGAAAAGGAAGAAGAGGAATAAAAAGAGATGATAGTTGAAGAGGAAGAAGCTCCAGAAAAGATCCCTAAGACTCCTAAGTATGTGCAAAAGAATCATTTTGAAGATCAAATTATTGGAGATAAGATCAAAGGTGTGTTGACAAGAAGAAAAGTTGCTATGATAGAGGAACAAATAAACTTTTGTTTACTTTCAGAGGTAGAACCTAAAACTGTAACTGAGGCATGAAAAGATGAGAATTGGATCAAGACTATGAAAGAAGAGTTGGAACAAATTGTGAAGAATCAAACTTGGGAATTAGTCCCAATACCAAAAAATAAGAATGTGATAGGAACTAAGTGGGTTTTTAGGAACAAGTTGAATCATGATGGAAAATTTGTTTGAAATAAGGCTAGACTTGTGTGTAAGGGCTACTCACAAGTGGAAGGAATAGATTTTGAAGAGACTTTTTCTCCAATGGAAGCTACTAGAATATTTTTGGCTTTTGTAGCACATTAAGACTTCAAGGTATATTAGATGGATGTGAAGTATGCATTCTTGAATGGTGAGCTAGAAGAAGAGGTGTTTATCAAACAATTGAAAGGTTTTCAGTTATCAGATGATGTTGATATGGTCTATAGGTTGAAGAAGGAATTGTATGGAATCAAACAAGCTCCCAAAGCTTGGTATGCAAGGTTAAGTACTTATTGTAGCAATGATTCAAAAAATGTACTACATATAGCAACCTTTACTTAAAGGTTGAGGGAGAACAAATCTTGATTGTGGTCATGTATGTTGATGACATAATCTTTGGAAGAAATAAAGGCATGTGCAGGAAGTTTGCAGTTGAGATACAAAAAGAGTTTGAGATGTCAATGTGTGGGGAGATGAATTTCTTCCATGGATTACAAATCAGTCAATCAAAAAAAGGTATTTTCATTTCATAGTCAAAATATGTCGAGGAAATGTTGAAGAAATTTGGAATGGAGGATTCTAAACTAGTATGTACTCCTATGGTTATTAACTGTAAGTTGAGAAAAAATGGTGAATCTCCTAAGACAAATCAAAGCAAGTACAAATCAATGATTGGTGGAATGTTATACCTAATTTCTACTAGATCGGATATCATGCACGCAGTATGTCTTGTGACAAGATTTCAAGAAGATCCTAGAGAGTCACATGTTGCAACAATTAAAAGGATATTTAAATACTTGAAGGTCACGCCAGATTTTGGTCTATGGTATCCCAGGGATACTGATTTCTCTTTGAGTGCATATACAAATTCAAATTGGGTAGATTGTATAGATAAAAAAAGAAGTACAAGTGGAGGTTCTCTCTTTCTTGGATGCAAATTAGTTTCTTTGTTGAGTAAGAACCAAGATTCAATGTCAATATCTACTGCAAAGGTAGAATATATTGCAACAACATCATGATGTGCACGGGTGTTATGGATGAAGCAGACATTGATGGATATCATAGTATCATATGATGATCCTATGAACCTACTTGTAAAAACTCACCACCCTTGTAGCATACTTGCAACATGATGCATGCAAATTCACCATCACATTAGTAACATGCAAACCAAGATATCAAAGAATATAATTTTGTAGACATCAAGACTCAAACACCAAATCAACCATAGATTTTATTTTCCAAACATGTCCACACATGAGTAACCATAGCCAAGTAACCAAACAAGCATCTTAGAGATAAAAACAACCTCCTAACATCGAACCATATCACCACCAAACAACCACATACATGATCATGTCATGTTAATGCTCAAATGTACTTGCATATCCATAACACTATAACCATCACCAACATTGTTCCTACACTCAACTATCACCCACACGAGACTCTAAGTCTCCACATGTGTCAACCTATGTTCTCAAATTAGAAGACAACCTATGTACTTGTCACCATCAAATCCCAACTCTGAAAATATCCATAAACTTGTACCAGGAAGAACCAAAATGATAATCAATTGTATTATCATAAATATCATATGAACACATATACTCCCTCAACATTTTTCCTCTTGAATCATTTAGATGCTCACACAATCACATCTCGAATCTTAGACACCTACAAGTGATAAAAAAAGTACAATCCTTTCTCTGAACCATAAACTAAAAATATAACCAATCCACTACATAGTACACTGCACATGCTCCCCAATGACTATTAAAAAATAAAAATCCAATTATGTATGCAAAATTTATGTACAAAATCATGTACAAGAGAATATTTGACTTCTAGGCCCCAAAATTTGATATAAATAGTGAAATCATGGAGCCAAACTTGTACCACTGTGTAGTGTCTGGAGAGATATTTTTGTCAACTATTATAAGTTGAAAATCTAGCATCCCAAGTGAAATTTATTCTTGTTTAAATAAAAATTCTCCAATTTGACTTATGGGTGGTAGGGCGGTGGCCCCCAAGCGGATTCACTGATGGCTCGCCAACAACGACAACAATAGATGCCAAAAAAGTTTAAATTTCATTTTATTTTTGTTGTGATTTAAAAAATTTATGCCCCTGCCTGGTGTCTGGGATGGGTGGACTTGGTTGTGACCGGGGGCCTAATGGCCCACTGGCTTGTTGATACTTGTCGTTCGACTGGGAGCTAACAAGGGGCCTGTCATTGGCAATAGGCAATACCCTCAGGTACACCATGCCTACAACAATAGGTACAAGGGTCTACGAACCCCCCAACCCTATTAATTTTAAATTTGTACAATTTTTAAATTTAATTATTTTTATTTTCCTAATTTTATTTTTACAAATTGGTGACTATACGGTTGTACAACTAAAGGGGTAATTGGGAAAAAAAATGTATTTTTTGTAGTGGCCAAAATATGACACATTTTATATGAATCTTCATTTCTTGGCCATCCTAGATCTAATAGTGAGGTATACTTTGTCTCAAGAGATCATATGTAAAATTTCCTCTACAAAACCCTCATATGAAAGCACAATCCAAGAAACCCTTTTGACCCAAATTTCCCAAACCACAAATTTGTAATAAACCCAACAACTTTGCAAACCCCCAAAACCCAAATCTACAAAAAAACACCTGCACATGTGTTCCATATCGTGTAATACCTTATATTTTTCTTGCATTACCATGGATTCAACTTTGCACCATATCTACTCAAACAAGGGTTATAAAAAAATTTGGGAGCTCACACCTCCCACAACCATGAAAGCCCTGATACCACTTATTAGGAAATAATGCATCAATACCCAGTTCATTTTATCTATTTTCTACATAACCCCATGAGAGAAAAGAATACATATAAACTTACAGAATAAACATAATGCATAGATCAAAATAGATAAGCCACAAGATACCACAAGGTATACCTTGGGAAAACCCTCAAGAGGGAAAAACTCAGCCTCCGAAAATATCCATACTCCATATATTATTCAACAATAAAATAATACATGCACTTATAGAGTTACAATGAATACTTCTGAAATATTAAGACTCTCCAATGCATCCTTCATGTGTCCAAGCATGAGTACACACATCCCATTCCATGCTTCACATATGCACTCCTTAGAAAGACTCGATCATGGCAACCCACTCACCTAGCCAACCTTAACCACTAAACATGTGTTTGCTTTTATAAAAAACAAGCTCACACAAATACAACCAAGTGGTAAGATAAAACAACATGCCACAAAACCATGTAAACACAAATTCATTGACCCCTCATTTAATATTGGGTACTAAGTTTTCACATTATTAAATATTGTCCCCAAATATTAAATTATTATCATATGTCTCCCACACATAAAATAATAACCCAATGTTGCAATACAGCTTTATAGGTGGTCCCCAAATAATTACCTAGTGTGGCCAAACACATATCCTAGATGTACCACAATTAAATAACTATTTAATTACAATATTATAATAAATCATTTTATGCAATGGTGCATGAAACCAAATCCTAACATTTGATACTAACAAATATATTGATTTTCTAAATGTGCTTGTGGTGTAGATTTGATTTGACATGTTTTTGCTTCTGTACACATAGTTTTGCATGCCTTTTCTAGGGACTCCATATGTTCCATAGTTGGAAACCTTGAAGTTTGCTGCAGTTCTTGTTTTGTTTGTCTTTGTTTTTTAGTTTGATAAATTCTATAACTTGTATTCACAATTCTTGTCAATGTTGATTTTGTGGATTTAAATTATACTTGATCAGTTCTTATTGTGATTTTTGTCTCCAATTTTTATGTAATAATATGCAAAGGGTAATCATAACAGTTGAGTCTACACATTGCTATATAAACATTATATACTTAGATAGAATTTGAGCATTACAATAAATATTAACATACCATGTGAAGACCATTACTTCAATCTTCATGGATGAAGACTTGTACATGGTATCTTCGGTCTCTAATGTTTATATAATAATGTACATAGGGTAATCATAATAGTTGACTCAACATATTGTCATATAAATATTATACTTAAAATAACATCTAAACATCACAATAAATATTAACATACCATGTGAAGATCATAACTTCAATCTTCACAGTTGAAGACTTGCACATGGTATCTCCAATCTCCAATGTTTATGTAATAATGCGTAGAGGGTAATTATAATAGTTGATTCTATACATTGTTAGATAAACATTACAAACTTAAGATAGCATGTGAACATTCAAAAATAAAACATAATTAAGAAAAAAACATTGAACATAAAGATAATTTAATGTCATTATATTTTCTATTGATTCATGCACATATATTGATATATTTAGTTACAAAATATTACAAAATGATCAATATGTAGATGTTGCAAAATAGGCATGGTTTACAAAATAGTTACATGGTCTGAAAAATTGTAACTATAGACATCCAAATTTGACCACTCCCATATGGTCAAAATCCTATCATTTATTCGTCTAATTCATCTATATTAATTAAATGAGATATTTAATTAATATTATCCCATTTTCTAAGGTTTCTAAAAGTATTTAATTAAATACTTTATCCTTTACCTTTTCATTTCTAAATTAAATAAATGCATCAATTTATTTAATTTAGTCAATTATCCTCTTCAATTTTAAATTCATTCCTTCTATCTCCTTGTCCCATCCTCCGTAACCTTTTCACTAATCTCGACTAATCTAATTAATCCTTCATTGGGATATGCATATCCTTAATCAGGATTAATGTCACATCCTCCATATTTAGCCACTTGCCTCTAATCGTCATTGATTTGCCTAATCGCTTGTTTGTACAACCTTAATCCTAATCACTTACCTTTTTTAGCATGTCCTTAAGTCAACCTTTCATGGTACTTACCTTATCAAGTTTGACCTCTTCCCCATGTGAATTAAAAATTCACACTTATTCCCCCATGCATTTCTCTTCCCCATGACCTCTCATAGGTCACATCAAGTACATGGGACAAAGATCTCCTTTAGGAGGAACTTGTCTTATCCATTGGATTATTCTAAACATGTGAATTAAAAATACATATATCCTCTCCAATCCCCATGGTGACAAGAGTGAACTTTCTAAAAGTCCTCACTTGCCACTTTCAGCCCCACTTGGGGACAAGGAATTCCTTTTTGAAGAAATACTCTCCAATCCCAAGGTACTTGCAAGTACCTTGGGACCACATGGCCTTTTCCATGTCACCTTGTCCTTTATCCATCTCACCCTCCACATGGAAAGATGCGAAGGCTTGTGAGTCCCCAACTCACCACAACCCTTCATCTTGTCCATGGTGGATCAATCTCAACCATCTATTTTTCTTTAAATGGAGAGCCTTGGCCTCAAGTTAGAGGTTAGAGTTTGGAAAAAATTGCATACGAGCCATTATTGCATTCAAGCATTCAAGCCATTCAAGACATTTGCATTCAAAGCCATTATTGCAGCCATTAGAGTATCCCACCTACCATCTTCCATCACTCAACCACCTCCATCATTGCATGAAGTTTGTCATCAAGGAGAATACATCAAAACACTATCAAGGGCCAACCAAATCAACAATTTAAGCAAGCAACAAAGTATATCATTTTCATATTGTTTTTTTTTTGTTTACTTAGATTCAACTAGGCCTAACCATTGAGGTGTTGTTTGTGTTTGCTTTGTTGCATTTCTTTTTAAGTTTTGCATTTCTAACTTAGTAAAACACCTGCACACAGTAACCATTGCAAAATAGACATGGTCTACTAAATCAAACATATATTACACAAAATAGGTAGTGCTAAATAGGTATGCTATGTAAAATTATAAAAATTGTAATGTAGAAGTGACTAGTTCACCATATAGACAAGGAACGATTATGGATCCTCCTCCATAGGACTATCTATTGAATTTTTCTTTGGAATAGTTGAATCAACACAAGGTGTAATAGGAGTAAGATGACCAAACATATGTTCATCTAAAAGCCCAAAAAATTAGAATGATTTGATAAAGGAGTGAGGGGGGTTATGGCTAGAAGTAATGTGGAAGTTGTTAAGGGCAACATAGGTAAGGGTTAAAATTTTGTACATATTAAGAGTTTGATGATGTTTAGACAAAGGGGGTTAATGAAACTTACTTTGTTGCCCTTCTTTGCTTGCATTTGGTGTTGGATTCTTATCACAACTAACTTGGAAGTTACTAAGAGTAGTATAGGCATGGGTTAAAATTTTGTACATCTCTCTTAGAGTTTGATGATGTTCAAGCAAGGGGGTTGATGGAGTACTCCTCTGCCCAAAACTAGTTACAACATGTGTTGAATTACTATTCTTGACCACCTACCTTTGTTTCTTTTTCAACTCTCTTTTTCTTGTTGTAGCCTTTCCTCCCTTGTTTGTCTCATTAATTGTCTTTCAATTTTTTGTTCTTCCTTATTTTCTCTTTGTTAAATTTAATGAACTTCCTTTACTTCCATCTATTTTTTCTTCCTTTCTTTTAGCTGTTCAAGTTCAACTTTCCTTGCTTCTTGTTGCTCATGTAAAATTATGTAATAACTTTTAGTAAGAATTTGAGATTTCCTGCCCAATCTAAGTGCATTATCATAACAAACCTCTTTCTAACCCTTTTAATGGACCTAGCTTTAAAAATTTGCTTAAAGATGCCAAAATGAAATATGGAACATCTAAAAAGTGAATTCAATGAAAAATTGTTCAAATTCCACTCTTTATACACATAGTAATTGAATCATTGCTTTTGTTAGAAAGTGCCTTTGTCACAACATTTATATTTTTGTTGCAGTATTTTTTTGGGTACATGATGTCTCTAAAGGTGACTATATAGAGCACTTTCAAGGTGACTATATAGAGCACTTTCATAGTCGAAGGACAAGACCACAATCTTGAGGACCACACATGATGACATCCTACAAACATACAAGGTAAAAACAAAAGAGAAAAGACTTAGAAACAACTTCCAAATTGTAACTGTTAATTCGTATTGGTCTGAAAAAAAGCAAATTTTTTTTTTATCATAAGTCAAAACAATTTTTTCTAAATTTTGTGTCTCTTATTTTAATTTTCAACATCATCTATTATTTTTTGAAATTTAAAATATGGATCTTCTCTCACATAATAAATATGGAAAAAATGGAAAAAGGCCATATTGAAAACATGGATCTTCTCTCACAAAATTGAAAAAATTGTTTTTTCTGAAACGAAATTGCATAGAACTAGGCATGACATGAACAGGGGAAGTTTTCATGGGGGATGGATCTAGGAACTGTAGTTGACTAAAACTTGTTCACTATATGTTGTGAATGCCAGATAGCTCATAACTCCCAAAATAACCATCAATAAATATAGCTATTGGTACATCTTGTCAATGGCTAGCATTACATAAAACCAACAAGTAATAATTCATATATTTAAGTTTTTAGTCACTTTCACCATTCTAGATTGGCACAATCAAATGGTAACAAAATATTGAACAAATTTTAAAAATGTGTTGAAAGCATATATCTTAGATTAAGCACATTACAAATAAATAGGTGTGTTGTTAATGTTTTTGGAGTGATATGTAGTTCATACACTTTTGATTTATAAACTTATGTGGCTCAATATTTTATATATAAACTAGAAGTTTCATTTGTATTGGAATTCATGTTAATTAGAAATATAAACCCAACATTTGAGAGGTAATTTTGATATGTGAGTGATTTAATAGATTATTAAAAAATAAGTTGTTTGTGATGTTTTTTTATACATGAAATATAATCTAAAATATTGATTTAAAAATTCACAATTTTTTCAAAAAATTTCTAATCAAATTTTCCCTTCAATGAAATATAGTGTAGGATGTTTGTTGAAATTAGCATGACTCCAAATAGCACACACACACACACACACATATGAAACATCAAAGCAGATACTTCTTCTAGATATGAATATTTAATCTATTAACAACATTGATTTTCGAAATGGTTACAGGTAAAGGAGTAGCCATATAGGTACGTAAAACATTTATTTAAAAGAGCCATTTTAATATCTATAAAAGAGTTCTTAACATCTATTACCGTGAAAAATTTACACAAGTAAAGATTGAATACATTGACACCTCTCATTTTCTATAATTGTGCTAAAATATAATGAAAGAAAAAACAAAATACCTAGACAAAAAAAATTAGAATAGTCTACAATCTAATATTTTGTGCAATCTGGTAATCTCTTGATAAGTTTGATTGTATGCAGTGAGAATGAGAATGATGTTTTGTGTAGTCTGATAATCTCTTAGAGGTCTAATTGTATGGAGAGAGAATGAAATGACTTTATTGTAACGTATGCTATTTTTATAGCTTCTTTCCCTTTTGATATTGAAATTTGTTTGATTCGGGACTTTTAAATCCCATATTATTATTAGATAAGAGGTGATGTTTGAGATTGAGAGAGAATTTTAAATTGAGCTGCATTTTAATTTTACATGTACTTAATATTTGGCGGGTGAAGTCTTCAATCTTAGCATTTATTGCACACAATTAATGAGAGATGGGATGCATGATTGAAAATAAAGTTTTTAAGTAGGAAACATGTACATAACCATTTTGTCCATGTGTTTGGACAAACATTTTGTAAATTATACAAATATAAATATAATATTTAATATTAGATTTGTTATATTTGTAGTACTTTAAAGTTATTATAAATAACATTTTATTTTGTTTCATGTTTGATAAATGTTTATTATTATTTTTAGCTGATAGGCTTTCCTTGTGGACTTAGTCCACAAATGACCCTTAAATCTGACTCAGGCTGAAAACAATTTTCATTTCACTGTTAAACACGCTGAAAACAATTTACGATTTTAAATAATATATGATCTAAGATAAAATTTGATTTTATTTGGATGAAATTTGACTATATTTGGATACAAAATGAATTTGTTTGAAAGACCTGATTTTATTTGGAAGATTTTATTTGATTTGGATAAAATCTGTTTTTCTTTGGAAGATTTATTTTATTTAGATAAAATTTGATTTTATTTAGAAGATTTGATTTAGTGTTTTTTGGTTTAATTTACATCATAAGAATTCAAAAGGAATTTTACAGTTGTGACAGCATTCCTTTTCTGCTTTCATACTATTGAAGTTTCTATTTAGCAAAAAACATAACAATTTAATGCATCATAATTTAAATATCTTTATATACAAAAAATAGAAAATAAAAATAATGTATTCTCTATGTACAAATGAATTATACTTTCTAGAATATTAACTTAAAATGATTTTTCTATAGACTGATCCTTGCACCTCCTTCTGATGCAAGTATAGTTATATTGATTATTAGATAGTTACACAAATTAATTACATTGTTTTTATTTAAATATTCAATGAATATATATCCATGGGAAAGTAAATTTCACCATTACAAATGTAAAACATCTCCACAGCGTATAAAGTACTTGGTATTCAATCGCCCTCAGTTCTCTTTGGTCTTCTTGGCGTAGACATGGATCGCTCTAAACGTTCTCCTCAAGGTTAAAAATTGAAATTTAATGTTTCTCACTCATTGACATATATAATTATTTTTCCCTCGGAAATGGTTTTTACAGTTCATATTTTTCTGTGCAGGAGAGATTATCCGTACATTAACTGAATTTCTTGAAGTTGCCATTAATTTTGTGGTTTATGTTCGGGGTATTTATCCTGCAGGTATTTGTTGAATAATTTTATGTTCAGTTTGAACTGTTTTTTCCCTTTGTATCCGATTGATTGGTTGGGGAAGGGAAATAAATATCGATGATAATGATGATGCTGATGCAGAGGCTTTTGAGAGAAGAAGGTATATGAATATTCCGGTGCAATATGCTCGCCCCGCTATGCTCAGAGATTACATCCATTCTGTAGTTGAGAGTCTCCAAACTTATATAGATAAGGTATGCTTGCTGTCTCTACTTCTATTGTATTAACAATAAACATATCACTTGTTTTTCTTATCCTGGATCAAACAATATGATCTAAAATGTTGATGCAAAAGTAAAGATGAAACAAAAGTTTTTTTAGGAGCTCATTAATTGTATTATATTATATTTTTTTTTCAATTGTTGAGAGGAATGCAAGGAAAATAAGTGCCCTGCCAAGAAGTTCCGCCCACTTTAGTTGTCTATATATATCGTGTTTTTCATGGTGCCCTTCTGGCTATTTGTATTGTAAATGGTCATGGTTTCTTATTTGCCATACATTCTTAGAAATTTGAAATCCTTTTCCAAATTTTTGTTGTATTTCTGTGGCTCTCCCTTTTACCATAGATACCCCAATAGGTGAATCCAGGTAACAAGACAAAGTGAAATGAGGGGAATATTATAAGGAAGAGGACTTTGTTGTGGATCAAACAAGATAGTAGAACCCGATAGTGAAGTCAATTCAAAACCTACATTTCAGGATATAATGTCCAGGAGAGGCTAACATTTGTCATCGTTTAATTTTCCACTTTTTGGGTTTACTTATATAGTAGAAAATCTTTCTGGGTTGGGCTGAAAGCTGTGATCAATTATTTAAGTAAATTTTCTTTTAGTTTAGGGCCTAGCTGACCTCTTCATGTTACTTGCTACCTACATATCAAGTTCAAGTTTGAAATCCAAAATCCAAATGTTTTCTTCCATCATGATGATAGGCCACAAAAATTGGCCCAAACATTGATTCTACAAAAATCTCTGTTCGCAGTTTTTCCCATAAAACTTCAACAATTTATGGACTTTGGAAGCTTGAAGTCTATAATATTTTAGACTCTTCTAAGCACATTGCCATGCTCAGGAATTCCCACCTTTCTATATGCTGTCTGGATTATGCTTTTGCTGAAGTGAAGTTCCGCTTCCAAATCCTCAATCACTTAAACTCTATCCCTGATTTCTTGCAAAGGTTTTAAATTTAAGGAGTTCTCCATCATCCATTAGGATTTAAATGAAGGTTTGGTGTACTTCAAGAGTTTTTTTGTTGATATAATTAAATACTGGCCTGGTTCAACTAAGACCACTTGTGTTTGGTAAACACTGAGAGCTAGCGTGTCCATATGTCAGTAAAGGTCTGCAAAATGATGTGTTTCTGGGACCCCTATGTACGTACTTCTGATTGGTCCTGGATTTATAGCAGACATATTCACATTAGGAGTCGATTCGATCTAATAGATTACTGCTTTCCATGTTGGGGATTTTAACTTTCCTCTGCCTTATAAAAATAGACCTTTATCATCAGATTTCAAAAGATGCATGCAACAGTTAGTGAAGCAAGAAAAAGAAAAGCAATACCAGACTGATATCATGTTAGTCCAAGCATCTATTAGATTATACAAATACCTAGGTTATATATGTTTATTTTACTCTATATTTTTGCAAGGTTCCACCAAGTTTCTTGGAGCATTGAATGGGATGGTGGGAAAAACAATTTTAGGATTGTTGTGAAGCTCTCTCCCTGCCTAGATCTTAGGGAATAGCACAAGAAACAGCCATACAAAACAATACATTTAGGGATGAGTTGCCAGAAACACACATGGATGTATGTAGTATGTACTAATGCACACTATATGTTAACAGACTAACAGTTTAACCTAAGAAAGAATATTAAATGGCAAATGCAGAAGAAAGAAGCTTTTGAAAGATATAATCAAGTTTCCTAAATGATAGTAATGCCTAATCCATCAATATACATGAATATAAGTTAAAACAAAGAGTTAGCTATAACATTATATATTAGGCTCCGCACACTTCTGAAACCAGTAAGCTACTTAAAAGGCTAACAGTAAGAATCTCATTGTCTTATATTTCATAGTCACTGGACTGGTGTACGAGGATTTATTGGAGGTTTTGGTGTTACTGGATGACATGATGTTCATCTTGAAGAAGACACTCTTATGCACTTTGAAGTGGAAGCTTCTGATAGCTCTAAGTCGTAAAATGCAGAATCCAAGTCAGGATCTTCAGGATTTAAGTTTCTAACTTTTGTTGCCCTTGCTGAATACCCACCCTTTATACAACAGACAAGGAAAATAGTTTAATGCATGTATACCAAATTCTTTCCCTATTGGAACCTGCCTGTTATGCTTAGTTTTCCTTCAATTTAACTATTCCAGCCTTTTTTGAGCACCTACCTGACAGAATCAGAAGGCATGCTCTTGTTTCTATGGACAATTTTCACCTATCATCCATTTCACCAAGTTGGATTGTGAGATTTCTTGTTGGCATAGAATGATTCATTAAACCAAGCCAATATAATATAGGTAACTATATGATAACCAATAGTTGTTTGTTTTCAGTAATTGTCTTTTTGATGAAATAAATAAAAAATATCCAATACAACAACTTCCGGGAAGGCAAGTTAGCTTTTCGTCCTCCCTTTCTTCTTGATCTTGGGTCTCAACACCAAATACAAGACAAATACTTTCCATCCGAACCAATAGCAAAATGATCTCCAATTAATTCACATTTTTAGCAATCGAGTGAGTATATACTAAAAGGTACTACTTCTTTTGCTATCAAAGAGCTTGCAACTTGTGAAATAACTCAAATGGAAAGTTTTGAAGTTTTTCACGATCAGACAATGTAAGGTCCATTGCTGTATATAATCAAACACTATTGTGTTATCAATTGCTGCTATATATGATGAGTTCTCTTGTCTAGAAGAAAACTGGTTATGAAAAGTCCTCAGCAGGTTTTGGAAAGTATTTTACTGAAATCTTCCTTTACTTCCATGGACAACTCCTTGTTTGTGGTGGGATCTTTTTATTCCTGCTGCTTTCAGGCATAAAATCTGCACTATAGTTCTTTGCAGCTGGAATAAGCACCAAACGGTGCAATTATATGTTGAACATATGCTGCCAATTAACAGTAGTGGCCTTAATTTGATTCGCAAAATCGTCCACACCAACAAGCTTGTTGATAGAAAGCTTCAACATATTTATATCTTTAGTCAACAATGGTTTCAAGGATGGGATCCATGCCTTCATACACTTCCCTCAAACATGGTCTACTGGATCTACTTTTCAAAGAAAGTCAACTGAATCAGAGTTTTGTGTATTTGTGTAAGAAATCAACTTTATCCCACCAATCCTGATCAATAACAAGATTTTTCTGCTAAGTTCCTTTCAGTAAATCAGATGGTTTTCCAAATTGCATGTACTTTTCTAGTTACTGTAGACAACAGAGTAGGTCAGACCTGCAAGATCTGTTTCAATCAACAATATAAAATATGAAGCATTATGTCTCAGCAGCATTTGACTACTCCAACTTAGAGAATTCTCAAACAAATTGCTTCAGATTTGTAATGGTTTGCAGTGAACATAAAAAATTATGTAGTACAGAAAAGATTCTAGAAATGACATGTGATAAATATATGGAAACGTCAAATATTTATCCCAGGTATAATTTCCAGAAGCTTTTCTCAATTGTTATAGAATGTGAAAGCCTTAAAACACGAAATATTTATCACAGGTGTTTTCCAGAAGCTTTTCTCTGTTGTTATCACCGAGTTCTTGTATACATGAAATTTGTTTGTCTGATTCTTCCTGAATGGGATTTAAGCTTTGAATGGAGTCCAGGAAGCATGATTATACCAGTATTTACAAACAGTCTTACAACTTTGTAAGTTGGTGTATTGTTGGTGGTCTGTTACACTACATATGGTGATCTCTCATTTTCAGTTACCCAGTCCAAATATTTGTGATGAAAGGGTGTCTTTTATTCCCTGAAATATCTTTCTGGTTTGTGAACTATTTTGAAAAGAAGCAAAAATGCTGACCAATGACTTTTGTCTCTTGTCCCTCTATGACGACAATTATAGAGATCCCTCTACAAATTCATGATGATGATCCAAGTACCACCTTACTATTGCTCTCTTTTGAAAGCAAGGCAGTTGAATCTTTTTCATTATTAAGCTCATATATCCTCAAGGTGCCTTATTTATGGTCCTTGCATGATGATGCCATTACTGTGAAAGAACCACATTAAGTATTTGTGCCTACACATGTGCACCATGCCTCTAGAAAATCCGGTTCCTTCTGAAGTTAGCATCAACATCATTTTCATGGGACCAACCAAAGTTTTCCTTTTTGTTGTTTTAGATACAACTGCTCTTTCTTTGACATGTGGTTGCATTTTTTGAGAGATTTTTTGAATTCAGCACTCTTAGCCTTAGCTTTTTGGTTTGACTCATTGGCAAAGGTCACCAATTATAACGCTACAGAAGCTTCTCTTCTGAAAAGGTTTCTGTTCTGGTTACATTCATGTAAGAAATGGGTTAACTGAAATTCTCTTGTTCAAGAGGCTTGGTGCATATCTTTACATTTATTTTATCTGTTGATAAGATCCACCTCTCCCCAAACTAGATATTTTGTTAATTTACAATTTGTATAAAACCAGACTTATACTTCACAAAATATGAACAAAGATACAAACACTTTCATTTATTATAAAATGTAACAATAAATAAAGAAGCTGACACATAGATTATGGATCCTTAAGCTTAGATCTTTTATTAATCGTCATCTTTTGTGTAACTGCCTCTACTGTGTGCAGATCAACTACGTAGAGAAAGTCAACGGACTTAGAGCTCCAGATCTATGAAATGACTTGATTGCTTATCTGGCCACCAAACCACCTATTTCACTTTGGCTACACGTTGAGTCTTCATCTCAAACTTACCCATGAAATGGATATCATAAAAAGAAGAATTAAATTTGCATATTTTGGAAGGATTTAATGAATCTATGTTAATGCTATGACTTCTCCAATTCAATGCTAATATAGGAACAACCAGAAACCAAACCATCCTTACAAAATAATCAAGGAAAGCATTACTTAGAACCATTAGGAATATTTCCATTCTCTCTCTGTAGGTTTCCTCACCGAGTAAATCTTGAAATTCTTCTCATGTCAGATGCAACCCCGTCACAAACTTTCAAAACATATGAATGAAACCACATATCCTCGCAAATACACTTCTTTCTCTATGAGTGCATTGAGCTTCATAATTGTGAAACAAACGCTGTAGGACTCAATAAAAAAACCACTTTGTGCAAATAGCCCACCATGAATGTAGGGAATACAGTTTACAATTT
Organism: Sequoiadendron giganteum; assembly: GCA_007115665.2. Lineage (NCBI taxonomy): Eukaryota > Viridiplantae > Streptophyta > Pinopsida > Cupressales > Cupressaceae > Sequoiadendron > Sequoiadendron giganteum. The sequence goes on along the minus strand of CM021101.1, from coordinate 183,924,091 downwards.
ACTTGGTTGTAACTTGTAAGTTGTCACACTTCTCACAGAAGAGGTACTTACCACCAACATAAAAGATATGATATTCATTAACATATGAGCAAGAATATCATTGCCAGCTTTTAGCTACATCTTTTCAATTCCTAAAAAATGAAACAGCGGAAGACAAGAAGGATAACATTATTTACTCCTTGAAATCCTGTTAGTGTTTGGTGCATGTAGATTATTGACTTTATTTAAATCTTCAGTGGAAGAAGTATTACTACTGTTCCAACTTAGTGATAGCCAAGATCTCTGAGTATCACCCTGAAAATGATCTCTTGCCTGAATAGACAAGATTAACATTAAAGCTCTGATACCATTTCTGTGAACCCTAGACCATAATATAGATAACTAAGCCTGTAAAAAATTAACTTGCTCCTCTTGAGAAGCCAAAACCAGAAACAGAACGTATGCAGCATATTGCACTAACCAAGCCAAATCGACCTTAATGATTTAACGAAATCTTTCATGAACCCTTCAGTGCAGTGTATCACGTGTATCACATATAGTCAATCATGGATTGCATGGTTAGCCCAATTTTTGGGTCTTAATTTGTACACACATATTCTTACTTACACTACTATATAAAGTAAATGCAAGTACACAAGCTTGCCACAAAATCATAAGTAAGATTTTCTTCAGGTTAAATTCCTATGGATAACCTCACTACATTTGCATGTGTCAAAAGTTTACTTGAGTGCATGGTGTATAAGTTGTGTTTGTATTATACACTAATTATATTTTGTATGGCAATGGGTGCACACTGATATAGGTATGCACATCCAAGTAAATAAAGCATATCATCCTATGCTCCCCCAAGTTTCGGGATGGGGACGGTAGGGGACAGCGGACATGTTTCCGGTATGGGGGTACTTTTGGGCCATTTTTTAGGGGACAGTAGGGGACAGCTACTAAAAAATAGGGAAATTATTAAAAATATAGAGAAATTTCAAATATTCATATCATAACATTGATAAAGCATTCATCATCAACATTGCAGAAAATTAATACATAACATTAGACTTGAATTGAGATTCCACATGAGAATTGACAAACAAATTAACAAAATTCAAATGCTTTCATTGTCAATGTGCATACATGTTATATAAAAATTATAACAAAATGTATGAAGACTCCAAGTTTTAACTATAAAATGACAAAAACATAGAAAATATATGGCTGTCCCTAATCAGCAGATGCAATTGGTAGGTCTGTATCAAAATCAAAGCTTGAGTCTAAGTCATTGCTAGTGTAAGGGGTTGCCTCAACCAGTGGAACCCCAACCAATCCCTCTCGTGTCTCCTCCTCATCGATCTGTATAGCGTCTTCAGGATCAACATCCCAATGTAAGGCTGGAGTTTGACGATACTCAGGAGTTTGTTTGTAGCCGCAAAGTATTGTGTACAACCACTAACTTCTTCGATCGTTTAGAGGTAAGGTTGTTTCTCTTGACTAATTGGATGAAGCTATATGTGGACCAATTCCTCTCTGCAGTAGAGGAAATGGCAACCTGTGAAAGAAGACGAATGGCTAGTGACCTCAACTTTGGTTGTTATGAGACTTTTTCCCCGTGGAAGAAAAAAAGGAAAAAAAAATAATAATAATAAAAGAGAAAAAAAGTAAAATGAGAACTAATGTAATAGTTCAAGAAATAAAATGTAATAAAATAATAATTAGAGTTTTCATGGGAGGTTGTAACTATTTATAAAAGGGTGTGTCGGTTGGAACTACCTTTTATGTTGTATAAAAACCCGTGAAAACTAAATTATTTAAACAAGAAAAAAAAAGAAAGAAAAGAGAAAAACAAGTACATGATATTGCGGGAATAGGTTTCCAAGTTAGCAGGCTGTGAGTAGGACGGAGAAGGGGCACTCCGATAGTGGGTGTCCAACCTGGGGTACAAGTGCGTGCACTCAGGACGATCTTGGCCAGGGCATGGTTTTGTGGCACGAGTGTTGAGCATTGTTTCGGTGGAACCAGCACTTGTGTAGAGCAGCAAAGTCCGCTTTCCTCCCAGACTACTCACAAACGGAAGAGGCTGAACAAGGACCATTCCAGCAATAGTTGGGAATTTCTTCAACACATTCAAAAAGATAAGTATTAAAGTTTGATGAATTATCTGAGCAATAAAGTGTTTTAAATCTTTGAGTTTATTGAATTAATAATCTATTTACGACATGAATGAATGTAATTGAATGTAATTTGTTGATCAATTTATTACATGCAATTTAATTTCAAAGTCTTTACTAGAACATTAAATATTATATTAAAATTTGTGCATAAAAGTTTTGGAATTAATCTGGGAAAACATTTTAATTGTTGTATTTTAAATTTGGGAATTAGTTTCATTTCATTGGTGCATCCTTGCCATGCCATGTCCACCATCCAATAGGGTTGTTTTGAGCTAATGTAGCTTTATCTGACCTCACCTTTGGTTTGCTAAAGGTTGGACCATGAAGATTTACAAATGCAAGCCACTATGGGTGAAGTAAAGTAGATTCCTCTTCAGTTTTTACATTTTTCTAAGGGCCTTCATGAAGCCTTGTTTCATCTCTTCATCATGAGATGGAGGAACTCTCCCAGGTCTTGCTGCATACCATTTGGGATTGAGAGCATAGGCTGCCATGTGAAGTAGGGTGTTCATAGTGTTCCACTGTTGCGTCACAATGGACCTAAGATGCTCCTCATAAAATTCCAAAGTAGGGTCCCTACTATGAATTGCTTGTTTGATCTGCCCAAGCATGCTATCAAAGGTCTCATAAATCTTGCCAAGGTTAGGAGAGTTAGTATCAGCATATCTAATTACTCACACAATAGGTTCAGTGAAGGAGCAAACATATCTGCAGACTGCAAGTGCAAACAAGTTCAAAAATTAATATCTTCAAAAGGAATGGAATTATTTTATACATTATAATTTTAAAACATTATTATTTCTTTTTTTAGACTGCAGGAATCGGTTGGGTATCCATCTCCCTATAAACTGCAGTGCGCCTGGTAAACTTTTTTCATGTGATTGGTGGCGCTGGCGCGACACGCCCTCTGGTACCACGGGTTTGGGGGAGACTAGACCTCGTGACCTCTTGCCTGCAATAGGATGCTTTAGCCAATCGAGCTAGGCCCCCCGCCCAAAAACATTAATAAATATTAACATTTTAAAAATTAAAAAATAAAATCAACAATTTTTTTACCTCATTGTGGACCACCAATCATCATCAAGGATTTTTTGTTTCACACTTCTTCCTCTTGGTGTGCTTGCCTTTAACCATCTACCCCACTATGCATTGACCACCATTAATTGTAAAGCCTCCTAGATCTCAAGCATCCTTTCTAACAAAATGAAGTAGCTGGCATATCTAGTGTTCACTAGCTTGAGGAATTTTTTCCTCGAAAATGTCCTAAACAAAGCAAGTGAAGTGTGATGGTTGCAAATGAACATTTGCACACCTCTAGCCTCTGACACTACTGCCTTCACCCAATCTATCTTCCCAATGTCCTTCAAGGTGTTGTTCAATGCATGAACACAACTTGGGGTCCAAAAAATGTGCTTATAAGTACCCTCTACCATAAATCCAGCTAACTTACACACATAGGATGAATCAGTCACTACCTGTAGAACAATAGAGGCTCCAACGTCTTCTATGGCATCCCTCAAGATTTGAAATTGGAAGTTTTCATCCTTCCTTTTCCCTGAACAATCAATAGCTCTAAGAAAATAAGAGTTAGTTGTACATATGACAATAATATTGATGAGTGGCCAATGTTTGATATCGGTCCACCCATCCATGATGATGGAGCATCCATCCCTTATCCAAGTTTGTCTCATATCCTCCATCAACACACTCACCTTGGAATATTCTCTATCAAGGAGGGTGGACATAGCTTGTGTTCTCCAAGTGGAACAAATGAAGGATCTATAGCTATCACATCTTTGAACATTTGTTTAAAATATGGTGAACGTGCCACATGAAATGGTATGGCATGAGAATAAAAAACTTAGCAATAGAGGATTCAACCATATCTCGTAATTGTGAGTTAAACATATCTGCAACAATAGTTTTCTTCTTTCCTCTAATAGAAGTAGAATCCTCTCTCCCATGAAATCCAACATCCATGACACACTAGGCTGCAAACTCTTCAATGGAGTTCCTTTCTTTCTTGCCTCCCCCTCCATATTCAATCTAGCTGCCTCAATTGGATACGGGGATGGGGGTACTTGGGCAGGGGACACGTCCTTGGGGAGCATTGGTATCATCTTCTTCTGAATTGGGGTAACATGCATGTGCATTCTTGTAATGCCCCTTTTTGGGATATTTCTAATTTTGTTGCTTTAAGGCTTAAAACAATAATATTTACTTAAAATGATAATAGTTTAATCAAAGATTGAGAATTTTAATTTATGATAATATTTAGATCAATAAGTCATAGAATAATTTTCAAAATCAATCATATTGCGAACTCTTTGGAAATACTTACAAATCTGCTGAATTAGAGGTTTTTGTCCCTAACTCAACAGTGGCAATATCAAGGGTTTTTGTCATTCCAACTCTTAGTCCATCTTGGAGGGTTTTCGTCCTCCTTGACCAAGAGTTGGGTTTTTGTCCAAACTTGATGAGAGCAATAAGGGTTTTCATCCTTATCCTCTCGTGAACTTGGAAGGGGTTTTGTCCTTCCTATTTGCAAGACACTTCCTCAAATTCAAAAATTGATTGCTTGATGAATTTGCTAGATTATTGCTGATTGCTTTTGCTGATTAATATTTCTTGATGGATTGACAACTTAATGTTTGAATGATGCTTGAATGAATTGTTGCTTAAATGATTTGATGATTGAATGATTTGATGAGTGAATGATTTGATGCTTGAATGATTTTATGATTGAATTATGAATTGATTGATCTTTTTCTGCTTCGTTGCTTTCATGGAATTATCTCCATATATCTTCTTTATGGAAGAGTCACAACCTTTCTCACATCATTGCTACTCTTGAAAACATAATTTAATTTACTTGCAAAGTCAGATAATATCCTATTCCCAATTGATTGATTCAATGATGTTATGGATGTCCTTCTCAAATGTAATGTTCTCCCTTTTATATCTCAAGTTTGAGGGAGTCACACCTCTTCACCTCTATTGCCTTTGCAATAGTTACAACCCTTCATCACTGCATTTGGAGAATAATAATTTAATTTGCTAGCACTGCTGTCTATTGCTAGCACCACTTTATTATTGGATTAATTGCATTGGAGATGGGTGCTATCTTTAAATCGCTTAGTTGCTGATCATGTTTTAAAAAAAATAGACTCTTGAGTTTTAACTTCTGACAAGTTTTTTGACAGTTGCACTAATTTTCAAAGCAGATATTGGAGGCAAGATAGAGTCCACGCTATATGACAAGTTTCCTTTAGAACTTTGGATAGTGTTAAAATTATTTTGCAAAGACATCCACAGGGATCTGCTTAAGAACAGTCCCTAACAGAAGCTAAGTTTATTTAGGGCAACATGCAGTCTCAAAAGAAAAAATGTCTAAAATTTGGTTAAATGAATAACTGTAAAGATAAACTGTCAAAATCTTCACCTTTCGAATTAGTTGGTGGTCAAGTCAGTCCTTTTGGTTAGAATATGCTACATTATAAAGCTTTCATGACCAATCATGCAATTTCAAGCATACATGTTCATTCCTCGGCTATTCAACCTGCTGAGGTTGGCAAACATAACAAATCACTTGCAATGGGGGCCACTTAGATGGAGATTGAATTTTATGCTTCTGGAAGTAACTGTCTAATTTTCTTTTTCATCAATGTTTTGGATCACACTCAGTGGTCCATCATTAGGATGAGGAGGAAATCTGAAGTGGATTGCAGACTTAGCTTAGTAGATACCTGATGAGATCAATGGGATTGTGTGGAGAGCATAAGAAATGAGAAACTCAAGGATAAAGAAGAATGTTTAGAAAAGATGAAGGGGATGTGGGTAAAGTTAAGAGGGTAGAGAGGACAAGAGTGATATGACATGACAGGAAAGTAAAATAATAAAATAAACCTGGGAACAATGGCTATAAATAGCAAGAAAGTAGCAAGGAATGTAACAATACAATTCTAGTTTATGATGATGGTGGTGGTGATGATCATAATGATAATAAAATATAGTAATTTCTGTAATAATGGGATAAAGAGGTTAGTGACGGAAGAAGAGTAATAGACAGATGACAATGATAAGGCTCAAATATTTAAATAATATTAAAATTTATAAAAATGAAAGTGAAAATGGAAAAGAGGATTGAAAAGTAAAGTGGATCAATTTTTTTAAAACCAAGAGTGGTTAAATTGATAAGATGTAAATACTAGAGGAAGGTGAAGGATCTCACCAATTTAACTGCCCTTGGTTTTAAGTATTTTTGATCTGCTTTATTTTTCAATCCTCTTTGTCATTTCCACTTCCATTTTTATGGATCTTTAGTATTATTTTAACTGTTTGAGCCTTTATTATCATCAGTATTATTACCAGTATTAATATTATTATCTTTGTTTTTTTAATTATTAACTATAATTTGTATTGTTAGCTTCGTTACAACTTTAATGCTCTTTATATTCATTATTCTTAGGTTTATTTTATTAGTATTACTTTCTTGTCATGTGATATCACTCTTGTCCTCTCTAACCTTCTTTCACCTTTACCCACATCCCCTTCAACTTTTCTTAATATTCTTTTTTATCCTTAACTTTCTCATTTCCCATTCTTTCCACACATTCCCCTTGACCTGAGCAGGTATTTAGTAAGCTAAATCTGCAATCCACTTCTTTTTTTAACTCATCCTGCTGATGGATCACTGAGTGTGATCTGAAATTTTGATGCAAAAAAATACTTACATGGTTATTTCTAGAAGCATACTAACACATTTGATGGATGGTGGAAGAATCATGTCTGCTACAGATGGAGATTGACAAAGTTGGAAAATATTGATCCAGAGATGAAACAGTTTCAGAAAAATATGGAGCATTGCAGAAAGTGAACTTTTGATATCAGATCTACTTGAAGGGCATGCAACCCTTGTCATATGCTAGATCTAGTTGAGGACAGACAAACTGATTGTCTACCGAAACAATCTGAACTAAGCTTGCAAGAAGTTGATGAGCAGGTGCAATTCTGATCAACTTCTGCCAAGATTGTATGAAAATAGCTTATCAACCTGTTTCTCACATTCAAGAGATGAACAAGAGCATATACCATTTTTATATCAAAGAGCATTTTAAATCAGTGTCGTTGTAAGTGGGGTATTATGCATGTGTTAATCTTGACAGATGGGCTACACCAAAGTATAGTTTTGAGGTGGAAAAACAACCAAGTGATGACTCAGACCATGGGGGTTTGAGTATAGTTCTGTCAAAGAGAGACATGAAGATCTACCCTGGTCCTCTAGTCCCTAGTATTGAAAAATTGGCCCCAAGTATCACAGTGGGAACCTAGGATGAGAATTAGTGATCTCCAACAGTTAAACATTGAAACAGATAAGTCTCAGACCCAATATTGTGAAATCAGGGAAGTTCTACTCAGGAGTAGATCTACTAAACTCTGGAGGAAAAACGTTTACATCTTGTGCCAGTCCTCAAGTCACTTGGTGATAAAAGATGATTCACAAAGATTTGGAAAAGTGCTGGAGAGAACATAGTCATATTGTGCTTTGTTCCCTTGTATCAAGAAGTAACCGTTCTATACCAGAGGCTGAGAGATAAATGTACACCAGCTCAAGGTGGTTGCTCCATGAGTTATAGCTCCACTGCTGCAATAGCAAAATATTAACTATTACATTATGGTGGGGAGGGAGAACTTTTCCAATAAAGTGAAAAAGATATGGGAGCTGTATTTTCAATAGCCCATTTCTTCGGTGCTTTGGTGATATTGCCAAAGATTACCTAAGTCTAAAGGGCTTATAGGGGCAATAAAGGCATGCTTCTGAAGGTGCATGTAATGTTCATCCTGCCACCTCTGTCACTCAAGAAATCAACACCTCTGCATTCAATGATCATCAATTGGCAACTTTTTTGTTTAAAGTCTTAATCTGTTGTTTAAATCCATATTCTTTGGATGTTTAAGTTCAATGTTTTGAAATTGAAATACATATAACAGAACCCCCAAAGCAACAGCTTGGGCCTTAAGTTCTTGATATTAGAGATACTGATTTGGGGCATGTGGATTTGGAAGGCGTTGTAAAGAAGATGCACGAGCTAGGAGATACAAATCCTATTCATGGTTCATGTTTGGGTCACGTGGTTCCTTTCTTGGTATTATTCTGTGTCCACCTGGAGTCCTTGAATACTTAAGGAGATATCATCACAGATTTAAGGAATGTTATCTATGAAATTGGAGAACTATTGCTCAGCTTAGTTTGGGATTTTTTGACGAGATAGTATACATACTAGGGGAAAAACACAATTATCTGAAATGGCGAGGGGAATAACTTTACAAAGGGGCTGGTAATAGGGCAAAGAAAGAAAGAAATAAACTATATTTATGTCCATGGATGACCAAAAGTAGGTCAATGTGACTCACAAGAACAAGAATATACAAGAGAGAGTTCTAGGAAGAGGAACCTTGAAAGGTCCCACCAAGAGGAAGAACAAAAGTAGAAAATACCATAGTTGAGAAACTCTCCGAGTAATCGGTGAGTTTAAAAAAATCCCGGGTTTTTTTTGACGGCAAGTTTTTCACGCATTTACTCTCCAAAATTGCTCGCCGAATAAACGAGAAAAACTCGATGAGTCTGCAAAAAAAACTTGCCTGTCCAAAAAAAAGGTCTCCCATAGACACTAAAAAGGAATTTTCATTTCATTTGATTTTCTAGGTACACTCCAAGTCCAAGTTTCCAAGTTTTCCTACAAGTCTTCATTGATAATATCGTCTAGTTATACTCCCCCCTAGTTTTCACTAGACATGGGAAGAGGAAGATGTAAATTTGTAAAATATATTAATGTAGTATTTACTTTCAGTTTTACAAAAACAATTTGCTATTTTCATTTTGTTTTAGACTATCAATATCAATGCATTCCACATGAGGATGCCATTTTGTACCCAATTTGCTTTCAAATCAATCAAATACAACTAGATTCAATTTTTTTCTTTTATGTACTCATTTATTGACTCATTGGATGCATCTTATCATTGAATTTTGCAAAAAAAAGTGTTTTAATGAAATTTAAGCAATTTTTTAAGTTGTCGAGTTTTTTGCCGAGTTGTTGCCGAGCTTTTGCCAAGTTTTTGCTCAATCATGTTTTTGGGCTTGGCGAGTTTTTCAACTATGGAAAATACAAAACAATAGGGGACCACCAAAACAAGTGGTCAAGAAATAGGTACAACTAGCCAAGAGAGGGGAACAAAAACCTCAAAGAGCAAAGAGCAGCCATAGAGAAAAATTGAAGATCATTAAGTATCATTGTGTGGACTAGAAATGGCGAAGTCACTAGTGTCATTGTCAGTCACTATGAAGGGACCATTACAAGATCTAATAATGCTCATCGGGGAGTACTAAAGACTGAGAGGGGTACCCCCACTGGGATCACACCTAGCATCCAAGGCCAAAGTAACATTTGCAGTGATGAAAAAGATTGTAATATCCACCTGTCCTTGTGACTAGAGAGGTGGCCAAAGAGGAGAAGATCTAAGTTGATGAGAAGAAGTTGGGTTGTGGCTTTGGAAACAAATAGGATCATGATGTTGACGTGGAACATGTTGAGGCAGAAGTTGTGAGAGACACCATTTAGGGCTACTAGTCTCTTGAATGTGCTAAAAGGAGGAGGTGATCAATTTGGGGGCTCTAGAATCCCAATAAGTTGCACATAAGGATTTGTGCCTAAGGATGATGACCTCCTAAAGACAAGGAGCCAAACACTATTGGTCTAGATATCTAAAGAAAGTAGAGAGATTATTGCTTGAGTTCCTATAGAGGCAATGATGTCTCCCATGGATCTCATAATAAATGGGGCATCTGAAGATGAAATGCTCTTTGGTCTCAACCTCTTGGAGGGAGCAAAGATGACAAATTTGGTCAAGGTGAGAATTTGATGATCTATCCCAATCCATAACTGATGGGAACAAAGCTATGGGTACAAACCTTCATTTGGTCAATGGGGAACCTCAAGCCATGTGACTAATGACGCTAGAGGTAGTGAGGGCGGCAAAGAAACTTATGAGTTGTGAGTGGGTTAAGGAGGAGAAAATGAATTCCTTATCAGTCCCAAATCTTTGAGGGCATAAAGAGATATTATACTAAGCTAAATCAAGTCAATATTTGAATTTGGAGGAGAGATACTTGGCTTAGCCCAAGGTTTCATGAAGAGATACTACAGATACCAGTGACAAAAGTTGGTTATCCTAAAGAACAAGGGAATGAAATTTTTGGAAACGATAGGTACAAAGTGTAGGAATATATGAATGATGGTGGCTTACGGAGGAGAAGGAATGTTATATTCAGTTGTCAGTGCTAAAAGAGAAGAATTTTGAGATGAGTATCACCATAATACTGCTCAGTTTGATTGGAGGTAAACACGAGTACTTTACTTTCAGAAGTTGGATGTATTCATTTATTAAAAAGGATCCTTGAGAAAGATTGAGATTCATGTTGGCCAGAATTACCAGCAATATAATCCACACTCCATTACTAAATATATGTGACACCCACAAATACCTAGTGACTTCATATTCAATCTATACCTTTCTACAGCAGAAAAATAGGCCTTGAGTAACATGTAATATGAGGAATATAAATTGAGGAAAAATTATACATATATGATATATGTTATCTCAAATTATACAGGGGAAAATCAAAAGTTATTACCACATGATTAATGATGGATTTATCTATAATTTAATATGGGAACTGAACAGAATCTCAGACTTGGCTTTTTGACATTTTGAAGTGGGTGCAAAGATAATTAAACATTGGTATGTAAAAAACAGAAACTATTCTTACATTAGCCTTAGGGCTTCTGATTTTGAAGAGTAGCTGTATCATTTAATCGAAGCCTCCATGATGTCCATGACAATATATTCTTGATGGAATATTCCAGGTTTTTTTTCCAATTCATAAAAAACTTAATGAAAGGAACAAGAAGAAATCAACTATTGACTATCCCTTTGTTATTTGTTTCTATACTTAGAAAGACAAGGCTGGTTGAGCTGATTTAGCTGTTGAACTAGATAGTATGAACACTGGAAAGTGGCCATGTTATGATGGAAGAGGAAAACTAAGCATATTATATCCTGTGAGAATCAAATGGCTTATAGTTGCAATAACATAGCAAGCTCCGAATGATCGACAGAAGACACAAATAGTGATGATAACAGAAAGACAGAACCCCATGAAATAAATGATGAATGGGATGGGGGATATTAAAACCAAGATGATCATGCTGAAGAGAATGAGGCTTCATCTACTTCTAAGATCTTAGATTTAGAATTCAATTCAAAAGAGAATAAAGATTAAGCACCATGGAAGTAGCAACTTCAAATGAAGTGTCGGCTTCAGCTGAAATGCCCGAATAACACTAATTGATGAGCACACGGTTATACTGAGAGGGGGGTGGGGTGAATCAGTATAACAATAATCTCTACTTTTTCAAACTTAATACCATATTTAAAACTTGATCAATAACAATAACATCATTTACCCAACATCAATAATCATGCACATGAGAAGAACACAATAACACATGATATTTATGTGGAAGCTCTTGCGGGAGAAAACCACGGCAAAATGTTTGCTTTTATTAATCTTCTTTTTACAAATCTTGTAGGCACCAACATACTAGAGGCACCAACCCCTCATTCACTTTGTGAGCACTAACCCACTAGAAGCACCAACCCCTCATTCAATTTGTGAGCACCAACCCACTAGAGGCACCAACCTTCAATGGAACAAGATCAACATCTCCTTGCAAATCTCTGTCTTCTCTTTCCTCTTTAGATCTGTCACAAATTTCTCCTCTATATCTGCACTATCTTTTCTTCTATCTCTGCATAGACTTCTCTTATATTTTCCCAAATTCTTCCTCTATCTCTGCATAGATTCCTCCTTTTATATCTGCCCAAACTCTTCCTTTATTTCTGCAAGATCCTTTTCTTTATCTCAGCACAATCTTCTTCTATATCTGCATGGTTCTATCTTTTATATCTTCCACAAATGTGTCTTTTATCCTCACTCATAAATGTTTCAACATTTGAATAATCTTCATATTTCATTCCCTTTCAAATCTGCATTATTTCTTCTTACAAAGATTTCCTTCTTACCTTTCCATATGCAGATCTGTAAGTGTGGATGTAATATATCATTTTTTCCACTACCCACCTCTTCACATATTTCTTATGCCAATAGATATCTTCATATTCCTATGATTAGAGACACCCCTTTTGAAAGGTGATAACCTTCCAAACAAGCATGACTTTTCATTATCAGGGAAACCCGGGGACGTGTCCCCCCCAAAAAATGCCCCGTACCCTTTCTCAGGACGTCCCGGGTACTGGGGGACGGCAGGGGACTGTCCCTCTTTTTGCAGAAATCTCAGAAACGTCCCGGGGACGGGGGGACGGGGTTGACCAAAAGAGGGATGGCTGACCAGTCCCAGGGATGGCAGGGGACGGCCAGGGGACGCCTGAGCCGTCCCCCATCCCCCAGTCCCCCACGTCAAAACATGTTTTAATAATATATATATATATATATATATATATAATAGTTTTCAGTTTTTTGGTTTTTGAGTTGTTCGTTTAAATTATTTTCATATATCTTTCACAATATTTGGAACACTCACAAGATAAATATTTGATGCTCTATTAGAGATATATAAAAATAACAAAAAGTTATTCCAAAAGTGTGTAAACTTGAATTTATTTGCTTGCTGTTCACTAACAGGTTTTAGAGACAAAGACTTAGGATTTTGACCTTTTTAAATAGTTCTTCACAATTGGAAATAGGCTGAATATTAAGGCAATTTGATGCCCAAAACTCCTTGAGTGCAACAATTTGTGAGCTGGAAATAACCTAATGTAATTTGATATAAGTTTATAAAGTATAAGGAGGTTGTATTATGATTCATGTATGTTAATTCTGAATTTTCAATGTGTATTGAGTATTGACAAAGAATATTGAACAAATGCTATATGTTAAGGTTCTATAACGTATATTATGTATGCTTTATCCATGTTTTCATATGAATATTTTAAATTTTTCCTATATTTTATATAGCCGTCCCTAATTTTGGCCTCAAAAATCGGAAACTTGGGGACTCATCCCGCCATCCCCTGCCGTCCCCTACCGTCCCCGTCCCGGAAACTTGGGGTAACCTTGTTCATTATTGATTGTTTGTCCTAAAACTAATCGCAGCCCTTTGTTAGGTATGATCGCTGCCTTTTATAATGTAATTACTGCACATAATGAATTGCACTTGTTTGAAACATAAAACCACTGCTTAAGAATCACCTTGCTTTCAGTTTTTGTCTTTTTTTGATTTTTTGTCTTTTGTCTTTTCTTTAATAACTTTTAACATTGCACATAATGAATCGTACTATTTTTCGTAATTAAATTCGCAGCCTTTATATATTAATTTTTATTTACTTTATCATTGCCTTTTCTTTAATCATCCCTACTTTTTTTTAACTTTGATTGTGTTTTGACCTATTTCACACATCTCCCCATTGCAAATGGGGACCCCCAGTAGTTTGTCTTTTTAGGGTTTGTCCTTTGCGTTGCAATTTCATGAGTCCGTTTGCTTGAGAGTTCAGAGTTAGAATTCTGAGAATCACCCGGGTCAAGTTGAGATTTCAAGCCCGTATCAGTGCATAAACATCATAGAAGTGCTCAGAAGGTCCGGTAGATGAGGAACGCCATTGCTTTCAGTCAATTCTGACTCTTCCTATTTTTTAGGGATTTTGTTTTTTTTGTTTTTTTGATTTTTGGCACTTTCGTACCATTCCGAACTTCCTATTTTTTAGGGATGCTTTTTGCTTTTTCTATTTTTAGAAAGTGTCGGGGTCCCACAGGTCATGGAGTCAACGTTCATCTTCAAAATCAAAATTTTGCACTTCCGAGGACAAAAAGCAAGGCAAAATCATAAAAAGTAGGAAAAAAGCAAGAAAATCATGTGGCTAGGGTTTTGATCCAGAGGATCCGGAAAACGAGAAATATGGCTAAGTATCGAAGAGAAAATGGAAAATTGTCTAAGGCAAGGTGCGCCCATGGAAGATGAAGTGAAATGGCAAGCTCTTCACCAAGTCTGCCCAGCCATGGAAAGAAAGTCTTGAAGTCCGCTCAGCCATGAAAAGAAAGTCTCCAAGTCCGCCCTACCTTGGCAAGAGAAAGTGGCAAGACTATTGTCAAGTCTGCCCTACCTTGGAGGCAAGAAAATTTTCTTAGGCATGAAAAACAGGAAGTCCACCAAGTGAAATGGCAAGCTCTTCACCAAGTTTGCCCTACCTAGGAAGATGGCACAAACACTCTAAAGTCCGCCCCCACCTTGAATGATTGGAATGAAAGTCATGAAGTCCGCCTAGTAGGTAGGATGTCCAAGAAGTTGCAAAGCCTGCCCAAGCTAAGAGGAAAATGGCACAAGACAAGTAAAGTCCGCCCAAAGAAATTTGTCTAAGGCATTGGCAAAGTGCACCTAGGAGAATGGATGTCCAAGAAAGCTTGAAGTTCACCCAAGCTAAGAATGGCTAAGGTCATATGAAGTCCGCTAATGAACTTGGAAAAGCACAAGCCAAGTCGCCCCCCCCCCCAACATGGTAAAATTTCTAAGGCGTGAGGAAAGATGTGATTGGCAAGAAGGCTCCAAAGTCCGCCCAGCTAGGAAAAAGAGAGAAAAACTCAAAATTTTGGCTAAGTATGGAGCAATGTCCAAGCTTAAGCCAAGTCCGCCCTTTGAATGATGGAAAATGTTTGGCCAAGTGTAAAGTCCGCCCCAGCAAGGAGAATGGCGAGAAAATTTGGAAGTCCGCCTTGGCTAAATGAGATAAATGAAATGACTTAGAAAACAAATATTTAGCCATGGGTAAATTAAATATCACCAAAATTAAATGGTTTAAAAGGGTTGGAAAAGATTAAAGAGGTTGGAATTTTAGTACTTTGGATATTTTATTATTTATTTTCCAACACTTAGGAAAATTTATTTAAAATGTTCAATGCCTAGAGAAAAATGGAAAATAACACGAGAAATATCAAATTTGTCTTAGACAAGATCAAATTTCACCATGATTAGAAGATTGAAAGGGTTGGAAAATTAATTTAATATATTGAATATTTAATATTTTCCAACGTTTGAAATAAATATTCAACACTTAGGCGAATTTTTTGAGAAAGAAGAAAAATCTTAAGGATTTTGGCTGAGGATGGCGCTCGGATAAAAAAATGGAAACTTTCTTTAAGAAATCTCTAGTATTGGAAGAGATAAAACAAGTCTAAACTCGATGAACTTAGAAAGAAAACACAAAGTTGCTAAAACTATCAACTTCTCCAGCTTTATAACAAGTTCGATTTGTCTCTTCAAATCATTCTTTCGCAAGTTAATCAAAAGTTTTCTCTTCAGCTCTTTTGAAGTTGCGAAAGATAAATTTTGGAAGGAGGAATTTGTGAAGGCAAAGTAGATTTTCTTAGCGGAAGAGTAAATTCTTGAACTGGAGGACATAATTGCCGAAGAAATAAAGTGGAATTTTTAGCTAAAAAGTGTATTTTCCAGCAAAAGGCGTGCTTCTTCTCTTGATTTTTTTGTGGATTTTCAGAAGTTGGGTTCAATTTGCAGCCAAAGGATATTTCCAAAGGTTTAAAATTGGATTGGCTAAATTTTCTATCCTTCTTCCATCACTCTGGTAAAGATTTGTCAAGACTTAATCAAGTTTGCCATTTTCAGCTTGCTTTTTCGCATAAATTTATCTTTTTAACAAGCTGAAAGTAAAAAAACTTTCGAATAAAGGCTCAAAAAACCAGATTTAAAAGTCTTGGCACTAATGTTAATTCTTTTTATATCTTTTTGCAGGTTGATGACCACCCGAGGAGAACCATCAAGGAAGGCACAAATGAAGTTTCCCAGCAAGGGACTACAGCCGGAGTCTAAAATTAATTCTAAGTGGAAAAATATTGCAGACACCAATCTCAGGCATGTGGACTTCAAAGAATTCAAGAAGAGGATGTACGGACACGATGGATTCCTACCAACACCAATCGCTTGCCGGATGATGAGGAATGGCATTGTCCAAGCAACCAGATTTCCACCAGCCGTAGAATGTGCTGAGTTAATGGTGGAGTTTGCCATCCATTATAATGCGTAGGAAAGGCAGATTGTTGCGCCATCCTTACTGACTTCCAATCTTTCCCACCAACAGAATGGTCTTGCTGGAAGTCTTGAGACAGTTAGAAACATACTAGAACCTCCAAAGGTCAAAGCAGAAGGCGGCCATCACTTTCCTGTTCTTTATCGGAAATATGCTAGAATCCTGTCCGTCGGCACAAGCAGCTGAAAGTGCCAGACTGGAGATGCAATGGTATCCGTTTACAACTTACTGGTCCAAAGAGAATTTTGATCCTCACCACCACATCTAGACCGTGAACGGAAGGAAATATAAGCATAGAGTGGACTTGGAGGACTTCTGGGTGGATGTTGTAGATGAGTATGAGGTCAGAAAAAGGCTATGGTCTAGATCGCCAGCAAGCCTGATCAGAATGAATGAACTTTGCTGTGTACTTGATCAGCTCGAGGATGACGGAGAGTATGTCCAACCATGCTTTGATGAGAACTGGCCCCTTCCTGTTGTAAAGTGGTCAGAGCCTGAGCTTGCCGATTTAATCACATTGATGAGGCTAGTGGTCAAGTATTCTTAGTGGTGGGTCGACCAACAGATCCAGGAGTTAAGATGGAAAAGAATGACGCTCACTTATGACTTGCTGAGCGAAATGGAATCATACTCCTCAAATGCAGGAGCATCCCATAGTGCCAAGTTGGTTGAAATTACCAACTCCAAGAAGAGGAAAGAAGTAGCTACAAACACAAAACCTGTTCCAAAGAGACAAAGGGTGGAGCCATCTCATTCCGCTGCATCCAAAAATATCGATGAGATAGTGGCTACTGTGGATAATTCCTTGGTCGACATGAGAATTCCTTCGCCGATTCATGAGGGTAATATTGAGCCGATCCAGTTGGATGATGACGAGCTGCCGTCTCCTATGGGCACATAAATTCTGGATTCAGATAATGAAATGGATATCTAGAATGATGAATTTCAAGAGGGAATGATTTCCGCTCTTAAAGGAATTTTGGATATTCCAGGAGGAGAAATGTTCAAGGAGAGGACGACATTGAGCAGCCCACAATTCTTGACTGGTTGAAGGAAAGACTGAAGGTACAGGTGCCAGTTGAGGCTCAAGAGGAAGACGATGTTGCAGATTTCTTGGCTAGGATAGAGCAAGTTGCTGTAAAGAAGCTCGCCAAGAAATTCTCCACGATCCAGAGGGATGAAGCTGACAACCATTATGTGCATATTGCAGTACCGACAGTAGTCAAGCCACAGGAGGTTATTACTCCTCATGAATATGTCATCACCACTGTTGACTTGGGCCCAACGACAAAAGGCCAGGAAGTTGAAGAGTTGGATAACCCAGTCTCTACTATCAAGGCAAGACTGGAGAAGGAGGTGGCAAAGAAGAAGGAATATAAGAAGGAGGTCAAGCGCCTAAGGAGTACTTTCAGCACCTGACCAAACCGCTCAATCAAGGTGCTGCAGCAACTCCTCTTCTAAACTCCTCACAGGAAATGGCCAAGGACGTTGAAGAAGATATGGTCACGACTAAGGAAGCCAGGGAATGGATGGCGAGTAAAAGCACATAAGCGGTTGCATTCTTGGAGAGATTGACACTGGCCTATGGACATACTTCCTCGTTGCTTTCCAGACTTGCTGTCATGACAAAAGTTTGGGACAATCTTCCGGATATTCAGGATAGGATCATTCCATGCCTCAGAGTGCTAAAGGGAGTTCCAAAATAGGAATTGATTGACAGGAAGATAATTGTAGTAGGCGCCGCTTACAACTTCCACACCTTGTATTGGGCATTGACAGCACAGGGTGAGGTCTTGGAAAGAGTGAAGTCTGATGGAATCAAAGTTGAATAGCAAGTTAAGGAGATTCAAAATAAGATTTTCCTCATAGCTACAGATATGCTTGATAAAGAGATCATCCGAGAGAATGACTTACAACTGGAAAATCTAAGGCATAGAGTCTAGGAAATCTTCTTCTCCATCATTGGACCGATTATGAGATAGAACTTAGCTAGGGTGGCGAACCTCTCATCTATCCAGGATGCCTTCATGAAAAATGAACCAGAATGGGAGAATGCCTTTGCCGAATATGCCGAAGACTTGGACGGGCTGGAATTCAAAATCAACATGCTGTCGTAGGTCACGATGGAAGAGGTCATCCCAATCGTGTCCAGATTCATCAAACACACTGCTGCTCGAGAGGATAGGGACGCACCTCCTTGAAAATAGCTCCTGGCGCCACTTGTCGTACATGCGATTAGTGTTAGTGATATTTTTAGAAACCCTAATTAGGGTTGATATGTATTGATCTTGGCCGTTGATTTGTTTCAATTCGGGCCTTTTATTATTCTCAAAAACTCTATATAAACTCTCTTATCTCTCATTTTCATTTTCGGAAGAGAGTAGTATGAAATTGTTTCGCATTGCTACTTCCGATAATAAAAGCTCTTATGCATGATTTGCTTTGAATCCCTTTTATTGTCAAGTGGTTTGCAAGGTTGCATATCTCCTTCAACACTAGATTAGAATTTGATTTGAATGTTTGTTAAATGAATGAAAGATTTGATAGTATTGATTGCTGAGACTTAGCTCATACTTTCTTTGAATAGATGATTTTTATTCAATGCGTAAAGTTAGCCTGAGCTTTTAATTGTGGATGCTTAACTTCAGTCTGAATGAATGTTGTTCAAGACATGAAAATTATAATCACACCCCTTGAAGATTGCACCCACTTTTTGTAGTTGTCCTAGGGAGGCGAAGCAAAGTGTGGTTACCAGTTTCACCCAATCATTACCGTCTCTTGAATTCTTAGGAATAGATTAGAACTCCTAAACCAAATTGAAAAGCTCCAAAGGAAAGAGCATTTAACGTTAAAACCGTCTAAGTCCTAAACTTGTGAATGATTCCTAACGTAAGTCCCTTTGTGTATTACCAGCATATCACAACGCCCATTGAGCTTATCCACATGTCAAGACCTGACAAAAGAAACCTTGGAGTCGCCATATGATCTTCTCACAATCTTAGCATACGTGGTGATTTTGTTCAAGAGAGGATAGAGTGTCTTTGGACATTTTATTCTGAAGTGCTCGATGGATGATAAAACGTACACCGACATAAGAATTGGCGCTAGAAGGAGGGCTTTTGCAACAAAGAATTGCTTACAAGTTAAGGCAGTAGACATGATGCAGTATGGTGTTACCGCATGAGTTTCCATTTGACCTACCCCTTGAACAACCAGAACAAGGACATACATACATTATTGATCAGTTGTACTCACTAGCTTGGAAGTCACAGGCAGACTGCGCTCAATTCGAACAAACAAGTCGTGTTCTTGCTAGAGAAGAAGAAAAGGGAAGACGAATTGAAGAAGCAGTTCAAAGGGACTTGATAAGACAAAAGATCGATCGTCTAAAACAAGCTTTTGAAGAGATAGAATGATCAGTCACCACAGGCTCATCCTCAAATCCAAGCTTTGATAATAAGATGAAGAATGGTGCTCCCGGGCAACATTCCTAATCCAGTACTACAACCAGACTTGGGTTTTCATGATGAACAAGAAGACATCATCACTGAATTATTCAGCCTAGCGTGGAAATTGAAGCGAAACGCTCCTGACTGGCTTTGGATGCGCTTTGTTCTCGAGGAAGAAGAAGAGATAGCTCGACGTATTGAGTTCAATATTCAAAGAGATTTGCTCGTCCAAAGGTTTGAAGCTCTCCAACGGCAGCAAGCAAATTAGCCAGCTCTTGAAGCAGCTCCTGCACCACCCCAACAAGTTTGATGGACACGCTAGATCGAATCAATTCTTTTTCTCCCAATAAATTTCGAAGGATTACTAGATCCACTCCAAGCTCTTTTAAGGAATTTGTGGAGTTGTCACCTTACAGGCAGAAAAAGAGAATTGAAGCGTCTCAAGAAGGAACGTCAAGTGTAGATGATCCCGATGAAGAAACATCAAGCGAAGAGGACCTCTTCGGTTTCTTCCAAGCCTCATCACCACGCACTCCAGTTCCAAGAACAACATTTTCAACACTAATATCCCTGAGGAATTACCAATCCTCAAAGTTGCCAAGTTAGGCAAGTCTTTCACTGCTTCACAAAAGACTTATTCATCCAAGGAAGAAAAATGAAGCAAAGGTGAATGTTACCAATGTAATAAAGTCTGATTCAGGCAGGTCTTCTATGAAGAAGAATATTACTGGTCAAGGATTTGAGGGTGATGATGATGATGAGGGAGATGAGAGTTGACACAAAGAAAAGATAAGACACCCCCTAACAGCTTTCTGAAAAAATATATGAAGAAAATCAGCTGTCTCCCTGAAATCTGATTCTGACAAGAGCAACAAATTTATGAAATATGAGGGAGATGATACAAGCAATAACAGTCAGGTGAATGTGTAAGATCGATATAATGAGGAACAAGAGGCTGAGAAAGAAAGCAAAGGATGAAGAAAATAAAACAAATGTTGAGGATTCCTGGGATTAGGAACTGGAATCAAATCAAAGCTTTGGACCCTATCTGAAGGGATAAAATTTAAGTTTTCATCAGAAAGCATTGGAAAGTGACAATACTGGTATTGAGTACCTGTGCCATTATGGGAAGAGCTGTTGCAGATCAAAATTGGAACATACACAGAATTTTAAGGTTTGTAGGTAGGCGAGGGATCAAATACATTAGTGTCTGAAAAGGTAGTTCTCAAGACAAATAAGAGGTCTGAAATGACTGAAACTGGTTATGACGTTGAAAGATTTCCATCCTAGGCAAAGGACAGGGAAAACATGGGAGAAGGGAACTCTTGTTGTCAAGTTTCAAGCACAATCAGACCCACTGAACTAAAGATGATAAAAAATTAAAGTTGAATACTATCATAAGAGTTTTACTGGATCATCTTGGGCAGCTCATCCATGGACAGGCACCGATATCTATTTCCATCAAGTTGCCTCAATTGCAGGAAAAGGTTAATAGTAAATCAACGTTTCAAGTAAGTAACGAAATGTTTTTTTGAAAAGAATTGAAGGATTATATCCAAAGATTGTATGGGTTTAGGAACAAACTTTTAAAGAACATGAAAGATGTGGGAAGATTTAGGGCCCACCAAAGACAATATGTTTGCCATAGAAGATCAGCATCATCAAGAACTTCATGAGTTAAATTTGTTGGGACTTGGGTGATATTCACCTGTAGAGAGTTTTTGTAGGAAGAGTCTGTCTGCAGAATGCAATGCGGTAAGATGCGGCGAGTTTCAAGTGTTGCTGTACAACATGTCTCTTGTTTTTGTGGTGGTGTTGTGACAACAACCACAAATCATTTGGAGAAGAAATCACAACCGCATATGGAAAATAGTGTTACTGGAAGCATGAATGGTAATGCAGGAGCACTTGTGGTAGAGTTGAAATTTGTACAACACAATTTGAGAGTAGGATAATGTTTTGGAAGATGGCATAACATACCGCAAGCAATCATAAATGATGGCATATATGAATGTGCTACTGCAGGTGTGGAGCTAGTAGTGGTGGCTATATAGGAAAACATGAACTCATCAACAATTTTAAGTTTGTAACTATTGATTCATAGTGTGTGGTAGTGACTATGTATACAAGGCGATAATCCATATGGAGGCATCATGTTTGGTGATATATGTGTTATGTTGATGTCTTAATATGGTCGGAATATAGTTGCACGACTGTTGGTATTCCACGTGTTGGTTGGATGTTTAGACAATTGGAATTCTCATGGGTATGTCTATATGTATCATCTCATGTCAAAGTGCCAAGGTTAGATTGTTGTATAGACTAAAAGATTAGCATTTGAGTGAACATTGTTGGGGTAAGACATTAGGGAAATTGTAGAAGAGTATGCTATAGACTAAGATTTTTTATTAAGACTTGTTGTATTGAATCTCTGGTTAAATATAACTATGAAAGTCTTTTGGTGATGGTTTTTCTGACATAAGGGTTTCCCACATAAATCTTTGAGTTGTGTGATCTTATGTATGCATATTGTTCCATTTACTTATGTGAATGTTGTTAGATAGGTTTTGCAAATATTGTTGATTATTTTCAGATCTTTTAGTTTTAAGTTTTTTTAATCCCAATCTATTAGTTGTTTGTAATATGGGTAAAAATCCCCAACATTTGGTATCAGAGTGTAGGCCATTGTTTTGGAATTTATCACGTCATTGGAGTCCAGACCTTAGCATGTGCAATGGTTAATTCTACAACGGTTGGTTTGTTGCCATTTGTGTATAATTAGTTTGTCACAAAGGAGAACTTTGACGAATTTTGTGAGAAAGTAGAATATTATTAAATCTATGGCTAGCATGTTGAGGTTTAAAATTGAAAGTTTCAATGGTCAAAACTTTAAATTATGGAAGTTGAATATGGAATATCTTTTGGTGGAGAGAGATCAATGGGCTGCAGTATCTTCTTTGAGTAAACCCTCATGTATGTTTGATGAGGACTAGTAAAAATTGGATTAAAAAGTTAGAAGTGCTATCCTATTAAGTTTGTTAGATTCCATGTTAATAAATGTGTTTGAGGAATAAAATGCAAATTCATTGTGGAAGAAGATAGGCACATTATGTTAGTCCAAGAGTTTGGTCAATAAACTTGTCTTGATAAAGTTGTACTCTCATAAAATAAGAGGATTTAGTAATTGATCACTTGAATAACTTCAATATGATACTTAGTCAACTTGTGTCAATTGGAGTTAAGATGAATGAAGAGGACAAATGCATTGTACTACTTTGTTACTTATTTGATTCATGGGAAAATATGATAATTTCTATTAGTAGTAATGTTTTGTCGCTGAAATTGAAGAATGTCATAGGTATTTTGTTAAGTGAGAAAATTAGAAAGAAGTCTAGGGATGAATCTTCTCTTGATGCCCTAGTTGTTAGAGGTAGGTCTAAGGAGAAAAAGGGTAAGAAGAATGGTGATAAGAAGTCCAAAGGTGAGACTGATCCAATCTCCAGGTAAATCTAAAGTAAAATGCTAGAATTGTGGAAAGAAAGGTCACATTAAGAATTATTGCAAGTCCAAGAAGAATGGTATTTTTGATAGATTCTCTGACAATGATGAATATAGCAGTGATGCTTTCTTTTTTGCTAATGTCATTGGTGATGACCCTTGGTTGATTGAATTAGGTACTTTTTATCATATGACACCTCATAGAGTGGTATTTTGAATACACAAAGTGTAATGAAGGTTATGTTTTTCTCAACAAACAACTCTTTGAAGATGGTTGGTTGAGGAAACATAAAGGTTTCTTTCATGGATGGAGTAAGGTCACTCTTAGATGTTCTCCATATTCCAAGTTTGGTTAGAAAACTTATGTCAGTGTCTAAAATGCCTGACTTAGGGATACATGTTATTTTTTATGGTAAAGGTTATGGATTAGCAAGAGGCAACCTGGTGCTTGCTAAGGGAGTGTGGCATGGTTGTCTGTAAATATTGGATGTATCAACATTGTTTGGCTGTGCTAATGTAACTGCATCTGAATTAGGGTGCTTGTGGCATCGTAAGATGGGTCACCTGAGTCAAAAAGGTCTAAAAACTTTGGTGAGTAAACATATGATGGATGGATTTTTTGATATTTTTGTTGGTATTGACTTTTGTGAGCATTGTGTTGGGAAAATAGAATAGAGTGTGGTTTGTCTTTGGAAGTACAAGAGTAGATGAGATTTTGGTCTTGTGGGTATCTAGTCCATTAGTAAGTCTCTGTACTATGTATCATTCATTGATGGTTGTTCTAGGTGCTCTTGGTTGTATTTTCTTAGGAGGAAGTTTGAGGTATTTCTCAAGTTTAAGGAGTTTAGGGCTCTATAGTAAGAGAATCAAAGTGCATGGGATAGATAATGGTTGAGTTTTCTGCTCAAGGGAGTTTGAGACATTACTTAAACACATTGGTATTGTGAAGCAAAGGACAACTACTTATACAGCACAACATGATGGAGTAGCTGAGAGGTTGAATAGAACCTTGTTGGATCAAGCCAAAAGTATGTTAAATAGTGTTGGTCTAGAATAGGAGTTCTAGGCTAAAATAGTATCAAATGCTACTTGAAAAGTAGGTCTCCAACTTTGCTAGAAAACAAGACAGTAGATGAAATGTCGACTTAGCAAAATACTAGCTATAGCACATTTGAAGGTATTTGGTTGTGAGGCATTGGTTCAGGTCTCAAAGGAGAGATGGTTTAAGTTGGTTTTTAAGGTGAAAATGTGTATTTTCGTTTGGTATTTTGAAAATGTTAAAGCTATAAATTTTGGAATTTAGAAACATTGAAGGTTCTCTATTCAAGGAATGTCACATTTAGGGAACTTAGAGTTTGGTTCAAGGAAGAATAGCCAAATGAGAACAAGAGGGAAAATGTCCATTTTGAATCAAATTTAGAGCAATAGAATGCATCTAAAATTGAACAAAAAAATGGAGATGATAGTTTGGAAGAAGATGAAGCAAGCACATTTGGTGCAAACTCTAAATAAGAATAGGGTGCAAATGTGGCAGGTTAGTCTTCATTGGTAACTTTGGGAAGATCTACAATATAGCAGAAATTATTTGAGAGGTATAGTCCACCTGGTTTTTGTTGTGTTTTTGCTCTAACTTGTATTGATAGAGAATTGAGTTCTATGGAAGAAGCTTTCACTTTCAAAGAGAAGTCATAGAAGAATGCTAAGGATGTGTTGGCATTGAAGTAGTTGGGACTTGGTAGATTTTCCTAAGGATAGGAAACCCATTGGTTGCAAGTGGGTGTTCAAGAAGAAATTTAGAGCAGATGGATCACTTGAGTGGTACAGGGCACGATTGGCAGCAAAAGGATATTCCTAGGTAGAGGAAATAAACTTCGGTGAGATTTTTTTCTCTAGTAGCTAAGTTGAGCTCTATTAGGATGTTAACCATAGCAATGACATATGATCTTGAGATAGAGTAGAATTAGATGGATGTTAAGACAACATTCTTGCATGGAGACTTAAGAGGAAGAAATATACATGGAATTTCCTTAAGGATTTAAGGTGAAAGGTAAAGAGAATTTGGTTTGTAACTTGAAAACTTAAAAATGTCATTGTATGGATTAAGGTAGTCTCCACATATGTGGAACCAAAAGTTTGACTCATATGTGCTAGAATTGGGTTTTGGTAGAAGTGATGTTGATCCTCGTGTGTATTTCAAGTAGGTAAATGGTCACATTTTGATTATTGTTTTATATGTTGACAATATGTTAATCATTGGAGACAATAAGAAATTAATTTAGGAACTTAAAGCTCAATTGTCTAGTAAGTTTGACATGAAAGACTTAGGTATTGCTAGATATATACTTGATATGGAGACATACAGGGATAGGATCAACAAAAAATTGTGGCTAAACAAGAGGAAGTATTTTGAAACTGTTTTCTGGAGGTTTGGAATGCAAGATGATAAACTTGTAAGTATACCTCTAGTAGTTGGCAGTGGCACAATATTGATTTTGAAACAATGCCCCAAATCTGTGGAGGATTTGGAGGATACACGAGGAGTGTTCCATATGCCAGTGCGGTAGGAAGTCTTATGTATGCGATGGTCTGCACAAGACCAAACATTGCCTAAGTAGTTGGAGTTCTTTGTAGGTTCATGGCAAAATTGGGTAAGAACCATTGGACACAAGTGAAGGGAGTATTCAGATATTTGAAAAGAACTTTGGATTAATGCTAAACTTATCATGGTATTGGTGATGTGGGCGAAGTGTTGAGCATACAGGGATTTGTAGATTTGGATTGGCTCTGGATAACTAGAGTTCAACAAGTGGTTGTGCTTTTATTCTGTTTGGTGAAGCATTGAGTTGGATGAGCAAGAAGGAGCAACTAGTTACCCTATCCACTATTGAAGCAGAATATGCTTGCAAAGAAGCAATGTACTTCAAAAGGTTAAGTGATAGTATTGGTTTTAAGAGTCATGCAGTGGTGAAATGTAATTCACACAGTGCATATTGCTTGGTGAGAAATCTTCTTTACCATGCTAGAACCAAACGTATTGATGTTCAGTATCATTTTGTAAGGGAGATGGTTGAGAGTAGGAAGGTTTACATGGAGAAGATTGACACTCAGGTTAACTCTACAAATTCTTGGACAAAACCTGTCAGTACTGCCAATTTCATTTGGTGTAGGGATCAGATTGGCTTGTTCTATGCTCAGTTATGAGGTTAACTTCTTGGGTTGAATACCACACTCTCTTTTGTGGTAAATATCAAGTGGGAGAATGCTGGGACTTGGGTGATATTCACCTTTAGAAGTTCCTGTATGAAGAGTTTGTCTATAGAATGCAATGTGGTAAGATGTGGCCAGTTTCAAGTGTTGTGGTACAACATGCATGTTATTTTACATGCAGTGGTGCGTTGACAACAATTGCAAGTCATTTGGAGAACTCACATTCGCATATGGAAATCAGTGTTGCTAGAAGCATGAGTGGCAATGTAGAAGCACTTGCGGCATAATCTGAGAGCATGATAATGTTCTAGAAGGTGGCACAAGGTGCTACAAGAAATTAGAAGTGATGCTATGTTTTTGTGTGCTACTGCAACTGTGGAGCTGTTAGTGGTGGATATATAGGAAAACATGAACTCATCAAGAACGTTAAGTGTGTAACTATTGATTCATAGTGTGTGGCAGCTGCCATACAAGGTGATCATCCACATGGAGACACCATGTTTGGTGATATGTGCAATATGTTGACGTTAGAATATGGTTGGAATATAGTTGCATCACTCTTGGTATTCCACATGTTGGTTGGACAATTAGTAGTTGTAATTCTCATGTGTATGTTATCTTGTGTGAAGGTGCCAAGGTTAGATGGTTCTACAGACTAAAAGGTTGGCAATGGACTGAACATTGTTAGTGTAAGATATTGATCTGACTGTAGACGAGTATGTTGTAGATTGAGACTCTGTATTAGGACTTGCTGTACTGAATCTCTTATTCTGAATAATATAATTGTGAGAGTCTTTTGGTGGTGGGTCTCCGATAAGGGTTTCCCATGTAAATATTTGAGTGTTGTGTATGCATGCTGTTCCATTAACTTCTATGAATGTTGCTGGATAGGTTTTGCAAATGCGGTTGACTGTTTTCAGATCACTTAGTCTTAACTTTCTTTATCCCAGTCTATCGGTTTTTTGCAATAGGGGTCAAAATCCCCAACAAAATTAAATCTGTAAGGACTTGGAAGCCATGTGATTTTCCACAAATGAAATAGTTGAGGCTAGAGTACAGGGGAAAATGGATCTACAGCAATAAAGAGAGCTCTAATAGCTTACAAGAAAACCTTGACTTAGCTCTTGATGAAGCCTTAATATCTATCATGAAATAAAAAAAACTCAATGAGACAATAAATCAGGAGAGCTAAGGTCTACAGCAGTTGTCTTCAAAGAAATAGAAGATAACATAAAACAGAAGTACTTGAATCATACTGCATACAGGGAGCATGCAAAGATCCTAGAGGCTTGCAGACGTAAGGGAGATGTTTCCTGATATAAAGAGGTACAGCTGGAACATGATGCGAAGTTTGGAAGTATTAGATATCTTTAGATGCAGGTGGTGCAACCAACTGTTGACGCATAGTGGGCCCACCAATATATAAAATATATTAAAGCCATGTTCAACAAGCTTAACGAATGCGCAGAAAATAGATCCTTTATCAAGGGAAAGCTGAAGAAAGAGGAGATGCTGAAGGTTACTGAGGAAGATTTAGAAGATTGAGCAGACTGATAACTGTCTTCTCTTAGTTATATAACTAACTGACTTTGATTGAATTTAACTCTTTATAATTTTGTATATATAGAAAGTTAGGGGAAATTCTGAGTAAAGAAGAGAATTTTACGAGTACAGAATCTTTGGCAAATCTTTATAGAGTGGTTGGCGAATCTCTCCAGTTAAAAAATATGTTGCATGCCAATTCTAAAATAGTCTTAGTAAATGTATATTTTGGCA
Source organism: Sequoiadendron giganteum (assembly GCA_007115665.2). Lineage (NCBI taxonomy): Eukaryota > Viridiplantae > Streptophyta > Pinopsida > Cupressales > Cupressaceae > Sequoiadendron > Sequoiadendron giganteum. The sequence goes on along the minus strand of CM021101.1, from coordinate 183,895,824 downwards.
ACTCTAATAACTTTATGTAACCTTTATAATATCATAGTTGCAGAAAACTTCACAAAATCATGGTTTATTCTGATTTACTGCCGCTTGGCCTTGATGCCTTTTTATCTTGAAAAACTGCATTTTCATGCAATTAATTGGTCAAATCAAATTTTGATGTATTTATGATCATGATTTAATCAGAAAATGTCACAACTTTCTAAATTTTTTCAGAAATAAATTTTAAGTTTTGGGTTGGGAAATACATTTCTGGGTGTTTTTTCCTCATTCTGCAGTGATTTTTCCCTAATCTTAACCCTAATCTGATTTTTCCCCCTATTCAATCCAATTAATAGATTTTTTTTTCAATCTTTTGGCTTGCCAAGTTATTCCCAATCAATTTTGCTGCTAGTATGCTTTATACCAAAAAATGAAGAATTATTTACTCAAAATTTGTCAATTTTCAATCCAAGTTCAAATTTTGTGAAGAATTAACCAGTTGAAAAAACATGGTCAATAAAAACCACCCTATAGAAGGTAACAAGATGGAAGAAAAACTTTTGGAATACTTTTGTCTTTCTAATGAAAGTCTAGGTACAGTATTGATTGTTTTCAGATACGGTATTTGAGGCAAGAGAACTGTGGTTCCACATTTAATCTAAAGACGTAAAGATTATTTAAGTAGCATTCACATGTAGACCAAGATTTGTATTTCGTTTTGCGCATGTGAGAAATATTTTATCTGTTTCAAATTTCTAATATACATCTGGCTGGGTTGAGGTATCTATTTTCAGATCAATTTCAAAGTTGATGACAAATGCCACTTTATTTTCCTGTTAAGTCTCTTTTATGCTTATAATGAGTAACTGAGAATTAATCTCAAGTCTATTTCATTATAACTATAGTATTGTGATTCTACCAAACTTTGTGGAGATTTTGTCATGAAGATTTCAGAATATAATCCCCCAAAATACATTCTATTCCTATATACGATGAACACTGTACATCTGTTAGTACTCTATACTGCCTCTTTAGAATTTATCTATCTTCGTTATGTATAGATTTCCAAAGGGAGGGCCTGCCTACAAATAGAGGAAGATCTTCGTTTTAGACATTATCCCTTAAGATTTTGTCCCTCACAAAATCCAGGGATAACAGACAATAGTTTGTAATAGCATAGTAGTTGCTTGAAATACCAAGATTCGTGTGTTCAAGAGTTTATATAGAACAAATAATATTTTCAATTATCCAGCACTTAAACATAAACTGTATCACAAGGAATTGATAGTAGTAGAAAGTTTGAAAGATTTTATCTGAATTAATAGAACCTTGTATTTAGGCAAATTAAATTTCTAAAATGCTACAGTTTTTAATCTTTTGGTTACATTTACACATTTTCTTTCGGCAATTCAGAAGGCCAAAGTGTTTGTGTGCACGTATTGAAAGCAATCCTTAGATTTAGACCCTAATAGACTCATAGAGTTTATGGTTTCCCAGACAGTAATTTAACATTCACACTAACATTATTAAATCTTCTACTTTGGCTGGTAACTTGTCAGCTATCAGTTTTCTTGTTTGTCTGCGCCTTACAAGAACAGAATTGGCTGGATGAGTTCCTCATATTTGGGTGCCTTGAAAGTCTTGTTTCCCACTTTATGATTCAAAGTAGTTTAGGTGGGGATTAAATTTGCCTTGCCGTGATGTTGGAAATACTCCACTAAGAAAACTTCTCAGTAATTGCAGTAACATCTTTATGTATTTCCTGTTTATAATTTACCAGACAAGTTTTTGCCAATATAAAACAGCTACAGTATTCTCACAAAGTTCACTGTTTATACTTAAATATAGGGTCTTGTAGGATAATCTGAACAGGAATGGTACATGAGTGTTTTCAAGTTCTTTATATTTATTTTAGAATTTTTATGTTAAACAGCACAGTAATGGATGAATACTGAGCAGGACATGGTAGAGAGAGTGGCTATAATTTTCAGCGACAAAAATCAAATTCCAGTTGAGAAATTCGTTTTCCGGTTGAATGTAAATAAGTCATTTAAGTCAGATTTTCTGGCAAATGATGTTGAATATGCTTTAAGAGCTTTTCTTATAAAGCTGTCAGTTTTTGATTCAAGGCTTCAGCCACTTCCTGATGGTAAGTACTGTAATCTTCATTTATCTAGGCCTTCCAGAATAACTTAACAAACCTTTAGAAAGAAGAAATTTTGGGAGGAAATAAAAGTCTGGAGCACTATGAACATCCAGATTTATGGTTTATATTTTCAATTAGAGAAGTAATTTTTCTAGATTTTTGCATTATGAATAACAAGCAAAAAAAATTAATATGCTTATACAGATTGTGCATGGGAAATAGTAAGCTACTTCAAGCAGCTACCGGGGAATAGCAGTGATGGGGGACAGTTATGGATACCAACAGATACTAAACTTTGGCAGCAGCCTCCATTGATTACTCCTGTCAAGTCAATGAGTAGCGAACCATTAGATGTGCAATTGTATGTGGAACATCCTTCAGAATCCGAGAGGAAACTGTAATTCTGCTACCTTAGGGGCTCTTGATGATTGGGTTGCAATTGTAATAATGCCTTGGTAAATTATTTTGATTCTCTATTTATATTAGAGTTAACCTTTATGCGGATATAAGTTAGTGTTTAGTATCACTTTCATTTTGTAAATCCTTTTAAAAAGGTAATATAAATTTATAATAGTTATCATATGATTTTATTTCTGACACCTATTTTATCAAAATGTGATGGTGGGAATATAAGAGTTGCATCATGTCTAACTCTCAACGTTTAACATATCCCCCTTGTAGTATGTAGTATTGGAGTTTGTAAGTAGTTCTTTTGCACGTTGATCATAGACAATAGGAAGTTGACACTTAGCGTGTGGGAGGGAGATAGTGTAGACACCTAAATAATGTCACCTTCGCCTTCGTCACTCAATCAATCATTCATCATCAAATATTTTACCTCATCACCTAATTCATCAATTCATCATCTTCACCACTTAATCATGACTTTTATCATCCATTCATCACCTAGGACTTTGAATGCCTAATAATTAAATTAAATTAATCCTAAGTTACTTAATTAAATTTGTCTAATATCTTTCATCCATTTTATAAATAAATTATTTATATTTATCCAATTATTATTTTTTTATCCACATATTATCCATGATAATTTTTTTTAATATTAATTTCCACCTCATGTGCACCAATAATTCAATTAATTAATTCCATCTCCCCTAAATCATAGATTAGATTTGAGACTCTAGATTGACTCTTAGCCATTCATTTGATTCTCTTGAAAGTCTATAAATCAAACCCATTTTTCATCATTTCACTGTTAGAATATTATATTCTTATATTGTTAATGGTCATTAATTTAATGTAATGAGTTAGTATAGGTTTCTACTTTTCTACAGTATTCAGTAGTTAGACATTTAATGTCTACAGTATTTTGCTTCTTCTTTTTATTGTAACTTTTTTCTTTTAGTTAATGTATTGCAATCTTCCAGTTCATAACTGAACATGGTATTAGAGCCTTTTTGAATCTGGGCACCTTTGTCTTGAAATTTTTCATGAGTTTTGAAGAAGTTGTAATTCAAAAATTTTCAAGCAAAAACACGGGATTATTTTTCACGTGTTTGGGAGTCTATCTACTCGAGTTTTGAAGAAGTTGCGATTTTTTTGAGCATCGTTTTTCCTGCCTTTTTATTGGGCGTGTCTAGGGTTTTGGCGTCTGCAATCTGGACGTGTTTTCCGTCCTCTGTAGATCACATTTTTCGTCTGTGTTTTGGCGTGCGACCTTCTGAAACATGTTTTCGCATCTTCTCAGCTTGGTTTTCTTTCGCGCGACCTCTGGTGCCTGCGTGTGACGTGTTTTTGTGGCCACACAACCTCTTTTTCGGTCGCGTTTTTATTCCTGCATGGATTTTTTCATGACCTATGCGACCTACAATTTCATGGGTTGTTGGAAATTTCGTGCGTTTGTGGATATCTCATGGGTTTTGTTTCCTGCAATTTAAAATAAATAATTCAACAAAACGTGGCTTTTAGGCACCATTCTTTTACCAACGACATCTCTGCAGCCAATATCCACGAAGGGTATTGTTTTCAGTCCTCAAAATTCGCAACTTCTGCATTTTTTTACTGTCTATAGCTAGGGTTTCCAAAACCCTTTGTTACAATCAATCGTTTTCTGCAGATTCCTTCTGGGCCTTCAACAACATTTTCTGGGTCTTCTCTAATTTTTTTGGGTTTTTCAAAATCTCATATGGGTTATCCTCAAATCTTTTTGGGTTTATATTAAATATTTTTGGGTCTACGTTAAATTTTTTTCGGTATTCAAATTTTTTGGGTTGTCTTAAAAACTTTGCATTGGTTTTATACCTCGAAATCCATGCTAGGGTTTCAATTTCTGCTTTGAAATTTGTCCTACATAACTTGTTTTTGTGCAGTGTTTTTAAGTGCCTTCACCAGTTTGATTTTAGGGTACTTGATGGCATCTCTAACAAATATAATGCTCGAAAGCAGCCAAAAGTTCAATGGGAAGAATTACAACACCTGGAAGCAGCACATGATTACGATCTTTGAATATCATTGCCTCGATCAAGTCATTTTGGGGAACTCAACTCGTCCCATTGTAACCGGAAAGGACCAGGACAAATGGGATGAACACAACCGAGAAGCCGTCATGCTCATCAAACTCTCAGTCACGGATGAGCAACAACCTCAAGTATCGTTTGGAAAAATTGCTACGAAAATCTAGGATCATTTGAAGGCCCTTCATGAAACCTCCAACAAGAGCAGAGCGTTCTTTCTCAAGGACATGCTTTTTCCATCATGATGGATGGGAAAATGTCCTTACAAGAACATCTGACAAAGATTCAGGACATTCGTGATCAGTTGGAGGCGATTGGTCAAACAATGGAGGAAGAAGATATGGTGGTCATTACTCTGAAGAGTCTCCCACGTTCGTATGAGCATTTCATCAAGACAATGAATATCACCTCCACCAATGTTGATCTCAAATTTGAAGATTTTTGCAACAAGCTCTTGTAGCAGGATCGATGGCAACAACAATTTGGAAGCAGTACCAGTTCCACCTCCATAGAGCAAGCATTCTTTGCCAAATCTTTTGCTAAGAACAAAGGGAAGGCTCAATCTTCTCAGCCGAAAGGCTCTGGTTCTTCTCAAGACAACAACAAGAAGAACATTCAGTGCAATTATTGCCATAAATATGGTCACATGAAGGTTGATTGTCGAATTCGGCTGGTTTCTGAACAAAAGAAGTAGGGAGGGTCTCAACAAAAAGCAAATGTCGTAGAACACTTTGAGCAAAAAGAATCTGCATTCTATGCTTTCATGGCCAAGAGAACAACAGATCCAGTACAATCTTCTGCCTGTTATATTGTTTCACAAGCTTCTCGACATTTTACTCATCGCCGAGATTGGTTCACCAAATATGAACCATTCACTGATTCAATGATCTTTGGAGGAGGCGAAGAGTACACAGTTGCTGGTAAAGGTAATCTTTAGATTCACTCTGGAGGGAGAAACTTACTATTTCTTGATGTCTACTATGTTCTAGGCATGGAACATAATCTTCTCTCTGTCAGCTAGATCATGAGGCATTCTCCCCAATTGGATGCTGTTTTCAGTTCGTCCACCTGCAACATTGTTGATAGGGAGACTCGTACTCCAATTGCTATGGGACTTGAGGATCATGGTCTATATCGACTTGTTGATTCTGGTGATTCTTAGGAGCACGCTCTAGCAGCCAGGAGTACTTCCCTTAACAAACTTTGGCATCAACATTATGGGCACTTGAATGTGCACTATATCTCTCAACTGTCTTGGGAGGGTTTGGTTGCTGGTCTACCTGAGATCCAAACTCAAAATCATGGAGTTTGTGGAGCATATCAAGCTGGGAAGCAACATCAGATACCATTCTCGGATGGTGACTCTTGGTGAGCCTCCAAGATACTTCAATTGGTTCACACTGATGTATGTGGACCAATGAACACTCCATCTATCACTAGGTCCAAGTACTTCTTATTATTCGTTGATGATTTCAGTCGAAAAATGTGGGTATATTTTTTGAAACATAAATCAGATGTGTTCAGTACATTTCAATAGTATAAGGCCTTAGTTGAGAAAGAATCAGGTTCTTAGATTGTCACTCTAAGGTTATATAATGGGGGGAGTTTTGTTCAGCCGACTTCTCTACTTTTTGTGTTGCACATGGCATTAAGCGCCAACTCACCACACCATACACCTCTCAGCAGAATGGTGTCGTTGAACGTGGGAATCACACCATTACTGAAATGACTCATTCTATGGAGTATAAAAATGTACCCCCTTAGCAAAATGGTGTCGTTGAACGTAGGAATCACACCATTATTGAAATGGCTCGTTCTATGATGGAGTATAGAAATGTACCCAAGAAATACTGGGTTGAAGCAGTTTATACTGTAGTCTACCTCCTAAAACGGTCACCTACACAGGCTGTTAAGAAGATGAATCCTGAAGAAGCGTGGTCAAGATGTAAACCTAAGGTGGGCCATCTGAAAGTCTTTGGTTCTACAACTCATGTATGGATTCCAAAAGCCAAGCAAGCCAAGTTGGACTCCAAGAGCTAGCATCTTATGTTTACAGGTTACAACGACAATCACAAGGCATATAGGTTGATTGATGTGGAGATGGATCGTCTCATATTCAGTCGTGATGTTGTGATTGATGAGACTACTGGTCCATTTGTTCCTTCTACCAACCCTGAGGATCATCCTATGAAGGTTTCTGATGAGGGTGTTTGTCTTCTTCTTGGTTCCCTTGATGGGAGGGCTTCAGAGCACTCTACCTCTGAAGATGAGGCGTCTACCAGTCATGATCTAGCACCACCTAATTTTTCTCAGGATTCATATCCAGATGACTTTGTTCCAGAACTCCTAGAGGATATTGTTTCTCCTATTTCAGATGTTGGTACTTCTACTCGTCGGCCTAAGTGGTGGGTCAAGACTATTGACGATCTTCATGATGATGAACTCATTAAGGGTAGATAAGCTTGCAGAAAGAGCAAGCGACAAAACACAATCAATTTTGCTCTTATGGCCAACATCCACAACATCTATGAACCTCAGACATATTCAGAGGCTAAAGGAATTCCAGAGTGGGAAAAGGCTATGGAGACAAAATACTAGAGTCTTTTGAAGAATCACACTTGGGTTCTTTCTGATCTTCCTCCTAGGAAGAAACCTATCAGTTGCAAATGGGTTTATAAGGTCAAGTATCATGCAGATGGTACTTTGGATAAATACAAGGCCAGATTAGTTGCTCGGGGATTCACACAACGGGAGGGCATTGATTATGAGGAGACTTTTGCTCCTACTGCCAAGATGAGCACAATTCGTCTTCTTGCTATTGCAGCCCAATTCGGATGGATAGTTCATCAGATGGATGTCAAGAGTGTCTTTCTCAACGGTGAGTTGCAGGAAGAAGTCTACATGACACAACCTCCTAGTTTCAAGGTTGTTGACAAAGAGCATCAGGTATGTAGGCTCATGAAAGCACTTGATGGACTGAAACAGGCTCCCCGTGCATGGTACATCAAGATTGATCAGTACTTGGTTGATCATGATCTTTTGCGCAACCCTTCTGACTCTAATTTGTATGTCAAGCACTCTGGTGATGATATTCTCTTTCTTGTTATCTATGTTGATGACTTGATCATTACTAGCAGTTCAACACATTTGATTGCAACAATCAAACATGATTTGTGTCAGGATTTTGACATGACAAATTTGGGGCTTCTCCATTATTGTTTGGGTATTGAGGTTTGGCAAACAATTGATACTATTTTTATCTCTCAATCTAAATATGCTCGAAGTCTGCTTGACTAATTTCGGATGCAAGATTGCAAACTTGCCTCCACACCTATGGAGAAGGGGTTAAAGTTATCAGCCAACTCTGATTCACCTCTGGTTGATGAAACGACATTCAGGCAACTAGTTGGTAGTCTCATCTACCTCACTACCACTAGACCTGATGTCAGTTTTGTAGTGAGCTACATTTCTCGTTTCATGACAATTGCAAAAGTTGATCATTGGATTGCAGCGAAGCGAGTGCTGAGATATGTTAAGGACACTTCAAATTTTGGCATTTTGTATGGCAGGTGCAAGGATCCAAATCTGATTGGTTCTATAGATTCAGATTGGGAAGGATTAGTGGATGACTGGAAATCTACTTCTGGATATGTATTCAGTTTGGGTACAGGTGCTGTAACATGAACCAACAAGAAGTAGCAAGTAGTGGCTCTTTCTTCGACTGAAGCTGAATATCGAGGAACTATTAAGGCAACATGTGAGGCAGTTTGGCTCCGCAGGATGCTTTCTGACATGCACATGTCACAAGAAGGACCTTCTCCCTTGTACACTAATAATCAAGGGGTGCTCAAACTGGCCAAAAATCTAGTCTTCCATGAACGTACCAAGCATGTCGAGCTTCATTGTCACTACATCCGCAAGTTGGTAGAAGATGGATCAGTTCAACTGTAGTATGTTCCAACAACAGATCATACTGCATATATTCTCACCGTCTTTGAGCCCAGATAAGTTTGTCAAATTCAGGGGGCAACTTGGTGTAGTTGATAGATTGACCATTAAGGGAGGGTGTTTGAATATTATATTCTTATATTGTTAATGGTCATTAATTTAATGTAATGAGTTAGTTTAGGTTTCTATTGTTTCTACAGTAGTCAGCAGTTAGAAGTAGATAGACATTTAATGTCTACAGTATTTTGCTTCTTCTTTTTATTGTAACTTTTTTCTTTTAGTTAATGCATTGCAATCTTCCAGTTCATAACTGAACATTCACAAGCATTTGTTTTGTACCCAAGTTTTGGTAGTTTGATATTGAGAGAATGTTAATGTTATGTTGTCGAATTGAGCACCCACATTTCTAAATGAGCAAAGCTTCACATATGCTCAATTTGAGGTTTGCATGTTTAATATTTGAGTGTTAATTGATTTGATATTGATGTTTGTTTCATTTATTATATTTGCATGCATACAATTATTAACAAGTTTGACAAAACACAGCCAAAACTACCAAACTATAACAAGAGACAAACAATAATTGTATTCATTGAAATTAATTAATTTAAAATTAGATTATTTTAATGTGTTATGTATTATTTATAGATAGGTTTAATATAAATTAGAAAATTATAATTTTATTTATTTATTTGGAGTGTGTTATATACTTTTCATGTTTTAGGGTGATCCCACAAAACTAGTTTACAATTACATTGAGGAAGGAAAATTGCAAAAACGCCCCCAAAACCAAAAATTCGGGTTTTTAGGGGTTCACTCGAATTAGGGGGTTTTTATGGGTTTGCTCGAACTCCCTAGTTCGAGCGAACCCCTTTTTCATCCTAGGTTTGCTCAAACCCTAGATATGGCACATTTTTTAAAAGAAAACAATGGAAATTTTGAAAAAGAAGGGGGGGTTTGAGCAAACCCCCCTTCGCTCAAAGGGGTCAAGGGGGGTGTTATATAGTTTTTGATTAAAGGGTAAAAATAGGTTTTGATAGGACTTGAAAACCTTTACAAAGATAAGACGATAACATACAATGCCAAACAACACAATTATAGCCAAGCTACACAACAACTACCCCACAATTGAGGGGTAAAAATCAGGTTTTGAAAGGGCAACCTTTTTTATGGGCAATGCAATGGCTACCAAACAAGCCATTTAACTACACAGTTGCAGCCAAGCCGCCATTGGAGAACAATGAACACTAACCTACACTATGCTTGATAACGTCCTTGCAAACCACAGACCCTTAACTTGGGGATGGGATTCCAAAATAGATTCAGGAGATCTCTATTCCTTCTTTGAGCAATCGTCCAAGACACCATTATTTAAATCCACCAATCATGGAGAGTGGAGGGAGTCCTCAACTAATGCCTCAACCAAAGTCACCTCACACGATGAGGAAGAATGCCTAAATGAAGATGTTGTGTGTTGCACATAATTTGTATACAGAAAGAACCCTTCCACAACCCACCAATAGGGTAATATGATTAGACAAAGTAGATGCCTAAAATGTTTCAGAAGAAGTCCTAACAAGGAATGATGAAATCACTTGAGCCACACTAGCCCTAGGGGAAGCCACCTCCAAAGGACCCTCCAAGATCATGCGATCATCAATTAAGTCTGAAACAATATAAACATCCATAGTCAAATGATCAAGGAGGACATTCTACTACCATTTAGTTGATCTTGCAATCTTGCGGCAAGAATGGGGACAATTAAAAGCAAGATGTTTAGTAGAAAAGCATTGTTTGCCACGAAATGGTAGGCCCTCATAATCAATTAGCTGAATCCATCATCTATCCTCAACCATCAAGACAAAATCCCCATGAAGAGCTTTCAAAATGTCAATGTCTACTAGAATATGGGCAAAAGTAGAGTGGTTGATGTTGGACATGGTTGAATCCACCGTCAAAAAATGACCAATAGTATTGTCAATATCCTCAAAGTAGGAATCTTCCCAGAATTGGAGAGGGAGATTAGGCAACCTCACCCAAATTGTCATAATATTAAAATATTCATAGGGTTTAAAGAAGGATACCATGATTTTAGAGCAAGGGAATGCCTGTCCCACATCTACAACCTACCAACCAACACCAACTCTTGGAGTTTGAAAGCCTATGATAAAAGACCCTCTAGAACAAGGAAAAAACTTGATTGCACCTCCAGTGAGAGGCCTCTAGAACTCCAAAATCCAATTATACAAGTCCAAGAGAGAAGGCCATAAGTGATGAAATCTACAAATTAGGCTTCAACAAGCATACAAAATTTCATTGTCAATCGCATCTTGCCCACAAATCATGATAGGGGAGGAGTTTGAATAAGAAAAAGGTTGAGATTTTCTCTGCTAAGGAAGGTGAGAAGAATCAGAGGGAGTCCTTGAACCAGCCATGGCCACATAGGACTAACCACGATCCACCTCACCCATACCAACATCCAATAGAACCTAGTCGTGAGGAAAGACAACAACATTCCCCATGTCACTGCCATTGATTTGTTTATTTGAACAAAAAGCAAGGGATCCCATCGCACCAACAATCCCAGAAATGCCACTAGGAGCAAGGGGGTTGATAAAGAGCATATCAACAACATTATCCATGCATCCGCTAGAGGCTAATGATAGAAAAATCTCTACCATAAATTGAGGTAGGGTTTTAGAGGTGTGTGGGAGTGATGACTTTTTCAATTAAACTCTCTTTCATGTTTTATAGTTGAGTGGGTCATGGAGATTAATTTTTGATTTTTTTTTTGGTATTTTATTGGGTTTGTTATTTTTATCAATGATTTTAAAATATTCATTAATTGTCCTTTCATATTTTATATTTAATACTATCATACAACTTTATTGGACTCCTTTTTTCTACTATCATTAATAATATAGTAAAAATATTCAAAAAAAATGAGCCTCTATTTCAAAAAAATACTAAAGTGAACTCCATTTTTTTAAAATAACTGAAAAATTATTGAAATAGAAGAATTTTAAAATAATTCCTCTAAGGCAGGCACACTACTATTGCGAAGTTGATTAAAAATTTCAAGAAAATAAATGGTTGGGCATGTGCTTAACTAAACACATTCAACTTTAGATGAATCAATCTATTAAAGTTATGAGAAGTGGCAGGTGTTTGCAAGACTGAATTATAAAAAAATTACTTCTGAGAAATGTTATCAATTTTACATTTCAATTGACGTCTATTTGAATAGATTGGTATATTTTAATTTGAAGGGTTATTTTAACTTTAACCATTGATGATTGACAACTTAAATCCTTATTAACTTGTATGTAAACAAAAATATTTTAGATCAATTTTTAATTTGATGATATCTAATTCAATATGATAGTTTAAATACACTTTATAACATAATTGACAACTTTATTTTGTTCCGCTTATTGGTTCCACGCAACAAGAAAATTGCAACCCAAGCAAATTTCTCAACAACAGTTGTATTATTAAAAGAAGTGTAATTTATACATTACAACTTCAATACTTAATGGATTTTAAGAATCATAAGTCATTTCCACTAAGCACTTTTTTCTTGAACTTATGAAAAATTTGAACTATATTCAAGCTAACAAAAATTTAAGTACTCTATTTTTTTAAGCTTTTCATAAACTATATATGAAACTGGGAAGCTTTGATAATTGTTTTTGATTAAATAAGGAGAATTTATAGGGTGTTGTACCTTTTACACGAAAAGCTCTCAGGGCCAAAAATCTTTGATCATTGTTTAAATACTGGGGATGGGTTAGTTTATAATTTAGGTAGATCTAGTGAGTGATGAGCTAAAGATTTCCGGCAAATCTAAGTAGACGATTTCTTCAATGTACCAAATAATATTCGTCATAATTGTATGTTTTTATTTGAATAATTTTTTTCCTTTCTTTTTTATATGAGAGATATTCTATTTGTTTTTTGGACTTTTGTGTTTATCTTTAAATATATGTTGGTATAATTTATACAAACTCAGTATATATTGATTGAATTCATGATTCTTCCTTTAAGTTAAATATAGAAATAGCATAGAAAGTAGTATTAAACTAATGATTTGGGTTTAGTTCCATATTACAAAGAAGCATATATGATCCCTTGTGAAGGGTAGTGATGCAACCTAGACACGGGTGTCCAACGAAATAAAACTCTACCTAGTAGCCACTCACACAACAACACATGACATAACAAGTAGAAGCCACAAATGTTATTTTCATTTTATTAAAAACTTTGCCTTACATGCTTATAATAGGTTCAAAGGGAGCCTAAACTCAGTACACACATAGAAATTAGCAATAGGCTTATGCCTACAATGGATTGAAGTTCCTCAATAATGCCTCTAGACATTCTTCATGACAATAAAAAATAATCCTATATTCGGTTGATACCATTCTACTTCCAATGAACCTATTATGCATGCTTGAGTCATCCTCTCTATGGGAAGAAACAACCCCAAATTTGCTCAATTGTTTCACCCCTTGTTTTCTCATCTTTCTCATTGGATTTCAAATGCTTTTCTTCTTATCAAACAACTTGCCATTTGGCCATACACCCGCTCTAATTGTTTTTCTCCTTTATTGGTCATTTATTTTTATTTTTTAATATTTTTGAGCCTAGTTTTTACTCCAAAATGACATGTTCACATTTTTATGCATACTCCACACTCAAGCAAAGTTTTGTCTTTGTTCCCTTCCATCAATGCTCTCAAGAATGATTGGATAAGATATCCCCAATCCTTACATGGTGCATTTTTACCTTCCAAAATTGTTGACTTCTTTTTGGGACATCTAAAACAAAATTATTAGAGTTAGAAACACGTGACTCACAAATACAAGCAAAATGCATAAAATAAGACAAATTGGTCAAGAAAGAATGCTAAATCTCTCTCTAGGGTCAATGCCATCACATGTTACCCTTGCCAATTGTCATTTTCATTTTCTTTTATTATTGAAATTAATCCATTTGTTGTTGAAGTTGCAATTGCTTGACCATGAGAGTCTCCCTTCAAATGTAGATAATGTTTTTCTATTGGCCACCTAGCCTCTAGTTGTCCAATCTCTTGGTGCAAGAACATGACTACATGTTGGAGGAACGCTTGTGAAGACCACTTGACTATTAATGCTTATGATTTTAGTTGATGGTTCTTCTTAGAATGACGAGTCTTCTCAAGATGTTGGATCTTCTCTTCTCATTCTCTGTGTGCCAATTCATGTTCCTGAGGGGGTTTCTCATGTGGTTGGCATGACTTTGGAAGTCCCACTCCTTCAGCTCCCTTGACTCTTATTGGTGAGTCCCATCCATCGTACTTTGACTACTTAATTCACTTTACCATCAACTTTGGTGTTGCTTCCACCTACTCTTGAGGTGATTGTTAGATGATTAGCTACTTTGGCTAGATGTTCCTTTATTTTTGTTGTGCTCATGGATGGGCCCTATAATGGGGAGTTCCCTCCCCCAATGCCGACCCCCTCCCCCCGCCTTCTTATAGGTTTGATGACTTGGAAGATAACATATCTTGGACAATTGTTCAAAGGTAGAAGAGAGGTCTTCCCAAATTTATCTCCCAAATAGGTTTTGAAGGGGCCTCAAAATCCTTTACAATAAGAGACATCCAACACACAACCATAGAAAAACAAAAAAGTAGCTAAAAAGATAAGCTACCATGAAACAACCAAGTTGTCACACACCAAACACAACTAACGACACATATACATTTGAACCCAATCTGCCAACAAAACAAACAAGGATGGCCAACTACGCCACCCCAAGACCTAGGTGTGGGAGGCATTAGCATGTTTAGGACGACCATGTTTCCTTCTATGGACAATCTTCCATGAAATATCATCCTCCAAAGACAAAGATTGAGGGGATTAGAGAGGGCTATCCTCTATTGCCCCCAAAGGCGATGAAATAATGGTTATGGCTTTGGGAATTTTGTTTCTAAAGTGTTATTGTAGTGGTTGTTGAAGTGCACAACAATGGTTGTTGAAGTTGCAAGCCTTTTGTTGAGGATTTTCTATGAATTTCTAAATTGCTATAGAAGTTAGATTAATTTTTTTAGACCTTTTTGACTTATCCTTTCATGCTAATTCATTTGAAATTTGCACACAAAACTAAAATTTTCTTAGCCATTTCTTGTTAAGTTTTCGGTGATGCAATATTGCTTGTGGACCTAGATGCTCTTGTATTAGGCATGCTAGGAAAGAAATAATGTGAGCATAATGCTCACAAAGTAGAGTTTAGTGGTAGAAACACCCTTCTAGAATGCACATATTCCTTAGCATGCTTCATTACTCTAATAGGTACATTAGAAGTCTTCTTTTGCATCTTTCAAACATTTAGTTAGGACAACTATTATCCTTTGTTAAAATTGTCCATCCAAACTCATTTCTCTTATGGATCCTTGTCCACCATAGCTCAACCTCCAAATACTTCTCCACTCTCTCCCTCTTATAAAATTTAACCCAACATTATCCATTCAAATCCACCAACTTCCTTTCTTCTCTTCTCTTGTGGTATTTGATCCACCATTGTTCATCCCGTTGCACCAAAAGTCTTTTCTTCATTCTCCACTCACTATTTCTTCTTCCACACTCATCTATATCCTACACACCTATAGTCCCATCTTGTTACACTTATACAACTTGTACTCTTGTATCCATACCCCATGCTAGCTCCTTACACACATCTCTATTCAATATCCTACATGACAACTCCTCATGCATGAAATCTTTAGCAAAGCTTTACATAATTTGCATGATGGAATCAAATAATTCATCACCTAGTTCTTCACTCTTTTGTGGATTGTGAACTAATATTACTTCTCATCACTAGTCACTTTAGTTCCTCTCCAGTGTGTTGTTTCTCCATATCCTCCATGAAGAGGATCTCTTCAACATTATATTTTTATTTCTTACTACTACACTTGCATAGAAATCAACACAAAGAATATCACAAAAATCACGAGTTCTCATAATGATGGAGTAAGAAAGGCTGCAACACCCTTCAAAAACCACTTCAATCCCTCTTTAAAATTCACATAGGCATTACATCAAACACTTGGAAGTATTGCTCGTAAAACATGAAAACTTGGTTTGCACTTGCAAACTTGATATTGCAATGTAAAAGCAAAGGATTACAAAACATTTTCAGTCAACAAAGGACTGATGGACAACAATATATGTCTATTTAATACCTGCAACAACCCTCTTAAAACTCTTTCACAATTGATTCTTCAAACAACATAGAAATTGCAAACAATCCAACACAATCTTGGTTTGCAATTTGCAACCATTGCTATGCTTCAAGGAAAAATCTTATTACAACTTATTTTCTGTCATAGAGGACTGATAATCAGCAATAAAACCCCATACACATATCACATAAGCTAATTAAATACATTGAAAAATATTCTCATGCTCAAACTATGTGAGCTCCCACAAATCTATCCACTCTTTAGCACCTCTATTCCACCTGCAAAGTTCCTATAACTTCTCACTGAAAGACTTGGCACGCTATTTGCTATTATCAATCACTCCAAACCTGCAATAAACAACATTTCAAACCCTCAAAACTGAGAACTAAACTCATGTATTTTCTCCCTTCAACAAGTAGACTTATGTCTCACAATCTTTAGTTATGCAACCTGCAACAAACACTCACAACACTCAACAAGTTCTAACCATGAACTTCCAATCTATTTTCTGCTGCAAATAACTCCTCACACCTACAACATACATCAAAAAGAAACCTCCATGGGATGCTACAACCTCTCTCCAACTCCCTTTCAAATTCTCCCAAAAACTGAAAGCTACATGAAGAAAAATGCCTTCACAACTCCCTGCCGACATGAAATTTCATTTCATTTCTTCCAAATTCCCCTTTTCCCAAATTGGAACAACCCCTATCATGTAGCTGCACCAAAAACAAAAAAACAAAATAGTGTTAAAAATTAACTCTAATTGATTTCTCCATTCCACAAAATTTGGGAGTTACGTTTGACCACTCCTCCACTAGCTCCTGAAAAATAAAATCCCAGAAAAAACAGACTTAGACACCCACCTCCACAACTCCTATTTTTTAGGGATTCTAAATAATTGTTTTAAAACACCTTTATTTCATATCCCAATGCCTATCATGCTTTTCTTGGCATTTTTGAATTCAAATTTTATTACAATTACAATTTTGCATTATTTGCACTATGCCAATTTTGACCATTTCAAAATGAGCTTGAATAAACATGAAATTAACAAAGATGAAATGAAATTCAACATCCCTCCCATGAAATTCAAATTCCTTTTGGTTGATGCAAGATAGCCTGTCAACTATGGATGCTCCTGCATTAGACACCCACAGTAAGAAATTTTTTGTGAATATGGATTCACAAAATGGAGTTGAGTGGTAGTACCACCCTTTCAGATTGTAAGCAATTCGCAACAAACTCCATCATTGATCCTGGTACCTCTGATAATCTCTTCTTCCTCCTCTTCCAACATCTTGTCGGGACATTCACCATCCTCCAACAACCCTGCATTTCATTCTTCTCTCCTCTTGTGGACTTGTATCCCCCATTTACCATCTTCCTTCTAATTACACATATTTTTCTCTCTTCTCTTGTGGGATTTGACCCACCATTAACTGACCACCTCTACCAAAATGTACCTGCACCAAAATTTGCAACACCATACAAATGCTCTGCATTCCATACTTCACTAGCAATCTCTAGCTGAACCATTTCATTTGAATTCACTAAATCATCCAACTGATCATGAAAATAATTAAAAAGAAAAGGTTTTACTTTCTCCTTACTTGCTGCAACATCTTTCTCAACCTCATCAAAGCATACATCAAATTATGATTTTATTTCATTACCTTTTGCTACAATCTTCGCTCCACCTTTTGTCGACAGTTGCCATTCTTTCTCTACCATTGCAATCTTTTCATCTACACAAAATCCACTCATCTTCATCATAAAAATGAAAAATATTATGCATTATCTTTTTCTCTTCAACCTTTTCTTCACCATTGTCTTCTACCATAACTTTTTCACCTTCACTCTCAATTGCACTTTCATTTTCCATTACTTTCAAGTCCTCCAAAGGACACTCATCATCCTTAATCATTGCTGCACTTTCCTCTTCTTTTTCCTCTTTATCCTTTTGAACAAGGATTTCCACATTCTCCTTTTCATTCTTCTTCCCTACACACAAAGTTTCACTTGCAAACATATCAATACCAAAAGAATAATAAGATTCAACCCTTCCCATTTTATTTTTCTTTCTATCCTTATTATCTGCTACAACTTCTTTCGCCACTTCCTCTTGCCTATCCTGCAAAGGATTCAAAAAATATTCTTCCCCATCCTTAATGATGCTACATGTATTCTTCCTACCATCATGTAGATCTCTTCGATCATATAACCATGGCCTATCCAACAAAACATGACATATATCCATAGGTACTATATTACATACAATCACATCCTTATATCTACGAATTTGAAAATCAACCACACATTGCTCACTAACCCATATCTGACAATCTCCATGCAACCAAGAAATGTAGTATGGGCTAGGATGTTTAATTCTTTTCACTTTCAACTTGTCTACCATCTCTTTGGATACAATATTATTGGTGCTACTGCTGTCCACAATGACTTTGCAACATTTTCCACTGACTTTACACTTTGTTTGAAATAAATTACTCCTCTGGATGGGCTCTTGATTCTCTGTTTGTGGCTCTAGAAATTCTTTCATCATAAAACATTCTCTTGGCTTCCAAGACATTTTTCCAAACACTTTTCCACACTCTTTGCAACTGTTTCACTCTCTACCCGCAGGTCATGGTGCAAACTGCCTCACATTGATGCTTCTACTTGCACACTCAAGAACAACCAGCTTTGATACCACTGATGGAGTAAGAAATGCTGCAACACCCTTCAAAAACCACTTCAATCCCTTTTTAAAATCCACATTGGCATTACATCAAATAGTTGGAAGTATTGCTCATAAAACAAAAAAACTTGGTTTGCATTTGCAAACTTGATATTGCAATGCAAAAACAAAGGATTACAAAATATTTTCAGTCAACAAAGGACTGATGGATAGCAACATATGTCCATTTCATACCTGCAACAACCCTCTTAAAACCCTCCCACAATTGATTCTTCAATCAACGTAGAAATTGCAAACAATCCAACACAATCTTGGTTTGCAACTTGCAACCATTGCCATGCTTAAAAAGAATCTTATTACAACTTATTTTCTATCACAGAGGACTGATAAACAACAATAAAATCCCATACAAATATCACATAAGCCAATGAAATACATGAAAAACATTCTCATGCTCAAACTATGTGAGCTCCCACAAATCTATGCACTCTTCAACACCTCTCTTCCACCTGCAACTCCTGTAACTTCTCACTGAAAGACTTGGAACTCTATTTTCTGTTATCAATCACTCCAAATCTGTAATAAACAACATTTCAAACCCCCAAAATTGAGAACTAAACTCATGTATTTTCTCCCTTCAACAAATAGACTTATGTCTCACAATCTTCAGTTATACAACCTGCAACAAACACTCACAACACTCAACAAATTCTAACCATGAACTTCCAATCTATTTGTTGCTGCAAATAGCTCCTCACACCTACAACGTACATGGGATGTTACAACCTCTCTCCAACTCCCTTTCAACTTATCCTCCCAAAAACTGAAAGCTACAGGAAGAAAAATGCCTTCATAACTCCCTGGCGGCATGAAATTTCATTTCATTTCCTTCAAATTCCCCTTTTCCAAAATTGGAACGACCCCTATCATGCAGCTGGGCCAAAAGCATAAATCAAAGCATAAAATAATATTAAATCCAATTGATTTCTCCATTCCACAAAAGTTGGGAGTTACGTTTGACCGCTCCTCCACTAGCTCTTGAAAAAACAAATCCCAGAAAAAGCAGACCTGGGCACCCACCTCCACAACTATTTTTAGGGATTCTAAATAATTGTTTCAAAACACCTTTATTTCATATTCCAATGCCTATCATGCTTTTCTTGGAATTTTTGAATTAAAATTGCATTAAAATTCCAATTTTACATTATTTGCACTATGCCAATTTTGACCATTTCAAAATGAGCTTGAATAAACATGAAATTAACCAAGATGAAATGAAATTCAACACCCCTCACATGAAATTCAACATCCCTCACATGAAATTCAAATTCATCTCACAACCTCACCAAAATTTAAATTCAAATTCCTTTTGGTTGATGCAAGATAGCTTGTCAACCATAGATGCTCCTGCATCACATAAGTACATCCTCATATTCTTTCATGCCACACACATGAAATTATTCATCATATTCACACATATCTATAGTAACTCCTTTGCATTGCACACTATGTTACATCTATTATTGATTGGATTTCTCTCAATCCCTCAAGCGTCCTTTTATCTTCTCTATGAATGTAAATTTCACAAGCCTCCTTACAACCTTTCTAATCATCTTCTAGAAGGCACTTTCACACACACACACACACACAAATGACAAACATTCTCACACAAGACACCATTTCTAACACCATTTTACTTAACCACTCTCTACAATTGTAGGTCTCTCACACTACAACAAATCCACTAGAGCCTCACAACACACATCTTAACAAGAAAACCTTCTTTGGTAACACTCGATGCCTCTCTCATAACCTTTTAAAGTTATGTAATTTTCCTATACACAACAAATGTTTTAGAGCTCTTATTAGCACCTCACAACAAGAAATCCTTGCTCTAATATCATTCAATGCAATTTGACAAGGTGGTACAATGAAAGACAACCCTGTCTATTAGCTACTCACACACCAACACATCACAAACTAAGAAAAAGCCACAAACAAGGTTATTTTCATAATTTTAAAGTAAAATTTGCTTTCATAGAATTACAAAGACTAAAAATGAGCCTAAACAAATACACAAAAAATAGCTAATGAGATGATCAATGCTCAAGATTGATTAAAGCTCCTTAATACAATCTCTACACATTCTACATGATAGTTAGAAAGAACCCCTACCTCTAGTTTGCTTGGTTCTTTTTCCAATTGACCCACCGTGCATCCTTGGGTTGACCTCTCTATGGAAAAAATCAATCCCAAACTTGTTTTTCTATTTTCCCCTTGATTTTTCATCTTTTTCAATGGATTTTCAATGCTTTTCTTGTTCATGAATAACCTGCCATTTTTCTACTTTGTTTGCAGCTTTTTTATTTATTTTTAAACATTTTTCGAGCATGATTTGTGCCCAATAATGACATGTTCACATTTTAATGCATGTCCCACACTCAAGAAAAGGTTTATTTTTGTTGTTTTTCCTCATTTCTCTCAAGAATGATTGAATGAGAAATCCCAATCATTAGATGCTACACATTCACCTTTCAAAATTATTGTGACTTCTTGTTGGGTTGTTTAAAATAAAATTATTTGAGTTACAAACATGTGACCCACGTTTGTTCTACAGTTGACGGTCTGCTGATTCCTTCGGCTGTTTGTCAGCTGTTTCTGTTTGTTCCTATAGTTCAATTTATGTTTTGAACTATGTTGTCCTTTGGCCCCTTGGGCCCTTTGTGAAGGGTACAACACCCTGTAAATGCTGCTTAATTTTTCAAAAACATGTGACCCACAAATACAGACTAGATATATAAAATAAGACAAGATGATCAAAGGATAATGCCAAATGTCCCTCTAGGGTCAATACCATCATATGCCACCTTTGTGAGATGTTATTTTTATTTTATTTTATCGCAAAAATAATTCCCCTTGTGATTGAAATTGTAGTTGAGCTATAAAAGTGAAAAGTGATGTTATGTAAGAAGCACTCACATATTCATGATTCTCTAAAAAGTTACGTGTGCAATTCAAGAAATTGCTTCTCATTTTGAGTATGTAAGAAGAAGTTATGACCTTTGGAAATTTGTTGGTAAAGTGTTATCATTGTAGCTATTGAAGTGCACAATTGATTGTTGAATTTATTTTTTTTTGTTGAAAATGCTATAGAGTTATAAATTCCCATTGAACTTGGATGGAACATTTATTATAACCTTTTAACTTGTCCTTTCATGCGAATTCATTGCAAACTTGCATATAATTTTTTTTTTCTCAATAATCTCTTATTCTATTTTTAGGTGGCACAAGATTACTTGTAGACCTGGACGCTCTTGCATCAAATAGGGTTACCTACATATTTCTAAGGGTAGTCAGGGATCTTCTAGCCTTGTAAATCTAGAGGAAAGAGCTTCCATGATATTCTCCTTCTCACAACACTACACTCCTCAAGTAGGCACAAGTTATGAATCTAATTGAATGGAGGGATTAATCATTTAGAATTGTACACTTCTATATGATATTGCGATTCTATGTTATTGTGCATTTTTCTCACAAGCAACCATGTAGTAGTAACAAGCAACCAACCATGTTATTGTGCTTTTACATAGGTTGAATCAACTTGTCATAAACTCTCAATAACTATACTGTGACAAGTACCTCATATAGATTTAATAATTATGTAGGTTTAAGAAAACATATTAATCATCCCTACATTCGTTATTAATTTAATATGGAAACTTATGATGTTTGAATTCATGTTTAAAAATATTTACAAAAATATTAGCATAGGTCATTCTTTTTATAGAAATAAAGTGAAATGAAACTTACTCAATATAACTAGTGGTATTTCAAAACCCATGATATAGTTTTTTTTAATGATTTTTGATTTGATAAATAAGTACTAGAGCACAAGTCTTGGTCATGAACATTTTTTAGACACGTTGAATATATATTTCTTGTGCATCAATCATACCATTGGACAAATCATAGAAAATGGAATGATTTGGCTACAAACATGATTGTAACTTGATAGTCCTATTTATAACTATTCCACTCCCACAGTAGAGATGAATGGCACTTTTCTCTTATGAGTGAATGTTTATTACATATTTTTGAATAGTGCTAAACTTGCAAAATTCTACATATGTTTAAAATTTTCAACAAAAATATCTTTGTGAATGAGATATGTCTATCTAATAAACACTTTGAAGTTTATTCTTATTTTGATTGTATAAGAAAAAAAAATCATTAAAGTATTTGAAACTTAGATTAGTTTTCTAATTGCATTGTACACCTATAAAATTAATTTAAAAAATTGATACTCATTAAATTCATTATATCAAATTTTAAAAATGATAATTAAAAAAAAACCTTATTTAAAATAAAATTTCAAACATTATTAAAAATACATCAAAAAATAAACTAAAAAATCATTTTTTCAAAAGAATATCACATATATATGCAATAAAACTATTGTACATTTGATTTTTTTAAAAATAATTTTAAAATGCATACAACTAAAAATTCTAACTCGTTCACAAAATATAAAATATTTACCTTTTAACACATTTTAGCTTAAATAAGACACAAATTGTCCTAGCCATCTCCTAATGTAAAAACATGTCCAGAATATCTAATGCCGCCTTGAGGGGCATAATTGTTTTATCCTGTTAACTCCATGAATAAACATATTGCGGTACATAAAACCAGTATATGGCTGTGAATTCTGATGGATAGATTTGCTCAATTTTGGGTTCATCAATGCCTTGAGGGGGTGTTCCACCTCTTGTAAACACTCTATGCACGTAAGAGTGAGATGCCAACAAGTACCTGCACAATAGCATAACATAATTAACCCAATTGTACATTGAAATTCTAAACTTCTACAATATCCTTATTGTACAAGGGTTCATCATTCATGGAAGTTCTCAATTTGAAAATACATATGGCAGGCATGCTGTTGGGAAGAGTGCAAATAGCTGTTGCAGTGTGATATGATCACTGTATTGATTATAGGGATATTTTATATATGGATTTTTATGTAAATAGTTAGTGCGTTGATCATAATGTATTAGTTATTTATGTCATCCTGCAAATTCATCGTCAGTAATTCACTGAAGGAAAATTCACTGTCAGTATTTCATCGTCATGGTTTATGTCATCCGGTAAATTCATCGCCAGCAATTTACCGAAGGAAAATTCACCGTCAGTAATTCATCGCAATGGAAAATTCACTTTGGCAATGAATTTTCCTAAAACTGTTATTTATATGGGTTGAGAAGAGTATCAATGGTTGGTGTATTGTAGTTATCGCATCAGTTATATATGTAGAGATTAAGTAATTGGATCTTATATAAACAACTGGTATGTTGATTGTAATATACTGATCATTTATGTTCTTCTCAACAACTATTTAGAAAGACTTAAAATGACATCCAATGTGATGGATATACTAATTATTTATGCGAGGGGATAATTATATAAAATATTTATGATCAATGTACCAACCCTATTGCACGTAATCTGTTGGAAATAGCTAAAACAACTGATGCACTATTGTTTTGTAAGGTAAAGCGGAAGGGTCCGAACCCAATACAGAACAGCTATAGAGACAAAATACAAAACAAATCTCACCAGTAGTGAAACAAAAAAAAACGGTGAACAAAGCAAGTCTCCCAAAAAGAGAGACAAGAACCAACTACAAAGAGGACAACAAGACCAGCAATGCTTTTGACCAAAACAAAGAACTGAAAACTGATTTTGAAAGAACCCAAAACCAACAAAAGACTGTCAAGATGGTTTGAATCTAAAACAAATGCACTATTACAAAAACAGTAATTATTGATCCAAAAACTGAAATCCCCACATATACATTGACCACAATGCACTTATTGTTGGATGAATTGTTAGATCAATGATTGATTAGATAGTCTGCCCTTTTTTTTCCTTTTTCAGTTTAGATAACCTGCCAAACTTTTTTTTTTTTTCACAAATTTGTTAGGTTAACAATAATTATTAAGTAAATGCCCATTTATAGGTTTGTTCAACTTACTGTCCACCCTTGTGGGTTGTGGCCTCCAGAGAATGCCATGGAACACCATTTGGATCAACAATTACTTGATTTTGAATCCTTGCAGTCAGGCTGGTTGGAGGCATAAATGTTTCCCAGGTGTATTGTCCTCTACTATAATCTGGTTTGTCAAGTAAATAATGTCTGCCAATCACCTCCTGGCCTGGAATGGATGACAGTTGAGCAGAAATATTCAATAAAACCCATGCAGAGCCATTGAAGGAATATGTATGCTGGCCTTCTCCAAAATAGCTGGCAACTAGGACATTCCCCTGTGGGATTGAGAGAAGCGAAGGCAGACTCCAATTCCCACTGTTCTCCATCACATAAAAACTATAAGTAGCTTCATAGTCTACTGCAATAATCTGTCCCACTGTATTGCAGGATGTTGGTGGGCTGCCACCCCTGCTTTTTGTTCTTGTGATATAAGAGATTTTATCAAAGTCACCAGGTCCACTATGGGAGGTTGCTTGTAATAGAAAATCTGGGATTGTGCCTTGCTCTTCTTTTCTTTCAATAAGTCTTCCTGCAATGCCATTGTTCTTCATTGTTGTAGTGCAATCTTTTAAAAAAACTGTAGTCATTTATGCTTGTTGAAAAATGGAAATGAATAAAATTTAACTAAAACAAATTAAACAGATAATATGGTCAGACATATTCAGAGTCAATAAAATGGAAATTGAGCACTTCTATATCCTTTTGGTATCAAATCTTGATTATATATTTGTAATTTTTATTGACATAATCAATTGTATCAAATAATTATAATTTATAAAAAAAATATATATATAAATTTATATTATTATTTTTTCAAGTTAATTTCAAGGATTTTTTCAAGGATAATATATAAATTTATATTATTATTTTTCAAGTATGGTTTAATTTTATTTTCTCATTTTTGAAGAGTAGTCTTTTCACTCAACAAAATATGATTCTTTACAAATTATTTATGAATTATTTAATTTTACTAATATATCAAAAATTTCTTACTTTATAAAAATGATTTTATTAATTGATATTGTATCTATATATTTATTGAAAATTGAAACAAATCTCTTACTATATAATATGAAATTAGTAAAAAATAAAGTAAAAACATAAATTTAATCTAACCACATATTCATTGTGAGAGTATCTATATTTCATAAATTAAATATGTGTTCAAATCTATAAGATAAGTTTACATTCTATTAAACATTACATTTAAAATAAAATCAATTTTCTTATAAATTTCTAAACAAAAAGTATTAATTTGATATTTAATATAATAATAACTTAAAAAATCTTTACTTTGTATAATATTTGTTTAAAATAAATATTCTTTCTATAATAATGAGTTTTTTGAAAAGAGTTTAAAATAAAAATAGATTTTAAATATCAAAGAATTGTAGTTTATTGGTGAGAATGATGACATATTCTTTGATTTCATCATCTAATGGTAATGTGAATAGAGAGAAAAGAAAAATGGTAGGTTCAACACAATTTGTTTTTCGTATTGAAGAAGTAAAGAATGAAAATTTAGATATACTTCTCGGTCATGATCAAGAAGTAGGGAATGTAAACTTAGATATTTGTGTCCATATTCAAATAGTTTATGGAATTGAAAATTATATATAATTTTTTATTCTTGATATCTTAATAGAGTGATTTTTTATATTTTCCTTGCCATTAAAAAGTTTAATAGTTTTTTAATTTTTATTTATTTTATTTTTAATGAGAAGAGATATTATTTCAAAGAAATAGATTAATCATAAAAAAGTAAGTTATATGGGAACACATTGTTGCAAAATGAATATATTGGATTAAACTTAGAAAATAAAAGTCAATAATTAGAGATAATTTAAAAGGTTACAATTTGACTTGATCAAAATTTCAGATCTAAATGATTCACCTATCTTCATCATTAGTCTTCTCCTTCAATTATTGATCCTTAGTCTCTTTGAATTTTTGATTTAAAAATAATAATCAAATCCCCAAATTGAACAAGCCAAAATGTTAAATAGAATAACACCTTCCACATGGCTTGGAACTATACATGCTAGAGAAGTCATAAGGCTAACCACTTCCTCCATCTTTTGAGGATTTGCTTGTTTTTAGTTGTCCTACTTCATTTTGCTTCTCTCTCAAACCAACTTCAATGTGATTTTTTATTCCCTCTCCCTTGAAAGGGCTTTGTCTTTTTTTCCCTTCTACACTTCTCTTGAACATGATTATGCATTTCCTCTTCCAAAGGGCCTTGAATATTTCTCCTAACATTTTAAACTTGTTTGAAGCAATAGTTGTTTGATCCTATTTGATACTCTCATCTTGTTGACCATTTTTTTGTTGGACATGTTATTTGCTTTGGTTGTGATGAAGACATGTTGAGTGTTTTGAGGTGCTTGGGGTATATTTCATTCTTCTTGCAGTCCTTAGCAAAGTGGCAATATTTATGGCATATGGTAAATTTGAAGAGCAATTGATTATAGTCAAGCTCTTGCACATGTGATCATCCATCTAGATTTAACTCAATAAATTTAGGGAAACCTTTCTTCAAATCCACTTCCATACAAATTTGAGCATATGCAAAATTTCCTTTTGACTCAACCTTATCAATGAAGTGACCTAAAATGTTGTTAATGGTAGCCAAAGATTGTCATCTCAAAAAATACAATGGGGATGGAGAAGTTTCACTCAAATGAGAACCACATTTGTTTCAGTTGAAGTAAAATCAAAATACTACTTATTTAAATACAAACCTCTTGCCCCTATAAAATATAAAGCACTTCTGAAACTTAGATCTTTATCCTCTTAGCTCAAAAAATAAGACATTGAATCCTCTTCCACAAAATAAAATGTTCAATTTTTCTTTAATTTTTTTTCATGGAAATTAATCTTTGATCATCTATTGTTTTCGATCTTGACTAAAGACCTATATAATTTTTAAATATATTTAAAAAAACCAAACTTTTTTCCTATAAAATCATGATTAAAGGTTAATGGACCTTCTATTCAACTTTTTAACTAGGATTTAATTGTGATTCCACTAACAACAATTACTAAATTCAAAATTAGAGAACTCAAATTTAAAAATAAAAAAATATCATTTAAAATTTAAGTTCACTAGCCTTCTTAATGACCATTCCAGTTGTAATTTTTAAAATTGAATTATTTTTTAATTCTATAATATTTTAAATAGGTTTTAGAAAGTAATTATTAAGATGAAATGTAATAAAAAGTGGCTAAAAGGTTATCATTTATATTATTAAGGTTTAGCTTAGGATACCTATTATCTTTCACATTATTTAATACTTGTGTGTACAAAGTGAGTAAATTTTTTAAAAAAAATGAATTTGTAAACTATATTTTTTTAATTTTATATAAACAATATTTTAGAAAATATGTAATTTAATATATATTTAGATAATTAATTTTTTAATTTATAATATTTACATTAAAATTATAATTAAAAATAATAATTTATCGTTTTAAAATTTTTGTTAGTTTAATAAATTTTTTGGATTCTCTTTTATTTTAATTATTAAATTATTTTTTTATTTTTTAAATAAAATGAAATTTAGTGTTTAATATAATATTGTTCTCTTTAAATTTAACTATAAAGTATAATTTAAAATCTAATATTATACATAATATCACATGGACAAAGGGGAGACTAGACCTCATGACCTCTTGCTTGCAATAGGATGCTTTATCCAATCAAACTAGGCCCTCCAATCTAAAATTTATGTATTGATTTTAATATAAGTAAGAAATATAAATATTTCAAAAATTATATTTATTTCTTATAACTTACAATTTTAAAATAAAATTTAGTGTTTAATATAATATCCTTTTAATTAATTATAATTATAGAATATAAAATCTAAATCTATTGTGTATAAAATATAAATACAATTTTAGTTTAAGTACTAATACATTTCATGCACTATTTTTACTATAAGTAGTAACTATAATTAATTAAAAAATTGAGCTACTCTCTAACAATCCTCAAACCCTCTTTGGGTACCTCTTTCCTTGACCTCACTATCCAATTTTCCCTTGGCTTCAGACCAAATCTAAGCTATTCGAATAGTGGATGGTTACCCTTCACCTTGTCGTTCCTTAGTTCTTTCATTGCATGCTGATGTGCTCTCTGTGGGGGAATCCTCCTTGCTTCCCCTTGTTAAGAGAATTTGGATGCTAATGTCTCCTAGACTATTGTAAGAAGGAAGAAAGGTCCTCCCATATCACTTGCCCAAACTCATGTTCGAGTGTTGAGCGAGAGGCCAACCCATTGTAGACCTCATATTGTCTAAATAGAAACTAGGGGGTCCCAACTCTTTCATTTGTTTGTTGTTGTTCTTTGTAGTTTGGTTGTTTTTGTCCTTCTCTTTTGATTGCATTGTTTCTTTGTTGTATCTAACCAACTTGAGTATGTTTTTCCTTGCCTTATGGTAGCCTTGTAAAGGGTTGAGACCCTAGTTTATTTCTTTCTTTATTCTTTGTTGTACAAGGGTCTGGGTCCTTTTAAAATCCCTACTTACAAATTAATCAGAACAATTCTTTGCTTGATGAGTGAGAAAATGATTTCGTTTAGTTTTTTGAATGAGGATGTTTATGAAGATAAAGGCATAGAGGAAGAAGATGAGAGGGGTAGCTCTCTAAATGAAGAAGAGTAATAAAAAATCATCAATTTGAGGTTGGAGTTTGCTTCCCATCAAAACAAGTGTAGATTATTTAAGTTTCACTTATATTTAGCTCAACACGATACTACTATGCAAAGGAGCTTTGTATATGTTAGAGGGGATTATAGGACAAATGGTTGAGGTTCTCAAACTACTATTATGGTTGTCTCCCTACTTGATTTTATGTTCTTGGAAGGACCTTTGATAGGGGTTTCTCATTTTTCCTTGTAGGCCAAATGATAATACCATAATGTGCTTGAATGTCTTGGAGGGGTTCTTGAATGCACCCTTGGTGATCTCAAGGATCTATACATAATGCTATAATTTTAGCTCAGAGAGTAAGGAGGTTGGGAGTGTTTGAGTGTTCCTTGTGCATCTCCTTCAAATGTTCTACTAGGAACACTATCAGAAGTGGGTCTATTGGTCTAAGGGTTGGACAAAAGTCTTGGGTGCAAGTGACCAAAGGTAAGAAATTCACTAAAACCTCTTTCTCTTAATCTTTAGATCCTATTTTGGATGACCAAGACAAACGTATTTCGGTTTCTAACAATATAGCTAATAGATCATTTTTAAGGCTAGTGAATTCTCTTGTTAGGAATTTTCTTGGATCTAGACCTAACATGGATGTTGTTAGAAGATGGGCTTTGATAAAATGGAAAATATTTGGCTAAGTTGAGATCTTTGGATAAAGGATTTTTCTTGATCCCTCTTTTGAATGATAAGGACTATGTCAAGATATTTTTGGAAGTTCCTTGGTTTTTTGGTATAATAGATGTCTTCCTAAGAAAATAGAAACTAGGTTCGATCTTGAGAAGGAGCACTTTCAAATTGTCCTTATTTGGGTAAAGATTCTAAGTCTTCAATTGGAGTATGAAGAGGATGAAGTGATGATAGGAATAGATGAATCCTTTGGTCAACTTATCTTTTGATGTAATCATCAAATCCAAAAATAAATAGACTTATGCTAGACTATGCCAAAAATCTGGTTACTTTGCTAGAAATTGCATAGTCAATAGGAGGAATGAAAAGGTCTAAAGAAAGGGAATATTGAGCTAAGTTTACCACATGATAAGGAAGGGTTGATTGCCTTGTACTACTTTGATATGGAAATACAAACTAGAGAGGTGGATCACATTGTTAAAAAGAAGGTTGGAATGATAGATTTTGGAGAAGTTAAGTTAAGTAGTAATAGGTTGTCATATTTTAGAACATCAAGGTAGGGATACTGAAGATGTGAGAGTTACGGGTATGGTTAGTAGGGAGTGGGTCAACGTCCAAGATGTTTAGTGTGGAAGTGTGGACATTCCTTAAAGAGAAAGTGACATCAACCCCTTTTGGAGGTTCAACCTTCATTATGCTCTCCATCTTTAGGTAAGGAGAAAATAAAATTGGAGGATTTGAACACTGGAGCTGAAAAGCACAGAATGGAAGTTGTCCCTCATTTTTTGGTCCTCCCCTCCACCATCAAATACAAAGCAAGTGAGAGAACATTCCTATTGGAGAACATACATCAAATCCAAGGAACCTGCTGATTTAGGGGTAGAAGTGAAAAAGGGAGATCAAATAGGAAGGAAATTTGTTTCAAGGAGGCAACAAATTTTGTGGCTAAAGATAGACATGGTACTCTAGAGCTATATGGCTTCGAGCAACTTGTCAAGAATAGTGAATGATAGTTTATTTTGGTTCTTTTGGGGACTAATTGGTTTGCTTTCTTAGCCTTTATTATTATCATTGTGCTTCTATTCCCGTCTTTGTGTTGTTTGTCTATTGTCTCTATTATTAGTTGCTAGTCTTGATGATGATAGATTCATATTACAGACTTATTTAATATTTTTGTGATGTTTGTTGAATTTCATTATGAAATCTTTTACTTTGTACAAAAGTTAAGACCTTTTCAAAAACCTTCCTTTATTCTTAATTAAAAAAAAAACCAATAATAATTATATTTGATTTAGGTCTTAAAATCTATAAAATTTAATTGAAAAGTTAATATAAAACCTCATATGGTGCGAGTTGAGATATGGTCTTCATCAGATAGATAATTAATAATTAAAAATCCTTGAGGCTTCACTTTAAGAAGTAATATAGTTTACCACAACCGATATATCTTACACCTGATTCATAAGGATTTCTTATCGCCATCAATTGCTTTCACTCCATCCTGAAGGTTTTTAAGGATAAATCTGAGTCTCCACTATATTGAAAGGTTCATTTTAAACGTTTTCATAATATTGAAAAATTAAACTCAATTCTAGACAATAATTGATGGTTTTCAATCAGAGCAAACATCGAAGGAATCAATACCTTCCTACTGCTATGGAAAACTTAGAAACATTGAATTCTGGTTAATCATTTAAAACTATTTGTTTTGCACATATGTTAATCCTCACAGATAATAACTAGCTTGTCCTGCAAATGGCCACTGACCTGTAACAGTACTTGCAGGGGTCTGTTGAGCATCAAAATAGGACCAGGTAGGTCTGCCTCTTTGTCCATCTGGATTAGGAAGAAAGTAATGCTGACCTTTTTTATTCAAAAAGCTGTTATCATTCACATCATATAAACTAGCATTGGCATCAACCACCATATATGTATTGTTGGCTTGACATTGATACACCTGCACCCCTTTTCCTCTCAACTCCACCAATACCCTGACCAATAAAAATATAAATTCATTATCTAAGGTTGAAAATATAAATGCAATGAGTGTTAAGTGAATTTTTTGGTATCAAAGATAGATTCATGTGAATCACTACTCATAAAATATGAATCAATAAATTTGATACAAAAACTATGAAATCAATTTCTGATAACGATATCATAGACACAAAAGCTACGCAATTAAATTCTGATAACGATATCTTAAAATTGAAAAACATTAAAAACCATCTCATAAAATTTCACTACAAGCACAGTCTATACTCTACAAAACATACATAACTAAATCAAATAAAGTAAAACCATTCTACCAACATTCTAGCTTCAAATTTTAAAAAAAATTTGGACTCAGAACAGAAGAAGTGGGTTATGCTTACTTATATCCAGTGGGGATTGTCACAGAATCAGAAGTAACTGTCACAATTGCACCAAGGGCCCATACAAACCCAACTAATTGCAACATAATTAGCAAACTCATATTGCTGTCTGTCTGTGCTTGCTAGTGACCCAACAAATATTTCTGACTGCAAATTTGATTCTTTAGAAAAATGTTATACTTTGCTGTTTATAAACATCTCCTGGCCAGATCTTAGGAAGATATTCCTTTCAGTACGTCTTGCCGATAACTTTAACATAGAATCTTCAACAAAGCTTTTGTTTTCGATGTGTCCAGATAGTTATAACCAATAAAAGCCTATATTTTATATGAATACAATTGATGAACTTGGTCTTTTTCTTTTCTTTTCTTGATATTTAACCAATAAAGCCTATACTTTATATGAATATAATCGATGAACTTGGTCCTGGTCTTTTCTTTTCTTGATATTTAACCTGCTTCTGTTACTTTACGTCCACGTGGAATGCAGTGATGAAAAATAAGCCAATTTCAAATTTTTCAGTCAGTTTATATTAAAAATTGGGTTTGATTAATTCCTTGGAAGCAGATTGGCTCTAAAAAAACGCGTGGGGTTAACTCTAATAGACGTTGACAGAAAACAAGATCAATGAAGATAAGGTTAAAATTGTCTACAAGATTATGGAGACAATAGTTTTTAAGATAATGCACATTCAAATCCAGCTTGTGCCGGCTTAGGGTTGGCTTCCACTGTTTCTGAAGTAAAATTTACAACGTCAGTGCTTTATTCATCGATCAGTAAAATGATGGTTCTAGGAATATTCACTGTCATTAATTTATCGTTATGGAAAATTTACGGTCAAGCCAGCAATTCATTGTGGTGGAAAATTAACCACATTAATATTTTGTAATATATATTTTGAAAACTTTGATTTTGCTTGACCGTGAATTTTCCATCAATGAATTGCTGGCGAGCTTGACGGTGAATTTTCCGTCGGTGAATTTTCCATGGTGGTGAATTGCTCGTGGTGATGAATGTCACGAGGGTATATTTCTTTTCAATAATTAAATGGACATATTTTTAAATAAAAAATAGATATTGAATTTGATAAATTAATCAATTAATTAATTAGAGGGTATAGTTTCATCTAAGGATAAATGATAATGTATTGAATTGGATAGATGTCTAGGAACAAACAACAATTATTCTAGCAACCTCCGAATTCAAAGTGAAAAATTTAATGGAAATTAAAAGTTCCATTATCAGTTTTGTAGGTGTGGATCTATTATGTGGTTTGTGCATCTGATTTGATGAATCTTGTACCCTTCTCAATCCGCTTTGAAGCTTACTATTCACTACTAGTCAATGGTTGGTTATATTTAAAAATAGCTTGGGAGATTGTTGGATTGCAAGGGTCATGTTCTCCTAGGCTGACATCCTTAATTAGGCTAACTTAATAGTTTTGAAATAGAGTAAAGACAACACTATGTAATCATGCAAATTTGCTTTAGAATGATAATGTACATTTAAGTTCATTTTAGTGCTCTAAATAAAAATATTTCTAGAATTATTCTCCTTGTAATGCATAAAATTTCCCATTAAAATTTGGATTGGATTTGATAATAAATGGATGAACATTGAATAACTTTAAATACCACTATATTAACAATACATCACACAAAATGTCTACCAAGTCGGATCATCATAGGAATGAAATGGGTGGGAGAGCCAAAATTTGAATTAAAAAAAATAGAGTTCAATTCTATATAATGAGGGAATAATCCCATGCTATGAGATTGACCTAATAAGGAATGCTAAATTTGATGCGGGAATGGATGATTAGACAAGAGGGGTGCAATAAATATCACATGTATGGGAATGTGCAGAAGTAAATTAGATAATGTCAAATATGTTGAGGTAAGGCAATAAGTCTAATAAATTGTAATGTATGGTTTAATTCTTAAATGTATGTAGCCTATGTTTCAAAAGAAATAAATAAAGATAATTAATATTACATCAAATTGCAATAGATAAAGATTAAGTTGTTAACAATGGTCAACTGACATATGAAGAGTTGTGCCCCTTGAGCAAGATAAAGTATATAATGAAGGTAGATCTAGAAGGAAAGCGAAGGGGAAATAATTATTATGACTGATTACGAGTAATAGACAACTATGGACACTTGAAAATGTCTCGATGGATCACATTGGCTAACTAACATCATTTTGTCTTGCAACCCATCCCGTTTTCTTTTAATTGATTAAATTTCCCTAGTTATTTAATTAATTGCATCATTTTCATCTATTGACCTAATTACTCTAATTAGGTTAATTCACCCCCTTTCATGCTAACATTTCATCCTATTAAATTAAATACATCATGTTATTTGATTTAATCCCCTAAGTCCTCTTATTTAATTAAATAACCCTAAGTTATTTAATTAAATATCATATCACTTTCCCCCTTTTCATTAAATCACTTTATTTAATGAATTTCATGAAATTATCCTAATTGCATAATTAAATCTTTGTTTAATTATCAATTACCTAATCAAATCTAATTCCCACCACTTGCAAAGGAATATTTCAAGGGAATATTCCTCCTTTGCACATTCCTCCAAAAAAGAATATTCCCATAGAATATTCCTTCCCCTTTTGCACATTAAAACTTTGTTTTAATTTGCTAAATATCTATTTTCCTCACCCATGAGAATATCCTCTTTCTCCACTCATTTGAAAAAAGGAATATTCTTTTTTATAACAAACTTATAAGACTTCTTTTGCAAGTTAAAAGTGTGTTTGTTTGAAAGAATATGAGCCTTTTGTTACATCCCTTTTGTTTTGAACAAGATTATGACAATAATAATATGGTCATTATGTTAGTTGTAATCAACTACCTTTCATGAGAATGTGAAAATTGGGAAAATAATTTTTAATTTATTTGGAATAACTGCAATTACGAATGATTTCTTTATTTAAATATATATGTGAGTATGTTGATGTGTTATTTTTTTAAAGATTTGGAGAATAGTCTAACTCTTTTTTTTACCAAGTGGATGCAGGAGTGTTGACATCTCAAAGGAAAGGGAAACATCATCAAGGAGAGGCTGTGGTCTATAAAAGAACCAAATTACCATCAAGTCATGAGTTAGGTATAAGGTTGCTAATGCGGTAGTCATAACCTTGTGTAATTATTGCACTTAATTAAATAATTATGAAAAAAAACAAGTAATTGACTTCAACTTTGGAGTAAGAGAAAAACAAGTCAACTTTATATGAGCATCAACATTCTCCTATTGATGTCACATATTAAAATCTTAGAATGCACCTTGGAATAAGAATTGAATTAAATAATATTGCCGATAATAATATAAACCTTAAGGTCACGATTTAGGAATGAAAATGTCGGGGTTGGGGGGAATGACCTTCTTCCATTTTGTGTTGGGTTGGCGGTAAACCCTCACCACCTCGTCCTCCATGTCTTCAAGTAACACCCAAGATGGAAGGCATGCAAACGTTCTCTCTTGGAGTCTTGGCTCGTGTTGGATATAGGATGACATTCTTCATTATTTTGGGCTCACTCTTTCACTCTCTTCTCTTTTCTCTCTTTTGGATGACATTTCTTTGTTTTGTTTTCTGATTGGTGTATTCATGACCAAGCACCATATCTCTTACTCATTTCCCATTCCTCAAGGGAGAGAAGATTCATTCCTCACTCTTGAGTAACCTTGCTTCAGTAACACTCTTTCAAATCGAGAAGAGCTCGATACATTTGTGCCATCATTTGATCACTTGGAGGATTCACCAAGAGGGCTAGCGCATTTTAGCTCTACATTTCTAGGCACAAATTTTCTAATCATAAATATTGAAAAGTCCATTACTTTGTTGAGGAATCATTGTGTAATATTAGTGCATTCTTTTGAATCACATCTGGTCTGATGTATAATCCCATTGAATCCTTGCAAAACTTAGAGCCTTGTCTAGTCAGAATATTTCTTTATCTTTTTGAACCAAATGAGTTTTTGATCTTGGATTCAAAATGTTCTAAGTTTTTCTTCCATCATTGCTTAATTTGAAGTCAAAACCTTACTCTATTTTCTTTAGCTCATGAATCGGGTCAGCTCAAATTAATCTTTTTCAAATGTCAATTAGATGAAATATGTATTGAACTGAAGTGTTCTTTCAACATCGACTAAGACTATCATACCTCCTTTTGTGAGTAAGAAAGGAACCGAATTATCCCTGATGGTAGAACGAATTATGCGATGAGTCACTGTTTATATAAACTCAAAAGTCAAATGTATTAATGCCGAGTAAGGGTGAGAGTGCTGAAGACACAAGAAATGTGCTATTAATCATTAAATCCTTTGCCAAGGTTATGATGCTTTGAATAAGCAGAAATCAGCCATCAAGAATTAGATATACCCCTGGTCAGAATGGTCATTCTAGTTAGGATCTAACCTATAGTGAAAGATCAACCAAGTTAGTATATATTCTTGACACTAGACTCAAATGACAATCATGGTAATTTGGGAAATCTTTTATAGACTGCACCTCGTGAAGGGTCGGGTTTCTTTAGTTGAAGAAACACAGGAGACCAGTAGGTCTTTGGTTGGGTAGAAAAGCCTTTGATGATGTTTCTTTTTTCCTCAAAAATTGAGTCTTGTTCAAATATTCCAATAGGAAGCTTTCAGACTGTACTATCTCTTAACTCTCTCTCTCTCTCTCTCTTGACTTCAAAATAGAATTATTTTATATTGTTTAATTCACTGTTGTTAAAATATGTTCTACTCATTTCTTAATTAATGGGATAGTTAGTTCCTAACAAATTGTAGTTTTCAGTTAAATAAACTGTTAATTGTTTCGTTTCAATTGAAATTGAAATACTAGAAGTTAGTTATTGAATGTTAGAGTAGTTAATGCTCATATTATTTATCCTTCCTATTTGTTTTATGTGAGGAAACTCTCACCAGTAAAATTAGTTATTTACTTTTGAGCTAAATGTGGAAGTTAGTTACCATTCATAACTATAGATAAATAGTATGTTACATATGGTATCAGAGCATACTAGGTTCGACATTGAACCTCAGGGCTCATAAAGCAAACATAGAAAACTGAAATCAACCATTAGTGTTTTTCTAGGATGAGGATGCGGAAAACACCCTAGAAGAAGACCCGAGACCTCGTTTGCATCCGGTTGTGGAAAATCAGGCTTGGATATGATTATTCCTACTGCTCTTTTCCCTCGGATTCAAAAACAATGGTTGAAGCTCTGAAGAGACTTTAAAGAGAAAGAAGAAATTGGACTACCTCTAGGAAGGAAACTGTTAAGTCATCTATTCTTGCTGAAACAAACAAAATAGTCATGTGAACCCATTGTATAATATGATCGAACCCGAAACATCTAAAGAAGATCGTATCCCAACTATCAAATACAAAATTATTCCATTTTTTGAGTATAGTGATCGGGAGGAAGCTATCACAGGTAGAGACAATGATTCTTAATCAATTTTTTATTGAATCTATCATAGGAAGTGATAGCCATTTTGTAAACAAATTTTGTATTGAATCTATCACAGGAAGTGATAGCCATTTTATAAAAACAATCTGTATTGAATCTGTCATAGGAAGTGATATCAATTTCGTAAACAAGTTTTCTTGCAATCTTGTAGCATTTGACTTGAGTAAGAAAATTTGATTTTTTTTTGGTTGTTTATCTACAATGAAAAATTCTTTGACTTATGTTGAGAAAACTATGGAAATAATTACAAAAAGAGTCTAATTAGAATTACCAACATTTCCAGGAACTTCATTGGAATGGATAATTCTAGAAATGGATTAAGATGGGATCGAGATAACAACAACCCTATGGCAAAGCTAGATCAATTATTGAATCCGATGAATGAAACTCAGGCCCGACTAGTTAATCTAGAAAGGAAAGTAGAAGGGCAATCTGATATGAGAGATGAAAGGTCAAAATCTCAGAGTGACCGACATGAAGATAATTCTAAAACTTTGAGCTTGGGAAACAAGAGAAGTCAATTAACCAATGAAATCTCTAAAGATATGAAAAATATCAAACCCCCTAAGTTTGAGGGCTCTGCTTCAAGAGATGCCACCAAGGCATGGTTGATTGAAATGAAAAAGTACTTTGAGCTAAGGGATTACTTTGATAATTCCAAGGAAGCTTGGGCAGCCTATCAATTGGTAGGAGAAGCCCCTACTTGGTGGGAAAATAAGAAGGCAGAAATGGGTCTTGTAATAGCAAAAATGACCTAGGAATAGTTTGTGAGAATTTTCTGTCAAAGATGGTTACCACAACTATTTTAAAATCAAAAGTTGTTGGAATTTGAAAATATTAGGCAAGGACCATTAATTGTTAATGAATATTGGGAAAAGTATACCCGTTTGTTAAAATATGTTCTGTAGTACCAATAGGATGAAAAATTTCATGTTCATAAGTTCATTTTGGGGTTGAATAATCGTATCGAGGGTCTAGTAGATGTTCTGGCGCCACGAACTATGGATGAAGCATATGAAAAAGCTATTCAACAAGAGCAAAGGTTGAAAAAGGATGATTCCTTTAGGGATAAAAATCACAACAAATTCAAATGGAACTAGGCGTCTCAGAATTTCAAAAGGAAGGGCTACAAGAAAAATCAGCATGACTACAAGAAGGATAAGAAGGGAAATAACAATACTAGGAAGGATGAAGTTAATTCAAACAAAGGTTTAAAAAAGAAGGGACCATCAGGGGGGATTTTTTACATGTGGAGGAGAGTATTATGCTAACCAATGCCCTACTAGGAATCAGAATGGACGACAACAACGTAAGCCTCTACCACCTCAATAGAAAACTTTCCAACAAAGGATCCATGCAACTCAGTAGATAACAAGCAAGCAGAATATCAAGTCACACCCATTGAAACTATAGGTATGTTATACAGGAACCCGATAACCATTTTAATAGACACCAGAGCCACTGAATGTTTCATATCCCCTAAATTACTAGGTATATTTCCTATAAGAACTGAGTTCGTGGCCAAATCATGGATGGTTGAATGTGCTAATTAGACTAGAGCTCGAGTAGAGCAGTGTCTATTTGAAGCTAGGGTAGAACTTCCAGGCTTCACCACAAGAATTAATCTTTATGTAGCACCTATGGGTTCCTATGATGTGATCATTGGAATGAATTGGTCAAGAGAGCATAGGGCCAAGGTTTATTGTTTTGCAAAGATAGTGACGTGTGTGGATGACTTAGGAAACATAATGGTTATTTAAGGAACTCAACGAGAGATTAAGATACGGAAAATTTCAGCCATGCAATTAAAAAGAAATAAAAGGAAGGGAAGTCAAATATTTGCAGTTAACATGGAAGAAGTTAGGGAATACAAGGAAATCATATTTCATGATGATGTGGTAATACACACAAAGAGCAAGGAAGAGGAAATAAAATATGACCTTAAGGAAGAAACCTTTGCTATAAAATATCCTTACCTTCGAGAATACCAGGATGTGTTTCTAGAGGAGCTACCTAGTTTACCACCAAGAAGGGTGTTTGATTTCTCTATAGATTTAGTTCCAAGGGCTGAACCTATTTCTAAGGAATCGTATCATATGAACATGTCATAGAATTAATAGAACTAAAGGCACAATTGCAGGAATTACTAGATAAGGGATTGATTTGACCTAGTGTATCACCATGGGGATCACTGGTAATATTTGTCAAGAAGAAGGATGGGACACTTCGCCTATGCATAGATTACCGTATGTTGAATAAGCTCACCATTAGGAATATGTACCCCTTGCCCATAATAGATGATATTTTTGATCAAATGAAAGGAGTAGCAATGTTTTCCAAGATAGATTTAAGGTCGGGATATCATCAGTTAAGATTGAAAGAATAAGACATTTATAAAACAACCTTTAGAACTAGGTACGGTCATTATGAATTCACAATTTTTCCATTTGGTCTCACCAATGCCCCAGTTGCATTTATGAATCTAATGAACACTATTTTCAGTGATTGTTTGGATAAATTTGTGTTAGTTTTCCTTGATGACATTCTTATTTATTCCAAAAATGAGGATGAGCATCTTCAACATCTACGGGTGGTTCTTCAGTGATTGAGAGAACATAAACTTTATTGAAAATTATCAAAGTGCACCTTCTTCCAGAAAGAGGTACAATATTTGGGGCATATAATATTAGCTAGAGGAATAGAAGTGGATCCAACAAAGATAAAATCCATAGTGGAATGGCTAGTACCAAAAAATGTGCACAAGGTTAGAAGTTTCATGGGATTGGCGGGGTATTACCAAAGGTTTGTAAGAAATTTCTCTAGGATCGCCCACCCCATTACCTCACTTCAAAGAAAAGGAAAATGATTCGAATGGACAGAGAAATGTCAAGAAGCATTTAATAAATTGGAGGAGAAATTAATGACTGCACCAATTTTGGTAGTTCCAAAACCTAATGGTCATTTTGTAGTTATAATGGATGCATCTGGTGAAGGTTTGGGTGGAGTATTAATGCAAGATGAGAAGGTAGTGGCTTATGAATCTCAAAATTTGAAGCAATATGAGCAGAACTATGCACCTCACTATCTAGAGTTAGAAAATATTGTGCATGCCCTACAAATGTGGCGAAATTACTTGTTAGGGAAGACTTTTGAACTCAAATTAGACCATCAAGGTTTAAAATATATATTTACCTAGCCTAATTTAAATGTCCATCAAAGGAGGTGGATGGAGTTAATTTCAGACTATGATTTTGAGGCTAGTTATATCAAGGGTAAGGAGAAAAATGTAGCCAATGCTCT
Organism: Sequoiadendron giganteum; assembly: GCA_007115665.2. Taxonomy (NCBI): domain Eukaryota; kingdom Viridiplantae; phylum Streptophyta; class Pinopsida; order Cupressales; family Cupressaceae; genus Sequoiadendron; species Sequoiadendron giganteum. The sequence continues at coordinate 183,854,804 of CM021101.1, read as the reverse complement.
GAGCCGATGAAAACATATAACTTCCATGGTGTCAATCAATACAAATTTTAGAATTCAAGTACTACAAAAATTGAATGAAGATGAATTCTACTTGCGAGTTCGTGAAGATTTATACGAAAACTCACAAGAGCCTAAATATGAGGGTTTTCAGATCTAAACAAATGGAATTTTGAGATATAAGGGCAAGATGTATGTTCCAAACTCAAAAAAATTAAGTAAGTTGGTATGGAAGGAGGTTCACACAACATCATACTCAGGTCATCTAGGGGTAACCAAAATGTTGGCCGATGTCAAACCTTTATATTTTTGGAAGGGAATGAAAAAGAATGCAAATATATTTGTTGCAAGATGTTTTGAATGTCAGAGGGTTAAGGTGGAGCATCAACACTCGATAGGTTTGTTACAACCTCATAGTGTACCAAATTGGAAATGGAAAATCATTAATATGGATTTTGTACATGGTTTACCGATGACAAGGAGCATACATAATGCAATAATGGTAGTAGTGGATAGACTAACCAAAGTAGCACATTTCTTACCCAAAAATTTGATAGATGGGGCTTTTGTGATTGCTCAGAAGTTTGTACAAGAAATTTTCCATCTTCGTGGAATTCCAAAAAAGATTATTTCTGACAGGGATGCTAGGATGACATCCCGGTTTTGGAAAACTCTATTTTTTGCCTTGGGAACTTAGCTAAATATTAGTACAACTTATCATCCTGAAAGAAATGGTCAAATGGAACTTGAGTAAATCAGATCTTGGAAGACCTGCTAAGAATGTGCTGTATGGAATAGTAATATAAGTGGGAAGAATATTTACCATTGGTAGAATTTTCTTATAACAATTTGTATCAATCAACTATCAAAATGGCACCCTTTAAAGCATTGCATGATAGGAAGTGTAGAACACCTATTAGTTGGAACATGATGGAGGATAGGATCATTCTAGGACCCGAGATACTTCAAGAAATTGAGGAATAGGTTAAGTTAATTAATAGAGGTTGAAGGAAGCTAATGATCGGCAAAAAAACTACGTTGATGAAAAATGAACCCCCAGGAAGTTTATGGTTGGTGAGAAAGTTCTCTTTCGAGTTAAACCTCAAAAGAGATCTATCAAATTTGGGAAAAACTATAAACTAGCCCTGAGATATGTAGGAAATTTTGAAGTCCTAGAAGTTATCAACCCAGTTGCATACATAATTACTCTACCTCTGGCTCTCGCCAGATTGCACAATGTATTTCATGTCTCCTATCTTAAGAAGTACAATGCAAAATTTTACCATATGATTAACTAGAATTCCTTCCAGGTGTGGGATCCTGGGGTGATCACAATCAAGCCACTCAAAGTGCTCGAGGTACATAAGCTATACTTATGTAACTATGAGGTGATACAATGCAAAGTCCAGTGGGAATAGTATTTAGAAGAAAATACTACATTGGAGGATTATGATGAAATCCTTCAGAAGCTTCCTTATGTTTTTATGAATAATTAAGAACTATATATATATTTATGATTTTAGACCTGAACCTTTAATAAATAATCATTGGGGATGATGATTCTAAAGGGGAGAAGTATTGTTGCAAGGTGTGCGCCCTTGGTCTCCTTGGTTGTTCAATACGACGCTTGAGATTTATGACATGGTTTAACTGCCTCCCATGGATCTTAACTTTGGCTTGTATCAAGCATTGACAGGTCGATCATTTGGTGCAATGACAAGGCCAACAATTGGTATCAGAGCTGGTCATGTGTTAGAATCCCTCGCTTGCATGGGGTGGATTGTTGCAAGGTGTGTGCCCTTGGTCTCCTTGGTTGTTCAATACAACGCTCGAGATTCGTGACATGGTTTAATCACCTCCTATGGTTCTTAACTCTGACTTGTATCAAGAATTGACAAGTCGATCTTTTGGTGCAATGACAAGGCCAACAAGTATGTTACATCCCTTTTGTTTTGAACAAGATTATTGCAATAATAATATGGTCATTATGTTAGTTGTAATCAACTACCTTTCATGAGAATGTGAAAATTGGGAAAAGATTTTTTAATTTATTTGGAATAACTGCAATTACAAATGATTTCTTTATTTAAATATATATGTGAGTATTCTGATGTGTTATTTTTTTAAAGATTCAGAGAATAGTTTAACTCCATTTCTTCACCAAGTGGATGCAAGAGTGTCAACATCTCGAAGGAAAGGGAAACATCATCAAGGAGAGGCCGTGGTCTATAAAAGAACCAAATTACCATCAAGTCACGAGTTAGGTATAAGGTTGCTAATGCGGTAGTCATAACCTTGTGTTATTATTGTACTTAATTAAATAATTATAGAAAAACAAGTAATTGACTTCAACTTTGGAGTAAGAGAAAAACAAGTCAAATTTATATGAGCATTATTGTTCTCCTATTGAAGTCACATATTAAACTCTTAGAATGCACCTTGGAATAAGAATTGAATTAAATAATATTGCTGATAATAATATAAACCTTAAGGTCACGATTTTGGAATGAAAATGTTGGGGGGGGGATGACCTTTCATTTTGTGTTGGGTTGGTTGTAACCCCTCACCACCTTGTCCTCCATGTATTGAAGTAATGCCCAAGATGGAAGGCATGTAGATGTTCTCTCTTGGAGTCTTGGCTCATGTTGGATATAGGATGGAATTATTCATTATTTTGGGCTCGCTCTCTCACTCTCTTCTCTTTTCTCTCTTTCGAATGACATTTCTTTGTTTTGTTTATTGATTGGCATATTCATGATGAGCACCATATCTCTTACTCATTTCCCATTCTGCAAGGGAGAGAAGAATCATTCCTCACTCTTGAGAAATCTCACTTCTGTAACACTCTTTTGAACTGAGAAGAGCTCGATACATCTGTGCCATCATTTTATCGCTGGGAGGATTCACCAGGAGGGCTAGCGCATTTCAGCTCTTCATTTCCAGGCACTTATTTGAGAGTCTTCAAATCTTCTAATCATAAAGATTGAAAATTCCACTACTTTGTTGAGGAATAGTTGTGTAATATTAGTGCATTCTTTTGAATCACATCTGGTTTGATGTATAATTCCATTGAATCCTTGCAAAAAATAGAGCCTTTTCTAGTTGAAACATTTCTTCTTGTTGAAAAGTTTATGATCTTGGATTCAAAATGTTCTAAGTTTTTCTTTCATCATTGCTTAATTTGAAGTCAAAACCTTACTTTGTTTTTGTTAGCTCATGAATCAGGTTAGATCATTAATCTTTTTCAAATGTTAACTAGATGAAATATATATATTAAACTAAAGTATTCTTTCAACATTGACTAAGACTATCATACCTCCTTTTGTGAGTAGAATGAATGATGAGCCGATTCACTATTTATATAAACTCAAAAGTCAAATGTATAATGCCAAGTAAGGGTGAGAGTGCTGATGGCACAAGAAATGTGCTATTAATTATTAAATCCTTGGCCAAGGTTATGATTCTTTGAATAAGCAACAATCAACCATCAAGAATCAAGTATACTTCTGGTTAGAATGATCATTCTAGTTAGGAGAACCTATAGTGAAAGATTGACTAGGGCGTCGATGTTACAGCGGCAGGAGATACCTTTCTCTCAAAATTTAAATAATAAATAATTAATAAGGCAAGTCAACCTTAATCACAAATTATATTATTTCTTAAAAGGAGGTTGACCTAAGTGAAGAGTCACCATGTTTTGTATATATACAAGGTGGAATCAATTCATTCTCATATTCATATTCACATTCTCTATAGAGAAAAAGTTTTCCCTTCAGTAGCAGATTATCATCTTGTAGAAGCAGATCGAATTCAAGGAGATGCATATTTATCTTGGTATTAAAGGATAGCTGCTATTATTCATTGTATTAATTCACCCTTGAGAAGGGTATGGATTGTAAAGCAAATTTCTACTCTTATTCATCCTATATATAAGAGCTATATTTTGTTGGGTTTTTCTCCCTCGAGGAGGGTTTTCCTAGGGTATCTTGCTGTGTTGATTGTTCTTGTGTTGTTATTCTGCTTATTTCATTTCTAATCCTAAAACTAACATGGTATCAGAGCCAGTTTTAGAATCTGATTAAAAGCGTTTTATCTAGAGTTTGGAGCACAAGTGATTTATTCATTTGGTGTGAGAGCATTCAACATCCCGACATTGGGAAAGCCTTCACTATTATTAATGTTTTTTCTCTGTATTATATCACCATTGGATTTTGAATTCTGTTGATTGAGGAGGCCATTGTCTGATGATATTTATATCAACGAGACTCATATTTTGTCTAGAAAAAAGGTTCTTTTTTGTGATGACGCATCAGGAGGTTTGGTCATTGTTAGACATTTACTAGCATAGTGATAATATAAGAAGGCACTCTATCAATATTTCCGGGCATACCATCTTTGTGATGGATTTTTTACCGATATGGGCACGTAAGACGAAGGACAAATATTCAAAAGGTGATCACGATTTGTATGGGTGAGATTAATCATCCTCGGGTCCTGCCATAGGAATGTCTATTGGCATTGAAGACAAATGAGAGATAGTTGAATGAGTTTTGAAAATTTCACATAACCATTGGTGGTTCTTCATTACCGTCTCTTGTCACTACATTGAGACATTTTTTATCTTTTCCAATATTCATTGTTGGTCGAAATCTTGCAACCATAACACAAACAACATCGTGGGTTGCTCACGAGATTATTTGGAAATGTATCGAGCTCCCTTGTGCACTAGGCTTTGTTCACTGTAGACACTTTGAAGGCTTATTTGTATTTCCATCATATCAGATTGGGTTTCAAAGGACGTTTGAAGCACTGGAAGTTATTCTGGTTGTTTAGCATCTATAATTAATCTGATGTATATGATTATTGTTTGAAGCAGCTATTTTTTTTATTATGGCAATTCACATTATTGGCTCGCTCATTGGTAGAGCAGGAGTAAATATTATTGCCAGATAGTGAAGGGTCGATGTATGATGGTTCAGGAAGCTACAAAAAGAAGTTTGAGCCACTATGTTAGGTAAATGACAAGTCAAAGTCTCTATGAGTATCGTGGAGTCTTCAAGAAGATCCATTATTCTTCAGAGAATATTCATGCCTTATTTGCATGATAGCAGTGATGAGTTGAGCTTAATATTTAATTCTACTAAAGGAGCTGTCGAGAATATTTGGACATGAAACATTACGTTAAGAAGTATTTAACGCATTACTTTAGGGTCAGGAATTGAAGACCAAAAAATTCTTCTTAGGACTGCAATTACAATGATCTTAATATTCTTGGTAATTCCTATCAGGCCATTTCCTTATAGAAAAGAAGGATATTGTGGCACTTTTAGAAACCAATAAATAATTTCATTATTAGTGTGAGAATTGAAGGCTGTCACTTAAACATGAGGAGTCGAGCAAATTTTAGAGAGCCATCAATATTCACTTCAGAAAGAAATCATGAATTTATTAGGAGGCGTGATGATATCATTTCCATTTGAGCCACCAACATAAAGTGGAGGAGTTGTGTGTAATTCAACCACTCAGATGGGACACAGCTGGAAAAGGAGTGCATCGATAAATTTGAATGGTCAAAGACCATATTCAAATTTACCCAGCCACCTCTATAAATCCTAGTGTTGATGTATTACTAGGTCATTGCTAATACTAGGACATGGGCTTGTGATCAAGCTATGAACCTATAGAAGTAAGGTTGTGGAATGATCTGAGTGCAAGAGAAGTGAATTATATTGAGTGTTGTGATTAGTATTTATCAGAATTAATAAAGAGAAAAGTATTTTATGCTTGTACCTTGAATAATGTTCATGAATTTCTTATGTAGTTATTAATTCATGCAATAACATTGGTAATTCTCTTCAGGATAGTTTAATTCTATGAACTATTAGTAATCTTTCTCTAAAATGCTTCTAGAGGAGCAAAGGATGATGAGAGATCACATTCAAGGGAGGTAGAGCTTGATGCATCCTTTCACGTAGGATGAAGAATGGAGACACTGTTGGTGTAATTAATTATTTAATTACACTTTAGCATAAGTTTACTTAGGCATATTTTATTTCCTAGTTTAATTATAATCTTTATCTTATTGAGCTATCTTGTTGCTCAAGATAAGATTAGGGTTTTGCATGATTTCCTTTTGAAGGCCTTTAGTTGTATTTGTAAAACATATCATTCCATAATATTTTTCTGGTTTTTAGCTTGCATACTTTTGCTCTAAGGGTTTACAGAACATCTCTTCTTTTGTTCTGAATATCTGTTGCATGTGATAGGTGTTTGCTTGCAGGTGATTCTTGGGGACTGTGAGGTTGAGTTTTATCAACTTCTATATGGTATCATAGCTCCAGACCTGTGGCTGCCTGTTTGTGTTTTGAAGATATTCTCTCATAGCATCTTTATCTGTGTAAGGGTTTCAAGCCAGACTGATTTATTGAGCTTCTAGGGATTGGCAATTTTTTTGCACATTTCTGGGCCAAACGGACATCGCCATCGCGTTCAAGACACCCAAAAACCCTAGAAATGCCTTTTGTTTCGTCGATTTTGGACCTATTGAAAAAAAAGGCAAAATTTTTTTGCCAGGGAAGCCATACGGCCTCCCCAGCATGCCAACAGAGACGAAAAATTGCGAAAATCGAAAAAATAAATAAAAAGAAAAATTAAAAAAAACCATCAGAGTTTGCGCGGCCAGTGCAGACATACACTGCTGCCCACCTGCCACCAAGCGGCCACCGCCGTGCCACCAGGGGACCACCCAGCTCGCCGCCCACAACGCTCAACCCCTGCAGGCTTTGGAGACTCCCATCAGGGTCATATTTGTGACCAGGAGCCTTCGCTCAGCCCCCGCTGGGTCCTTAGCCCCTAGCCGTGGTCACGTGGATGCCCAAGAGCTTCGGCTCCAGCCCCCGACCGCCAACCCCCTGGTTGCCATACGACCAGGGGCTTATTTTTTTAGCCCCTAAGGGCTCCTGGAGGCCTTATTGAGCAGATTGGAGCACTTTTCTGGAATCGGCTATAACTTTCTCATACGGTGTCCGTTTTTCGAAAACAAGATATCTTCGGAAAGCTGGTTCGACGATATTTCTAGTGGTGGTAGTTTGGTTTTTTGATTTTCTAGTTTTGAAGCCTTTTTTCACTTGTCAAAGCCAAAAGTTGCTGTTTTCACTCCGGGAGGCATATCTTTTGCGTCCAGACTCAGTTTTGCAAAAACAAATAAGCATTGGAAAGTTGATTCAGTGCTCTACACAGATCTCAAATCTATTTTTTCATTTTTTTTACCAGGTATCTGATATTTCTGTTTGATCTCAGCCTTTAGTTTTTCAATTATTTTTTTGGGAAGCGTGCAATCAGGGTATTTTTTGAGATCAGCGAGCATTGTTATTTTATTTGAGCGTATCTATTGCTTTTTTCTATCATGGATACAAATAACATTGCACCCCTTACTCCATTCAACTATTTTGGTTGGAAAAAACAAATGGAGATTCACTTGAAACACAAAGGGTTGTACAGGGTAACCATGGGCACAAAAATTGAACCTACAGGTGCTGCTGAAAAGAGAAAGTGGTTTAATAGGTGTGATGAAGCTTATGGTACATTATGTCTATCTATTTCTTCTGACCTTCTTTTTCACATTGAGTCTTGCACTACACCCCATGCGGTTTGGACTACTTTGCAGTCTTTGTTTGGGCAGCAGGATACTATGAGAGGGTTTCAGTTAGAGAATGAGCTTATTGGCTTAAATCCTAGGGATTTTGATAGCATCCAGGAGTTTTTCACCAAACTCAAGTCTCCTAGATTGTAGTTGTCATAGTGTGGTATTCAGAAGGAAGACTCTCAGTTGATATTGTCCATTCTTTCTAAGCTTGGACCAGATTATTCAGTCTTTGTTTCTACCTTTTATGCTACTAGGGATGCACTTGGTATTAGATTTACTATGCCTTCTTTTGATGATTTTGCATCTTCTCTCACTTGAGAGTAGGCCAAGTTGGCCAATATGGGCCAGTTGAAGCCCTCTTCATCACAGGCACTTATTGCATCACAGGAGCCCAGAGATCAAAAGGCTTCTATAGGAAAAGGAAAGAAACAAAAACAAAAGGATTCCAAATCTTATGAGCAACAGAAGGAGTCCTCATATTCATCATCCTCTTCTAAGGGGAAATCATTTAGGAAGGAGCAGGGCCCATGTGCATATTGCAAGAGAGAAGGACATGCAGAACATAATTACTACAAGAAGGACATTGATGAGCTGAAGAATCTTCTTCAGAAACATCAGATTGATTTTCCTTCTAGGATGTCTGCATTATCTCCTTCTTCTTCTTCTTCTTCTTCTTCTTCTCCTTCTTCAGGCACAACTGGTTTACACACTTCATCAGATATGAGGGGGCATGCTCTTTGTGCTTCTTCGAGTCTTGGATTAGGGAGATGGCTTCTAGATTCAAGAGCATCTCATCATATGGCTTCTACACAGACTATGTTCACTTCCTTTGAGTCTCACACTATGTCTCCTATTTTGATGGGAAACAATACATACATGAGTGTTACAGGGAAGGGGTCTATTAGTTTTGGGGATAACACTTTTCAGGATGTCTTGTGTGTTCCTCATTTGATGAACAACCTTCTTTCTATATATCAGATCACACATGGAGGCAATGGGAGGTCTGTGGAGTTCACACCTAATTTAGTTATCATCAGAGACTTGGAGAGTAGAGCAGTTATTGCTATTGGGGTGGTGGATCACTCATCTCGGTTGTATTCCTTTGTAGATTTTGCTACTGATGGTGCTTCTATTCCTACAACTGTTCATCACACTTCTAGTGTGAATCATCATTCAGAGGAGACATTTGGCTACTTGAACATTAGAGTTCTCACTTCAAATCTTGCTCTTGAGCCATCCATTCCATCTCCTTCACCTACTATTGCAGTTGCTGATACTTCTATGACTCCAGATGTGGGTTCTTCCATTTCAGTGCAGCAGGATCCAGTTGATCATCCATCTTTGGAGGTTCCTATTCAGTCTTCACCCACTTTGACTTCTTCATTTGTTGAGGTCACACCTATTTCTGTGGAGACATCATGGGCTACACCTATTTCACCTTCAGAGATTGCTTTCATTCGACCTCTTCCCTCTCACTTCTTTTAGGAGATGCAGTTTCTTCAGTTCTTTTGGGGCTACTTCATTCTGGGGGGGATCTATGGTCTCTTTCTTCCTCTCTTCTGGGGGGGCTCTTTTATGTATCTTTGTGATGGATGGTGTCCTTGGGGGGTCTTATGGAGTCCTCCATATTTCATCACTTAGTTGCTCTTTGCATTCTATTTTGGGGAGGAGTTTTGTTCTCACTGGGTTTTCTCCTTTACCCTATTTGATTTAGTTTGCATTGTATTTGTAAATGGGTACCTGATTAGGCCTTGTTAGCGGGACTCATTTTTGCAATAATAATTTGCTTCTCCCTAAGTTGCACTTATGGGGGGTTGTTGGTGTAATTAATTATTTAATTACACTTTAGCATAAGTTTACTTAAGCATATTTTATTTCCTAGGTTAATTATAATCTTTATCTTATTGAGCTATCTTGTTGCTCAAGATAAGATTAGGGTTTTGCATGATTACCTTTTGAAGGCCTTTAGTTGTATTTGTAAAACATATCATTCCATAATATTTTTCTGGTTTTTAGCTTGCATACTTTTGCTCTGAGGGTTTACAGAACATCTCTTCTTTTGTTCTGAATATCTGTTGCATGTGATAGGTGTTTTCTTGCAGGTGATTCTTGGGGACTGTGAGGTTGAGTTTTATCAACTTCTATAGACACAACTTGCTGCCATGAGATTGAGTTGGTGGCACATAACTGGATACATCTCTTGAAGAGGAAGAACCCTTATAGATTGTCATTGCGACTAGTTTCTTTGAAGAGGAGGAAATAAAATTCAGAGGGAGTCTGAAAAACCTTGGACGAGGAGGTCATGAGGTTGATGCAAGTATTTGGAGATTCAAATGGATTCACATCATCACAAATATCTGTTGTAGTGTATATTTCTCTATGACAGAGAAGTATGAGGTGAAAGACCTTGTAGAGTATATTTCTCTATGACAGAGAAGTATGAGGTGAAAGCCCTTGTAGTGTATATTTATTTGTGATGGAGAAGTATGAGGTGAAAGCCCTTATAGTGTATATTTATCTGTGATAGAGAAGTATGAGGTGAAAGCCCTTGTAGTGCATATTTCTCTGTGACAGAGAAGTATGAGGTGAAAGCCCTTGTAGTGTATATTTCTCTAAGACAGAGAGATATGAGGTGCAAGCCCTTTTTCATCTTTGAGACTAAGATGAGATGTCATGTTGAGAGAATCCATGATGACATCATTGATTTAGAGTGGAAGGGAAGGTAAAACACTCCTATGATGGAAAATATACTCCAATTCAACGCTTCTCTCAAATACTCTTACAAGGAGCCTTAAACTCCATTACTCCTTTAAGTGATCAAGCCCCCACACACCTAGGGTTCACAAATCAGACAATCAAAAATATTGAAAACATTTGAATCATGTCTTACTAGGTTAGAACAAGGTGTAACAACCCTCAACACTATGGTGATTTAGACCCCTTTTTCCCTTAAGGCTAGTAGCCCTTGCCCGGTAGGACAGTCAATACAAAATCCACAAGGAATACTATTAAGGCATCAAACCTACGTATTCTGACACCCAAGATGGACACCTACAAATTCCCAAAGCCTTTCCCCATGACTATGAAGGCATCACTCACAATGGCCCTTTCTAACGCTGCTCCAATAAGCCTAATTCACAGACCTACACCTGGGTCTTGATTATCTAGGCTCTCCCCTTCACCCCAAAGAAAAAAATAAAACTCCTATAGATTTTCCACACTTTTTACCATCATTCCTAAGTGCTCTCCAAATAGAATTTTTAGAAATCAAGCAAAACTCACCTTTTTGCTTGTTAATTAGGCTTGCCACATAGAGATGTCAAGCCAAGAATCTCACACCACTTCCTCCAAAGAGCCTTCCATTCTCCAAGACATTGAGGAAATGGTAGTACATTCCTAAATATTCCATCCCACTAAGAATGAGCAACTTTACAACGTGGGGATGGAAGAAATCCATATTTTCCTCACAAAACCCTAATTTCAAGGGTTTTTAGACCACCCGATGGTAAAATTGAGATATCTCCCTTGATGCTCAATGAAATCTCACCACTCCAATGCAAAAATAAATCTTATTCAATTACCTATCCAAACATTATAGGATTGGAGCATAAAACAACACATACAAGCTGTACCAAGTACAGGATCAACAATTTCTTCAAGAAAACACAAAAATCAGCAACTCTTTATTGAAAAATTCTTCCAAAACTTCAAGAACTGCCTTGCCTCAATGAAGAGAGGAATATATGAAGCCTTCCAACCTTATCCAACTTCCTCCAACTGAAATTTTAATCATTTGGCCATTGGAAACACAAAAAGACTTCATTTTGACTCTTAAATTCCTAATTAAGGCAATTTAGCCAACTTTCACCAACCTTCCTACAAAGATACCTCCAAAGTAGGTGAAAGGCATCCAAAAATACTCAAAAATAACAAGATGACTCCCCTCAGGTGTCTAGCTACATCAAGGCATCCTTTTTACTTAATTTTCCAAAATGCACTAGACTTACAAAGGAGGATGGAGACCTTGTTTGTACAAAAAGTTGGTCATCAAGACCAAAATTCCACCAAATCCCTAGGAGAATTATTACAAAGAAATTAAATGGTCCATGAGAGCTTATTCCAACATTAAACAAAGAAACAAAATATAAGAAATGATTCTAGGTCCCTTAGACCCATGGGTGCTCCCGCACCATACTCCCAAGCAAGAAAGAGATCTAAAGTCCTCTTTGAGATCAGGTCTTCTATAGTAGTCCCATGTTGTTTAATGTTAGTTTCAGACATCCAAGTGGCATCCTCTTTAGGTAGACCTTTCCACTTAACCAAGTACTCCTTGTAGACCTTCCTTTTAGTCCTCTTTGTCTCCTTGGTGTCTAGGATGCATTCAAGAGTCATAGGTTGGCTTGGGGGTAGCTCCTTAACCCAATATTCATCTTCCATTGGTGCTGGACCTATTGCATCCCCTGCATTCACAAAAGCTTTGAAAGGATACAAATCAGAAACATTAAAGATAGGAGAGATTTCCACCCTAGGAGGTAGCTCTATTTCATTAGCATTTTGGCCAAACTTGTGGACCACTTGGTAAGGTCCTATCTTCTTCATCATGAGTTTGGTATAATTTCCCTTTGGAAGTCTCTCCTTCTTCAATTGAGCCATTAGCAAATCTCCAACCTTGAATTGAACATCCATCTTCTTTAAATCTTCTCTTTCCTTATATTTCTCAACATTCTTTTGTAGAGTTTCCTTCACTTGCTGATGAATATCCCTGATTGTAACAACAAAGTCTTCTCCTTGAGAACTTATCTTATCAACTCCTTGTAGATATCTTAGTTCATAGACCCCTCTAGGGTGCATTCCATAGACTACTTCAAAAGGGCTCCTACCAATGCTCCTATTCATGGAGTCATTGTATGCAAATTCAGCCTAAGGTAAAATCAGATCCCAAGCTAGTCCATGCTCCTTGGTAAGACATATCAAGAGATTTCCTAATGATCTATTCGCCACTTTAGTTTGTCCATTAGTTTGTGGATGGTATGTAGAGCTAAAGGAAAAATTTGTGCCAAGTTTCTTCCACAAGGTCCTCCGAAAGTGACCTATGAACTTAGAATCCCTGTCAAAAACAATGCTTAAGGGAAATCTATGTATTCTAACAACCTCCTTAAAGAAGAGACCTGCTATACTAGATGCATCATTAGTGCATTTACAAGGAAGAAAATGAGCCATCTTACTAAACCTATCAACCACCACAAAAACACTATCAAAATCTCTTTGGGTCCTAGGTAGCCCCAATACAAAATCCATACTTACACTCTCCCAAGGCCTATTGGGAATGTGAAGTGGTTGTTAGAACCCTGCATTTGATGAAGTTCTCTTTTCTCTTTGGAAGATTGTACATCCTTCCTCAAAATTTATCACATCCACTTGCAGCCTTGGCCAATAGTAGTACCTCCTCACTTGTTCTAAGGTTTGATCAAGGCCAAAATGACCTCCAAGACTCCCATTGTGTTTCTCCTTTATAATATTCTCCCTCATTGAACATTTAGGCACACACAATTGGCTTAATTTGAAGAGAAAACCATTCTACAACAGAAAATCAGAGTATTCACCATGAAAAGTATTCAAATGCTGATCACAAAATTTGTATACCTCCTTAAAATCTGCATCTTCATGATACATGTCTTTCAATGCATCAACCCCCATGCTTTGGAGTTGGATCTCTTGCACTAAAAGTTCCCTTTTACTAAGAGAATCTACCACCTTATTTGATTGGCCCTTCTTATGTTTTATTGTGAATGTATAGGCTTGTAAAGACTCCACCCACTTCATGTGCCTATGATTGAGTTTATCCTGTGCATTCAAGAAACTAAACGCATGATTATTAGTAGAAACAAAAAACTCTTTAGGTAACAATAAGTGCCTCCACTTTTTGAGGGCTTGGACCATAGCATACAATTCCAAATCATAGGAATAATACTTCCTCTTTGCTTCATTCAACCTCTCACTGAAAAATGCAACTGGTCTTCCTTATTGGCTCAAGACAACCCCTATTGCTTGGTTACTAGCATCACATTCAATTGTAAAAACCTTATCAAAATCAGAGAGCACAAGTATAGGTTGCTATGCTACTCTCTTTTTCTTATATTCAAACCCTTTACCAGCCTCATTGGTCCAAGAAAACTTACCCTTGTTACCTCCTTTGATGGTGTCCAAGATGGCTGCACAAATTTGACTAAAGTTCTTGATGAAATTTCTATAAAAGCTTGCAAGTCCATGAAAGATTCTAAAATCTCCTATGAATTTTGGTGTTGGAAAAGTAAGGATAGCATCCACCTTTGAAGGATCCATCTTCAAACATTCCTTGGAGATGACAAATCCAAGGTACACTAGTTCTCCTTTCATAAATTCACACTTTTCCATGTTGATCAGCAACTTCTCCTTTTGTAACCTCTTCAATACCATGTCAAGGTGCTTTAAATGTTCTTCTTTAGACCTGCTAAACACAAGAATATCATCTAGATAAACCATAATAAACTTTCCAATGAAAGGTCTCAATACCTCATTCATGAGGCACATAAAGGTGCTAGGTGAATTTGACAACCCAAAGGGCATCACCAACCATCCATAGAGGCCCTCATTAGTCTTAAAAGTTGTCTTCTATTCATCACCCTCTCTGATCCTTATTTGATGATAACCACTTTTCAAATCAATCTTGGAAAAGTAGGATCCCCCTGCTAGGCAATCCATAAGGTCCTCCATTCTTGGCATTAGGAACCTATATCTGATTGTGATCCTATTAATAGATCTTGAATCAGTGCAAAGCCTTCAATTTCCATCCTTCCTTGGTGCTAGGACAATAGGAACAACACATGGGATCAAACTCTTTCTCACTAGCCCCTTCTCCATCAAATCTTGTACTTGTCTTGCAATCTGCTCATTTTGGGCAGGTGTCATCTTATATGCAGCCTTATTGGGAAATTTAGCCCCTTGAAATAGATCAATATGGTGGCTTATATCCCTAATGGGAGGTAGGGAAATAGGTAGCTCATTCACCATTATGTCCTTGTAGCTTTTCAACAACTCTTGGACCTCTCTAGGTGCATTTTCCTTCTTCTTTGTGGGCAGATCTACTTCACTCTTTGGCTTCATAATCAGGAAGAATCCTCTTCCTCCTCCTTACTTCAAGGTCTTCATGAACTCCTTCTCACTCATCATCAAACACTAGGCAGTTCAAGCTTTGTCTTTTCTTCTTCTATGATAGGTGTGAGGTTATACGTTACCCCTTCCTTCACAATGGAGTATGTATTCTTCTCCCCATCATGCTTGGCCTTCCTATCAAACTGCCAAGGCCTACCAAGAAGCAAGTGGCACTCATCCATATGGATGATGTCACATAGGATCTTGTCCTTGTATGAACCAATGTTGAATTCTACCCATACTTGCTCATTCACCAAGACCTGTTGTCCTATACTAAGCCATGAAACTTTGTATGGGTTAGGGTGAGAAATCCTTTTCAAATTCAAATTTTCTACCATCTCAATTGAAGCAAGATTATCATTTGATCTTGAATCCACTGCTATCTTACATACCTTACGTTGTACCTTGCAGTTGATTCTGAAGAGTGCCTTCCTTTGTGGGGGTTCTTCAGGGATTGGCACCTTGAGCAATGCTCTCCTAATCATCAAGTTCTCTCCAAATTCTGATGTGAGGTTTACTATAGGTGAGGTCACACTCTCTTCATCTTCATGCACCAGTTGATTCCTCCTCTCACCACCTTGAGAGATTGATCCTTGATTTTTAGGGTATTTGAAGGATGGATGCCTAGGATGGTTGCATGTGTAACACCTCCCTGAAAACTGACTTGAACCTCTCCCTCCATCAAATTTTCCTCTACCATTGGGTCTCCTACCCCTTAATCCCCCTCTATTACTTGATTCTCCACTTGATTCATTAGGATTAGACTCCTCTTGATTTTTTTGGGACTGATTTCTGCCCCCAAAGCTGCCTCTACCTCTAAAATTCTTGCCTCTTCCTCTACTTTACTGCTCTTGCTTTCTTCTTATCTTCTCTTCAACCCTATATGCAATTTGTATGCAATCCTCCATGGTCTTGGGGACAACCAAACTGATATCATCTTTTATGTTGAGACTTAGGCCATTGATATACCTGGCCACTTTTTCATTCTCACTCTCTACATGATCACATCTCATGCTCAACTTGTAGAATTGTTCAGTGTACGATGAAACATCCATGTCTTTTTGTTTCAGATTCTGCCTCTTTCTGAATTCTTGCACCTCATGATCAATAGGAAGGAAATCTACCTTTAGAATATGCAACATCCTATCCCATTAATGGATCATGGACTTACCCATCTTCACCCTTTCTCCTTCGATGAAATTCCACCATGTCAAGGCGGACCCCTTCAACTTTATTTTGGAAAAATTTACCTTCTTATTTTTTGCCATTTCTTTATATTCAAAATAATTATTCAATGCCTCTACCCACTCTAACACTTCTTCCACATCCATCTTTCCACTATACACCGGTAGATCAATCTTCACTTCAAAGGACTCTCCTCTAGATGCTTGCAAGGATTTAAGGATTCTTCTCTCATGATGGGGTATCTCTCCCCCCTGAGGGTTCTCTTCACCTTCTTCACCCTTTGGCTCTTCTTTAGAGGAACTCTCTTCCTCAATGGCCACTCCTCTCCTTCAATTGCTTGCTTTTAAGGCCTCTATCTCTTCTCTCAAGGACTTCAACTCTTTTGCAACCATCGGTTCAAATTTTGGAGGCATGATGTCTCCCTTTCAACAACTACCTAAAATCAGGCTTTGAAACCACTATGATGTAGAGTGGCAGGGAAGGTAAAACACTCCTATGATGGCAAAGATATTCTAATCAAACACTTCTCTCAAATACTCTTGTTAGGAGCTTTAAGTGATCAACCCCCCACACACCTAGGGTTCACAACTCAAAAAATCACAAAGCTTGAAGACATTTGAATCATGTCTGACTAGGTCAGAACAAGGTGTAACAACCCTCTAGCACTTAGGTTCCAACCAACCCCCAACACTATGGTGATTTAGACCCCTTTTTCCCTTAAGCCTAGTAGCCCTTTCTCGGTAGGAAATTCAATACAAAATCCACAAGGAAGACTATCAAGGCATCAAACCTATGGATTCTGACACCCAAGATGGACCCCTAAAAAGTCCCAAAGCCTTTCCCCATGACTATCAAGGCATCACTCACAATGGACTTTTCTAGCATTGCTCCAAGAGGCCTAATTCACAGACCTACACCTGGGTCTTGATTATCTAGGCTCTCCCCTTCACCCAAAATGCAAAAATAAAACTCCTATAATTTTTCCACACTTGTTACCATCATTCCTAAGTGCTCTCAAAACAGATTTTTTAGAAATCAAGCAAAACTCACTTTTTTGCTTGTCAATTAGGCTTGCCATATAGAGATGTCAAGCCAAGAATCTCACACCACTTCCTCCAAAGAGCCTTCCATTCTCCAAGAAATTGAGGAAATAGTAGTACAAGCCTAAATCTTCCATACCACCGAGAATGATCAACTTTACAACGTGGGGATGGAAGAAATCCACATTTTCCTCTCAAAACCTTGGTTTCAAGGGTTTTCAGACCACCCGATGGTAACATTGAGATATCTCCCTTGATACTCAATGAAATATCACCAATCCAATGCCAGAAGAAATATTATTCAATTACCTATCCAACCATTATATGATTGGAGCATAAAAAAACACATACAGGCCGTACCAAGTATGAGATCGATAATTTCTCCAAGAAAACACAAAAATCAACAACTCTTTATTGAAAACTTCTTCCAAAACTTCAAGAACACCTTGAATTGACCAAGAGAGGCATATATTAAGCCTTCCAACCTCCTCCAACATCCTCCAACTGAAATTTGAATCAGTTGGCCGTTGGAAACACAAAAAGACTTCATTTTGACTCTTAAATGCCCAATTAAGGCAATTTAGCCAACTTTCACCAACCCGCCTACAAAGATACCTCCAAAGTAGGTTAAAGGCATCCAAAAATCCTCGAAAAGAACAAGATGACTCCCCTCAAGTGTCTAGCTACATCAAGGCATTCTTTTTTCTTAATTTTCCAAAATGCACTAGACTTACAAAGGAGGATGGAGACCTTGTTTGTACAAAAAGTTGGTCATCAAGACCAAAATTCCACCAAATTCCTAGGAGACCTATTACAAAGCAATGTATTCCAACATTAAACAAAGAAATAAAACATAAAAAATGATTCTAGGTCCCTGAAACCCATGGGTGGTCCTACACCAATCATGTTGAGAGACTCCATGATGAACTCTTTGTACTTGTGTTTTTCCACACATGGGAGTAGCCATGGTGGACATCATGTTGACAGAATCCATGATGACATCACATTGAGAGACTCCATGATGGGCACTTGTACATGTGTTTCTTTCCACACATAGGAGTAGCCATGGTGGACATCATGTTGAGAGACTCCATGGCGACATCATGTTGAGGGATTCCGTGATGAACCTTTGAGCCTTCCACAAATGGGTGTAGCAATTGTGGGCATCATGTTGAGAGACTCCATGACATGGATATCTTGAAAGATACCTCCCTAGCTAAGAGGGAGTGTTGATGTTATAGCTGTGGGAGATATCTTTCTCTTGAAATATAAATAATAAATAATTAATAAGGCAAGTCGGCCTTAATCAAAAATTATATTATTTCTTAAAAGGAGGCTGAACTAAGTGAAGAGTCACCATGTTTTGTATATATACAAGGTGGAATCAAGTCATTCTCATATTCATATTCACATTCTCTACAGAGCAGAAGTTCACCCTTTAGCAACAGATTATCATCTTGTAGAAGCAGATCAACTTCAAGGAGATGCATATTTATCTTGGCATCAAAGGATAGGTGCTATTATTCATTGTATTATTTCACCCTTGAGAAGGGTATGGATTGTAAAGAATATTTATGCTCTTATTCATCCTATATATAAGAGTTATATTTTGCTCGATTTTTCTCCCTCGAGAAGGAGGGTTTTTCTAGGGTATCTTGCCATGTTCATTGTTCTTGTGCTATTATTTTTCTTATTTGATTTTTGATCCTAAAACTAACACAAGGTAGTATAGATTCTTGACACCAGACTCAGATGACAAGATGGTAATTTGGGAAATCCTTTATATATTGCACCTCGTGAAGGGTTGGGTTTCTTCAGTTGAAGAAACATGAGAGACCAATAGGTCTTTGGTTGCGTGGAAAAGCCCTTAATGATGTTTCTTTTTCCCTTAAAGATTGAGTTTGTTCAAGAATTCCAACATAAATCTTTTAGACTATTCTATCTCTTAACACACACACTCTCTGTCTCTCTCTCTTTACTTCAAAATAGAATTATTTTATATTGTTTAATTCACTGTTGTTAAAATATGTTCTTATTCATTTTTTAATTAATGGAATAGTTAGTTCCTAACCAACTGTAGTTTTTAGTTAAACAAACCGTTAATTATTCCATTTCAGTTGAAATTGAAATACTAGAAGTTAGTTATTGAATGTTAGAGTAGTTAATGCTTAAATTATTTATCCTTCCTGTTTGTTTTATGTGAGGAAACTCTTGTCAGTAAAATTAGTTAGTTACTTTTTAGCTGAATATGGAAGTTAGTTATCATTCATAAACTGTAGATAACTAGTATGTCACACCTTTGATTCTTTTCTTGATCCATGTGATCATTGATTCTCATCCATTGATGAGAATCCATGATCCATGTTTTATTCTTCCTTCCTCTTTGGCTATTGATTAACCTTTTTAATCTCAACCCTCCATTTCTCATTTGTCCTCCTATAAATAGGTCATTATTTGGAGACAAATGGATCCATCTTTTTTAGAGAAAACTCATGTTGTTGAAATCACTCACACTCACACTCATATTTAGCATTTATTTAGTATAATTTTAGCTTAATTACTTGCATTAATTAGCTTAGCTTCTATTAATGGCTTCCATGGTAACATAGATGCATTCATGTAGCTTATTTGTTAATTAAGGTTTCAATAATTTTAGCTTAAAATCTATTTAGACTGGCTTTGCACTCACACATCTTGATCATTTTAGCATAAATCATGTTAAAATATATTGTATCATGTTCATTTAGCTTTAAAATCATGTTTCATCACACATCTGATAATGGTTTCATCAATTTTTTTCAATAAAACTGATTGAAACAAGCTCATTATCCAAGGCATTGGAAAAGGGTCACCATTCCACATCAACGCGACACCACTCCCCAATAGGATACATTTCAATGCATTAGAATTTGTGTCTTTAAAGCTTTTGTAGTTTAGAATAATAAGTTTTAATCGATGCTTAGTTTAATTATTCATTTGATTGATCTCTATTGGGATTGACATTTAGTGGCATGATTATGATTCGTATCCTCACAGATCAAGTGTAGTTAGCCCATACTAATCCATCAGTCACATTTTGGCACTAGAAGGAGGGATTTACTAACTTTTTTTGATGAATTTCTCTTAATTTTCCTTGAGTTGCAGGTTTTTGGGATAGAGTGACGCTTTTGGAAGCTACAATGATGCTATTTTTCACCAGAGTGACACTATTCTTCACCAAAGTGACACCATTGTAAAGGCGTCACAATAATTGAAAAAAGCATCACAATAATTACAAGGGTGTAACAATAATTGAGAAAAGCATCACAATTTACAAAAGTGTTGCTATATTTATATAGTGACACTATTGTTTTTTTTGCTTTTATAATTTATCTTAAAATAGCCATATCTTGGTCATACAAAGGTCTTTTTCGATTTTTTTTAAAAAATGGGGTAGAATTTCATGCTCTACACAATAATATAAGTTTTTTTTCAATTTTGGTAGAGTTAAATTTTCCATTTTTTCACCTAAATTCAAATCGCATTACAAATTGATCTAGGTTGTAGGGTTTTAATGCTTAATCATTTATCTAACCCTAACATCTTCTTGTTTTCTTAATTTCATCTAACATTTGGAACATGGATTTCAGGTTTGAAGAGGAGCATGAAGCATTTAATTGAATAAAAAGGCATTTAAAACATATTGTAACAAGTGTTTTTACACTTATGGGGCAATTATAACCCATTTAAGATTCTCTTGTTTATTTTCACACTTTAGGACCAAACTAGCTTTCAATTGGGATTTAAAATGAATGTTCAAATTGGTTAAACTTGAACCCTCACATCATTTTTCTTGTTGGATTAAAATTAAAAAATACAACTTCCATACTTTGTTTGGTGTTTAAAATGAACTCATCTTGCTTTACAAGGTTAAAATGAATGAGTGCTTGCTTTGTTGTAACACACTTATAGTGTGTATCCACTCCCCTTATGATTTTTGTGATCTAGGGTGAAGAGAAACACTTAAAGTGTACTTTGTTTCTTGTGTGCACTTGTAGTACATATCCTCTCCCCTTGCGCTTCGTGCGATCTTGGGTGATGAGAAATACTTAAGTACACCTTTATGCTTTGTGTTAGCCTTAAGAGAGGGCTTACTATGAGACACACCTCGTAATGAGAAACTCATAGGCAAGTTCTTGCAAGCACATTTACCGGCTAGCTATATTAAAGGTTGGGAAATCGTGAGAAAGTACTTTCTATCTTGGACTATATAACATATTGCACCTAACTAACATTCCTTAAGTGGAACATGAATGGTAGTAAGAGCTTTAAGTGGAAAAGTGGATGTGTATACGATTGGGTGTTCTCGGTTTGTTTTCAATAAGAACCTTTTTTAAATAGTGGCTAACCAAGTCCAATTTCAAAGTGTATTTCAAGGTAGTGCATGGGAGTAGCACCACACCCAGAAGTTACTTACCATGTCTAGTTTTTGATTGAGGCATAAAGCAAATGGGGAAGGGATTCCTTTGCTTGGTGTGTCAAGACGTTAAAATTCCATGACATAGCCTATTTTTCCACTTCATCTTCATAGATTAATCATCTCTTCTGATGATGGTAAGCCTATCGAAAAATACGTACCTGATCTATATAGGATTGTAAATGTTTGAGAGTCAGTTTAACACTTGCTTGGTTCCAAAACAATTGCAAACAAAAATCAAAAAATATTTTCAAAATTTTAAACCCTTTGGTCTAAGTATGGATACCCTTTGAACAAACCTTGATATTGATGCGATTCCTAAGGATTTATTCTTAGAGACTTCTAAATATTTTGGTTTACATCTCAATATATACTTCCCAAAGTTAACCTTGGTAACTATGCCCCTAACTTCATCCTTCTCACAAAATGGACTTTGTGAAATTTATGATGTTTTTGGCATAGACATTTAGTTTTAAACTTAATTAATACAAGTGTTTGTGGTAAAAATAAACTCATTTAAGCAAGATAAATTTAAAAATTGAACCCCACATGACCATTTGACATCTGATCACTTTGTTTGAACAACCCGACCTTACACCCGCTATCATACAAGAAAAAAATTGTAAAACATTGAGTCCAAAATCATTGAGTTCCATTATCCAAAATCATTGAGTTTCACTTTACTTAAATCATTGGGTTCTATTTCCAAAATCATTGAGTTCTTGGAGTATTATTACTTTAGAGGTATAAAAATTTTCTCACTACCTTGGTCTTGCAAAATAAAGGTTCACTCTGGGTCAACATTGGGTCAAACATTTCATCCATCCTTCATCATATTTCATCCTTCACTTCACCAAAATTTGAAATTTTTTGAATACACCAACACTTTGGACTTAGACATAAATCAACCCAAACCCTAACTTAGCTACTTTGTATGTGAAATGAATCCTTTTCCATGCACTTAGTTAAGTTAGTTATCATCTTTGGACTAGTTTATCTTGAAGGTCATGAGTGTACCGTAAAGATTCTCAAGTTCATAAACATCCTTTATCCAAACATCAAACAATCAAACTTAAGTCAAAAGTGTTGACCCAAAATGTTTACAAAGATCACTTCCCACATCATTCACCTTTTCATCTTCAATTATCACCATTTCTCCAAAAAGACTTAGAGCATCCCTTTTACCTAGATTTGAGTCAACTAGAGAGTTTAAACATTACAAATCTCAACACAACTCTCCTATAGGTGACCCACAATTTATGGTAGCAACAAGATCACAATGCAAGAGAATCAAGGAGAAAAATGAAGGATCATCTACCATCAGTGATACAAACCCTCAAGAATTCAATCCACTATGTCATTCTACCCCTCCACAAAAAATCCAAGATTCAGTAGGACCATATGAAGTAGAATATATCACAAACAACCCACTTCAACTTACTAAAGATGAACTCCTTGAGTATGAAAAAAATCATCCAACTTTTGTCACACAAAATTTGACACTAGGGTTAACCTAATCTACAATTCGACCAACTCCATCCCTTATGCCAAGTCAACCCTTAACATCTAGTCTTGCAACTAGGCTAGGAACCAACCTTGGTCTCACTTCATGTCTAGGAACAAACACAATTGTGGGTATTCAGAACACAACCATTCCAGTAACCACCAACCTTCCCCAAAACACAAGCTGGACACCAAAATTTGGCAGAACACTTACATTCCATGACACCACAACAACCTCAACATTTAGAGTGCAACCATCTTCATCCATCACCACAAATACCCCAAGTATGCCTAATGTTACAAAGGGTAATATGAACCAAGTTCCACAAGTAGGAATACAATGGAAATTTAACACTCACACAAAATCAACCCTTGAAAAGTGGTTCCAACAACCCAAATTTCCACATAAAAACAAGTGGTTACCCAAGTCAATCCACCATCCTCATCAAACCCATCTATCATCAACCCAAATCAAAACAACCCCTTGGTCACGAACCCCATTGTTGTGAAGTTTTGCACACATGCCCCACTGAAAGTGGGGACCCTCTCTTGGCCTACCCTTTTGGCCCATTTCTGTGGCTTGCCCCCTCTTCTATACTTATCTTTGAAAATCTTGGGGTTTTAGTCTTTGGTGCTTGCCTTGGTTATGGGTGCCTTTGTGTTGAGTTCCTGGAGGTTTTGGAGTCTTGCAAATGTCCTCTCTGGGGTGGTCTTCTTTTGCCTTTTGTTTTTTCCCCTTGGTGATTTTGTTTGAGTCCTAAGGGTTGGTTTCCTCCCTTAGGCTTTCCTTGTTTCTTTTGTTCTGCTGGAGGTGGAACCGGGATGGGACTGAGTTATGAACTTTGGCTAAGTTCATGGTTTAGTTCCTATTCCCATTCTGGCTCCGCTTCCTGCTCTCTTTCTTTCTTCTTCATTTTATTTGTTTTTGGTCCTAAGGGCCCCTTTCCTCCCTTAGGTTTTCTTTGCTTCGCTTTTGTTAGAGGTGGAACCAAGAGGGAACTTAACTTTGAACTTTGGAAAAGTTCACGGTTCTGTTCCCATTCCCGTTCCAGCTTTGCTTCCTGCCTTCTTGTTTTCTTTGTTGCTTTTCCCGTTTTCAGCCTAAGGTTTGGTTTCCTCCTTTAGGTTTTCCTCGGCTTGTCTTTCCTTCTTTTTGTTGGAGGCAGGACCGGGATGGAACTTAACTCTGAACTTTCATAAATTTCACTGTTCGGTTCCCATTCCCATTCCACCCCCGCTTCTGCCTATTTCCCTTCCTTTCTCATTTGGGTTCCATTTCCGCCAGGGTTGGTTCCGTTTCCGTCTCTGACTGTTTCCCTTCCATTCTCATTTTGGTTCCGTTTCTGCCTCCGTTGGGATTGGTTCCATTTTTGTCTCCACCTATTTTCTTTCCATTCTCGTTTTGGTTCCGCCTCCGCCTTCGCCTGCTTTGTGCCTTTGTCCCTATTTTGGTCATGGCTCCGCCTCCACCTCTGCCTGTCTTTGGTTCCGCTTCTGCTTTGGTTTGTGCATGATTTTTCTTGCCTTAGAAACTCTAATGAATCAACTTGGATTTTGATGATGTATTGAGCATTAATGGTGGCATGTTTGAATGCAAGTTGGATCAAGCTAGTGGTTGCTATTGGGGCCAAGGGAGGAATGGGTGTACTTTGAAGATTTGGCGAGATCTATAGGTATAGTTGAGTACACTTTGTGGCTACTGTCAGATGAAACCCATCCATGCACACAAGGTCAATTTGGTTGGTGGCCATTAATGACCGACATATGTGATCTGAAGGGGCTCAACTTGGTTTATTTTGATCTGAGTCATTCAATTTTCTAGCTCGGGTCTGATCGATGGCTCATATTCATGCTGGTGTTCATGCACTTTGCCGCTCGCACGAGTAGAGAATTAATGGTGGGCATGGCTCGAGGTGCTGTACCCTGGCTTTGTGTGATCCTAGATCATTCTGAAGGGGCTCTTGCTATATTCATTGCTGACGATGAGTTATTGCTGGCTGTCGGGGCCGATTTGGTTGGTGGTTGAGCTTCTTTATAACCCTAGCTCTGGTTCACACGGGCATGTTTCTATAAGTATGGCCTTTGGCCTTATTTGTAAGGGTTTGGATTGCTTGGTTAAGCCAGAAGACTTGTAGACAATAGATTTAGCAGTAGAGTTGCATGTTAGAAGATTAGAAGTTAGTTTTTACATTTCAAGCAAGTGCTATAACAGACTGGAATTTTTGCAAATGTGATGATTTAATACAAAGTGAAGACATTGTGTTATGACTAGTGCCTTCTCTTGCATGCTTCTTGTTCTATATTTTAAATCGCTTGGAAATGTTTGGATATATCTTAGGTTTAGTTAGTGATGCTTTTGATTTAATGCTTGGAGTGTTGTAGCAATCCCTGGTTCATACTTTGGGCAGCTTCTTGATTATGGGGATGTTGTGCAAGGTCAACCTATACCTCATATTTATGTGCTTAGTTCGACTATAGATATTCATCCAGTCTTATTGAATGAATGCCTACAATCTAAAAATATTTAACACCTTATAAGATTGAACTATTTTCTGCAAGATTGCAGGTATAGCTTGGGTCGAATAGGAATTAGTTTAAGGGATTGGTCCATTCCAAGTATTTCATCATTTGCATGGTTAATCTTAGAAGTAATGTTAACATTAGGAATTTTGAAACCCTCATATTTTTCTATTTCTTTTATTATTTGGTTAAACTTGAAATTTAAGCATCACCATGTCTGAAAATCTGATGAGTTTAGAGCTTCCAAAATTTGTACGTAAGACCCCTTATGATTACCAACATTTTCAAATTTTATCACTGAGTTTGTTCTACTGCATTGTCATGACCTGACACCCGTGAGACCTTGGGGTTATTTCTTTGTTCATATAGACCAACCTTTCAAGAGAGATAGGATAACTTTTATTCTGTCTGAGTTGCTATGCAGAAACACCAAACAACACCCATCAATCAAAGTAATGCCTTGGCCACATCCCAAACACAAGGAAATCTCCAAAACATCAGTCAAGGAACCCTTTCAATCAATGGAATCAAGGTCCTAATGTGCCATTAACATCGCAATACCAAATGGCACCATTTTCATCTTTTGCCTTGGTCCCTCACATCATGCAAAATCAAATGGGACCTCAACCCACTATCCTACAAGCAATTTTGAACCAAGGGAACCCCTAACCTCTCATCAACAACCTGTAACCCATGCAAAACATAAACACCCAAAACCCATTGCAGATGTCTCAATAATCAAACGATCCTACATTGTAAGCACATGCTTAGCTTTACAACAAGCATAATAGGCTTATCAGCAAGCCATCCAATAACAACAAGCTCAACAAGTAGCCCTAGTTGCACAACAACAAGAATAAGCAAATTTAGTATCACAACAACAACATCAAGCCCATCAAGCAGCTTTAGGAGCACATCAACAACAATAATCCCAACAGTAAGCCTTAGAAACACAGCAACAACATCAAGCCCATCAAGAAACCTTAGCAACACAACAAAAAGAAAAGCCCAACAAGCAACCCTCGTGGCCCAACAACAACAACAAGCCTTACTAACTCAATAGTGCTCCCAACAAAAACAACAACAATAACAAGACTTCTACTATAACCCTCAATAGAACATCACCAATACAAACACGTTAGGAATGTATACGCCTCCATCACAATATCTTACACCACCATACACACCATACAACACCCCATCATATCAGAATCCCACAACATGCAACATATGTTCCTCCACGAAACCCACAAGATGATGTAGCATCACAACTTAAGGCGTTAACACAAGAAATATAGGATATTTAGATGGGAAAATGAAGAATCCCCATACACAACAAAACCTATGTCCATATCCATTTGATTGAAATATCATAATGATACCTTTCCCTCCCAGTTTTGAGGTTGCCAAATTTGATAAATACACGGGGAGAGGAAATCCTGTGGATCACATCAAGGAATTCAATATCATGTGCATGGAGGTGGCCTATAATGATTCCTACTCAATGCGCCTCTTCCCATGAAGTTTAACAGGTCCTGTCATGGATTAGTTTTCACAGTTACCTCTAGGCATCAAAACCTTCTTAGAAATCATTGATTGATTCCTACATCACTTCTCCTTCAATCTTGACATGGATGTGAGCTTAGAAGAGTTACACACACTCAAATATAACAAAGGATAATCCTTCGCTAACTTCTTACAAAGGTGGAGGAAAAAAGCTAGTAAGAGAAAGTGGACCATTCCTGACAAACAACAAGTAGGAATTATCATAGAAAATGTTGATCTAGATCTATGCTTCCACTTGAAAATGTAGTGTATCAACAATTATGATGAGGTTGTGCTTAGGGCCCTTCACATCAAGAGAACCCTAATCTCACAAGGGAACACACAAGTGTATAAAGACAATTTCCCATCCACTAATTTTAATGACAAGCCCCACTATTGGGCCAAGAACAAAATTGTTACTAGTGATGGTGTTGTTGATGCAAAGGTGGTCTTAATTGCTCCTAGACAATCAAACACCCAACCCATGAACAAACAACAACTATACATTCAACCGCCAAATAATCAAACAACGATCAATGCTACAAACATTCAATATGGACCACAAAGAAAAAATAGTGCTCCCAAGCGACAATTCAATCCCTTAGGGGAACCTATGGAGGATGTGCTAAAGCACAATCTAACCTTATCACACTCCCAAAATTTTCAAATTATCAAGAGCCATAAGTCAAACCTCATAGCTATAGAGAATCATTTTTATGAATTTCACTGATACAAAGGTCATAATTTTAGACTAAAACATCTAATAGAAGATCTTATTGAACAAGGAGGCATTTATGTTGATCAAAAATCTAGGAATGAATATCTAAAAATTTACACAAACCCTATGCCTGATCATACAAAAGGAAAAGAGTCAAGAAAGACATCAACCTCAAAAAATGTAAACAATACCCGTGATACCACAGTGGGACATATTTATTCATCACAACATGAGGAATCAGACACACATCAAGATACTATTTTTAAACAAATTCCAAACCCATCAACAGTGTTTAGCAATATTTTATACCATAATGACATCAAATGGATATCGAATTGTGTTATCAAATGAGCAAGAAATATCCTTTGCTGCACCCATACCTACCGAATGCTATGAAGAGTCTTTTATCGATGATCTATCATCCACCCAAGGATCATGTCAAGAAGAGGCTCTTGAGGATAACAAAAGATACTCTGAATCAAGTCAAGATCAAGAATCCCTATCCCCAGAGTTTCAACAAGAGCTAAGGGACATCTTCCAAACCATTTTGAACTCCAAATATGCCCCCGATATCACCCCTGAGATGTTTCTTTTTGATGGACATATAGAGATTTTTCATCCAAAACAAGAATCTCCCATTCTTGATATTCCCACACAAGAGCAAGCAATGGCCAAGATTCTTGATTCTTACAATGATTATGCATTATCAAAATCTTTTAAGTCATCATCAAAATCTTTTGAAGCAGTATCAATAGCTAACAATGTCATAGAATCAGAGAAAATAGTTCATATTCCTGAATAACAAGAACCCATAGCAATATCATGTGTTCACGAAAAGTCATATTCAGTGGCTATGGATCAGAGGATATATTATTAGGGCAAAGGATTAGGTATTGATAATGCCTTCACAACGTTGAGGGAAATCTTCTCTACAAAAAACATCAACATATGGGGCACAAAGGATCCTTATGATGAAAATGCAGTCAATGGTACAACTAGCCGTATCATGAGTTGGAATTCACCTAGCATCTCATATGCAAATTGGGACCAACATAAAAATAAAATTTCCTATCAAAGCAAGGTAAAGATCATCAAAGAAAATGAAGCAGTAAAGCAAAAAGGACACGCCAAGTATAAATGGATACCAAAGAAAAATAAAGAAAATCATCCCTCAAAAAATCCATTAGTAAAAAAAACTATGGGGAAAAATCAAAAAGGGAAATGTATCCATCAAAAGAGTCCTCAAATATAAAATAAAGCTTCTCAATCAAGGAACAAAGTATATCTAGTGGTTGGTCCTAATTCCACAAAAACCTCTATTCCCACCCATCATCGCTCATCTTCCCAAGTTTGGAGAGTCAAAGGCTCCAAACTATCGACCAATCCATTTCATATTCCTTCATACATGTCACCATACACTCCATTCACAATATCCAATTCTCACATTGATCATGTGTTGGAAGCTACCCTTCATCATAAGGATTTTGAAGGTACCATATCACAATGTGCACACATAGACAAGGTTAATCATTGTATCCACAAGGCAGATTAGAGTTCTTCAAAGTTGCATTAAAGTGCTTGTATCTTAGCAAAGCAACTTCTTCAAGAAGGATATCACTGGAACATTATGATAGTGGCCTCTACATCAGTTCCACCAAGTGGTTCAACAAGAGGGTAAAACCTCCAAAAAATAAAAAAAATAAAAAGATCAAGAAAATATTAAAAAAAAAATTGTCCTCCAGTGAAAACCACTATAGTGGCGCTTTGGGAAAGTACTATGATGCAAACCTATCAAACACGCATCATGAGTAGAATCAAGCATCTATATGATCCTTCTCGGATAGAAGCATCTCATCCTTGTCATGATAAAACCAATGTTTCCTCCATCCAGATATCCCACTTTATCTTGATCTTGACAAAGATTTGGCATATACTTCAACTCTACTCATGGAAATTGTTTGATAGGCTATTTGCCATTTTTTATCATGAAGTCCCATAGCCCATATCCAACATGATAAAACTATGTCAAACTCTTCACATATGCATTATCTATCTTGATTTGTTCATTGATCTATGAAACATTGCTAGACATTGAGGGAAGGTTATTGCACTCTTTTTTTCAAATAACTCTTGATCCATGTCCTATATCTCACAACATGACATTGACATCATGATCTAGGTATTGTTTGCCTCAAAATATCATCAAAAATCCAAAAACACTTGCAAAATAAAAAAATTCGAAAAACATCAAAATATTGTAGAACTAAAATTCAAAAATATTCAAAAATTGTAAAGTCAAAATCTAAAACATCCAAAACACATCAAAAACCCTATAAAGGTCAAAACATAAAAAATCTAAAATAGTACCTTGTTGCACTATGAGTCTCTAAGCTTGAACGTAGGCAAGGTCATCATTGATATGCCCCTAGACACCCTAGGTAAGTACTTTAGGAGCCCATCATAATAAATTGGCATTCCATCAAATGTTCATTTCTCATCGCTAATAAGTCGAGTCAGTCAAACTATGTGGTCTCTACATGTATAATGTAGGCAAGGCTAATCTTTGATCAGCCCTCGAGGCCTCAAGGATAGGTCTTTTAGGTTAGGCTCTTGGTCAAAAATTGAAAAATCCCTAAACATTCAAATATCAAAAAATTTAGAAAACACAAAAAAATTTGAAAATTCAAAAAGCCTAAAAAAACTTATAAAACTCAAAACCCTAAACAACCTCAAATAAACCAAAAACATAAACATTCACATAAAAAATTCAAAAAGGCCTACAAAAACATCAAAACATTTCAAAAACACCAAAACCATCCATCCAATTTTTCTTTGACCTGTAATAAACCTTCACCCATAATAAATCGATCGTCACCTTCAACCTTTGGCAAAACAAGTAGAAAACAAGTGTCACAAGTCGTAAAGTGGGAGCCTAAGTATCAAATTCTAAAGTATAAATCATAGGTAAATGAGTTAGTGGAGTTTGTATGAATGACTTATCACATACCTTTTCCAAATAAAAACACCTGATCAACATGTCCTAAGATAACTCCTTCCTATGATGGACATCAACATCAAAAATCATCTTAGCTAAGTTAAACTGGCAAGAGATATAGATAAAATTGATTGTTTTCCTTTGATCTTTTCTTATGATTTATCTTATTTTACCCATTCTGAGGACCTCTTGAAGATGTCTAAAACAATTTAGAGAGAAAGGAATGGGGCATAAATCATTATCTTTCATTTGATATGCTTGTGGGTATTCTTGTAAAATAATATTGGTGAAAACTTGCTTAGTTGTGTGTAGGGAAGTTGTTTGGAGTACATTGTTGACTATTGCATATGCTTTGGTCCGATATATTCTAAACTTCTAAACTACATTCCAACGAGGTTTTCATATGTCAAGATGTGAACATGAACTATCCTATGTATTTGTAGAGGGGTATGTGAAGGATCATGATGGGCCAAAAAGTGGCAATGAGAAAAAAACACGTTTTGAATCGGTTCAAAAACGCGGAAATGGTTGAGTTGACTTTTCTAGGTTCGGGTGTCAGTACTTCTACCCAAACCAAAAACCAAAGCTAGTTTCCACAAATCAGATATCTGATCCAAATTGGATATCCGCTTTCTGGAGAGTGTATATAAAAAAACAACCGACTCTAAAACTTCATTTCTCACAGTTTGACGCGGGTGCAAAAGGAAAAACCCAAATATGATATCCACTCTGATCTGATATCCAATTTGAAAGGTATGTATTTATTTTTTCCAATCTTGTAATCTATTTTTCAATAGATTCTCTTAAGTTTAAGTAGGTTTTATTAAAAAAAATTCAAAAATATGGTTTTCTATTGATGGTTTTAAAAAACTAGAGTTTACATTGATTTTTTATTAAAAGTTAATGTTTTGAAATGGATTTTGATTAAAAATTAGTGTTGTTGATGTATTTTTATCAAAAATAAGAGTTTGTTATTGATTTTTGTGAAAAAGTATGGTTTTTTTTGGATTTTTATTAAAAACTAGGGTTTTTTTACAATAATTTCATTTATATTGTGTAATTTCAATTAGTTTAATTAGTTTTTAACTTTAATCAGGTATTATGGCTGCGAATGTAAATCCACAAATGCCAAATGCTCCACCACCTCCGTAGCCACCAATTGAAGACTTAATTGGTGAAAAATTGGGGCAATTGAGGGGCATTTGTGAAATTTATCAGACAATCCCTCGATTGAGAGATATGACAAACACATTGAAATAAATAATTAAAAATATAGAAACCCTCTCCACCCAACATAATTCCTTTCATTCATGGCGAGAAGACATGAGGGAATATTATCGATGTGGATTGTCTTACGATGATGTGAAAGAACTCCAAATAAATAAAGCCCAAATAGCCTCTTTATTCATTGACCACCGCACCGGTTTGCCAGTGAATGTTAATAAAAAAAAACTTTCCATAAAATGGTGCATGCATAGGGACATTGTAGCTAACTTTTGGGATCCTTGGTGTATGGTTTTTGATAAACCACCGAACAATAATTTCGACATACCATTTTACTTTATTAAAAAATTATATGCTGAGTTTGTGTTAGGGCATCATGTCAATTACTTTGACATTAAACCCTTCCAGAGCGTCGGTGGAGGTATGCCCTAGGATAGTCTCGCGCCAAATGTTCCCCTTCCTCCCCTTTCTCCCCTTCCTTTGCCACCTCCAATATATCATCTAGAGATTATCCAGGATCCATCCATACAGACTATTCAGGCTATTCACTCTTTGAGTGGTCATTTGGTTTTGCATGCTTCTACAGTAGCTCAGCCATATTTTGGTTATGTTGGCGAAAGCTCGAGTGCTGCTACATCCTCCTCCTCATGTCCACATATTTGTGTGCCACATACTTGCACTACATGCCGCCAGATATGCTTGGGTCCTCTTGTATAGCCTGTTGAGCATCCCTTGGACACTTCTAATTATGACCTCCATGATGTGGACATTATAGATCAGTCACAGGGGAGTGGAGCACACCCTACAGAGTCCTCTCCTACTAGGGAGGGAGATGCTAGAATAGTGACACAGGTAAGATTTAAGTTGTAATTTCATAACTTGCATTTGTTTTTAAATGAATATTAATAAGAGATAGTATCAAGTACTAATATTTATTTACATGGTCTATTTAACAGTTGATGTCTGAGGAGGAGCTCACACGGGTGACTGATAGTACCCTTAGGGCCATTTCATTTGGCTTGGACACACACGCAGTATATATTTTCACACTCACTCATTTACATTTTATATTATATACTTGTTTGTCATTTGAATTGTCATTAATGAAATTATATAATAACTTATATGTTTATATTATTTTCCTCTTGTAGGAAATACCCAGTGTGAGTGAGGTGCAGCCTCATCCAGACTTACAAGGCACAAATCTATATAAGGGGAAGGTAATTAAACTCAAATTGGATGGAATTAATATTTTTAAGATCTTATATTGATTATACATATGTCAACATAGAATTGTAGTTTCATATGTACCAGTCAATTTTATTTATAGGCAATTATGAGCTTTACAGATATGTTGACAAGGGACACACTGCCTAAAGGAGTAGTTATTGGAACACCTCAAAGAGATAAAGAAAAAGATCAACCTAAAGAGGTACATGTGCTTATTTTATTTTGTGTTTGGTAAATAAGTTCTTATTACCAATAATGATATGCTAACTTGGATCAATTTTATGTTTTTGTTCACATACATAGATTGGCATTTCAAAAGTTGATTTGGTATATTCTAGGACTCCTGACCCTTTGAAGAGATGTATATTTCAGGTAATCAAGATTTCAATTTTAGAGTTCAATTAAAATTCAATGTATATTGATTTTGATGTTAATTATTCAATTTTAAATTATATAGTATAACTAATCTCAATTGTGGTTTGAATTTTTCTTGTGCAGCTACCTTCAGAACCAACGAGTGCTTCAAAGAGGCTCCATTTTGATGATCCACCAGTAGTTTAGGATGAGATAGACATTTTGTCATGTAAATTTTGAATACATATTGAGATGGCATATGCCACATTTTGTAAAACTTTGTTTGAGTTGGCGTCGATGCCATTTTTGTATATGGACATACACTTGATTATTGGATAATTTGATATATAGAAGTTGACAATCGAAATTTAATTTGTTCCTCATGTGCATGATTAAACTCTTTGAAAATTTTATCTTGAGCAATGGTTAAATATCAATGTACAATAGCTTAAAACTAAATGGTTATATTATGTAGTTTATATTTATATCACTGATTACATTGCATTACACATCTTTCAAACTCAAATCATTAATTCACATTGCATAACTAACAACTAGATGTTCATAGATGAAAATTTTTCAATTACAATATAGTTCTTACAAAGTCAACCTAAGCAGTTATGCAATTACTTCACATTGCATAACTAAAAACTATGAGCAGTTGTCAATTGCATTCGTTTGTCATTGAATTCTATGAGACCACATTTCTTTGAAGCTTTTTTTCAAATAGTCCACTGCCTTGTCTATGCTACCACATTTTTCATACATGATAGCGATCACATTAAGTTGTAATAAATTAAATGATAGCCTATGGCTATTTAATTTATACTCATTTTATTTAAATGGATGAGGTCGACCTTCCTTGATGTTATTTTGTAGTTTATTATTTTCAAGAGAGGCTGACCTCCTTGAAGAGTCACCTTATTTTGTATAAATATGAGGTGATGTTTGTTCATTTCCTCAATCAAGTTCATTCAACATAATTTGCAATCCAAGCAAAAGTTTGCACTTGAGTAGCAGTGCTTCATCTTGCAGTAGCAGGCTGATTTCAAGGAGAAGCATATTCGATTGTATCTTTGCATCTACGAGAGGTGCTATTATTCATTGTATCAAATTCAGCCATGAGTTGGGCTTGAGTTGTAAGCAAATTTCTTGTTGTGTTTATTGTCTTATGTGTTTCATTTTTTGAGTGCTTTCAGTTGTATTATCTGATCTCTAAGTTGAAGATAGTCAGAGAAATGGTCATATTGTTGATGACAAAGATTTGACCATGTTGGCTCTTAATGGTCTTCCTTCATCTTGGGAGTCTTACATTCAAGGAATCGATGTGAGATCGAAACTTCCCAAGTTTGATTGGTTGAGGGCTCATTGTATTCAAGGGGAGTCAAGGTTGGTTGCAAGAGGTATTGGACGAAGCCCTACAAATGAAGACATTCATGTTCTTTCTGCTCAATCCTCGAAGAAGGAAGGAAAAGGAGGAAATAAAAGATGCTTCAAGAGGAATGGAGATAAAGGGTTAGGTGGTGCTCCTGCATTCAAAAAGAAGTGGGACCTCTATCATTTTTACTGGGATACGATTTTCTCAAAGTCTGTCAACTTGGATTTAACATTGGTAGCTCCGCAAACCTATTCAGAATAGAGTGATCTAAAGAGGACATCCCTAAATCTTGAACTCGTACGACCCAACAGACTATTCCAAAAAATCTGGATGTGTACATTTATGCTAAGTATGGATCTCTCTTGCACCCAGATACGTCTAATCGCTTCGAGCTACATCGTAGCAACGTTTTCCCTTAAGAGTCCAAAGTGATAAAAGGAAAAACACTTTGACGGACTATTTCTCAAAAACCGTGATGGTTACAAACTCTTTGTTTGAGGATATCGGATCATGTTGAGACCATATACAATACCTCTCTTGGTTTTTGCTATTTTGAAGGTGTTTTCCCGTGGTGATGAGTTCTCAGTTGAGGGAAAAGTTGCCAAATGCAAGCAGTGTAAAGTTGCAAAGTGGTACAACTGTGATTCTCGAACTCGTACGACCCAACAGACTATTCCAACACATCTATATGGGTACGTTTATGATAGGTATGGTTCTCTCTTGCACCCAGATACGTCGAATCGCTCTTAGCTGCATCAGAGCGGCATTTTCCCTTAAGAGTCCAAAGTGCTAAAAGGAAAAAAAATTGATGGAATTTTTCTCGGAAATCGTGATGCTTAAAAACTCTTCATCTAAGGATATGGGATCATTTTGAGACCATCTAAAATAACCTCTCTCGGTTTTTTCTATCTTGAAGGCGTTTTCTTGTGGTGATGAGTTTTCAGTTGAGGGAAAAGTTGCCAGATGCAAGCAGTGTAAAGTTGCAAAGTGGTACAACTTTTATTCTTGAACTTGTACGACCCAATGGATTGTTCCAACACATTTGGATGGGTATGCTTATGCTAGGTATGGTTCTCTCTTGCACCTAGATACGTCGAATCGCTCCGAGCTGCATCGGAGCGACATTTTCCCTTAAGAGTCCAAAGTGCTAAAAGATAGCAAACTTTGATGGACTATTTCTTGGAAACTATGATGCTTACAGACTCTTCATTTGAGGATATGGGATCATGTTGAGACCATCTACAATAACCTCTCTCTATTTTTGCTATCTCGAAGGCATTTTCCCGTGGTGATGAGTTTTCAGTTGAGGGAAAAGTTACCAAATGCAAGTAGTGTAAAGTTGCAAAGTGGTGCAACTTTCATTCTTGAAATTGTATGACCCAATGGAATATTCCAACACATCTGGATGCATAATTTTATGCTAGGTATGGTTCTCTCTTGCATCCAGATACGTCGAATCGCTCCAAGGTGCATCGGAGCGTCGTTTTTCCTTAAGAGTCCAAAGTGCTAAAAGACAACAAAATTTGACGGACTATTTCTCAAAAATTGTGATGCTTACAGACTCTTCATTTGAAGATATGGGATTGTGTTGAGACCTACTACAATAAGCTGTCTCGGTTTTTTCTATCTCGAAGACGTTTTCTCGTGGTGATGAGTTTTCAGTTGAGGGAAAAGTTGCCAGATGCAAGCAGTGTAAAGTTGCAAAGTGGTGCAACTTTCATTCTCGAACTCGTACGACCCAATGGACTATTCCAACACATTCGGATGGGTACATTTATGCTAGGTATGGTTCTCTCTTGCACCCAGATACGTCGAATCGCTCCGAGCTGCATCGGAGCGACGTTTTCCCTTAAGAGTCCAAAGTGCTAATGTCAATGAAATGTGGGGGCAGAAATATTTAAGGTTGGATCAAGATTCTACAAGTCCTAGCTCTTTCCCAATCAACTTGAATCAATTACATGGAAAATGAAATTCACAATGAACTTTTTACTTTTTTGTTTTTCGAAAAAGTGGCAAGCCACTGTAATTTGTTATATATAAATAGGAGATATTACAAAACTTGGTTCAAACGAGTAAACCAATAGGAAAGAACTAGGAAGAAAACCTCTAGTTGTAGCTCGATTAAGTACAATGGTAGACATTTGAACCATATTTCAAAACATCACTGGATATAGATTATGCCTATACACAGTTATGACCTTTTTACATTGTTTCACATTTCAAAATTCAATTTTTACAAAATTTGCCTATTTGAGGCATTCAAGGCACAGTCTTCCACAAGAGTAGTATGTTGCCATTTTCGAGTGACAAGCACCTGTACAAACCATCAAGGTAGCAATTAAACTACATACAAT
Organism: Sequoiadendron giganteum; assembly: GCA_007115665.2. NCBI lineage: Eukaryota > Viridiplantae > Streptophyta > Pinopsida > Cupressales > Cupressaceae > Sequoiadendron > Sequoiadendron giganteum. Next base: position 183,817,469 of record CM021101.1, on the reverse strand, counting down.
AGAAAATATGCTTAGAATAACTAGTCGATATTATTGTAATTTGTCACATACCTCTCTGAAAGGATCAAAGTTACCTATTGTTGCAGTAGGTCCATGAGCAATCATGCCAGAAATATCACAAAATTTGTCAAATGATAAATCTATATTGTAACAACAAAAAATATGCTTAGACTAACAAATCCATATTAATCTAGACATACTGAATGATGATGAATTGGTAATGTAAACTATAAAAGATGTTTTGAATAACCAATCTATATTAAAGTAATATGTCGCATACCTCTTTGAAAGGATCAGAGTTGGCTATTGTTGTAGCAGGTCCATGATCAATTGTGCCAAGAATATCGCAAAATTTGTCAAATGATATATCTATATTGTCACAACAAAAAAGAGGCTTAAGCATTGTACTTTCAATTCTTGAATATGCTATTCAAGTGTGCCTGAAGGGTCATCTCTTTGCTTAAGAGTATCCAATATTGCTTCATGATCAACATTACTAGGTGTCCATAGTTGTTTTGTCTTTGGTTTGGCATGATGCTTCAACAACTTAACATTTGTTGCTATAACAAGGTGTGAATACATGAGAATGGTTTTGTGTTTCTCGTAGTCTTCAAATGCAGGTATGCCATTCTTTCTAATCATGTATGTTCGCAACCAAGTTCCTGCAACCACAACTAAACTTGTAGGATACACAAAACCATCATCATCTTCCATTGATTGTGTTAGCTTGTGCTTTACCCACACACATTGAGCCAACCAATATTTTGATCTCTCTTCATTCCCCTACGGTGCAACAACTGCAAAAACATGTCCTGGATGTAGTAGATCTGAAAGTCGATTGTAATCGAGTGAACTTTCCATTGTGTAATTTGTCATGGATATAGTTTGAGATAAAGGAGTTAGATACTGTGGAACCCATGTATCCACCCACTCACTTGACTCGCATTGATCCCACTCACACTGAATACAACTCTGACAAAAACAAGCCAACTGTCGTGTCCAAATGGTCCATGTGCTTACATCTGAGCTTCGAAACGAATGCATCTTTAAAGAATCTTTGATTGTATGAAAAGCCAATCTGCTTCCCATTGTACCCTCCTCAACCAACCAAAAGAATCCGTGCACTGTTGAATCAAGTGTCCCTCCTCGTGACAATGCTGAACTACACCAATCAACAATAGAACGTGCATCACTGAATTTTGCTCCTGAAATCTTCAATTGCTCCTTAACTAGAGCTCTTTTTACACATGCACCTGCTCCATCATGCTCCCCTTTCCCATGCCCAGCTTCAAAAAAACTCCAAATATTAGGTACACCCCTCTCTACATGCATTCTACTCAACCAATAAAACATATGAGCATTCTTGAATTGACCTGTACAGTTATCTGACCAAATGAGATGTCGGCCCAGTGCTATATCATGCTCTTGCAAGAACTCAAAAAAATTATTGGAACAATGTTGGACATACTCAGACGAGTGAGATCTATCATCACTCATATAAAAATGATACACTCTGATTATTTTTCGATCCTCCTCTATACTATTAGGTGCATGTCTAAACGTTATGTGGACAAAAATAGCAATCTGAATGGAATTGTAATACTGAGATTGTACCTCGTTTTGTGGTTGTAATGTGTAGTTTTCAGAAAAATCAACCACTGATATAATAGTGCCAATGGGAAAAGAGTCCTTACATATCCTGAATTGTTGACCCAACCACTAAGACCTATGACTATGCCTTGCATATTTGTAGAAAAGATTGTCCTTAAAATCTGAAATAAAATCAGCAACACTGCATTCTTTTGTAACCAACTCGCATCTAGAACCTTCACCTCCACTCTGCAAAGTATATTTGACTATCTCATATCTGTTTTTCTCAACAAGATTCTTTCCAAATTCATGTTCGGAACCCTCATGAAAACATTGAACAAAATTTGACAAGCCACCACATTGTGAGCACTTTGCATTTAAACAATCATTTCTATAGAAAAAGGAACCATCATCCCTAGAACATAAAAATAGATCTAGCAAGTCCCTTGATGATTTTGGAAGATGCATTGCACCACACTCCTACAACATTTCATTAGTATGCAAAGGAGAATGGATATAGCATAATAGTTCATGGTACATTGAAAACTCCACATGGTATTTGCAACAACAAGTATTACGAATCTTAAGAGGCACACAATAAAATGGCTTCAAACCTTCGAAAGTTCTTTGCGAGATTTCCATATTTGGATGTGTTTGATTAAATTTGTTGAACAACATTGTTTGGCTTGATTCCAAAAAATGTTTAGGATGCAGTGTACGGTCTCGACTGCCAATTCTAAACTTTAAAACATCCTTTACATTGGGTGATACTCTAGAGTTATCATGCCAAAATTGCTGAATTACCTGCTTTACATTATCGGTTAGCTTCTTATCAACACGTGTAAGCCTTCCAGCAAAAGCCCATGTATCAAACTGAAGAGGATCATCTATTCTTTCTCTTCTTGCAAGTTCCCTATCCAAAGTTTTATGATTTAAGTCAAAATCAATACAAGTTTGTCTCCTAAAGCGAGCCTTTTTCAATTGACGGCTTACTAGGGAAGTGGTAATGACTCTCTGAGTAGCTCTCTTATCTTTTTCCTTGTTATTTTTTCCAATAGACTTGAGAGCATTAAAAATATTTTTGACAATAATAGAATTTTTTTTGGTTCTCTTGTTCAGACGAATCTTCAATTTGGCTAGCAAAGGTCTCATCTTTTGAATCTTTAGCAATTGTACAAAAAGTTGGTAGTGCTCGGTCAATGTCTTATCACTAAAATATTGGTTGAAAAGTATTCTAGCCCACAATCGAATAGTTCGTTTTGACCTCTTGCCTTCAAAATTGTTTATAATGTTATCATCAATTTCAACTAACCATTTAGGGGTCCTTGAAGGTCTTGAATTTGGAATACCTCTTTCTTCCACACAAGGTTCTTCATTTCTCGTGTAATCTGGTGAAACATAATTTACACTTGCTTCAATATTATGTTCAACATCTTCATTTCCAACATTTTCACCTTGAACATTTTCAATATCAATTTGAACAATTTCATTCCCAATTTCAATATCATGTTCAACATCTTCAATTCCAACATTTTCATTATCAATTTCAATATTTTCATTCCCAATTTCAATATCATGTTCAACATCTTCAATTCCAACATTTTCATTATCAATTTCAATTTTCATTCCCAATTTCAATATCATGTTCAACATCTTCAATTCCAAAATTTTCACCTTCAAAATTTTTAATATCAATTTGAACATTTTCATTCCCAATTTCAATATCATGTTCTACATTTTCACCTTGAACATATTCAATTTCCTCTTCACTTTAAAGACCATAGGGCTCAGGTTCACCAATATTTAATATACCTTGTCTTTTCTTTCTATGACCTTCTCTATCTCTTTGTCTATATCCTTCAATTTATCTTTTTGTCAGCTTTCTCTTACGCTTTTGCTTCCGACGACTGCTGCTCCCCATTATACCAAATAAAAGATGCTAAAAAATCATTATGTATGACAAATTTGAGTACAAGAATCTTCAAAAAGTTTATCTTTGTCTCTTCCTATCTGAAACTGTGTGTTTGTCGCCTACAAAGTGCTGCAAATAGAATGTAGGGTTTGTTGGAATGCACAAAAATGACCCACATGGGGTTTTTCTATGGCTCACAAATTGGATATCCGATTTTCTGATTTTTAAAACATGTTTTACAATGGTAAGATTTCACCTCTGCACAATGGAGTTTCACAAATCAGATATCCGATTTGTACACACATAGACCAAAGGGAGAGGGAGAGTGGGAGAGGAGAGAGAGAGGGGGAGAGGGAGAGGGAGAGGGAGGGGAGAGGGAGAGGGAGAGGGAGAGGGAGAGTGGGAGGGAGATAGGGATAGGG
>CM021101.1:183583163-183813318 GCA_007115665.2 Sequoiadendron giganteum | reverse complement strand
AGAGAGAGAGAGAGAGAGAGAGAGAGAGAGAGAGATAGAGGTGGAGAGAGCAAGAGGGAAAGAGACAATATTTAAATATTTTATAAATTGGTAATATATATATATATATTTAAATATTTACATTTAATAATATTAACTAAAATATTGAAATAATATTTAAATATTATACATTTAATAATATATTATATATTAAATACATAATTGTATATTCAATATATTACATTATAAACTTTATTAGATATTATATATATTAAATTATAAACTTTATTGGATATTATATATATTAAATTATAAACTTAATTGGATATTATATATATTAAATTATAAACTTAATTGCATTTTTAAATAATATATTAAAGATTGTATAAATTGTTTTAAAACTGATCTAAAAGATGTCATATATCGAATTCAAATCCGATATCAGATTCAAATCGGATATCTGATTTGAATCTGATATCTGATATTCTAACACAAAATTTAATGCCTTGGTATTAGGCTCAGTATTAGGCTTGGGATTTGGTTCGGACCTGCCAATCCTAAAAGTCAACATGTAAAACGTGTTTAACAACTTACCTTGTTTTTCTAGACTTCGCCCATGTGGCTGATGACTTTTATTTTACCTAAAATTGATAAAACGAAAAGGGTTTGTAAAGGACCTTCTCAGCTTTCTACCAATATAAATTATATTTTCTTTAGAATCTAATAAATAATTATTATTTATTTTTTATTAGAATTACGACTAAAGTCCTGATTGATAGTTTGATAGAAAAACATCTATAGCTTTCAAACGGTATCACATTTTTTGAATCCAAAACATGTGTCACATTCTATGCTTCATATACTATAGGATTAAAAAAAAAAAACTGAATTCCATTAAGTTTTGACCAAGTTAAGGTGGTCAGACATACGAGTTTTTATATTTTTAAAAAGATGTAATAAAAAATTCATAATTAATTATTTATTTGAAAAAAATTTACAAAAAAATATGCATCACATCCGGACATGAGTCCTCTACTTATATCTAAAATTTTATAAAAACATATTATAATTTCATTATGGTTAGGGTGGTCAGACAGACACCTACTTTTTATTTTTTCCTTGAAATTTTAGTACTACTGCATTGAAATTTCAAATTTTCACCAAATAGATTCTTTTTTTACAAAAATTAACCTAGTAGTTTAGAAACTACATTCAATTTTCCACTGATTCTATTCTTACATATTTTTGAAATAATATAGATAACTTATTCAAATTTTTATGTCAAGTTTCCCAACTCTGATTTTTTGAATTTTCATTGCCAGTTAAGGACCTGTTTTTTCCATGATGATCCTGCACATACCAAGAGTCAAAGCCCATTACACTAGATACAATGCCATCCTAGTTATCAATACCTTGATGCATCGTATCTATGTGTTATATCAAAAATAAGGAATGATAGAAAATCCCAATCCAAATATATGAGAAAATAATCATCATCTCTTGTCACCACATCTAATAAAGTATTGGTGGATCATGGACTTGTTGGACTTTTGAATCGATCTCAAAATCAATGGTCAATCCATCCATCTTATCTTTTCCTTCTATCTTTACTAATATTTCTATCCGAGCATCAAATCTATGTGATCCTCATCAAAATATACATGAGGCTACCCACAACCGATGACTATCTATACATCGTGAAATTTGTCTACATCAATATCTGAGCTAGAACAACAATCCATCTTCTACTGGGAGACAGTGAGGAATCTAAATCATCTTCAACTCAACAATCTAAAAAGTTGTAGCTCTTCAGCTCAAAAGCAACTTGAAATATTAACATCTCGAGCATAAGTTTGATTTTCACCTATCATGAGCATGATCATAACACTTTATTCTTTGATCGATCTCTTGAGAGGGAAACCAACCATCTTTCGATCATATCGATATCAAATCATCTAAAAATTTTAGTTCCTAGCCTTGCTAGCAAATCTTGACCAATTTATCAAATCAATCATCATGGGCATATATCTTTCCCTAGGAATCCTCATGTTATTCAACACAATCCTTGCATTGTTGTGAATCCTCAACAATGTTATCAATCAATCAATCAAATCAATCAACTTTAGCTTGGCTATCAACATCTCAAAGAGATCATCGATACATGTTTCTGAATCGTCATTAGCATCAAAATCAACATTAGTCTTTGAACCAATGCAACGAGAACATTGCTTCGAAGAGGGAAAAAATGTAGACACTTAAAAATGTCTCGATGGATCACATTGGCTAACTAACATAATTTTGTCTTGAAACCCATCCTCTTTTCTCTTAATTGATTAAATTGTCCTAGTTAATTAATTTCATCATTTTCATCTATTGACCTAATTACTCTAATCAGGTTAATTCACCCCCTTTCATGCTAACATTCCATCCTATTAAATTAAATACATCAAGTTATTTAATTTAATCCCCCAAGTCCTCTTATTTAATTAAATAACCCTAAGTTATTTAATTAAATATCATATCACTTTCCCCATTTTCATTAAATCACTTTATTTAATGAATTTCATGAAATTTCCCTAATTGCATAACCTTTGTTTAATTATCAATTACCTAATTAAAACTAATTCCCCCCACTTGCAAAGGAATATTCCAAAGGGATATTCCTCATTTGCACATTCCTCCAAAAAAAGAATATTCCCATGGAATATTCCTTCCCCTTTCGCACATTAAAACTTTGTTTTAATTTGCTAAATATCTATTTTCCTCACCCACGAGAATATAATAAAGAATATTCTCTTTCTCCACTCATTTGAAAACAAGAATATTCTTTTTTATAACAAACTTAGAAGACTTCTTATGCAAGTTAGCTTACAAGACTTCTTGTGCAAGTTAAAAGTTTGTTTGTTTGAAATAATATGGGCCTTTGATTCTCTCCTTGATCCATGTGATCACTGATTCTCATCCATTGATGAGAATCCATGATCCATGTTTCATTTTTCCTTCCTTTTTGGCCATTGATTAACCTTTTTAAACTCAACCCTCCATTTCTCATTTGTCCTCCTATAAATAGGTCACTATTTGGAGACAAATGGATTCATATTTTTCAAAGAAAATTCATGCTATTGAAATCACTCACACTCACTCTCATATTTATCATTTATTTAGTATCATTTTAACTTAATTACTTGCATTAATTATCCTATCTTTCATTAATGGATTCCATGGTAACATAGATGCATTCATGTAGCTTATTTGTTAATTAGGATTTCAATATTTTTATCTTAGAATCCATTTAGATTAGCTTTGCACTCACACATCTTGATCATTTTAGCATAAATAATGTCAAAATATCTTGCATCATGTTCATTTAGATTTAAAATCATGTTTCATCACACATCTCACAATGGTTTCATCAATTTTCTTCAATAAAATTGATTGAAACAAGATCATTATCCAAGGGATTGGGAAAGGGTCACCGTTCCACATCAACATGACACCATTCCCCCAATAGGATAAGTTTCAATGGATTATAATAGGTGTCTTTAAAGCTTTTGTATTTTAGTATGTTAAGTCTTAATGGATGCTTAGTTTAGTTTTCATTTGATTGATCTCTATTGGGATTGACATTTAGTGGCACAATTATGCTTTGTATCCTAATGGATCAAGTGTAGTCAACCCATACTAATATATGGATCACAACAAAAACAATAGAAAATTAACTTATTATAAATTAATTATTATTCTCTAATAGAGCGATGAAGAGTTGTAACTATTGAGGTGAAGGGTTGTGACTCCCTCAAACTTGAGATATAAAAGGGAGAAAATTTCATTTGAGAAAGACATCCAGAACATCATTCAATACTTCAATTGAGAATAAAACCTTATGTGATTTTGCAAATAAATTGAATTATGTTCTCAAGAGTAGTCATGATGTGAGAAAGGATGCGACTCCTAATGTGGAAGGTTGTGGCTCTTTCAAATTTGAAAGGTCGTGACTCCCTCAATAATAAGATATAAAAGGGAAGTCATTTTCTTGTGGAGAAATCATCTATGGGGAATGAATCAAACTAGTTTGGAAATAAATTATCATTCTTAAAAGGCAGCAATGAAGGGTGGTGACTCATTTATTGTGAAGGGTGGTGACTCCTTCAAGAAATGGATATAAAGGGTAAATAAGTTCATTTAAATTCAATCAACATTCATCAATCATCTATCCATAAAGAAATCAAGCAATCAAGATGTTAACAAGATCCATCAAGAAAACAATAATAAGTCTATCACTATATTCAATCATGAAATCATTCAAGCATCCAATCATTCAATCATAAAATCATTCAAGCATCGATCATTCAATCAAAATTTCATCCAAGTAACACACATTCAAATGTCAATTCAACATATCAATCAAGTGGATGAGATTGGAAAGAAAAAAAATAAGGAATTGAAATATAAGATATCCATTGGATATAAATATTGTTATCAACAAGAATATTACTGGGAAGTAAGTTTAAAAGATAAAATTATAATATAAATTAGGAATATATTAATGTATATGTATACATATATATATATATGTATATATATCTATGTTTATATATACATAAACACACACACACACATATATATATACATATCTATGTATATATATTTAAATTGCACAAATCAAGTTATGTAACAACCACTTGTAAGTAAATCTACTATAATTACATAATGATATTTTATCACATTTTATTATAGCAAATTCCTTTAGCAATTTATCTTGAATTTATAGAAGTTTTTAACAAATAGGGAGGTTGATCAACCTTTTGAGTCACGAGATGCTGAAGGACTAGAATTTTTTAATATCAAGCATTCCACCTCGAGATGGATGAATTAGAGTTTCTTCCATACTTGTGGGTTGAGAGGCCAAATGATTCTCTTGGGATTGATTGAAGATGACAACCTTCATGCATCTTATCAAACATGCCACCTTGAGATGGATTAATTGGAGGTTCCTCCATAATTATGGGTTGGAAGGCCAAAAGGGTGCTCCTGGGCTTGATCAAGGAGAGTAGCCAACCTCTAAGGTAGATTGAGGGATGGAACAGATCTAGGATCTGTAAGAAAGATAAGGTAGTGGAACAAGTCCTTACACTAATCTTGAGAGGAAGAAAATGCAAAACTTTTACAAATCTTTAACTATTACAAACAATTAAACAAAACTAAACATAAATATCATACATACCACAACACAATGATTCACGTGGGGAAAACCCTTTCAGGAGAAAAACTCCACACTCCAAAAGCCACCGAATATATTATTCAAAAATCACAAATATTGTAAATATACTTGTAGAGAAAGCTTCTCACAGGAGTATCACCAACTAGAGATCCAAAGGCAACATGACCACTATCAGAATCTTAGAATACATCACAATACACAACTGTAATACACCACCCTCATAAAATAGGGTTTCCTTCTAGGGCAAGTCAAGCCAACAAATATCGATTGTTAGATATGAAACCTAATGATGAATGGTCCAACTTTACAATAATAAAATATACATAAAATGTGGCTTTCGAGGGTGCTGCCCCCAAGCCCCTACTAGGGCACATGGCCCTTGGAATCCTATAGGGGGTACCCCCTATACCCCCCCATGTTAACGTATCAAAAATACCTTATGTATTTGCAAGGTTGAGACATATTTTCCTAATAGGATCATTCCATGCTCTCACAATACAAGGGACACCACCCTTGAGATTGTGGTTTGCAAGAATTTCTAGTGAATTCCTAATATGGTTTACTATAGGAATATGTTTTTAAATAATCATTAATGAAGCTAAGGTATTTTGAATTCAAATATTAATGATGCTATGAACTATGGATCTAAATATTATGATGTTGTAGATATGATGTATTTCTCTCAATATTATAAAATTTTATTTATGAATTTGAATATTACTATAAAGTTGATACTTTTTATTACTAATATCAATTTTCAATGGTTATTATTGCTTTACAGGCCTAAAATTAGGAATTTCCCAAAAGGGGACATTACAATTGGTATCAAAGCTTTGATCTTTTCAACTTGAGGATAAAAAGGTATATGCCTTGGACTTTCAGACCAAGGCTATGAGACCTACATGTTCTTTTTCTTACAAGTTATTAGCTCATAAGATTCCCAATGAAGGAACAATCAATTGTTCTCTAACAACTCAACAAATTTAATGATAAAATCTAATGATATAACTTAACTTTAATTTCTCAAATAGAAATCCACATGTTTCCATCACTAGTCACTGGAACTTAGACATAACTAAGATACAAAGATGGATTTAGATTATCTTATAAATTTCAAGATAGAAGTGCACAAAGATATTGTATTGACCTAGGAATGTTATTCTCTTGAAAACTAACTGATCACAAAACTATAATTTCCAAGTGTTGCATTATTCCTTAGATAGTGACTGTTGAAATCATCGAAATAATGACCTACAATTGTATAGTTAGTATGTCCAAGTCCACATGAATATTCCAAAATAATCTACAATAATTTATCTATAATATTTGTCTTACCTGTAATACCCAGTTTGAAACATCATAGAGTGAGTTACTATAAGCATTCCGGATTTTGGAATTAGAAATAATAAGAGACATCTAAGTCTAAATTCAATAAATTTTATTCCAAAAAAATATTTTTGAGTGAATGTAATGAATACAACTCAATTCTTTAGGAACATACAAATATTTTTTTTTAACTCTTAGAGAGACCTTAAGAAATTTTTTGGAAAGAACCATTGACACTATAATTTGAGGTTTATGTTTTGATATTTATCGTAGGATATATACATCGAGCTTCATTGAGGCAACAACACATTTGTTATAATAAAGAGTATTTTGTTCTATTCATTCTGGAAAAGATCATAACACACAATCAAATCCATAACAAATATGATCTATCTCTCACTCATAGAAACAATGGCAATGCATGGATCAACATTGTAACCTACCAAAATTGATCTAGTGAACTTTTTTTTGTGTGACCAAATTCACTTCTATATTTAATATCCTCTAATGAGTAAGAACTAGTAATACACAAAATATCTTGAGTAGATCTTTTCATGCAAGTATTTTCTTCTCCTAAGTTATTTTTATTGATTAGAGTAGCTCTACATCCATGATTAAAGATCAAGGACATAAATATTAAGCATACATGTATCTTAGATAAATTTTATACAAATCAAGATACACCCAAATTTGTTTTGTAATTCTATTTTAAGTTACATTGTGGGCCCATAACCCACAAATCTGAGGATTATTTTCACCTCTTAAAGTTTAAAAAAAAATCAATTTTGTTTAAATAAATAAGGTGGAATAAAACAACACTTTTCTAAGATATGAAAACCATCTTAGTGTCAAACATGGGGATATGCCAAATTTTTACAAGAGGAGTGACAACCTCAAATTGATTTGGAAGTTGGACAAGAATTAGATATTACTATAAACCTATAAAATTAAGTTCTTCTATGAAGTGTTTGTGGGTGATAATTGTTTGCTATAAATTCTAATATTTTTATACATCTTTTATTTTATTGTACTTGTTATTGGACTTGATCAATTCAATAATTTTGTACTTGAGTATTATCTAGGAAATATATACTTAGAAGGTTATAAAATGTAATTAATTACCTACGAGTCTATGAAAAGGTGATATATGATAAAATATGTTTGGACTAGGTTAAGTGTTACAAACACCCTACAAGCTATTTTATATTACATCCTCATTTGATTCAAAATTTCCTCACAACTTTGTTTGAATGATTATGCAAAATGAAATATACTTTATTTAAGGGAAAATATGCACTTGTTTTGATTTAATTTTTTAGGAAAAGAGGGCATGACCTATAGTAAATGACACCTAGATCCTTTTACTCAAATGAAAAATTGGCTTTGCAAAAAGGAGTGGGATCTTGATATTCACAACACTACCATAATTCATCATGATGAAGGATGCAACAATTTTTAAAAAAATTTTATCATTATGAATTTCAGCAATGGAAATAAATAGTTTGTCTTCATTGCCTAGGATCATTGTGGAAATGAAATGAGTGAAAAAATGTCTTGAATAATAGGTCTTTCCAATTTCCCACTCTTGGTTTTTTTTGTTGAGAGTTATTGGAAAATAGAAGTACATGAGCTAGAAGAATACTAGACAATAAATTATCCTCATACTTTAGAGGATGGTATTAACCTTATTGGTAGTCAAGTTGAGGAAAGTATACTAATAAATAATCTCCAAGGATGTCATTGTAGTATAGAGTCAGACATAACCAAGAAAATTTCCAATACTTGTAGAGTTTTCAATTCCTAATTTTATATCAAAGTATTGTGACAAAAGATAATTACATCACAAGAAGGATCAATTTCTAAGAATTACAAATCTAAAAGGTTGATTTGGGATCTTGGTAACTTCATGAGAATATTAGCTTATGATTGATTGAGGAAAAGCAATCTTGGTCAGGGTGAACTATAATGTCCCATTTAATTCCTAAATATTTGTAGACTATGCATCCAAAGAAATCAATAAAGATATAGTTTTTGGTTTGTAAGCACTTTTTATCTTGGGCTGTGGTTCAAGCCTATGAGCACATTGGATTGGTGAAGGCATAGTGGTTGCAATCACAATAGCCCAATGAAGACTTGAACCTTGGTGGCCACAACAACAATGCCACCACTTAACCATCACACTATGCGATGAAGCCCCAAAATCAATAAAGATAATTAATATTACATCAAACTGGCATTAAATAAATATTAAGTTGTTAAGAATGTTCAACTAAAATATGAAGAGTTGTGTCCCTTGAGAAAGATAAATTATATAAGGAAGGTAGATCTAGAAGGAAAGGGAAGGGAAAATACTTATTATGACTAATTAAAAGTAATAGACATGAACACTAGAAAGTTAACCTATTTTAAATTAAATTATTATTCTCCAAATGTAGGGATGAAGATTTGTAACTATCAAGGTGAAGAGGTGTGACTCCCTCAAACTTGAGATATAAAAGGGAGATAATTTAAAATGAGAAAGACAACCATAACATCATTCAATACTTCAATGAAGAATAGAACCTTATGTGACTTTTCAAATAAATTAAAGTATGCTCTCAAGAGTAGTGATGATGTGAAAAAGGATGTGACTGTTGCAAGTATGGATCTTTTTGGGGGTGTTGACATTAATGTTGTCATTGATGTCAACACTGTACAGGTTGAGTAAGTTATTTTCCAAGTGATTTTGAGAAAATTTGAGAAATAAGGAAAGTTGTGTTGAAGCTATATTTTGAGCATGCTCCAATAATGTGCTCCACATTCTCTCTATATTGATCCAATTCCCATGTGGATCTGATGGTGTGTTCATGAACTTAAATGGATTATATATTCCGAGTTTTAGCTTTTGGTGTGATGGAAGGTAAAAATTATGTTCGCCGGTGTGTGAACTGGTTTGTCAGAGTTATCTAGTTATTGACTAGGAGAAATGTTTTGGCTCCATAGTTTTCTATTATTTGGCCTTAGATCTTGCAGATCTGGGAGATTATTCCTGTTGATGGTTTCTATGTTTTGACAAAGTTTCCTATGGTTTGGCACTCTAGAAGACCTTCTCCAGAGTCTTTATGTTTTGCTGGTTTTCCCGGTTGAATTGGTGAAGTGTTCTTTGCAAATGAAGTTTGTTGAAGTTGTTGCAAATGTATCTGAGTTGTTCTCAGAGATGGAAAAAAGACTGGTTAAGCATGTTGAGTAATCCGTGTGTGTCTATCTTGCTGATGATGCATGTACTTCAAAGTTAATTTGTGTTTTCATTAGGTTTGGTCGACCTGGTGTCTACACGTTACATTTGGCTTTTGCATCGACTTGAGGAAGCATGTGCGTGATCCAAGATGTTGTTTGGGTCTTAAATTAAACATGTATTTTGTCCCCTCACATTCTTATCCACTGTGAGAATGTTGAGTAGCCAACCTAGTTTGAATTTGTAAAATGAAATTGTATAAGCTGACCTTGGAGAATGTTTCTAAGGTTAAAGATGGTATAAAATCAAGTTGAGTGGTAGCAAATTTCATATCCATCCATCATTTGATTTGAGCAAGAGAAGAGTGTGCAAACAAGTGCAAAAAGCATAGTGTGGAAGAGAAAATTGAGGCATCAGTACTACATTGTATTGATAATCTTTTGATCAAGTTGCAAAGTGTGTGTAACTTCAAGTGGTGGATCATTATCTATTTCTTTGTATTTTATGTAGGCAGTGAGCCTCTCTTTCTGGACAATGAGTCCTAAGGCAATGAGCCCTTGATCTAGGTAGTGAGCCCTCTGGCAGTGAGCCTATGTATCTAGTATTGCATTACTACTATATTGTGAGTTAATCCTCATCATGTTTTTTCCATCATTGGGTTTTCCATGTAAATTTGGTGTCTCTAATGTTGTGTTTCTGTTATTTTCATTTCATGTTCATACTTAATAATAGATTGATGTTAAATTGGAATTGATTAAGTTTATAAGTAAAGGATTTGATACAATTGATTCACCCCCCCCTCTCAGTTGTCTTGTGTGCATTTCAACAGTGAATCCTAATGTGAAATGTTGTGACTATTTCAAATGTGAGAGGTTGTGACTACCTCAATAATAAGATATAAAAGGGAGATAATTTTATTGTGGAGAAATAATCTATGGGGATTGAATCAATCAACTAGTTTGGAAACAAATTATCATTCTAAAAAGGTAGCAATGAAGGGTGGTGACTCATTTATTGTGAAGGGTGGTGGATCCTTCAAGAAATGGATATAAAGGGTAACTCAAGTCATTGTCATTCAATAAAAAATCATCACTCATATATCCATTAAGAAATCAAGCAATAAAAATATCAAAAAGATCCATCAAGAAAATAACAATAAGTCTAGCAATATATATTCATTCATCAAATCATTGAAGAATCCAATCATTCAATCATCAAATTAATCAAGCATCAATTATTCAATTATCAATTCATCTAAGTAACACAATTCAAATATCAATTCAATATATCAATCAAGTGGATGAGATTGGAATGAAAATAAAAAATAAGGAATTGAGATATAAAATATCTATTGGATATAAATATTGTTATCAAAAAGAATATTATTGGGAAGTAAGTTTAAAAGATAAGCTTAGAATATAATATGTTAATTACAGAAATCAAATTATTACAACCACTTGTAAGTAAATTTATTATAATTGCATAATGATATTTTATTATAAATTAATATAGAAGGGTATGTGTGGGATCATGATGGGCCAAAAAGTGGCAATATGATGGGTATGTGGCTGATGACTTTTTTTCTACCCAAAACTAATGAAATGAAAAGGGTTTTAAAAGGAGATTCTTAGCTTTCCACCAATATAAATTATGCTTTACTTTGAATATAATAAATAATTATTATTCATTTTCTATTGAATTACAACTAAAGTGTTGATTTTTAGGCTGATTGAAAAACATCTATAGCTTTCAAACAGTATCATATTTTTTGAATCCAAAAAATGTGTCACATTCTATGCTTCACATACTATAAGATTAAAAAATAAAAAAATGAATTTCATGAAGTTTTGACCAAGTTAAGGTGGTCAGACATATGAGTCTTTATATTTTTTAAAATTTGTCATAAAAAAATTATAATTAATTATTTATTTGGAAAAAAATTATAAAAAAATATGCATCACATCGGGACATGAGTCCTCTACTTATATCTAAAATATTATAAAAAAATATTATCATTTTAATGTGGTTAGGGTGGTCAGACAGACACCTACTTCTTATTTTTCCCTGAAATTTAAGTACTACTATATTGAAATTTCAAATTTTCACCAAATAGATATTATTTTTTTGTAAATAAACCTAGTAATTTAGAAACTACATTCAATTTGCTACAAATTCTATTGTTACATATTTTTTAAATAATATAGATAAATTATTCAAATTTTTATGTCGAGATGCCTAACTTTGATTTTTTTAGATTTTTTTTGCCACTTAAGGGCCTGTTTTTTCCATGATGATCAAATACCCAGAAAATTCCTTTAGCAATCTATTTTGAATTTACAGAAGTGTTTTTAAAATAGGGAGGTCAATCAACCTTCAGAGTCACAAGACACTAAAGAAATATAATTTATTATTATCAAGCATTCCACCTAAAGATGGATGAATTGGAGGTTCTACCATACTCATGGGTTGGGAAGCCAAATGGTGATCTTGGGATTGATTGAAGAGGATAACCTTCATGCATCTTATCAATCAAACCACCTCGAGATAGATGAATTGGAGGTTCTACCACACTCGTAGACTGGGAGGCCAAAAGGGTTCTCTTGGGCTTGATCGAGGAGGGTTCCTAGCCTCCAAGTCAAAATGAGGGATGGAAAAGATCTAGGATCATTCCACATGCTCTCACAATACAAGAGACAGCACCCTTGAGTTTGTAGTTTGCAAGAATTTATAGTGAATTACCAATATGGTTGACTGTAGGAATATGCCTTGGAATAATCATTAATAATATTTTGAATTCAAATATTAATGATGCTACTATGGAACTAAATAATATGATGTTTTAGCTATGATGTATTACTCTCAATATAATAATATTTTATGTATGAATTTTGAATATTGTTGTAAGGTTGATAATTTCTATTACTAATAGTAGTTTTTCAATGATTATTATTGCTTTGTAGGCATAAAATTAGGAATTTCCCAAAAGGGGTACATTACATATATCACATATGATTTTCCCTTGTACAAAGTTGAGGAAGCACCCCCATTCAATTAGTTGCATCTATTAGAAGCAAGGAATTGGAGGAGAGGGAAGCATAGTATATGGAATGTAAATGCAAGCTAATCATATGAGTATATAAATTAAATACATAATAAAGCAATGCTATGAGTTCATTATATGACATATTGAATGATAAGAATGTGAACAACATGAGCTAGAGACAGGTGTGAAGGAGTATTCAAAATTTCCACCCAAAACTGGTGAATGAAATGGTGATGTGACCATCAATGGCTAGAAATACCCATGTAAGTACATAAGATACTAGACTAGGAATATTCACCCATTATGACATCTAAGAGAACAAGAATACAATGTTTGAGGTAAGGTAATAAGTCCCTAGTGTTAAAATAGTTTGTGAAATGTGGAGAAGGTTATGGTCCACCTGATGTGATGCTTAGTACATGATAGGCATGCACACAATAATAGTGAAGGAATAATGTATAACTACCCCTAATGTGATATGGATCACTTAGAACATGATTAGTTATATGATAATAATGATATAAAATGTGGTTGTGAGACTGCATGTTAAAGTGATTGCACCCCACATGGACAAGTTAAGGTGATGAGGTGTAAATAGTGCAATGGTCATAAGCAAGATCATAAGTGATGTATAATCACCCAAGTAGTGAGGTAGGATGGTCCTCAATGGCTAGATAATTATCACATTATAATTGAAAATAGGAAATCATGTTGATAGATAAACATGTAGGTGGTCATAGGTAAGATAGAATCATGAGGCACATGTAAAGATGGTTTCCCTAAATATGGGAAAATGAAATTCCAAGGATTGGACATATATGGGGTGGATAAAGATAAATACCAATGAATATTCCTATTTGGCATATAATAGTCAAAAACAATACCATGAAAGTTGCATGGTGTTATTTGGGTCTTTCACTTTTTTGCATCAAGATTAGATAAGGAAAAGGCACTTGTGCCAAGCCAATAGGTAATAATGGACAATTCTTTCTATTTAGGTTAGAATTTTACTTGAATAACTCTTTCTTGTCATTAGGATTGTTAGGGGTTGCACGAAGTACCAAATCATATAATTGGAAACCTTTTAGGATATTTCCTTTTTTATATGTCTTGTTTAGTTGTCTTTGGTACACTCTTAGGCAATCTAATGCACTTACTTTCCATTTATCAAGTGTATCAAATATCTTACAAATAATTTTCTTGGTGTGTATAATAATTGATGATATCATAAAGAGAAACATGTAGTGATGAAGTTTCAAGATTGAACTGGGCATGGTGGCCTCTATACCATGTATCAAAGAGTAAGGTACAAATATTGTAGAATTATGAATACTCATGTGATGTGCCCATAATTGGGAATAAGATACATATTCCAATTTTTACCATGTTTGTCAACTATTTTTTGTAAGATTTGTGCAATTATTTTATTTTTGGCCTCATCTTGTCCATTCCTCTATGAGTAATATGAATATATAATTTTAGTTTTATATTGATGTTCTATTATCAATTACAATGGTGGATGGTAGAACAAATATTGAGATAATACTATCCATTATAAAGTTGTAGATATTGACCAATGTGGTGGATTTTAGAGGTATGACTTCAACCCATTTGAAAAAATAAATTGTGGAAATGATGATAAAGGCATGTCCTTGAAAAGAGGCCAGGACAATTTTACTATTAAATTGAGTGGACCCATGTAGAAAATAATAATGCTGAAGTATAGGGGTGAAGATTGCATAGGTAAGTGCATGTTTTAAGTTAATATGCCCTTGGAATGTTCTACACTTTTTCAAAAAGTTATGAGATATGTTTTCCCATTTTATTCCATTAATAGACAATGTATAATATCTCTCGGTTCAATATTTTTGGACCAATATATCTCTTGCATATGCCAAAAAAATCCTCTTGGAGTGTAAACATTTCACTGCATTAGTCAAACATGTAAATAATAAACCATTAACTCAACAAAAATGATACCCAATAATAAATAGATAGTTAGCAACCAATTTATGAATGTGAATGTTGTTGAGTCTAGGTAAGCATAGATATCATGGAAACAATCCTCACCAATGAGTGTAGCACTATTATAATAGGGATTTTCACCCACATGCAAGGCTGAAAAGCTCTGCAATCCCGTGTAACATTGGACTAATTTCAGGTTGTGGGTATTCTATTGTGAAATTAGACCTCCAGATTATAGGCTGGATTCCTTTTTGATTCTCTAAAGATTAAATTTGACTTGGATGAAAAGGGGAGAAATGATCTAATTGAATGCATAAACTAGACCTAAAATGAAAGGTGATGCACCTAATAAATGAAACTTAATCTATAACCTGACTCATAGATGACTTTTCAATATTTTAATTTGCACAACTAAATTTGATAACTTAAACACTCAAATGTTTCATAAAAAAGGCTTTGACATAATATCTTTTCGAAGGAAAACTCAAATTTCACAACCAAAATATAAATCAATTATATGCACAATGTATAACCCGTGAACTTAACCATAACTGCATGCATACATTTATGAAAGAGACAAAAATATTAGAGGTTCTGAAATGAAACACAATAATCTCTCGATCGAATCCAACACAATGACGACGCTTGAAATATTGGAGGAAAAACTATATAATACTAAAAATCAGAAGGAATTCATATGCAAACTACAAACATGATTAACCTGTAATTCTGTAAAAACTATATTAATGTAAAAGCTGAGTTACAAATCTTTGTCTCTTTGCACAAGGTATGCCAAAAGAGATGAAAAATAAGAACTAAAGGAAAAAGAATAAATTTTTCCAATATATACAATAAAGTCATGCATGACGCATCCAAGAGGTGGAATTGAATATGAAGTGGAAGAGAAACATATCTCGAAGTGTCCTCTCATGAGCAAAAAAAAAAGCCTCAAAAAGAGGGCCCACCACTGCTACAAACTAAGCCTAAATAACTCAAACTCCCTCTCACACTATGTATAACTGAACTGTGACTCGAAACTAGCCCCTGAGTTGACTAAAAGTCAAAAGACTGCATGTAGGTGGCACTGAAGGTAAACTAGAAGTGCAAACTCATATCCACGAGCAAAGACAAAAATCCTCAGAAAAAGGCTCATAACTGAAGTAAATTGGAAAAAACAAGCACCAAACTCCACCTCCCCATGTGCATGATCAAAATATCTCATGAACTGATGTAGAACTAAAAGAAAACTCCACCATTTGCATGATTGAATAACTTAAAAAACTCAAGCTCCACTTTGCATGACTCACATCCTTGGTTCACTCAACTTGTATCTTTACATAAATTTGATAAAAGGACTATGTGAGAAAAATATTAAAAATAATTAAAAAAAATGATTATTTTAATATCCGATATTGGCACCTTCCCCTTTATCATTACATATAATGTTATAAATATTAAGGGAATTTCACCTCTTAATATTTATTTACAATGATATTACAATGGTGAAATTATATGCAAAAGAAAGAAGTTAAATGTTTCACCCTCAAATTCATGGGCTCCACATATCATTAGGTAATTGAATTCAAATTCAAAACCACAAAGGAAATAATATAAGCTGGTTTGATTTAAAACAATGGTAAAAAAAAACCCCATTCGATTTAGGGTAATGATAGTAAAAATTATTTGGAAAACCCTAAAAAACATTGTTCATTCTCATTTTCTTGTTTTGTAAACTTTGATCTGCTATTGCGTTGCCATGGTTGAGGGTTCAAGCTCAAATATGCATCACTTTTCGTCAATTTTCTATCATTCTCCTGCTATTTCTAGTGATTTTCTGAGGACTTTTAACAAAAAAAATCATGGTAAGCCATTTTTCAGACATAAACCTAGACTTTTCTCTTCATTTTGAAGGCTTTTACAGGCTTTACAGTCGCAACTTCTTCATTATCTTTGATATCGTCTTGTCTTTTTTTCATTTTCTATTGATAGTTTCATGTTCTGAGGCCGCCATGATGGTCTTATGAGAACATCGTACGTGAGTTTTGATAGCAATTTATTAGCAAACTTTGGGTAAGTGTTGAATCTTGCATTCTTTTGTAATTTTCTATTGATAAAATTCCCGATTCCAACTCAGATAAGTGCAAAAAAATGACAACATTTGTTCTTCTGTGCATTCTAAAACTTTATGATTGGATACTCTTAGCATCCTGAGTTTTCTATCTTTTATGTATGAAGGCTCTCACTGAATCTCCTTGACCACAATTTTAGCTTGTGGGAAAAATCTATGGTCTTTTGGAAACAGGCCGAGATTTTTCCTTCACTTGTATTTGATAAAATTATCATTTTAATGACCATTCCTTTCATTGTACTTTCTATTTCCTATTCATTTCCTAGAAGGGTTCTTCCATGCTCACTTTGTGGGTTTCAAAATACTAGGATATACATGAGGGTTTTGTGGGTGCCTCCAAAACTGGCAAAATTTTGAAATATTCTCTATTCTATGTTGCTTTTATATAAGTTGGAAACTCCATTTTGAATATTCTTGGAAAGAAGCAATGGAAACCGATATCACAATTTTACCTTTTTAGGTTGTGGCTTCCATCTTCCTTGCAACCCTTGGGCATACTTGAATACTATTGATGAATTCGATATGAACATACTAACCTGGAAAAAAAGGATAATATCCCTCTTCCACTGTTTTATCTGACTGTTACTCTGTACAAGTTACCATCACTGTGACTTTCGATCAAGGATAATGCCATCTTATGTTGACTATCCTCACTATTATTATTATTTTCCATGGCATCTTCATTGAATGGATGTAGTTTATTTCCTTTTGCATGATACTCTATCATTTGTATAGTCTTTCATTCATATCATTCATACATTGTCCGTTGGGATATTCACAAACTAATAGAATATGTCTATAAAAAATGGTTGTGCTTGCAAGAGGACATTATATATTGTAGAAAATCCCTCACATAAATAGCTGGCAAGCTACTCAAAATATGATTGTAACTGATTGCAAAAAGGCTCATAAAGATGCCTTATTATAAACCATTGTCTCTTTTACTGTTTAATCACTCATCCTTTAGTGGTTGTACTCCATTGTGAAAATGGCTCCATTTTATCTTTCTACTTCATTTTTCATGGTTTTCATGCTGATAGCTTACCATTTGTTCAATTTGATGCTCAAATAGTGACATATTTGAATATTGCTATGTATGTCTTTATGAACTGGACCCTGTATGTTAACTTTCAGACCTTGTTAATACATCTGTAGGAATAGAAGCAGATATTTTAGAAATTTATCTCTCTTATTATTGCCTTTGAGATTGCTTCCTTAGTGTTTTCATGGTTGCCTTGATGATTTTCCTCTTAGTGGTCTGTCATCCTTTCTTGAAATATGACATGCTCTTTTCTTGATAGTTTGTCCATATAGCTTTAATGACTACCCTCTCATGTTCATTATGGGCTACTGTCCAACATATATTTGGACTGTTGGTATGTTTTACCACCTCTGTTTTTAATGGCATAAGCCTTTTGTAGCAATTTGATGGCCGATTCTCTCTTTTTGAAGTTGTATCATTCTTCTGATCTGAGCTCTTACTTTGCACCTTTATTTTGCAGTTTTGCTCTGAATGTTCCTTTAAGGTTATAATGACTGCTTCCTCACATGTCATCTGGGACAGTCCTTAGAAATTATTGCATTTCTATCTTGTGACATCATAAGTGCTTAATTGAGAAGGCAATGAAAGAATTGTTTGTAATCTATTGCCTTATGTCATCCTTTGGATACTCTCTAATGCATAAAAATATTCTATTGCGAATGAAACTCATACAATAGTGTTACTATATTAGAACTCAAGAATAGTTTATTATTGTGATGCTTTGAGACTGTTACATTTTGATATGGCTCATACTTGCTAGCCTCGTTGCATTTTAGCATTCAAAGCATGTATGCCATTTTTCCCTAAGCCTCTTGAGTTGGTTGTGATTTTTTAAGTAACATATGCATGATTCAAGGTTGCATCTCCCTTGGCTATTTGATTTTAATGAATGTTTGTTGCAAACAATTGACTGTCTAAAAGGCTCAGTAACCTACCCCATGAAGGGCATAATGAAATAAAGGTTGTCACTCACTGTTTGGTAATTCTTTTAAATAAAGAGTGATAAGCAAGGCTCAACCCATTGGTGACATATGATAACTCTTTTGAATGATGAGCAAGAGGATATTTTTCCCAATATTTTTTCATCATAATGAATTAAAGGACGCTCTTATGGATTCCTCTTATTATAGCAATACCTTCCTGATGACTATTATGAATGTTTATGACTCTCATATATTGATAAGAGAGTGTCCTAATATGCTGAGCTCAACCCTTGTGGGAGCCCATTTTTCTCCACATATCTGATGAAAATTGATCATGAACATAATGAACTTGTATTTGCACAGTGAACAAACATGTTAGAAAAATAATTGAAGCTGAAGGTTTCCATTGAATTTTATTCTTTGATCATTTGCTTTTTTGATAGATTAATCATCTGATGTATAATTTGAATGAATGTGGATTATATTTCTATTGTTAATGTAGGTATGAGGAAAAATCTGATTTTTCATTGCTCTAACATCATTGTTCAACAACCTTGCAGGAAATGAAGAGGTTTGGAGTAGATTCTCCTGGAGATACGACAACTAGAAGATAAAAATCTTAGCGATTCATCATTACACACAATGATGAATTAATTTATTTTTTATGCTTATATTATCTTCACTTGTAGAGTTTTCAGTTCCTTATTGTATATATCTTTTGATTATAGAAATCAAAACAAGCTACTCCCACGGCTTGTGTGGGACTTTGATTTTTTTTTCAATATGAATAAAACAATATTTTTATTCAATTGCATAAGTTCCTCTATTACAATTATTGCATAATAATACTGAATTCAAAAGTAATCAACTTTTTTATGATCAATGAATACTTAGCAGAAAATTTGAGATTATTTGTGTACCTTTCAATGATGAATGCAATTCAGCTATACCTGTTTTGAGTTGTAGCTAAAAATAGGTGACAATTTGGTGACCTCTACGGAGTGTTTTCCTACTAAAAACCATAGACTAGTTAAGTAGCTTATCCATTGGGCTTAGATTCATCCTTGTCCTCTTTTGACTCAAAAAACTTGTAACTCAACTTTTGAAACAAAAAAAGCAGCGAACAAAACTAAAAACTAATCATGACTTTGTTTAAGATGGAGTTAGAAAAAAGGTGCAACAACTGCACTTTATTGAAAGAAAAACAATACTAAAATGAAATGTGCCATGTGGCACTTATCAAAAGAAAAAGTGAAACTAAAACTACTCTACTATGTACAACTATAAAATTTGATGCTTAGTAGCATTGTTTGAGGGTAATCCCATTGACATGGATTGGAAACACCTCTCCATCCAGCCTTGAGATTTGGAATACATTATGTTTTTTGAATTTAGTGATAACATACAGGCCATCCCACATAGCATCAAACTTTGTGTGCTTACTAGGCTTATTTTTGACTCAGAAAACTTGTAACTCAACTATTGAAACAAAAAAAGCAGTGAACAAAAATAAAAACCAATCATGACTTTGTTTAAGATGGAGTCAGAAAACAGGTGCAACAACTACACTTTATTGAAAGAAAAACAATACTAAAATGAAATGTGCCATGGGGCACTTATCAAAAGAAAAACTGAAACTGAAACTACTCTACTATATACAACTGTAAAATTTGATGCTTAGTAGCACTGTTTGAGGTGAATCCCATTGACAGGGATTGCCAACACCTCTCCATCTAGCCTTGAGAGCTGGAATATATTACGTTTTTTGCATTTAGTGATAACATACATGCCATCCCACATAGCATCAAACTTTTTTTGTTTACCAGGCCTTCTTTTGAGGTCATCCCATTTGAAAACTAGGTCCCCCTCTTTGAAAATCCTTGGAGTAGATTTCCTGTCAAATTTTCTCTTCATTTAGGCCTGATGGATTTCAAGATTTCTTAAGGCTTCTTTCCTAGTTTCCTCCAACTCCATTAATTGTGCTAGCCTGATTTGCATAAGCTCCTCTTAGCAGGTCCAATTCCTTAATCAGGTTTAGAGTAGGCAGTTCAACTGAAATAGGGACCTTAGCTTCCTTTCCATATGTTAAAACATAAGGCGAATTACCAGTTGCCCTCTTTGGTGTAACCCTATCAGCCTAAAGAGCTAGCTTCATCTTCTCGTGCCAAGTCCTCTGATTGTTTTGAATTATCCTTTTGATGATCTTTATCAAGTTTTTATTTGTAGACTCTACCTGTCCATTACCATGTGGGTAATAGTTTGAAGAAATGTTCAAATAAATATTGTTCTTCACTAACCAATCTGAAAATTTTAATCCTATGAACGCCAAAGCATTATCATAGATTATTGAATCCGGTGTACCAAATCCTGATAAAAGTTCAGAACAAATGTTTTGTCGGCATCTTTTAATGCCATTTCTTTAGTCCACTTTGTGAAGTAATCTGTGGCAATCAAGATCCATTTATGCCCAACACTTGAAGGTGGATTAATTGGACCTATGAAATATAATCCCCACTTGCCAAAAGTCTACTCTACTTGAATCAAATGAAGTGGCATGGCTGCAAGCTTCTGCTTTCTAATGAACATTGCACATTTGTTGCACTTTCTAACCAAGGTGTGGGCATCCTTAAACAAATCAGGCCAATAATAACCAAATTTCATTATCTTCAGAGTCATTGTTCTTAGTGCAAAGTGGCCTCCAGTTGGCCCATCATGAAACTCTTCCAAAACTTTCTAAATCTGTTCTGGCTCCACACACCTAAGCAAGACACCATTATAATCCTTCTTGTACAATATATCATCAATCACTACATAAGGGATTGCCTGAAGTTCATAATATTTGCGTTTTGACCTGTCCAAACCTTTAGGAAAATCACTTGTATGCATATAGTGAATCATCTGCTATATCCAATTTTCTGCAATGATTGGAGCAGCAACTTCATCTTCATTATTAAAGTTTGTTTCAACTTGTGATATTTTCTGAATTTCCAGTAGGCTTCTCGCAAAGACCTTTTCCTTTAATGATTTTTTTAACCTTTATTTCGATGTCGTATTCCATCACCTTCGTGATCCAACCTGATCTCTTGTCATTAATATCTTTGCTAAGCATAAATTATTTTACTGTTGGATGAGCTACCAATAGATGTATCTTATTATTAGACATATGTCTAAACTTCTTGAGACTTCTCACTACAACAAGCACATGATTTTCAACAAATGAATACCTTGTTTCATAATCATGCAAGACCTGGCTAAAAAATACAATGGGTTGTTCAAGTCCTTCATTTTGCTGACACAACATGGCAAAAATTGTATCAACACTACCAAACGCATACAATATAAAATATTTTTCAAAGTTTGGGTTAATTAGTGTTGGGGCTGCTACAAGTGCCTCTTTGATTTGCTCAAAGCTATTCTTACCCTCTTTTGTCCAGTTGAATTGCATGTTATTCTTTAGCATGGCTATGAGAGGTTGCGACAACGCTGCAATACTAGGAATAAATCTCCTAACAAAGTTTATTCTTCCTAAGAAACTATGCAAACCTTTTTTGTGAGTAGGAAGTGGTAATGCCAGAATGGCTGCAATACATTCTAGGTCAATAGAAATACCATCTTTAGAAACAATGTAACCCATAAGTTTACCTTCGTGAACAAAAAAAATGCTTTTCTTTGGATTCAAAGAAACTCCATACTCTCTGCATCTTTCAAAAATTTGTCTAAATTGATCAAAGTGTTCATTAGCATTTCATGAGAAGATAGTGATGCCATCCAAATAAATAAGAAAAAACTTGTTTATCAAACCTTAGAGAGCCATATCCATTTCTCTTCAAAAGGTTTCTCCCGCGTTTGACAATCCAAATGGCATTTTTTTTTAAGCCATAGTACCCCACTTGGTGGTAAAGGATGTCTTATACTATTCTTCCTCTTTAACCAGGATCTAATTATACCCTGAATATCCATCCAACAATGAGAACCTCTCTGAACTTGAAAAAACCCACAATATCTACTCCATTGAAGGCAACAAATAGTTATCTTTGAGTGAAGCTCTGTTTAGATCAAGAAAATCAATGCACAATCTTATCTCTCCATTCTTTTTTCTGATAGGCACCAGGTTCGAAACCCAAGAGGTGTGCTTAATCAGAAAGATGATACCACCCTCAACCAATTTATTCAACTCTATTTTCATCAAGTGCTAGAGCTTAGGATTAAGGGGCCACTACTTCTGTCTGACTGGATTCACATTGGGTTCTAGCTCAATTGTGTGTTGAGCCAACTCAGGGATAAAACCCTTGAGTTCTCCATACTCCCAAGAAAAAATATCACCGAATTCTTGGTAGAGAAAAATAAAAGCCCATTGTTCTGCTCTGGTACAGACTTTGCCAAGCTTAAGAAGCTTTTCTCTGAAAATTTCTATCAGCTCGTAATGCTCTTCCTTAAACGTAATACTAGATTTATCCTTTTTGACCTGATTGTCAGTATTGAAGATTGATTCAAGGGTAACCAACCCCTTGGTAGTTTATTTGTCTTCAACTACAGAATCTGGTCCTCATATTGCTGTTCAAGTTTTTGCTGATTAGTAGCAGAAAATTTTGCTTCTTCAATTAGAAATATAATTATCTGTTGATCACTATCAATTTTTTTCCAACTAACAGTATTATCAGGTACAAATGGTCTTACTACCACCTTGACATACTGTTGCACCTCAATTTTATGTATGTCAATAGGTATATCATATTGTTAACCTATGGCAGCTAATCTATTTGCTTCCTTATTCATATTTCTGGGAATTGACAGCAGATTAAAAGCACTAAAATCTTCAATTAAGTCCTAGGTTCTATGCTTATATAACTTCAACAAATCATTCTTGGTTACACTCTGATTTCTTACTTGATTTGTAATCAATTTTGAGTCATCATAAGCCTGTAAACACTTAATACCTCTTTTCCTGGCCCATTCCAAGCCATAAATCAGTGCTTCATACTCAACCACATTATTCATGCACCTGAAATAAAAAAAAAGTGCTGAATGATATTTATCTCCTTTAGGTGAAACAAGCATTGCTCCTCCACCAACACCTATCTTACTCCTTGAAACATCAAAAAACAACTTCCAAAGCTGGTTGTCTTGCTGATTAGGCTATACCCCATTTCTAACCAGGTTTGGAATTGTGACATCAGGCTCCTGAATCATATAAACACCTAAACCTACCTCGTCGATGCGACTGAAATGATCGGTCTCGTGATCTTCATCTTCCCACTCATCAAGATTCATGGTGGGTATTTTTCCAATTTGTGTACCAGAGTCTAAGGTCATGGATATATCCTCCTGACCATGAACAACAAGGTTAGCGTTTATTGCACTAGGTACATACAACTCTACATGGTCCTTAGCCTAGATTTTTGACTTAATGGTCACCTTTGTACCATATCTGGTTCTTAAAAACATGTGAGACTAGTCAGAAGACAAATACTGCCATAACTTAGCTGTGAAATCTTTGGATAGGCACATGCCAATGAATGGCGGCAAGTCTATAACATATATATCCTATGGAACTTAGAAATTGGGGCAAGCGTGCAAGGTAAGAGGCATATTTTTAATCATTCCTATAGACTGAATGGCTGTATCATCTAGTTTTATGACTCCTTTTGAAAGGGGCTAATACACTAGACCTAACTTATCTGCTAAACTCTTAGGCATTACAAAACTGCTTGCACTAGAATCAATCATGCAATTATGGACTAGGCTGTTATCTATAATTAAGGTGATGTAGAAGGGTGGTTGTTTTACCTCCTGAATGGACTGCTCCTTCTTAACCTTTGAATTATTGGCTAGAACCCTAGGCTGCTCAATGATAGGTTCATCAGAAACTAATATTTTGGCTAAAGCCTCCTGTAGGCTTTCTATCTGCTCGGGAAGATGCAAAGCATCTAACATGGTCATGCTGATAGTGGCTTTTTTTATATGATCGACAATATTAAAAGCTGGGGTACTAACCTTGTGCTGCACTTTCAGAACAACAAGCTTTTCTTGTGCTATTTGAGGCTAAGGTTGTGCCTTCTGTTGTTCCTTAGCTGCTGTAGTCTACTATCTTGGAAAAATTCGAACATTCTGAGCTAAAGCATGCTGATTTTCCCCTATTGGGCTGTAGGAATCTTGTCTTTTTGCTGAACAACTTGTTGTTTACCTTTATCAGCCTGTTGTTTATCTTTTTTTGCTAGTTGTTCGTTCTTATTAGCTTGTTGTCTTAGGTCGATAGCTCTCTTTTTCGATCTTTTATTGGCTGCAATAGAGGTATCTGACTGATTCTTCCCTTGTGGATGATTAACTCCATAAAATTTATTACCTTGCCAGTTCATCATGGCAACATCAAGATCATTTTTCTGTGTTTGATCATCTTGTTGATCACTGGACTCCTTAACTGTCTTCTCAGAAGCAACATAACTACTTTGCACTATAAGGGCTTGATTAACCACCCTGTTCATACAAGTAGTCTTGTTATGAGGCTTATTACAATGATAACACCATACGTAATCTTGTGCAAAGTTGTTCTGGATAGGTACAAGCTCCTTAGAGGAGCTGGCAACATTTTGATTAAAAGGCTGATTAGGCCTGAGATTGTAATTTCTTCACTGTCCTTGGTAGTCAGCCTGATAAGGTGGTCTATTTGGCTGAAAAGGTGGTTGGTAAGGTTTGTAATTCTGGCTTTGCTGGTTTTTAAGGCTTACTAAATCATTATTGACAATTTGCAACACTTTAGCCATCTACTATTGGGTACCTCTAAGCTCTTGCAGCTCAGAATTAACTGAAACATCACTACTTTGAGCAACTGTTTGGAAACCAAAAGTTGGGACAACAGGTAATGGAGCTATTGGAGGTACTTGTATTGGCATTAATGGTTGAATATCTAGGAAAAATGGCATGGGAGGCCTTGGTGCAATTTTACCAACTTGTATTAAATTGATTTCAACTCTAATAGCTATATCATAAGCTACTGGCAGGGTTACTCCACCCATAGATTGAATCAAAAGTGTAATATCACTATTTATTGCTCTAAGGTAATATAAAAATACATGATCTGCTGAAGGTCTTACCATGGCTGGGATTTTGTGCCAAGTCCTTTGAAATATGAAATAAAAGTCAACCAATTACTCCTGTGGGGCTCTTTTGATGGTCGTGATTTGCTCCACCAAAGAAAGATTATCTAACTAGTTTGAAAAATGATTGCTTAACTTATCTCCCATATCATCCCATGTTGCAATAGAATTCACTAGTAAGCCTCAAAACCACTGAAGCACTTTTCCTTTGAATGAAGCTGCTAATAGCCTCAACGCCACATTCTCTTGAGTTACGTGATGAACTACACAAAGTGAAGCTACGTCTCTGATATGTTTGATTGGCGTAGTTTTCTCTTCACCAGTAAAAATAGGTAGAATTTTGAGTGCAACAATTGGTATATCATCATGTTGAGCCAAATTCAATGGGCTACCCCCATTAAATGGTACAAATGCATGCGCTCTGGCCATCAAAGCTATTCTAGGAGGTGGTACTTGTAAAATTGGTACTATACATGTAACTGGAAAAATAGGTACAAAACTTGAAGGCCTGAGACTGGGTGGCGTAGAGTGAGACCTTGGTGTTAAATTTGATCTCGATCTTCTCAACCTTCTTCTTTCTATTCTTCCTCTTCTCTTGGGTGATGATAGCTACAGGTATTCAAAAGGATCAACACTTTTCCTTGTATGAATTTTACTCATGTGGTGCTCGAACAGATCTGCATAAAACCAAATTTTAACAGAGTCGCCAAATATATGTTGTAAAAATCTGAAAGGTTGAATGCTGCTGTAGACAACAAATTAAAACTTTGAATTCTTTTTTTGAAGTGAACTTCAGAGTCCCACCGGGCATGCCAAAAACTATTATCACAAGGATTTGCACCCGCATGCAAGGCTAAAAAGCTCTACAATCCCATGTAACATTGGACTAATTTCAGGTTGTGGGTATCCTATTGTGAAATTAGACCTTTGGATTATAGGCCAAATTCCTTTTTGATTCTCTAATGATTAACTTTGACTTGGGTGGAAAAGGGAAGAAAGGATCTAATTGAATGCATAAACTGAACCTAAAATGAAAGGTGATGCACCTAATAAAGAAACTTAATCTGCAACCTAACTCATAGATGACTTTTCAATATTTTAATTTGTACAACTAACTTTGACAACTTAACACTCGAATCATTCATACAAAGGATTTGAAAGAATATATTTTCAAAGGAAAAATCTGTTTTCACAACCAAAATATAAAATAATTATATGCACAATATATAACCCGTGAACTTAAGCATAACTACATGCATACATTTATGAAAGAGACATAAATATTAGAGGTTCTGAAATGAAACACAATAATCTCTCGATTGAATCCAACACAATGATGATGCTTGAAATCTTGGAGGAAAAACTATATAATACTGAAAATTAGAAGGAATTCATATGTAAACTACAAACATGATTAACCTGTAATGCTATAAAAACTCTATTAATGTAAAAGTTGAGTTACAAATCTTTGTCTCTTTGCATAAGGTATGCCAAAAGAGATGAAAAATAAGAACTAAAGGAAAAAGAATAATGTTTTCCAATATATACAATAAAGTCATGAATGAAGCATCCAAGAGGAAAAACTGAATGTGAACTAGAAGTGAAAAATATCTCGAAGTGTCCTCTCATGAGAAAAATAAAAATCCTTGAAAAGAGGGCCCACCACTGCTGCAAACTAAGCCTAAACAGCTCAAACTCCCTCTCACATTGTGTATAATTGAACTGTGACTTGAAACTAGCCCCTAAGTTGACTAAAAGTCAACAAACTACATGGAGGTGGCACTGAAGGTAAACTGGAAGTGCAAACTCATATCCACAAGAAAAGACAAAAAACCTCAGAAAAAAGGCTCGTAAATGAAGTAAATTGAAAAAAAAAAGCACCAAATTCCACCTCCCTATGTGCATGATCAAAATATCTGGTGAACGGATGTAGAACTGAAAGAAAACTCCACCATTTGCATGATTGAATAACTGAAAAACTCAAGCTCCACTTTGCATGAGTGGCATCCTTGGTTCACTCAACTTGTATCTTTGCATAAATTTGATAAAAGGACTATGTGAGAAAAACATTTAAAATAATCAAAGAAAATGATTATTTTAATATTCCATATTGGCACCTTCCCCTTTATCATTACATATAATGTTATAAATATTAAGGGAATTTCACCTCTTAATATTTATTTACAATGATATTACAATGGTGAAATTCTATGCAAAAGAAATAATTTAAATGTTTCACCCTCAAATTCACGGGCTCCACATATCATTAGGTAATTGACTTCAAATTCAAAACCACGAAGGTAATAATATGAGCTGGTTTGATTTAAAACAATGGTAAAAAAAATAAAAAATCATTCGACTTAAGGTAATGATAATAAAAATTATTTGGAAAACCCTAAAAAATATAGTTCATTCTCATTTGCTTGCTTTAGAAACTTCGATCTGCTATTGTGCCACCATGGTTGAGGGTTCAAGCTCAAATATGCATCCCCTTTTATCTATTGTTTCTAGTGATTTTTTGAGGACTATTAATAGGAAAAAGCATGGTAAGGCATTTTTTCAGACATAAACCTAGACTTCTCTCTTCATTTTGAATTCTTTTACAAGCTTTTCAGCCGTGACTTCTTCATAATATTTGATATCTTCTTGTCTTTTTTTCATCTTTGGTTGATAGTTTCCTGTTCTGAGGCCAGCATGAAGGTCTTATGAGAGCACTATACACAAGTTTTGATAGAAATTTATTAGCAAAATTTTGGTAAGCGTTGAATATGTATTCTTTTGTATTTTTCTATTGATAAAATGCCCAATTCAGGCTCAAATAATTGCAAAACAATGACAACATTTTTTCTTCTGTGAATTCTAAAAATTTATGATTGGATACTCTCAGCATCCTACATTTGCTATATTTTATTTATGAAGGCTCTCACTGCATCTCCTTGACCACAATTTAGCTTGTTGGAAAAAGCCATGGTCTTTTTGAAACGGGTCGAGATTTTTCCTTCACTTGTATTTGATATTCCTATCATTTTAAGCACCATTCCTTTCATTGTACTTGTTGTTTCCTATTCATTTCCTTGAAGGGTGCATCCATGCTCACATCGTGGATTTCAAAAATACCAGGGTAGACATGAGGGTTTTGTGGGTGCCTCCAAAACTAGAATTTTTTTGAAATATTCTCTATTCTATGTTCCTTTTATATAAGTTGGAAACTCCGTTTTGAATATTCTTGGAAAGAAGAAATGGAAACCGATATCACAATTTTACCTTTTTAGGTCATGGTTTCCATATTCCTCGCAACCCTTGGGCATACTTGAATACTACTGATTAATTTGATATGAACATACTAACCTAGAAAACAAGGATAATATCCCTCTTCCACTTTTTTATCTGACTATTACTTTGTATAGGTTACCATCACTGTGTATGAACCACTGTGAGTTTTTCTCAAGGGTAATTCCATCTTCTGTTGAATGTCCTCACTATTATTATTATTTTCCATGGCATCTTCATTGAATGGATGTCATTTATTTCCTTTTGCATGATACTCTATCATTTGTACAATCTTTCATTCATATCATTCATACATTGTCCTTTGTGATATTCACAAACTAACATAATATGTCTGTAAAAAATGGCTATGCTTGCAAGAGGATATTATATATTGCAGAAAATACCTCACATAAATAGCTAATAAGCTACTCAAAATATGATAGTAATTGATTGCAACAAGGCTCATAAAGATTCCTTATTATAAACCATTGTCTCTTTTATTGTTTAATCACCGATCCTTTAGTGATTGTACTCCATTGTGAAAATGGCTCCATTTTGTCTTGTTGCTTGGTTGTTCATGGTTGTCATGCTGATAGATTACCATTTTTTCAATTTGATGCTCAAATAGTGACATATTTGAATATTGCTATGTATGTCTTTATGAACTGTACCTTGTATGTTAAATTTCAGACCTTGTTAATACATCTGTAGGAATAAGAGTAGATACTGTAGAAATTTATCTCTTATTATCCCCTTTGAGACTACTACCTTAGTGTTTGCATGGCTTCCTTCATGATTTCCCTCTTGGTGGTTTTTCATCCTTTCTTGAAATATGATATGCTCTTGTCTTAATATTTTATCCCTATAGCTTTAATGACTACCCTCTCATGTTCATTATGGGTTTTTGTCAAACATATATTTGGATTATTGGTATGTTTTACCGCCTCTATTTGTAATGGCATAAGTCTTCTATAGCAATTTGATGGATGATTCTCTCTTTCTGAAGTTGTATCATTCTTCTGATCTGAACTCTTAATTTGCACCTTTATTTTGTAGTTTTGCTCTGAATGTTTCTTTAAGGTTATGATGACTGCTTTCTCACATGTCTTCTGGGATAGTCCTTAGAAATGATTTTATTTCTATTCTGTGAGATCATAAGTGCTTAATTGAGAAGGCAATGAAAGAATTGTTTGTAATCTATTGCCTTATGTCATCCTTTGGATACTCTCTAATGCATAGCAATATTCTATTGCAAACGGAACTCATACAATAATGTTACTATATTGGAACTCAAGAATAGTTTATTCTTGTGATGCTTTGAGACTGTTACATTTTGATATGACTCATACTTGCTATCCTCAATGCATTTGAGCATTCAAAGTATGTCTGTCCTTTTTTCCTAAGCCTCTTGAGTTGGTTGTGCTTTTTTAAGTAACATATGCATGATTCAAGGCTGCATCTCCCTTGGATGTTTGATTTTAATGAATGTTTGTTGTAAACAATTGATTGTCTAAAAGGCTCAGTAACCTACCCCATGAAGGGCATAATGAAATAAAGGCTATCATTCACTGTTTGGTAATTCTTTTAAATGAAGAGTGATAAGCTGGGCTCAACCCATTGGTGACATATGATTTCTCTTTTTAATGATGAGAAAGAGGATGTTTTTCCCAATCTTCTTTCATCATAATGAATTAAAGGCTGCTCTTATGGATTCCTCTTATTATAGCAATACCTTCCCGATGACTATTATGAATGTTTATGACTCTCATATATTGATAAGAGAGTGTCCTCTTGATACGCCAGGTTCAACCCTTGTGGGAGCCCATTTTTCTCCACATATATGATGAAAATTGATCATGAACATAATGAACATGTACTTGCATAGTGAACAAACATGTTAGCAAAATAATTGAAGCTGAAGGGTTCCATTGAATTTTGTTCTTTGATCATCTATTTTTTTGATAGCTTAATCATTTGATGTATACTTTGAACGAATGTGGATTATATTTCTACTGGTAATTTAGGTATGACGACAAATCTGATTTGTTATTGCTCTAACATAATTGTTCAACAAAGTTTTAGGAA
The DNA here is from genome assembly GCA_007115665.2 of Sequoiadendron giganteum. NCBI lineage: Eukaryota > Viridiplantae > Streptophyta > Pinopsida > Cupressales > Cupressaceae > Sequoiadendron > Sequoiadendron giganteum. The sequence continues at coordinate 183,782,028 of CM021101.1, read as the reverse complement.
AGGAAGAAGTTTGGAGCAGATCCTCCTGGAGATACGGCAACTAGAAGATAACAATCTTAGCGATTCATCATTATAGGAAATGAAAAATCACTTTCTTTCTTATTCTTATATTATGTTCAGTTGTATAGTTTGTAGTTTCTTATTGTATATATCTTTTGATTATATAAATCAAAATAAGCTACTCCCACGGCTTGTGTGGGACTTTGATTTTTTTTTTTCAATATGAATAAAACAATATTTTTATGCAATTCCATAAGTTCCTCTATTACAATTATTGCATAATAACACTAAATTCAAAAGTAATCAGTTTTTTCATGATCAATGAATACTTAGCAGAAAATTTGAGATTATTTGTGTATCTTTCAATGATGAATGCAATTCAACTCTACCTATTTCGAGCTGTAGCTAAAAATAGGTAACAAGCAAAAAATGCCTAAGATGCATTGTGAATAAAAGGCTTTTTTAATCTATGAATAACTAATGGAAAATGAGGACCACTATAATCCATGCTCATTACTAAGGAAACACTAGTCATGGCATTTACATACCATAATTACCCTTTCTCAAGATGGATTTAATCATAAATGTTTCAAAAGAATCTAGTAATTGCAATATGCCAAGTCATGATATTATGTTAATTTAGACTCTTTAGTATTATACTCATATTTTATTTATCTAGAAAAAAGTTGGGATTCACCATGTATATCAATATATTTAACTTTTAAGGAACAAGCAACATGTAACCCCATTATATTTTTTTAAAAGGGGTAAAAATTTATTTAATCAAGAATAAACCAAAAAATCAAACCAGGTTTAAGCCAGTCACCAACCCCAACATGGGCCCTAGTAGACCAACTAGAAAGACTACCAAAAAATATAGGGAGAACTAAACTTGTAATGAAACCAAACATTGCAACCCATTAACTAGGCATGTCCTCTAGAATCAAATTTTTTAACCATTAGGAGAAATTCAAGAAAAGTTGCTCCCAATCACCAACATTCTAGTTGCCCAAATGATCCAAAGCCCATTTGGCCAAAAAATCAACCTCAACATTCCACCCCCTTGAGATGTGGATAAATGAAGACAACTCCAATGAATTTATTAGCCAGAGAATATTCTACACCACCAAATCTAACTTCTAAATCATGTCATCACGACTCTAATTATTCAATATATTAATAAAAAATGAGAATCTCACTCATAAATAAACTTGCACCATCCAAGAGTACATTCCCTTTCTAGTTCAACAATAATAGCAAGGGATTCCATAATATTATTAGGCTGTTGTCCCATATAGATGGAAAAGAAGAAAATGATAGCACCAAATCTATCCCTCCCAACTCATCCAACCTCTGCATGTCCAAGATTTATCTTGGAGGACCGATCTGAATTAATCTTGAAAACCCCAACAGGAGATAATGACTATCTATCCTCTCTTTAGATATTCCTTTTGGGGTGACTCCTTCCCCATAATGAGGAATACCTCGAGCTATACCAAAATAAGCCAAAACCTTGCATCACCTTAACCTCACCAGGCTCCAAGGGGATAGACACCTCACATTTAGCATTAATAATCTCTTGAATCTTACCAATAATCTTTTACCATAGCTTCTAGTCCACCAAATTTCTTTAATGAAAGATTCTATAGTTCCTTTCTAGTGAGATATGCCAAAGGATACAAAAGGGGCCAATATTCCAAGCCACATGAAGAAAGAAAGCCTCAGATAGAGGCCTTCATAAACTCCAAGAATGAACTAGAGAAGAGGCATGAACATAGGTTTGCTTCCAAACTCCCCACCATATGTGCCAAATAACTCTAAAAAAGGAGCACTAAAAAATAAATGAGAAGGGTCCTCACTATTGCCATCAAGGACACAAATATATGGCCTCTGAAAAAACCATGCTTCTATAGGTTACCCCATATGAGACACCTATTACAAGCAACTAGCTAGAGGAAAATTTGCATTTAGGCCAAGAAAAAATATTCCACATATTCTTCCACCAAGGGACTTCATCCCCTCCATATTTCTACCAATCCAATTCTTGATACCTAGAGGCCACTAAATACACGTCCTAGGATCAAGGCTCAAAGATAGGATATCACCTTGCATCAAAGAATTGTAAGCTCTTCCAACTAAAATCTAAGATAACTTTGTGTGATCCTCAATTGACCCCCCTATTGGCTAATCAAGATAATCTTTCTGGACTTAAACACCTCCACTTGACCCAAACACTCAGCCACTTTCAATTCCTGCACACAAGACCACCTAGCCTCCAAGAAGAAATGAAAAAGAGACTATAGGTGGGGATACCTATACATGATTGGGGGAAAACCATCCCAAGATTCATACTAGAAAAGTGCTTCATAACCCTTGTTACAAATCCAAAACTGTTAGAATAATTATGCATTAGCTAATAATTAATTACTCTTTAATTGATTATTACTATAGTTTATTCTCATGCACTTACACTAAAATTAGGAGTTCTTTTATGCTTTTAGGGTTTTTATCTTATATAAAACTCAACCCTCATTGTAATTATAACTCAAGCTTTCGTATATTTTTATAGTCTCTTGCTTATGTAGCTTTTTCTTGTTGAGGAATATTGCACATATTGTTTGAAAATATCTTGTGTGGAATGTGTCTTTGTTCATTGTTTGATCTTGTGGATCATGGTTTTGTGGCTTTTCACAATTCAAATGTGGTATTAGAGAACAGATTTAGTGAATCCCTTCTTGATTTATGAGGGTTTTTCTTTCAACAAGGGTTACAAGCTTCAAATCTGAATCCCCTTTGCTTTTTTTGCAAATTTTAGAGGTGGAAAATTTTAGATGCACTTTGGCATGAAAAAGACCTTACTGTTGGATTTAGAGCCATTGAGAAAGTCAAAATTTCCTTTTGCTTTGCTTGATTTGGACTCTTGAGGTCAAATTTGTGAGGGTTTGAGGCGGTTGCTTTTTTTTAGATCCGAAGGGCAGCTGAAATTTTTGTACATTTTGACATGAAAAGGACCTCACCATTGCATTCAAGAGGCCAATTCCATGAATTTTGATGATAAATTTTCCCTATTTCGATTTTGTGAGCTTTTGAGGCAATTTTTTTATACAGAGGTCGTACAACCCCTGTATGGATTCTTGCATGTGAATTGAAAAAAAAATGGCCTTTGATTTTTTCAAATTTCTTTTATTTGGAAATTTAAAAAAAATCAAATCAAAATATATTGAAAAAGGCTAATTTGCTTTTTAGTGGGTGATTATTTTTTTTTGAAAAAATAAGAAAAGGGTATTTAAAACCCTATAGAGGACAACTTATGCAAGTCCGTACCTGTCAGGCTAACTTGTTCAGGACATGCCCATCACTAACCACCAAAAAGTAGTAGGATTTTTTTTGCCGGTGACCTACATGAAATCTGACCGGTGACCTTATCCCATTTTTTTTGACCGATAGTTTGGCTATTTTTGACAGTGACCCAACTTTTTTCGATGAACCAATATTTTTTCGGCGAAATTTTTAGGGGAGCAAATTTTTTTTTTCATTAGTAGGGATATTCCTTAGAATATTTTGTTGATGTTAGTGGTACAAACCATACCTTGGCCCCTTTTGACCCCTCCTTGCACCCTAAAGGAGGTGTTTTTTTTCTTTTGGCCATAACTTGGGCATACAATATCATTTTTGGAAAACAAAATATCATTAAAAAGTTGGTTCCACCAACTTTCCATTGGTTTGGGTCTCATCACTTAATTTTGCTGGTGGTGAATTCTATAGCCTGTTGAAGTCAAATGTGTTGTTTTCTATCCTGAGCTCATAAATTTTGACTAGTTTCTCTATTTTTCATGATTCCAACATATTTGGAATTGTCTTTCAGAGCTCTTCACATCCATCCATGTATTTTTCTAGATTGCTCTGGTTTTTGTTTTTTCACAATTTGGTAAACTATTTGGACATCTTAGCTCCTGGAAACTTTTCATTTATGCGGGATGAATAATTTTTGACTGTTCTATATGTATTTCTAGTATTATGTCCTATCTAATTATTGTAGACATCTTTTTATGCACATTCTCTTTTGTAGACCACTAAGATAAAGTGCCATTCTGGTGTAAATATTTTGTGGATTTTGCACATCTTGTTGTGCCTTTTGTATTCACACTATGATATAAAGTGCCATGGGGGGGTTGATGTTTGCCTTTGGTTTTCCATCACACCTTTTCCAAGTGAGTTTCCCTTCCATGATAGTAGTGAATCCTAGTGATTCTTTCCTCATGCGAGTGTTCCTTAGTTTGCACACCCTTTTATTTGCAGGTTGTTTCTTCTACATGCACTTCTTGGTTTTACATAGTTTTAGTGTACCTATCTTGGCTCTCCTTTTTTAGCATTATGGGAGGTTTTTACTATTGGCGCTAATGCTTCCTTGGTTTCAATTTTGAGTGACCTACATATCTAGTTATTGTTTCTATGTACTTTTTGATGTAGTGTGCATTAACGACTGGTTACTTGCATTTGAAGTGAGATGGATCACTTACCATATGGACACTCTTGCATTCCTATTTCTAGAGGCGACCTTCTATTTTCATTTGATTAGAGACTACTGGTACCTATATTTTTGACTTGCAATTTTCATACATGTTGAGTAGTGTCGGTTTTGGTCACTCATATAAATTCATGTACCGTTTGTATCTTCAAGTTACAAATGTTTTCCTTTATTTTCCATCTGATTTGAGTAGTGTGGTTGGGGAAACTCATGCATATTATTGTCTCTCTTGTGATTAGTGTTCTTCAGACTATTTGGTACCTAGATTTTTGACTTGCATGTTGAGTAGTATCATTGGGGTCACTCATGTAGATTCATGTACCATCTGTATCTTCAACTTCCATATGTTCACCTTTGTTTGCCATCTGATTCGAGTAGTGCCATTGGGGGAAATAAAAATTATAGTCTCCTTGGATCTTGACATTTGTATCTTTGATTTTGAGATGTTTTTACCTTTGTTTTCCATTTGATTCGAGTAGTGCGAATGGGGCACTCATGCAGATTCTTGTTATCTTGATCCTAATCATCATTTGTTTCAAAGCAGGATCTTCATTTTAGCACCATAGAAGTCATCTTTGACAATAGTTTGCAAATTCTTTGTGCTTTATTGATGTTCTACATGTTCCTCTCTTTTTCAGGACATTGTTTGGCTGGAGGCCTCTCGGTACTTCATTCACCTTTCTCTCTTTTGGAGAGGAGTTTTATCCCATAGGGTTTTTCTCATTTTCTCCTGTTGTGAGAGATTCTTTTGTTTGTACATGGGTACCTCATCAGGCCTTATTTTCTAGGACCCATCATGTATTTCTTATAGGATTTTTAGCTACTCCCCAAGTTCATCTTAAGGGGGGTGTTAGAGTAATCATGCATTGGATAATAATTAATTACTCTTTAATTGATTATTAGGCTAATTTATTCGCATGCACTTAAGCTAAACTTAGGAGTGCTTTTATGATTTTAGGGTTTTTCTCCTATATAGCACTCAACCCTCATTGTAATTATAAGCTTTCATATATTTTGATAGTCTCTCTCTTTTGTAGCTTTTTCTTGTTGAGGAATATTACACATATTTTTTGTAGATCTCTTGCATGGAAGGCTTCTTTATTCATTGTTTGACGCTGTGGTTCATGGTTTTTCACAATTCTAACAAAAATAAGCTATGTTTAATTAAACTGGAACCCCTTTGAAGAGTTTGTCAAATCATAGAACCCTTACCCATTAGGAATATCCTAGGCACATCTTCACTCACCACACCCCTTAGATACATAGAATAAATGGAATTTTCCCAAGCTTGATCCTAGAAAGTGCACCAACACCATTAAAACTTAGCATCCAAGACCTAAACAATGAGGTTAGAATACCACAGACCAAGACCACCCTCCTGCTTCAATATAAATTTAGTCTCCCACTTAATCAAACTCCACTTTTAAAAAACACAATTCATATCCAATAAGAACTACCTAGAGGGAGTATCCAATTCCCTAATGAAAGTTAAGGGAGAAAATTGCACCAAGAACCTATAAATGAGGAGGGATTGAACCAAATATTTCAATAACATCACTCTTCCAACAAAAGAAAGCCACCTAAAAGTCCAATTGTAGACTTTCCCATAGAACTTATCCATCACATTTTGCTAAGTCCCCTAGGCAAGGGACCAACAAATAGTGGAATACCCAAGTATGCAAAAGGAAGCGAACTGATATAAAATATGTGAATATGAGAAATTCTAGACTAAATAAGAAAGGTGGTCTTGAAGAAAAATATGGAAGACTTTCCTTTATTAATCCTATGACTCAAAGCTGTAGGATATATGTCCAAATTTTTCCTGATGTTAGTCACTTCTTTGATTCTCAAAACTCCCATCAAATAAATGTCATCCAAAAAAAAAAAATGGGAATGAGAAGGAAATGTATTATCCTATCTCCACCCTTGAATCAACCCTTTTCTCACATGGAATTTTATGATTCTTTCCAAGCCCTCGACCATTAAGATGAAAAAACTAAGGTGACAAAGGGTCACCTTGAAAAATTCTCCATGAAGTACCAAAATAAGTAGAAGGATCATTATTAACTAGTACAAAATAAGAATTATAAGTAACAAAACTGATCACCCAATTAAACTAGTCATATCTAAACCCAAAATAAATGAGTACCTTTTAAATAAATGATCATCTCACCCGATCATAATATTTAGCCATGTCTAGTTTGATGAACATAGCCTTCTCCTTAGAATTATCCATGAAGTGAATGACCTCATTTGTAATGACAACCCCATCAAATTTTATTTTACCTACCACAAATCTGCCTTGCTCTTCAATAATAACCTTGTTAAACCACATATTAAGTCTCTTCATAATCAACTTGGCGATAATATTTTAAACCACATTACATAAAACAATGGGCCTGAATAGATCTATCAAATTATCCTAGCATTATCTTTTAGGAATGCAGAGGAGGAGATTAAAAAACCTCAAGGTGATGAGATCTAAAGGGGAAAATATTCCTCAACTACCTCAGGGACCAAAGCTCAGGTGACAAGATGAGTGATGAAGAGGTTTTTGTATTTTTTGTGCATAATTAAAATGGGAGAGTTTTAGAAACTGAAAGAGTAGGTTGTAGAGGCATTCTGGATAAAATTTCAAGCTATTGACCAAGGACAATAGTGTGGCATGCTGATGTCCCCACAACACACTAGCATCTTGTATGAACAAAAAAATGAGTTAATGATAGAAGATAGCTAGGAACCTACGAATAGTCTAATAATTGAAATATCAAAATGCACTAAAATAACAAAGATAAACATAAACTAGATTAAATGAAAAGGAAATGGTAAAATGAAAGACCAAGAAAAGTGTTGGGCCTATTTAGGGGCTTTCCTCAGTCAGACCCCCACATTGGTGTTTCGACCTCCATTAACAACCAAATATGATTGAGATAGAAATGAAATAAATGAGATAAAGAAAATATAGTTGTACTAAAATAATATGATAACAAGATTTAAATAGACAGAGCAATAAATAAACTATAGTTACCCTCCTTTAGCAAGTGATAATACCGAAAGGAAGAAGCTACAATCTCCAAGCTTGTAAAATATTTTGTTGAGCATAGGTTTTTATTGATGCGAAACTGATGTCAACAGGTCATTGATATTGATAGTGGTTATCAAAGGGTGTCAAGGATTTCAAATGTGAAGGTTGTCAAGATTTTAGGAGCAAAGGTATTATCAATTGTCTTAAGGTACTTGAAGCATGTTGTTTGACAGTAAAGAAATTGTCTAATCTATTCAGGTTTCATGTATCATGTCAGTAGTGGTGTGACTTCCTTTAGATAGTTAAATTTATTATACCATGTCGAGTATTTAGTCAGCATGAGTTGGTAGTCTAGAAGGATATATTTTGGGAAAAGAGATTAATTAATATGGGTGGCATTTCTTTTAGAAATGCAGTATTTCTCCATGATTTGCAAGGAGAGTGTTCCTACACTAGTTCTATTATTTTCCTGAGTTTCTGGTGGCACAGATCAATGTGCAAGAAGTTTTGAAGTAATAGAAGGTTCATCAAGCTATTCAAAGTTTGAGGTATGTGTAGTAATTGCTACAAGCGTGTGGAGTGAGGATATGACTTATTTAAGGTTCCCATGGTGGTGCAAGGTTTCATGTTTCTTTGGCAGCAAGTTTGGAATAATGTATTACACGTTTCATGTAATTCAAATTTAGGTCCACTCTATATTGTCTAGGTTTGTGCAAATCCCTGGCCAACATAGAAGAGTGCTAATGTAATTTCATGTGTATATTTCAAGTGTTCAGATGCATTGTATATATCTGAGTGAGGTACAATTATTATAGTGAAAGTACTATACTGGGATGTATAGTTGTGTCGTGAAAAAAAGAGTGAGTTCCATTATTAGTGTGTTCGTTGGTTAAAATTATATTTCAAATATACCATTATTTATATTTTAGTAGGATGTTGGAAGAATGCCACTGATGATATTGCTTGGAAAATTAAGCATGGAAGGTACATAGCAATGTGTTGGAGTGTTGTCATTGATGTCTTGACATTGTAACTCATATGCAGATTTTGGTTGTAGAATATTTTTATTAGTTCTAATAGGTTTTGGAGATGATAAGGAAGAAAATTTTCCATAATGGTTTGGTCTGATAAAAATAATTGTAAAGGGAAATTGACTAAGTGTCAATTCTGCAAATACATTGTTACTGTGTGCCAATTTTTGGGTCTACACCACTCCACAAATGAAGATGTCACTCTGTGCTTCTTAAATTATCTTGATGGATGTTATATGTATTTATTTCCATGATTTCATCAAGTTTTGGAAAGTGGTTTGAAAGTTATGAGCAGTAGAGTTCGGCTTGGAAAATTACAATTATTTTTTGTATAGTGTAATTGTGTGGGAGATTTTGCACATCTTCGCAAATGAGTTGTTGGCATTGTGATTTTCAAGATAAGTTGCCAGATTTCAGTAGAGTGTGAATTCTAGTTCACATAAAGTTTTGAGGTCCACGTGTTGAGATATGACAACATAGTTGAATATTTTTTCTTTTAGGTCTTATGTGGAGCTGACCTAATATGTTTGAGGGTATAAAAAGGTTAAATATGTATTGCTATCTTATGTGTGATCTATTATAGGTACATGTTGACCTGTATTAAGGTTTTTTTACTTCTGAATTGTGGCACGTTGTGTGGATGAAATGTTTTGGAGACAACAAGGTATATTTTGGATGTTACATCTAATTAGGCTGACCTAATTGATGCTACACTTGATGCATATATAGAAGGATTTTTTATTATTATTTTGAAGGATGATATATAGTAGTGGAGAGGTGATGTGAATTTTATCAGAGAAGTGTGAAGCTAAGTTGTGAATGTTAAGTTGAAGATCAAAATTGTGAGAATGAAGAGCAAGGTAGAGTGTTGAATTAGAAATAGATAATTATTGTTATTGTGCTTCAATGGAATTATAATTCATGCATATGTCAGATGCAATTATAACAGTTCAAAATAGGATATGAGCCACCATATCTCATCTATATTTTTCTTTGTGGATAGTGATTCCACTTAGATAGTGAGTCCACTTGGACAGTGAGTCCACTTGGTCAGTGAGTGCACTTGGATAGTGAGTCCACTTGGAAAGTGAGTCCACTTGGACAATGAATCCACTTACAATGAGAATTTTTGTAAATATACTATAACCAATTATAATATATTTTGAGCTAACCCTCACCGTGGTTTTTCTCATTTTGAAATTTCCATGTAAAAATCTTGGTGTTCATGTGTTATGTGATGTTGTGAATGTTTCATTTTTTATTTTCTTATTACATTTGAATATGCATTGGTGATTGGATGTTTAATGTTTGAATGATTTAAGAGAATATTTATCCACCCCCAATCTTAGTATTCTAGGTGTTCAACAATTGGTATTAGAGCTTGGTTCACATGGCTGATAGGAAATTTCCTATTCCTCCAAAAGAGATTCCAACAGTTGGATTCATAGAAGAATATTGCATACTTAAAAAAGATGGAGAACTCAAAGTTTCCCTTGAAGATCTTGAAAAGACTGAAGATGAAAATAGAGATTTGAAGGAAAATGTCAAATAAGCAAATGAGTGCATCAGAAAATTAAGAGAGAAAATCAAGAAGTTTAGAGAAAGGCATAAGGAAGTCGGTGAGTAATTGAAGAAAGAAAATGAATCCATCACTAGTTGAAAGTGCAATTTGAAGAAAATAAAAGAATTGAAGAACGCTTGAATGCAATGGTAAAAAGAAAATTTGAGGAATGTACATGACTTGAACAAGAAGTGGTAAACCTAAGATTAGATCTAGAGAAAGAAAGAAGTCATGAAGAAAAATTCAAGATGAGATGATTGTAGGTCAAAAAGCATCCAAAAATGAAGGTGGCTTAGAATTTTAGAAAAGGTGAAATTTCAAAAGTAGATCAAAAACCTAATACAAAAGAGAAGATCAATGAACCAAATAAGAATGAAGATAAGAAGAACAATGGAAATATCTAGAATCAAATAAATGAAGCTAGAAGACCACCGATTAGACAACCAAATGCACAAAGGTACCCATATTTCAATGGCTTTTTTATTCTTAAAATAAATTTTGACATAAAGCATGGAATGTAGAAGTAGAATGAATCATAACGCTCCATCCTTTATTGGTGAATGTTTTACACGCAAAATATTTGTTCATAGAGAAATTTAATGGAGAATTCAAATGATGAATGGCTATAAAAGTGGTCGAATGATTCAATCTTTCAATGGTTAATGTTATACATGCTATGGATTTCAACACAAGGTCAATCAATGCAGATCTAGAGTGAATGGAAGGAATACTATTTAGAAGAATATCACATGTCAAAATTGTAGTAGACCTGGACACATTGCCAGGTTTTGTAGAAGCATAAATACAAGGAAAGATAATCTGATAAAAGGGAATGAACTAGTCAAAAGGGTTGATCTGGTTGAAGTAAAGATGGAAGAGACAAAAGAAAAGGGAGAATCTGTACCATCCTCCAGTGTAGATGTTTCCTCCAGAAACTAAGCTAAGAGCTATGGCTTAGGGGGAGCTTTAATGGATATCTTTTGTACCCCATCAGGAAAGAGGTGTTGAGGTCTGAGCACAAAGATATGTGATGTAGATCAACATGATTGATCTATTGGTGAAGACTACAAAAGAAAATATGATGATGCAAAAGTTTGTAGAGCTCCAAAAGTTGTCTGTGCATACAAAAAAGGGTTGCTAGCTTTATGGTTAGGAGAATTCAATGCATAATTAGGTAAAATCAATGGATTATAAGTAAATTCACTAAGGAAAATTTATTTCATAAAGGCATTCAAAAATGAGTAGAGTAGTGAGGAGTGAATTTAAAGTGTTCAAGGAGAATTGTGAATCAGTGCATCAAAACCCTAATTCGACAAGAAATATAAAAGGTATTTATAGTCTCTATTTTTCCCTAGTTTCAAAAGGAACATTACTTTAAGTCAATTTGAATACATTTGAAATGGCTACACCTAGGGTAATTAAAGTTATAGAGAAATCACAACTGAAGTTTAAGAAATATCGCATAAAATCAATAGAAGATGACCCATTAGGTGCAATTTCACACATTCCATTTGGGGTTTTACCAGTTGAGGATATGAGGATCTACACTCATGGAAGGATAAAAGAATTTGATCACTCTATGTTAGGGGATTTATGGAATAATGATCTTACTAGAGAAGACTTCACCCTAAAGCCAAAATTTCAAAACCTAGTAATGAAGAATGTGGATGTTTGGCAAAGGTTTCCTAATTTTTGTTTGGATGACAGATGGGTTAAGATGGATTTAAGTAGAATGCATGATAAGTTTGTTTGGACTAATATGACTCACATGATAAATAATGAAGTAATAAGAGAGGTTAATGATCTTTTCTCCACCAGACCAGTTCTTGTGCTAAAATCCATTAAGAATGAAGTGGTCATAGAGAAAACATGTGCTACATTTGATAAAAGAGCTCTAGCAGTGAATCCTATTAGAAACCCAACTATAAGATATGAAACTATGATTATTGGATACTATATTTAGCAAGGATTTGAGTAACATGTAAAGGGTTACAAACCTTATGTGAAAAGATAAAGACGACATTGAAAGAATCCAGAAGGAAAGCAATGAGAAGGCATAAGATATTGATATTTTTTTAGGAATGATACTAGAAAATGAAGAAGAAATGAGTATAGGAACTAATTCTCTAGAACCTAATGTAAAAGGAGAGATGTAGAAAAATGATGCTCAACATGAGAATGTTGCAAATGAAGAAGATGCATTGGAAAACACACCTATGAAAGTGGAGGAAATGAAAAAAGAAAATGATGAAGAGGCAATGATCAGAGAAGACATTGCAAAGGAAAACAACTTCACTCCTCCTATGACACAAGAAGAAGTAACTCCTATGGTAAACACATAAAACACTGTACAAGATGAAAAAAATGATGAAGAGGCAATGATCAGAGAAGACATTGCAAAGGAAAACAACTTCACTCCTCCTATCACACAAGAAGAAGTAACTCCTATGGTAAACACATAAAACACTATACAAGATGAAAAAAATGATGATAATGCAGATGCAGAAGTAGGAGAGCAAGAAAAGAAAGATGAAGAGAAGGATAATAAGGAGAAATAAGAAGAGGATAGGAAGGAAAGTGAAGAAAAGTCTGAGGATGCATCCAGAGATGCATACAAAGAAAAGGAAAATCCAATAGACTTTGGAAGTTTTGAAGAGAAGGGAAAGGCTGTAGAGATAACCAAGGTTTTAGGTGAATCCTCTGGATCCTCTAGAGATTCCTTGAAAATATTTTAAGCATGTAGCCCAAATTTTAACCAGATGTATCTTCACAACTAATACAGTTGCCAATGCATCAAGACAATGTTGAGTTGGAAAAAATCACTCCCATCTACAAGCTACAACTGGGAGACATTTTTCATGCATCCGCAAAAAAGGAAATAATTGAAACACATCAAAAGAGAAGAGAACTTATGGAAGAGGAAATTAAATAATTTCAAGAGCCCATACTTAAAATAAATTGTTGACAACATACTCTCTGGTATGGAAAATTTGAGATTGCTAATTGATTCATTCAAAGTCTATGCATCCAAACTACAAGAAGAAGTAGAGAAAGAAGTGGAGAAAAGGATAAGTGATAAGAGGATGCTGGAAATAACAGAGAAATGTGTAATTGCACATAAAAAGTTTTTGGAGTTATTAAAAGATGATGAAGGATTTTTAGATGAGGCGAAGGCTCTAAACTAGTATGGAATGAAGTGGCCCAGAGCCACACAAAGAATAAGGAAGGAGATGTTGGACTCAAGGGAACACTAAGAGGGGGGGTTGAATCAACATTCAAAAAATTTTAAAATCCATCAATCTAAGACTTCAAACCAATTCAACATTACATTAAAGAAAATATGTATGCATTCAAAGTAATCATTCATGACACCATAAAACACATATTTTTGCATGGAAACCCTGTTAGGGGAAAAATCATGGTGGAGGTTAATCCACAATTTGAGTACTCAAATATAATTTTTTACAAAAGGAATGCACTTGCATTCAGGCACACTGCCTAAAGATCATTGCTCAAAAGAAAAAGGCTCGCTTCCATACAAAAGTTTAGATTAAGACCATTTGAAGGTTGAACTAAGATGATAGCACCTATTTATGCTAGGTGATAGTTCCGATGAAGCTCATAGATTGAATTCTAGATTTGAAGACTGATTCTACTCTTCGCTCTGCTCTGCTCTGTTCTTTTCTGCTCTTCGCATCACACATGGACAAGTTCAAACTATTGTTCTGTTGAATCTCGCACTACACACTTATTCACATGCTTACATACTTCTTCAATTCAAATCATACAATTTTCACACCTTACACAATAGAACCGATCTCATATATATATCCGCTAACAAGGATTTATTCATTCATCAACCGACTTCATAAAATATCAAGTTACCTTCAACTTGTCGGCCAGATCCATCATTAATTATTTATGTGCATCCTCCAAAGTTGGTTAAGATAAAGAGATGACCTAAACAAACATAGTTGAGCATGAAGATATTTAATTAATTACTCCTTATACACCTGCGATTACTATATTTTGTTGGGTCAGCCTTCTAGCACAGATAACTATCAAATTAGTACATCGGATCTCTTAGATCACATGCCAGTGAGTGCATATCAAAACCAAGATATTGCAAACATCAAAAAACCTTCCTCAGAGATCCACAACCAAAATATCTATCCGGTGAGGTGTTAAGATCAAATTTTATGCTTGTAACCTGATGCCTTGTTCTTCACTCTATTCTACTAGTAGATGCCAAAACTAAACTACAGACCAGATGTCATTAAGGTTGCGTAGGTTGTTGAGGTTTCTAGGGTTGCCATGGTTGTCATCAATGACAACACTTAAATGCCATATTCCAATAGGAGATGGAATCTATTGAGTCATAAATTGATGCTTTCTCAAGTGCCTATGATTAGACACTTGACCTAACTAGTGTAACAAGGAATTCCATTGAATATATACAAAAGAAGTTCCTCTAGCTGCAAGCACAAAAACACATTATTTTGTAGTTTGGATAGGTAAGGGATCTGGTCAATTCCAAAATATTAATCATTTCAAAATATCTCCTGAGTGTAGCGAAATCCAAACAAATGAATCCAGTACTTGCTACTCTGGAAGAGGGAGAAGAGTTATTGTTAGAGTTTGAAATGTAGATTAGGATGCTTGCAAAAGGAAAAAGAGAATGGAAATATGGAAGGAAACCATGGGAAGATCATTTGAAGAATTTGCAGGCATCATTAACCTTTGATTGAATTATCTCTTATTCTTTTATGTATTTTTTGTATTTCAATTTAGATTCTTTGTATATATGTAGACCATATAATGATGTTTCTAGTATAGTTTTTGGGGTTTTTCTTTGATATATAACTTAGGGGGAGTCAATATATATGTTCATATTTCTTAGGGGGAGCTCCAATGACAATTATAACAGTTTGTACAACTACCCTTTTCAATTGGTGTCAAAGGGGGAGAGTATTTTGGAGAATATTGAAGTATGTTTTGGAGATTTTGGTGCATGTTGCCATCAATGAAAAAGGGGGAGATTGTTGGAAGAATTCCATTGATGATTCTGCTTGGAAACATGAACATGGAAGGTACATACCAATGTGTTTAAGTGTTGTCATTGATGTCAACATTGTAACTCATATGAAGATTTTGGTTGCAGACCATTTTGATAAGTTCTAACAGGTTTTGGAGTTTATAAGAAAGAAATTTTTACATAATGGTTTGGTCCATTAAAAATAGTTGTAAAGGGAAATTGACTAAGTGTCAACTATGTGAATACAATATTACTATGTGCCAATTTTTGGGCCCGCACCACTCTGCAAATGAAGATGTCACTCTATGCTTCTAAAATTATTTTGATGGATGCTAGATGTATTTATTTCCAAAATTTGATTAGGTTTTGGCAAGTGGTTTGAAAGTTATGAGTAACAAATTTCAGCTTGGAAAATTATAACTGTTTTCTATATAGTGTAGTTGTGTGTGAGATTCTGTATGTCTTCATAAATGAGTTGTTGGTGTTTCACTTTTGAGGATAAGTTTCTAGATGTTAGTAGAGTGTAAATTCTAGTTGGCATCAAGTTTAATTGAGGTCCATGTGTTGAGATATGGATACACAATTGAAAGTTTTTTCTTTTAGGTCTTATGTAGACCGACCTAATATGTTTGAGGGTATGTGAAGGTTAAATATGTATTGCTATCTTATGTGGGATCTATTATAGGTCCATGATGAGCTATATTAAGGTTTTTTGAGTTTTGAATTGTGGCATGTTGTGTGAATAAAATGTTTTGGAGCCGAAAATGTATATTTTGGGTGTTTCATCTAATTAGGCCGATCTAATTGATGTTACACTTGATGTGGATATATAGGTTGGATTGTTTTCAGTATGTTTGAAGGATGAGTCAATGTAGTATGTGGAGAGATTATGCAAATTTGATTAGAGAAAATTAAAGCTAGGTTGAAAATGTTAAGTTGAAGATCAAAATTATGCAAAAGAAGAGTGAGGTAGAGTGTTGAATCAGAAACAAATAATGATTGTTATTATGATTCAATAGAACCTTAATTCATCCATATGTCAAATGCAATTGTAACAGTTCAAAATAGGCTTTGAGCCACCATCTCTCTTCTATCTTTTTCTCTATAGATAGTGATTTTCTTGGATAGAGAGTCTACCTGTAGTAAGAATTTATGTAAATATACTATAATTTTCTAATATATTATGAGCTAACCCTCACTATGGTTTTTCCCATTTTGGGTTTTCCACATAAAAATCCTAGTGTTCATATGTTATGTGATGTTGTGAATGTTTTATTCTTTCTTTCCTTACTATAGTTGAATATGGATTAGTGATTAGATGTTTAATGTTCGAATGGTTTAAGATAATGCTGATTCACCCCCTCCTCAGTATTCTAGGTGTTCAAAATAGGACTGATGTTCTACCCGTTGTATTATTTCGACAAGGATTAGTGTCTCTATTCTGGTGGGAACTATTGTATCCTATAGCTTGGTGCTATTGAATTTTTTGGGGATTGGTGTATCTATTAGGTTGGTGCCTACATCTCATTGTAAAATTCACTTATTATATTCCTTCTTGTGAGAGATTCTCACCATGATTTTCCCATCTTGGGTTTCCATGTAAAATTTGGAGTTATGTGTTATCTTGTGGTGTGATTTAATGGATTTACTTACAAGATTGTATGGTTCAATTCTCTTCATGTTGAAAATATATAAAGTAATTATAAAGGTTTCTAAAATTGTAATTTTTTGGATGTACTAATTCACCCCCCTCTCAATAGATTGTGTGCCCTTCAATTGGTATCAGAGCTAAGTTCCTTTGAAAAGGTCTAAAAACTAAAGGTAGATCTAGGATGGCACATGCAAGTTCATTTGGAAACAAATTAATAGTTTTTGATTGATCTAATTTTTCATTTTGGAAAGTGAGGATGGAGTCATATTTGATGGCTTTACAAATGAAAATCTGGATGCTAGTTGTAGAAGGATATGAGCCTCTTGAAAATCTCCCTCCTCAAGATTAGGTAGGAAAGAGAGCTCTTGAGCTCAATGCTAAGGCTAGGAATGTTATTTTATGTGGTTTAACTAACAATTAATTTGTGAAAGTAATTAATTTCAAAACAATAAAGGAAATATGGGAAAAATTGGAAACTATCTATGAAGGTGATGATATAGTGAAAGAAGAAAAATTACAGACTTACAGAGCTTAGTTTGAAGGTCTAAGAATGAAAAAAGATGAGAAAATTCCTACATTCATGCTCCAGGTTGATGAAGTTGTCAATCATATATGAGGAATTGGAGAAATATTCAAAGAGAAGGTTGTTGTAAAGAAGGCTCTCAGATCCCTACCTAGAAGGTTCAATCCTAAAATATATTCTATTGAAGAAACTAGATATTTGAGTACTTTAAAGATGATTGAGTTGCATGGAACACTAAATAAATTTGAAATGAGATTTGAAAGTGAAGATTCTATAAGGAAAGAATCTACTTTTAGAGTATCTCTAAAGTAGGTTGATCAAGATTCTAATTGTGGATCTGATTTGAAAGAAGATATTTTTTTGAGGAAGTTGCAAAGAGGTTCTAGTAAGTATAAAGGTAAATTAGCTTTCAAGTGTTTAAATTATAGAGATTTTGGACATTTTATGGCTAAGTGTCCTCATAAGAATACCAACAATGTTGAGAAAAAGAAAGGGAAGAAATATTTTTAGGGAAGATCTAAAGGTCAAAGGAAACAAAGGAGTTTCTATACTAATGATGAAGAAGAATATTCCATTCAAGAAGAAGATGAAGATGCATTGGGTGTTGAAAATGGAAAAGCTATGTTTATGGCTTTTGAAACTACTAATGGTGATGCTAAAATGGGTTCTAGATAAAATGAAGTAGATCTTATGAAGAAATTATAACATGGGTCGGAAAATAAATCAAGAAGCTAAATTTTAGAATTGTAGAAGAGGTAAGAACCAAATAAAGAATTAAAAAATATTTGAAGAATGCTAAAAGGATGCTTGTTGAACTAAATAATCAGGCAAAAGAAGCAAAAAGAGTTGAAGAAGTTTTGAAAAAAATATTACTAGAAAGAGACAAAGACTATGAAAACCTTGAAGTAGAAATATTTGTAGCTAGAAAAGATCTTGAGAAGGAAAATAAAAAATTGTAGTTCAGTAAGATTATTTAAACCCTAGATCAAATATTGGAATGTCAAAAAGTTTCACATGGAAAAACTAGAGTAGGTTTTGATAATCAGGAGAAGGTTGTAGAATAGTCAGAGAAGGCTACTAAGGCAAGTTCAAAGGTGACACGTTCTGAAAGTTCAAAATCTAAAAGGACAATGACAAGTGATGGAATTATGACATAGAATGATGTATTTGTTCAAGTACATAACATAAGGAGAATATTTGAAAGACAAGTATAGAATATTAGGTCATTTTTTTCATTTTATGGTTGTTGTTTTAATTGTAATGAGTATGGACATAAGGCTATGTATTATAGAAGAGTTTTGGTAAGAAGAAATAATTTTGTCAGTAATAATGCATTTGAACTTCTATTCAATTTCAATGTTATTTTTTTCAAGTGCGACAATTTTGGATATATTTCAAGGAACTACAAAAATATTTTTGTGAGCTCTTCATTACTAGAAAAAGGAAGAAGTGATGTTCTAGCGAATCTTTGGAAGAAGGTTCCTGAAGAGAATTCTAAGAATTCTATGATTACTCAAACAAAATCACATGTTCAGAAGGAGAAGAAGAATCTATGGATTATTGAAAATGGTTTCTCTAGTCACATGACTAGAGACAAAAGTAAGTCCATGAATTTCAAGGAATTTGAAGGTGGTTTAGTTACCCTTGGAAACAATTCAATTTCCAAAATATTCATTAAGGGGTACCTTAAGTATTGATGGTGGTAAAACAAATACACATGATGTTTTGTATGTTGAAGGCTTAAAACACAATTTGTGGAGTGTCAATCAAATGCGTGATAAGGGATATCAGTTATCCTTTAGTGCTGATGGTTTTGAAATAAAAAATCAAGTATCAGTGAGATGATTGTGGAAGGAAGTAGGACAAACAATGATATCTATCACCTTAGTGAGCTAAATGAATTTTGTTATCTTACTACAAAAATGAATGAAAGTTAGATTTGGAATAGAAGGTTAGGACACATGAATTTTGATGATATTGTCAACATTAGTTCAAAAGGGCTAGTTCGAGATTTGACAAGAATCAAGAAACCCTAGTCAATTAGTTACAAGCCATGTCATGAAGGGAAGAAGACAAGAATAAAATATATTGCTAAGGAGTATTCCACATCAAATCTATGTGTGATAGAAGTAAATTTGTTGATTGTTATTTATATGTGCAATAAGGGATATTAGTTATCCTTTAGTGGTGATGGTTGTGAAATCATAAAATCAAGTACTTGTTAGTTGATTGTTGAAGGAAGTAGGATAGACAATGATATCTATCACCTTAGTGAGTTGAATGGAAAATATTGTCTCACTACACAAAATGATGAAAGTTGTCTTTGGAATAGAAGGTTAGGAAACATGAATTTTTATGATATTATCAAGATAGTTCAAAAGGGTTAGTCCGGGATATTTTTAGAATCAAGAAACCCCAATCAATTAGCTACAAGCCATGTCATGAAGGGAAACAAACAAGAAGCAAATATCTTGCTAAGGAGTATTCCACATCAAATCCATTGGATTTGGTACATATAGATTTATGTTGACCAATGAGGACTAAGATTCCAAAAGGAGATAGGTATTTCATGATGTTGATTGATGATTATACTAGGATGATTTGGATTACATATATAAAAGAGAAATTAGAAGCTTTTGAGAAGTTTAAATCATTTAAGGCTATGGTGGAGAATGAGACTGAAAGGAAAATAAAGGTCCTAAGATAAGATAGAGGTGGAGAGTTTACAATTGAGAAATATGATAGATTCTATGAAGAGCATGGAATCCATAGGTAATTTTCTACTCCTAGAAATCTGCAACAAAATGGAGTTGCTAAATGAAAGAATCAGACTGCATAGGAGATGGAAAGCTCTATTCTATGCCAAGAAAATTTGCTGGATATATACTAGAGAGAGGCTACATAGACAATTATGTATATTCTGAAGAGAGTTCAGACTAGGCACAAGATAGAGAATAATCCATATGAGCTATGGAAAGGAAGATCAAAATTAGTAACAAACCTCAAAATATTTGGTAGCAAGTGCTACATCAAGAGAGATGAAGAGAATTTGGGTAAGTTTTATTTAAGATCATATTAATATATCTTTCTTGGTTACTATTTAAAAATAAAAGCTTATAGATGTTACAATAAAAGGTTGAAAATGATAATTGAAAGTGCAAATGTAAAGGTTGATGAAACTATTCAGAATACTAATATTCTAGAGGAAGAAGATGATGAAGAATCTATTCATAGAAATGTTGAAGATTTAGAAGAAGTTGCTACAAAGCCTCTAGCTAAGTATGTTAAAAAAATCACTTTGTAGATCAAATCATTGGCTACAAAGATAGTGGGGTTCTTACTCAACAGAGGCTGGAAAGATCAAGAGAACATGTACATTTTTATTTAATATCAAATATTGAAACAAAAACATATACAAAAGAAAGCAAATAACAAGGATATATAGAAGCAATAGAGGAAGATTTGAATTAGATTATGAAGAATGAAACTTGGGAGCTTGTCCCAAGACCCAAAGACAAGAATGTGATTGGAACAAAGTAGGTTTTTAAAAGAAAGTTGAATGAATATGGTGGAGTGATCCAGAACAAAGCAAGAATTGTGTGCAAAGGGTATGCTCAAGTTGAAGGTATATACTTTGAGGAAACATTTGCTCCAGTGGCTAGACTAGAGGCAATAAGGATGTTTTTAGCTCTCTCAACATTCAAGAATTTCAATGTGTATTAGATGGATGTGTAGTCAACATTCTTGAATGGATAGCTTGAAGAAGTATGCATGGAACAAATAGAAGGATTTCAGTGCACTAGAAATCTAGATTATTTTTGTAGATTGAAGAAGGCTTTGTATGGTCTCAAGCAAGCTCCTAGAGCTTCTTATTCAAGGTTGGATGGATACTTGTAGAAGAAAGGTTTTTGGAGAGGTTATGTGGATAGTAATTTATACATAAAAACAAAATAAAAAATGTTGATATTGTGGTGTATGTTGATGGCATCATTTTTGGAGGTAGAAGTGAAGAAATGTGCAAAAACTGTCAAAAGGCTATGGAAAATAAATTTTGAGATGTCTATGCCAGGAGAATTGTCTTTTTTCTTGGGATGCAGATAGTCTAATCAAACAAAGGGATTTTTATTTCACAACACAAATACATTAAGGATATGTAAAGCAAGTTCAGGATAAAATATCACAAACTTGTTGCAACACCTATGGTTATCGGGTGTAAGTTGAGTAAGGATGATGTTTCTAATCTATTAGATCAAAATTTGTACTAATTTATAATTGGTATTTTGTTGTATAAGAAAACATCCAAACCAGATATTATGCAGATAGTTGGAATGGTTCCCATATTTTAGGCAACACCTAAAAAGACTCATATAAAGGTGGTGAATAGGATATTTAGGTATTTGAAGGATTTTGAAGAATTTGGTCTTTGGTATCCAAAGAGTGAAAATTTCACTCTTAATGTATACATAGATGTAGATTGGGTAGGTTTTTTGTGATGTAACCCCTAAAGTTTTTGGTTCCATTTCTAAAAACTCTATAAAATTAAGCCAGTTTCAATGTGCTTGGACTTAGGGTTTTGCTTACTATTCTTTCCTTGGGATTTTGTTGTCAGAATCTCTCTATTGAAACCCTAGATATTTTCCCTTGTAAATGTTATGTTCTATAGTTGAGCTTCTATATCCCATCCCCGGTCATGTTAAATCATCTTATGTCATTGAGGCCTATGGAGTAACCGACCCCTCATGCCTAGGTCTGAATTTATTTTATATTTTAAGGTTGAGCGATTGACCTTATTTGGCCTTTACATCCTTTGAAAAAATATGTTTTAAATTCCTCTAAGGCCTTTTCTACGTTGTCCTAGATGGTCCCTTTTCTTAAAAAGAATTACGAGCATGTGCTAAAATTTCTTCTCTTAAGTCCCATTTACTATCTCCTTTATCACTCATCATAGATAGCATTAGAAATGTAAATTAAAATGAGCGATGAGCGATGAGAGGTGTCTCCTTTGTTTTGTGCATCATGGATAGGTTTTGAATGTTCGGTGTTGTATTAGTGATGCATGATACACTTGTTATGTGTGTTATCACTGACATCTCTTTTATCGCTAATTGCTCAAGAATTTTGTAATGTGAATTAGTGATGTGTGATGCCCTCGAAGCTCTTTGTATTTCTTTGCATCACTCATCATGGATAGATGTGTGCTTGTCTTGATCGGATTAGCGATGAGTAATGGGGTCTTTAGTGAACATGTTCCATTGCTATTTTCAAAGGAGTGTATGCGCAATATGTTTGTGACCATTGTCTTCAAGGGAGGATGCACGTGGCCTGATCTAGTTCCATCACAATATTTTAATCATCGTTGATATGGTCTTGAATTTTAAACATAAATCAACATTGCATGATGTGAGATAAAGTTTTCCAAGAAGGATAGTGATCCAACAGTTGTGATTCCATCATTCTAGTTCTTTTGTTGTTGATTGAACTCGAGAGATTTGGGGAAGATCCATGATGGGTGATGGGATGTTTTGAAGGATTTTTCTTTCATTTACTAACTCTTTGTACTTCACTGATGTGAATAAAAGGGCATGGACCAGGGTGGCGATGCATGATAATTGTTAGATTAAAGATGACTAATGAAGTTTGGAATAAACATGGCATCTTTCTGAGGTGGTATCACCATTTTTGAGGCACATGTTGTAAAATCCAAAAATTATGCATGAAGATTACAGTTGATGTGGTTTTAAAGCAAGATGATCGATGACCCATATTCAAAGTTGATTGGATAAGTTGTGAGCTCGCTCACACAAGGCTCTCCTTGTTCAATAATGGCTACACGCTCCTGATTTTTCTATTTAATGTGGATTGTCTACTACTTTATCTCATCATTTGTAGCCTTCGAGAATTGTGAAGTGTGAGCCAAAGCGAAGTAGTGTGTGTCTTTGGTCCCCAATTGAAGATGTATTGAAGTGTCTATCCCTAGTAAGTTGGTTTTCATATGAGCTCTATTTTGAATCATGCATTAGTTGGTTTGAGAGTTCCATTTTCTATGATAGTGAGTTTTAATTATTTGTAACTATCACTGGGTCTGGTTGAGATTATTTGGGTTTGAGAGTTTTCTGTTCTATAAGGGGATTTAGCCAATGCATCTTCTTTTAATTGATGGTTTGCTAGTTTTTCCATGTATCCTAAAAGAATGTGTAATTCATGTGTGTTTGTTCAACTAATTAGGAGGTGAAGGAGGGTCAGTGTGTTTGAATTTTAAGAGGACATTTCTATTACTGAGCATGAGGCACCCAAAACTTCCACACCACCAAAGGGCAAGAGTAGAGCTCATGGAAAAAATAAGAAAGATGGTGTCAAGAGCACCTAAAATATGAGGATTCAAATTGTTTTAGAAGAATTGGTCAAGTTTAAGGGGGAGGAGCTGGTTAAACCTAAGAATAAAGCAAAGAAAAGGAAAAAGTATCACAAGGCTTATCTGGGGAGGCATAATTCTCCCATTGAAGTTTCTGATAGCCCTTCAGGTGATAGGGGAGATACTAACCCAGAGTATAACCATTATCTAGTTTCTCTAGCACCATATGAAGATTCTGATGAGGAGGGAGTAGTTTCTCCTCTAGTTTCGGTGTGAACACGGAGTGGGTGAGCATACTCTAATGCTGATGAATCAGAGTAGCGTCTCGGCCCTATTTTATCATCCTCTTCAAAATTTGTGTCAGTTTTTGTGTTTGGTGCTGATGTGGAAATATTTTTGCCTGGTGTAAAGGAGAGGTGTTGGAATCTATGTCTTTGATGGAAAAAAGTGTGTAAGTTTTTGCCTCTGATAATAGTGGAGAATCTTCTTTGGTCTATGTGGATGAGGGATTTTGGCTATGCTACGTCAATGGATGATGCCTTTTGGAAGATTGGCTCATCTTCTTCAATCGACTACATGGATTTTGTTATCTTTTTCTTCCCCTTGTTCTAAAATGATTAAGTGTAACCATCTGGGGAATCTCTAAATTAAGGTGAAATTAGACCTCAAATGAAAATTTAACTGCAATGTAGGTTGTTGCTTATTTCTCCCATATCTTTATAAATGGGATTCCAGGGCCTGTTACAAATGAGAGGTTGGGTAGTGAGTTATTCTGGGTTTTAGTCACACAGGGATTAAAAGGGTTGCTGAGTGGTCTAGTGATACAACCAAGGTCTAAGTCTGTCAACACACATATGTAATCTTAATGGTAATAGTGGCAATATAGAATAGTAATAGTGCAAGTTTGATACCATTTTACTCTCCTATGAACTATTTTTAAAGATTATGAATAATATAAACAATCTTATCATATTTGTCTCTATCAATTTCAGATGGATGTATGGCTCTATTCTTGTTCATTAATTAAAATAATTAATGTAGGTGCTTGAATATGGCTGTAAATTTGTATTGAACTGAGTTTTAGGATGCTAGTAAGAAGTAAAGTTAAGACACAATGCTGAAATACTATATTGTGGTGTTTCAGAGCTTCATATAGTTTTAGGGTTAAAAATTATTGTTATATTATGTAGGTGTTGGTATTGACTTCGTTCCAAGGATGAGGCACTGGAATAGGTTAGGTAGTTATGTTATATTTTGTTGAATAACCTGGCCATTACCCAGTCATTTTAATCAAATTCTATAAAAAAGGGTTACAAAGTTATGAGGTTTTTTCATTCTCATTCTCTAGTGTGAATTATGTTTGAGAGGCATCCAAATTCTTTGATATAGTTACTAATTGAGCATCTATGTGAGAAACATTTGTGTATATTGCAATGTTATTGATGTAAATGGCATAAGAATATTATTATGAAAACATTGCTAGGGATCACCCTCCTAGGTTTCACAAATCTCGAAGTGATGAAGTAAGGGCCTCTGAACCTTTACTTATGTGTTGGATAATCCTTACCCTTCCTAATTATTGAATTCTAGCAAGTTCATAGGAAAGTGGTAAGATTATGTTTGGTTCCTAAAAAATAACCAACAAAAATGACAACTTTGCTGGGGAATGACCTGAGAAAATTCTGATAGGATATTTTCATGCCTTAAAGAGTCATTGAAGTTTCAAGACAATATGTAACCAAAGATTGCAAATTATGAAGAGTCAAATATTTTTATAGTATTTTATCCCTCAAGTTCTATAGTTGTGATGTCAGTAAGTTGATATAACATAAATGTTTTGTGGCTTTGTTGTGTTCCTTTAAAACTGCAAATCATTTTGGAGATCTACTAAGATTCTAAAATATTTTCATAATCTCTCACGAACTCTGGGTGGTGACTCCAATATCTTTGCACCAATATGAACTATTTGAAGAAATTCAGAAGATGTAGAATGAAAAGTCGCTAAGAAAGAATAATAAATCTATGTGTGACTATGTTGTTGGAGAGGACCCAAAATGGAATTCATCTTTGAATGAGCTTCTTATTGCTTGAGGCCCAGTCCTCTATGAAGGGAATTGGCGACTCTGTAAAAAGAACCTGATGAAGAGGTGGAGAAAGCTTCAGATCTACAAAATTTTCCAATCAAAAGCATAATTCAAGGTAGTTGCAATATATTTAGGTACTTCCCCTATTTGGATTTTTCATAGAGCGTAATTTTTTTATCAAAATAATATGTGATTATTTGAAAGAATGTTGATTCCCTATTTGGTGAATTAAGCACTAAGAAAGGGAATGATAGTATTAATATTTTCATACTTCTGAGATATAATTCGAAGTTTCTATGGTGTAATGAAGAAGTATGATTTTTCTTGAAATCTTCCCATTAGAGAGAATTTTAGATATAGATATACTTGAGTTATGCATTGTAATATTTTGAGATCATGATAAAAGAAAGAAATAGGGTAGTGATAAACTATAAGGTTGATGTTTAAGGTTTGTAAGGGTGTAAGAAAATGTATCATTCACTTGTACATCATTGTGGGGTGCATAATGTAAGCATGAGGAGTGTGCAACCCTTGTCATGTCCTCAAAGAAGTCTCTTTGTGGAAAGATACAGACCATTAACTTTCAATGGTATTCAAGGTTTCCCAAACCTTGTTCCTAATGAAGTTTGGAAATGTTTGCCAAATTTCAAAGGGAAAAGCTCATAATCAAGATCTCACCATCTGAAGGAGTTTTTATATTTGATGTTGGATTATGAGATAGATCATGAAGATGTTGTCATGAAATTATTTATTCATTCTCTATAGGGAGATGCTAGAGATTGGTTTTCATATTTGTCGGTATGTTCTAGTATCCCATCATGGAATGAGTTAATGGTAGAATTCATAGAACAATTTGGTGAAATGATTATTCCCAATTCAATAAGGGATTTTTTTAGGGAAATCCAAAAGGATGAAGGGGAATTGATGCCAACCTTCAACCTCATATTTGCAAAGGAATTAAGAAATATTCCCAAAAATATGAGATCCAGTGATACCAAATGTTTAATTGTTTGTTTGGATTCCTTTGATAAAAATATAGACTATTTGTTAAGAAATAAAGAGCCTTCAACATTGCAACATGCATATAAAATAGCAATGGATATTAAAAATAATATGAGACATTCAATGATGAAGGGATATATGGATGCAAGTGTTCGTTATCCTAGAGTACATCACATAAATTAAATTCATAAGAAGGAAAGAGGTGATCAAGGTGATGATGCTTTTGAAAATCTCTCAGTATTGCAACATGATAATCATAGATAGATCCATGATGAATCTCAACAAATTTTAAGCAATTTTAATCAAATGTTCTTTGTTGAAACACTATCTAGCATGAAAAGACATGTGAGAGAATCACCATATGAATTGTTAGCAAGATTCTTGGATTCCTTGTTAGAAATTCTTCAAAAGTTGAGACTTGAAGATCTAGTATGTATTGACTTATTCTGTGACATTTATGAGCTAGGTCTTAGGACCTTACCCAAGGAATTGAAATCCTAGGATTTTGATCAGATAATTTATTGGGTCAAAATTTTTGAGGAGGCCAAGTATGACTACATACAAAATTTGAAATCTTAGAAAGACAGTGGTAGTCACCCTATGGATAAGGATCAAAGATCTATCTAGGTAATGGATAGGGATATTTCAGATGATGAAGAAATTGATAGGTTTGCAAGTCTTGTTGGTGTACCTCTAGAAATTGATAGCCCAAATAATGAAAATGAGAGTTCTGATTATTCTTATGTGGAATATGAATCTGTTTGTGAAAATAATCTGAAGGCAATCTTTGTACCAGAAGGGTGTAACAATAGGGGAGAGGGGCCCATAGTAGGGCAGGAGTCTATACTGGGGATGGAAGTAGTCCCATATGGGCCCCATAGTAGAGTTGAATAATAGGCAATTGTAAATCACTTTTTACCCACAAATTCAACAAAGGTACACATATAACTGTACCATCAAAATTGTATTATAATCAGATAATATTTTTCCCATACACAAATATATATTGGCAGTCTTACATGTCATAGAATATTCAAAGCACATCTGACATGACAAAAATACAAGCCATGTTGCTTGTTACTAGCCCATCGCTTTAAAACAAAAGCTCAAAGTATAAAATTAGTATAACCCAAGCTCCCCTTTAATGTCACCACTTGCATTACATCACAACCACCTTTTGAGCACTTGGCATGCCAGGAGTAGAACTACAAGCCAAGAATGCCCCATCACCAAATCCAATCTAGTTGAACCTCCATCCCACTTGCCCACCAACACAACACTCAGACATGTAGCAATCATTCATATGTGTTCCATCTATCAAATTGAACCTCTCTACTACTAGATCCTCCAACTATTTTTCCCACCTGTAACCACCAAAACAATGGTGTTAAATCCACCAAAATCTCTTGTCAATCAAACAAGGAATGCACACCATTAATACATACAAACTCAACAATTGAAGGCATCCGATGAAGATTTCAAATTTGAAATTAAAAGGACATGAATTAAAGACTCCACACCAAACCAACATTCAACATATAAGGACATTTTCAAATTAAAAAATGCATTACTCAATCTCTTACAATTTCCATTTAAAACATCCCACTTTCATTATCAGTTATACAATTTTCTCTAGAAATATGAAGAAAGTCCAGAGGCAGCAACAACAACATTGTGACAAACTACAGGTATTCTATTGCTACAAATTCTAGCTACCTGTGAATGCAAATATTTTGTATGGGATGTCAATTTTTGTCACATTGATTTGTAACTCAATATTTGGGGTTTCAACTTACACTTTATATTAATTTCAAGTCATTTCAATTCAAGTTCAGGGTTTCACTGGTTTTCCTTTCCTCTATACTCATCTATGCATGAAGTTTTACCATGCATTGTGCATTTCAATATATTGTCTTATTCGTAATCTTGTTCTTTTCATATTTGCTTCCTTATACAAAATATGAAATAGTTAATGACTGGTTTAAATGGTTTTTCATTACTATTAGACATTTTCGACAAGATATGGAAAGGGTTTGACTAGTTTTCATCCATGCACTTGTATTCGTTTGTTCGTCATTGCACATAATTTAACTTTACAATTTTCTTTTTAAATTTGTTTGTTATTCCAAAATACGGAAATGGATACAATATATTTGCTTGTTACTAGGAAATATTCATAGGGCTTTAATGTCTATCATTTCAAGGGTTTCTGCCATGCACTTGTATTTGTGTCTTCCTCATTGCACAAACTTCATAACTACAATTTTCTTAAAATATTCTCATGTTATTCCGAAATATGAAAATGGTATGCCTAGTTTTCATTTCGAAGATATTCTGGCATTTTTATGTATTATTATATTCTTCCATGCACAATAGTTATGTCCATGAAATGCTTTTTTCATTTCATTGTTACTACCAAACATGAAAAGGGTTTCACTCATTCAAAATTATAGGGTTTTCTCTTTAAGCATGCACAAACTTTAACTCTACAATTTCCCTTCAATATTTGTTTGTTATTCCCAAATATCAACATGGATTCACTTGTTTTCATTCCAAAGTTATTCTACCATGCAATTATATTATTATGTTCTTATATATCTATTTGTCTTTCCATACATACATATACATATTGTGCATGGAAGAAGATAATACTACAAAGACATATTCCCATATATGTATATGGTATGATTGGTTTTCATTTCAAAGATATTTTGCCATGCAGTCGTATTATTTTGTTCTTCCATTCACAGTAGTTCACTATGCGAAATGCTATTTTTATTTAATTGTTACTACCAAACCTTTTTTATGGTTTCACTGGCTCACAATTTTAGGGTTTTCCGCCATGCACTTGTAGCCCTCTCTTTGACAATGCACATACTAACTCTGCAATTTTCCTTTGATATTTGTTTTTTATTCCCAAATATGAAAATGGATTCACTTGATTTCATTTCAAAGATATTTTGCCATGCAATTATATTATTCTCTTCCTATAAATGTATTTTTCTATATATATATATTGTGCATGGAAGAACAAAATAATACATAAACATATTTTCATACATATACAAATATATGTATATATATTCGTATATGTATATATATGTAATTGTTTATGTGATTGTTACTATGAAATTTGTTTTATATATTTATGTTCAGCCCTCCACGTTTCATTGTTCGGCTCTGCACTCAAGAAAGCTCCATTTCTTTTTTAGTTGAGGTTTTATACCTCACTACGCCTGTACCATTGTATTTCCTTTTGACAATGTTTAACCAATGTTTGTTCATGTCTCACAAAATAGATCTACTCTAAGTAATTTCAATTCAAATAATAAAATACAACAAACTATCAACATGCACAATAAATTCAATTGCATTACAAACTATTCCTAAAAACCAAGCAAAATAAAGACAATAAAAAAAAAACTTTTATGCATAATAAAGACAATTTCATTACAAACTGTGGACACTTGCATTTCAAACTGTTCATAAAAACCAAACCATTGAAATTCAAAATGTCAAGATGCATATTTAATAAATGCAAATTGTTCATGCATCATTGTGACTTCAACAATGTTCAATTTTTTTGTTTTATTTAACTACTCCAAACATCTTTTTTAACATCTGTAGGTGCAATCTCAAGGTAAACTGAGGTTGAAAAATAAAACCAAGACTACAAATACATCATCTCATATAAGGAAAGACAGTGTAAGAGTCCCCAATGGGCAACAATTGGCTGCAGAAGTAAACATGGATCCAAAACTTGTTGAGGTTTTCCAAGAGGTTGTTGCACCACCAATCTGGTAGCCAAGAGCATCAAAGGACATGGATAGGGAATTGGAGGATGTTGAAACAAATGGGATGTCCACAAGAGCTACTACAAAGAAGTGGAAAATACCAGCTACAACACTTACCAATTGGTTAGGTGACCTAAGCACTACTTCAAAGAAGGGTCCACCAAAAGTCCTAACAGAAGAGGAGGAGGGTCTAATTATGAAGTGGTGCACATATATGGAATATATTAGCCACGGGATTGAGATTATGAATCTCAAGCAAGAGCTTGATCAAATATACCATACAAGACCCAACCATTTCGCGAATGGGCTGCTTGGAAAATCATGGTGGACTGGATTTAGGAAGCTCCATCTAGAATTGACCTTGCACATAGTTGAAGGTCTTGACAAAGATAGGGTGCTAAAGTTTAGACCTGATATAATAGCTAAATTTTATAAAACGCTGACAACAGCATATGAAAGCACCCCATATGGTCCTAAAAAAAATTGGAACTATGATGAAACGGGCATTGAAGCTGGCAGAAATGGAACTATGAGGGTCTTGGCATGACAAGGCAACAAGAATCTCTCCTACATCATTCCAAAAAGCAGAGAATGGATAACAATTCTATGCTATTTTAATACATCTAGCCAAAGCATACCTGGTTTCTATCTTTTCAAGGAAAATACTTGTGAATTGTGAACCACAAGCAACTATGGCAACCCAAGCACATGCTTGGATGATGAAGGAGCTTTTCTATGAATGGTTGGAACATTTGTGTGTGTCAGTTCCTAGGGGTGTCTCACCTACTAATAGGCACTTGCTGATTTTTGATGGCCATGGAAGTCATGTTGCATTGTCAACTATCCAAAGGGTAAGGGAGCTAGGCATTGACCTCCTTACACTACCTGCTCATACTTATCATGCACTACAACCTTTGGATGTTAGTGTGATTGCACCATTCAAGTGATATTTCAAATCAGAACAAGCATATTTTCTCACTAGATTCCCCAATATTGATATCAAAAGGGTAGAATCAGTGGAGTTAGGTAGCAATGCACCAATAAGAGCTTTGAATCTAGCCAAAATAAAATCTGGCTTTAAAAGGACAGGGATATGGCCGCTCAATTTTGGTGCACTCATGGGTGACATGCGTCCCAACAAGACGTATGACATTGTTGACACCGATGATGCTTCTGCAATGAAGAACATCCTTAGTCTTTCGGGACTTGATGTTTCAACATATGAACTTTCACAAACATTGAAGAATCCAATAGATAGTCAAATGCATGAAGGTGTAGGGCAACAACTTGAGGACATGGACAACCATCCTACAAAAGAAGACATTGGGGATTTCACATTCCCTTCTCAAACACCCACACCTCTAGAAGAAATAGTGCACTTTTTTGTAGATATAAGCAATGAAAGTTAGGGTACACTAGACCAGGTGGAGTTTACGGACTCCCAAGTCAGTGAAACAATTCAAACTGAAAGTGGTTCTTGGATCAGTAAATTCCTTAAGCTACCAAGTCATAGAGTGAATGGAAGAATGAGAAATCCAGCTAGTGGTGCTCTTTGGGTGAGCCGATAGTCTCAGTTGTTGACTGCTAACAGTTACATGACTCTCATAATGGAGTAGGAATGAAGAAAAGAAGAACTGAAAGAATTAAAAAATAGAAAAATGCAACAAACTGAGGAAAAAAAGGTAGCACAGATTCTAGCCTTGGAGTAGAAGGAACAAAAGAAAATTGAAAAGGAAATTGAGCCCAAGGAAAGAGAGCAGCTGAAATAGTTGCAAAGAAAGGAAAAAGAGGAGAAGAAGGAGCAAGAGAGGATACAAAAAGAACAAGAGAAGAAGGAAAAGGAGATCAAGGCTACCCATAGAGCATTGATGTGAGATAGACGCTGATGCAGTCCTCCAACTCCCTTATCTGATAACCATAGTTACGTTCGAGATATAACCAATAATAACATCCTTATGTTTTCTGTAGGCAATGTGTGTTTCAGTCTAAAGTCATCTCAAGTTAGTTGCACTCAATTTCTAGTTGGCTAGACTTCTTCACCACTAACGCCTTCAAATGTAAGTTGCATGTAACTGACAAATAAAAATACAAATCAATTAACAACAAGTCTAAATGCAGCAGCAAGAGATGAGAACACATCTCCAAATTCATTCTTGGGAACATTGGACTGAGTTTGGGAGGGACCAACTTAAACAGTGCCTTATATCTTGGTTTTTTTTGTTGGGTTGTAGTTGGGGATGCCATTTTCAATGTGCTACATCTGTTTATAAATGTGAACTAAATCTATTTATTGTTTTGAACTAAATCTATTGTGATACAAGTACCTTGGTTGACTTTGTGGATGAAAACTATTTTACAATTGCATATTAAGGCGCTCTAGTGTTGGGCCCATTGATGACTATGTCAATAACTTTTTTATGGTTGTCTTATAATCTACATTTTAGAAAATATATTGTATGTAGATATTATGTTTCAATTTTGTTTACCACAATTGCTATGTTTATAATATCTATTCTACATTTGTGAAAAAAATTTTCAATGCTGATAATCTTATACAACATTTCATACAATATAGTCTATGTTGATAATTTTAAATTTGAAATTGCATGTGAATAAATTTAATATAGTCATTAAAAAGGTCTACTAGACATGTTTAAAATCCACAACACTTCACAATGAAATAATTTTGGGCTATACCTCTACTAGCTCAATTGAAATTTACTTTTGGGCTATACCTCTACAAAAGATAACATGTATGTATGTCTTATCTAAAGTTTATTTGTTTCGGTACATTACAACTCACTCTTGTTTTGTGAATGGTAGAGATGGATGTGACCCATTTGACTTATATGATTCTATCTATCCCATATTATTATGTTCATCATTGCACAAACTTTAAATCTGCAATTTGGTTATAACATTTGTTTGTTATCCCCAAATATGAAAATGGTTTGTGTCATATATCCTTTTGTGTATCAGTAGCTCAATTGAAAATCTTTTAGGCTATACCTCTACAAAAGATAACATGTATGTATGTCTTATCTAAAGTTTATTTGTTTTGGTACATTACAATTCACTATTTTTTTATGAATGGTAGAGATGGATGTGACCTATTTGACTTATATGATTCTATCTATACCCTATTATTATGTCCATCATTGCACAAACTTTAAATCTACAATTTGGTTATAAGATTTGTTTGTTATCCCCAAATATGAAAATGGTTTGTGTAATATATCCTTTTGTATATCAGTAGTTCAATTAAAAATTACTTTTAGATTATACCTCTACAAAAGATAACATGTATGTATGTCTTATCTAAAGTTTATTTGTTTCGGTACATTACAATTCACCCTTGTTTTGTGAATTGTAGAGATGGATGTGACCTATTTGACCTATATGATTCTATCTATCCCCTATTATTATGTTCATCATTTCAAAAACTTTAAATATACAATTTGGTTGTAACATTTGTTTGTTATCCCCAAATATGAAAATGATTTGATTGGTTTTCATTTTGAGGATGGGTGATCCCACAATAGCAGTTTACATTTTTTGGCCAAACTAGACAATGCAATTATTATTTTTAACTAGATCTTCACATTCGGGCACCTATAGCGGCTAAACTGTGAGGAATTTGAAGATGATGCAAACTAGAGTTTTGTCACATTTTGTCTGTAGATTCTAAAAATATATTTTTCATAATTTTTGGAATCAGATTGCACTTCTTTTTCCATCTCCCATGAAAACTAGTTTTTTTCAGAAAATAACATTTTAAAAAAATGATGCACACTGTATAATGCATAAATTTTTTTCCATGAAGGATAAAATTCTAATTATTTCAAATTTATATTTGTAACTCCAATATCTAGTGCTTCCACTTGGTTAGATAGTTTTTTATTGAATTTTTTTTCTTTAATCAAGTTTTGAAGTCAAACTAATTACAATTAAGACATAGCGCGACCGTATAACACGTAATTTTTTTTGTATATATCAAAATTCATTTTTTTTTTTGTTGGATCAAGGACTTCAATATCTGGTGCACTCATATTTTTCAAAATTTCTTTTGATAATCTACTATTTTTCCACATGTGCAGAACAAAGACCTTCATTTTTGGTGAAAAACCTATATTTAATAAAACTAAAAAAAAAATACATAATAAAACCAAAACATATCAAAATTATATTCATTGGATAGCTCATTCTGAGGACTACCTGATTCCAATTTAGTTTGTGACATCTCCGCCATTTTCATGTTCAAACCGAGCTTCGAAGTGAAAAAAATTATGTTTTTTTTGTGTTTGAGGGGGAGAATGAGGGATAAGGGGGGTTCATACGAAACCCTAGGGGTTCGAGTGAACCACCTCACATAATTCATTTTTATTTGGTTTTAGGGTGGGAAAATAGGGAATGAGTTCACTTGAACCCTAGTTTGAGCGAACCCATAGGTTCGTACAAACCCCTAAAATCACATTTTTTGGCATGTGGTCATTTTTTGTGAGTTTTCCTTGCTTACTGGAATTGTAAACCACTATTGTGGCTTCACTTGGATATATGTAGTGCTTATATGTGCATACATTACTACATATATATCTACGTTCATAAGGATGTACATATGTATCTATGTGCATACATATTTAGATGTATGTATTTGCCAATATGTATGTACATATATATCTATGTGCATGTGAATACACATGTATGTATATGACAATATGTATGTACATATATATAAATGTGTATGTACATGTATATATATGTATCCACATATATATCAATGTGTATCTACACATATATATATTTATCTACATATTGTTGGATGTTGTGGTTGAGTTGCTGATATGTGGTTGTCATTGATGTCAAAACTATTAGCATTGGTGATTCTGAAGGTTGTATATGTCAAGGAGATTGAGAAAATTGTAATAAATATATTGCAAGCACCCAATGAAGTTGAGAAGGCCAGAGTGGTGGAAAGTGTTGTAAGTTGATTATCAGGTGGTGCACATTAAAGGGTTTTTTGATGAGTCTATCTAGTATGATGTCCACAAGTTTCAGTGGTACGCATCAAGATTTGAGAAAGTTTTGAAGTTCTATGTTCCTATAGTCATTCTATTACTGTAGTAGGTGTTCTTGGAAGAAGAGGATGAAAGAATGGAAATTTCAATTGTTGTGCATGTTCCTGTGACGTTCATGGATGAGTCTAGATTGTGCTCTATCAGTTCTATATGTCTACATTGATAGGTGTGTTCGTGATCGGAGATTTTTCTGATGTGTGCTCGAGTTTTCATGATCTTGGTCGACATGATGATGGTAGCATGTTGCAGATCTATGAGGATTAATATTTTATTGTTTGGCATGTTCGAAGGTGTTTATTTGAGTCCTCACTATGTTGTGATTGACTTGTGTTGGTGTGCATTAAGATTTATTTATGTATTGAGGCTAACAATTGTAATTTATTCTTTATTTGTGGCCGACAAAGTAGTTGATGTAAAACCATGTAGTGGATATATAAGAGTGGTTGTTTTCCTCATTTTTATGTATGCTCGGTGTGTATGTGAAGTACATGTGCGAATAAAGGTCAAATCATTCAGGAGCAGAGCAAAGTGTGAAAGAGATTTGAGCAAAGTGTATTTGTGCCTAATCAAAACTATAATTAAGCTTGTGAAGAAGCTAATTTCTCAGTTCATGTCCATCAGATGGATTTAATCTGATTATTGTATGTAAGGAAATGAGCCTTCCTTTGAGTAGTGAGTTCTATGCAGTGTGCCTAAATGCAAGTGCATTCCTTATTTACTCTTCATTATACTTTTAACAGGGTATAATCTTGTGGACTAATATCCACCATGGTTTTTCCCCTAACAGGGTTTCCATGTATAAAATATTGGTGTTCATGTGTCTCTGATGTGTTATTGATTTATGCTAGCACTATTAATTATCAAATATGAGATTAAAGGTTGATTAATGTTGAATAAGTTTTATTTTGGAAACAACTAATTCATCCCCCCTCTTAGTTGTCCATCCTTGTTTTTCCAACACATATATATCAAAGTGTATCTACACATATATTCATATATGTATCTACGGATACATATGTATACATATATTTATCTACATATATATATATGTATATATATACATACATATATGCCATGTACATATATATACACAGATATATAGATATATAGATACATACATTGATATATAGATTGAAATATATAGTGTATGTATAGATAAAAATTAAACGAAAAGATTAAACCCATTAAAGTCATAGTGATGCATGAAGAGAACCATACATTTCCTTGATAAATTGAGTGTGTTTATGAACATAAGTATTGGAAGTGTTCATAAACACCATACATTCCATAAACATCATAGATAACATGGTCGATGCACTTAGAACGAAAAAGAACCTTCAATTTATGGGCAATCAAATAAACACTTTAAATATTCTATTCAAAATCAAAAAAAAAATACATAATAACATCCACCTTAGGTAACACAACATACCCATAACAAAACAAATAAGTTAAAAAAAGAAAGAAAAGGGAATGAAAAGAGACAATGGTACAACTTTAGTGAGGTTAAAAACCTCACCTCTATGAATTGGAGATGGCCAATGGTATGGTGAGTTTCTCCAACTGAATCCTGCAAACCTATATGAAAATAGTCATTAATAAGAAAAGTGTACTAAGGAAATTGTTTAACTTACAATAAGAATGTATAGCATCCTTTTTTTTCTACCTCTGACATGCAATTCACCATCACGAAGCCAATATTGAATTGAAATTGTACACCATCAAAGAAGTTTGAACAAGACAAAAATTTACAACAAGTGTTAGCCAAATATACCAACATGTCTAAAACAATGAAATGAATAACTGCTCACAAATATACATGACATATATGACATTCAAATTGAACAATCAAAATGAAAAATCAAATTGAACATTCCAATTGAGCAATGAAATTGAACATTCCAATTGAATAATGCAATTGAACATTCCAATTGATCAATCGAATAGAGCAATCCATTAGAACAATCCAATAGAACAATGCAATAGAACAATAACTTTTAACAATGCAATTGAAGTATCAAATTGGAAAATCCAATTGATCAATCAAATTGAACAATGCAATTCAAGTATCCAAATGATTGACCAAATTGAACAGTCCAATTGAACAATGCAATTGAACAATCAAATTGAGAAATGCAATTGAACAATCAAATAGAACCATTGAAATGAAGAAAACAATTGAATAGTTAAATTGATCATCTTTACATGAGTTATACATATATACCAACATGATATGGTGTAAAAATCACAATGTATGAAAGTGAAATGCATTGACATCCATAAATAGTGCAAGTTGAAACCCCAAATACCGAGTTACAGGGTGGTGGGTGACAAACATTGACAGTGCATAGAATTGATATATATTCCCAAGCATATAGAAGAATTAAAAAAACCAAATTGAACTGAAATGTCTTGACATTCATAAATAGTGTAAGTTGAAACTCCAGATATTGAGTTACAGTTTATTGTGAGAAACATTGACATCACATACAACATATTTGCATTTCTTGGCTTACAAATTTTAATTGAAAAACACAATGTGAACAACATCATTGTGAAACCCCATATATTTATAGATTCATGGAAAACATATGCATATCATACAAGAGATTGGCATTTATATGTATGTATGTATGTATGAATGTATATATACACAACAATGTATAACTATATATATGCACATACATATATATAAATACATATACACATATGAATACATACATACATATATACATACACACACATTATATATATACACATAAATACACATGTACATATATATATGAATACATACACATACATACATACATACATACATACATACACATTATGTATGTATGTATGTATGTTAATTTTAATATATATAGGAAGTGGTAGTGGCTTGTAGACACATAAAAATGGCCTAGACCCACAAACCACATTCTTCTATATCATGCTTCGTCTCAACATAATTAAAATATTTAATTATGTCATATAGTCCTATAGTCCAATGTCAACTATTAATTAAATAATTTCTAATTAT
Source organism: Sequoiadendron giganteum (assembly GCA_007115665.2). Taxonomy (NCBI): domain Eukaryota; kingdom Viridiplantae; phylum Streptophyta; class Pinopsida; order Cupressales; family Cupressaceae; genus Sequoiadendron; species Sequoiadendron giganteum. The sequence goes on along the minus strand of CM021101.1, from coordinate 183,743,345 downwards.
TTAATTAATTCACGTCTTTTATTCCTCCTGGCTATTTAAATAAATAAATTACATTTATTATTTAAATACATCGCTAATTGCTTGTGTCACTCTATAATTAAATAAATTCCTAAATTTATTTAATTATTACTTCCTCATGATTATTTAAATAAATAAACTTTATTTATTTGTTTAATACGTCATTAATTAAATAAATTCTTATTATTTATTTAATTATTATTGCTCCAACTTTCTTTCTAATTTTAAATAAAATCATTTATTTAAAATTACCCACTTTCTAATTTTCCTCCACAATTGAATAATTTTTACTATTGAATTGTCTTATTGATTTTCTTTCTAAATTTAAATAAAAGCATTTTATTTAAATTGGCAACTTCCCTCTTTCCAAGTGAATAATTTTAAATTTATTATTATTTACTGTCACATAAATTCACCATTTTGGAATTAATTTAAAATATTAATTTCAAAATAGCATTTCTCTCCACAAAGTAAGTTATTTCTAAAATAACTTGATTTTCTAAATCATCCTTTTTCTACTTGCTAATTCTCATGTCACTGTCACAACTATTCTTGTTCCTTGATTTAATTTCTTAAATTAAATCTTGTCCACTCAATTTAAATTTCATCCTTGAGTTGCCCTAACCCTAATTAAGGGATTGTTATTCTGAATTTTGACCTCATATTCTAGGGCACTTATCAATCTTTAATCTCATTCATCTGTACAAAATTGTATTTTCTATAAAATGTCAATTTTGTCTTCATTTTCAGAACTCCTTAATCTCTTGAATCACTTCTTCTTCTTCTCTTCTTTCTTCTTTGGCTAACATTTTCTTTTGCAGATTTTTGTAGTGCACTTAGAACTTAGCTTTCTACTTGCACTCCATTCAAATTCCTTCAACATTTGCTAGGTCATGTCATGAACTTAGTTTTCTCACACAAAAGTTCAGGGCATCCATCATATTGTAGAAAATAGAGAGGGGCTATGGAGGTTAATCATGGAGGCCTTGAGGAGCTTTGGTGATATTGCTTCTTGTTATTTTTTATTTCCTCCTTTGTGCTTCATAGTATGCTAGGTTTCTTTGTTTGTTTTAATAAAGCTAACTCAAAACAATTACCCTATGTTACAAGGTCTAGTGAGGTAAAAAATCTCACTTGAAAGAGAAAGGGAGCTTTCGAGAGTGTGAATCCAAAAAATGAAGCATGCAGAGCCGAACAATGAGTCATGGAGAGCCAAACATGTATGGTTGCATAACCAAATGAACACTTCAGAATGTTTGCAAACAAAAGGAAGGACAATGAGTGGGATATGAGAGAATTTGGAGCATTGAATGAACCTTGATCTCTGATTAACGTGCCCGATAGTATGAGTAAATGTGAAGTTACGCGTAAGGAAAGTTGGTCAGTGGAGGAGACGAAGGAGGCGGTGAGCAATTAATGCTCTAAACTGGTCCTTTAGGGTGGGGAAAGGCAGTAATCATATACATCTATTGCTTTCTTAGCAAGACATTCCCTCTTGTGCAATACACCTGATTTAATGAGTTGAACCTAAACAAAAAACATGAATACAATCATATGTTTTACCCTAGAGGTAAAACCCAATTTGAATTCATGTTTTTTGTTAGGTTCAACTCATTTAGGAATTAGATTTCTCCAACAACGTTCTATGAGCTTTACTACATCAGACCCCTCTTTTTCCACACTTGTCTCCGATTCTTGTAGGAAACGGTTCCCTAAAACAACAACCTTTTTATATCATGTTATTACAGGGTTTTGTGCCATGCAATGATTAAACATAGAATGGGATTCCATGAATTAGATTTGCAAGATTTTCAACCATGCACTTGTATATATATATATGTATACATGTATACATATATATGAATATACAATTTTCTTTTCCATAATATGCAACTTTGAAGTTTGCAATTCAATTCTTGGTTCTTATGAATGGTTTGTGTAACATAGATAAAAATGAATGCTGCACAGTAAGATGGTTAAATCTAATCTAAACATGCATAAATCTAAATCAAACAACAAAGAACAAGATAAATAAACTAAAAAGCAATTAAAGAGAAAACATAGAACAGTCTCACAGAATATTAATCCATTTCCTCGAATTATCTTGATTGTCCTCCATTTTTCCATGTCGATATTCTTGCCCTCATATTTTCTATATGTATGCAAGCATAGACTTGATGTATGTCTAAGAAAAATATTGAAGATTAAGTTCTTCCAAAAAGTGTATTGATTTCGAGAGGAGGAATACTAGCAAAGGTCAGCCAATTTATAGAAAGTTGGTTTTTGAATGATCGGCTCAGATTTGAAAGAGAGATCAATGATCGATATTGTTGAATGTCATGTGATGTGAGTTCTGTGTCAGTTAGAACATGAGTTGGAAAATTCTGTAGGATAAAGATTAAATTAGAATAATAATTTAATTTGGTGTTAAGACTGTTCGAAAATAGAATGAATAGGAGTTCAAGATTAAATAAATGATTTAATCTTCAGTTGAAAGTCTTCGAAAATAGAAGAATTAGAATTTGAATGAAAATGATAAAGTTAGAACTTGGAGAATGATTTGTTCGAATGCACACATGAATTAATTAATTAAATAAAGATATTTAATTAATAAATATACTCATGCATATGAATTAGAACTAGTTAATTGACTGGTTGTGACAGAGAGTCATTTTTTACAGAGACGATCAGCTATTGAATCCAGAGATAACTGACAGATTCAAATAGATCTTGAGTTAGATGGTGAGTGAATAATTAGATAACTGGACGATAGAAGAATGTGACAAAAATAGTTAATTATGAATTAAATGTTAATTTAATTCAACATTCAAAATTGAAATGATTTAATTAAATAAATAATATTTTTTTTAATTGACTGAAAAGGTTAATTGAATAATTAAATAATTCGAAAATAATATTTAATTATAGTTGAAATATGATAAAAGGTAAATTAAATAATAAATTATTTAATTCAGAAAGAGAATTAATTAATTAGCGACGTAATTAAATAAATAAGATTTATTTAATTAATCAGAGTTGAATAAGAATCATAATGAATTAATAAAATAATTAAAAGGTTATTTAATTAATAGAAGAAATATGTGTTTAGGAAATAATTAAATAATTAACATTATTTAATCATGACCATGGACATTATAAAATTATGTCAAAAGTGGTACTCGTAGGCCTAGACCAATTTTCAATGTCTACAGTTTTCCCCTCTTTGATACAATGTCATATATCACGTTGTGTCAAAGAAAATCATTAAAAATATGCCCTAATCATGCCCCAGTATAAAACAGGTTAGGGTATGCCCCCTCGGGAAAATTGACAAATTTTTGAAAAAATTAAAAAAAAATTAGGAAATATTCCCGATAAGTCAATTTGATGGTAAAAAATGCTATGGAGTTGACGGAATTCAATTTGGAAATGTTAGGGACGTGTACGGGTCAATGAAGATGGAAGTTTACATAGCGAATAGACAAGGCTTGAAGAAATTCCATTTTTAACCCTAGGTATAAATAGGAATTAGGGTGAAAATCAAGTCATTTGCACCCCTAAGACTTGAAGAATTGAAGATGTTTGCTTTGAGCTCGCGGTGAAATGTCTCTTGTACCGTACACCCACCATTGCAGATATTGGATTCGGACCTTCTGACGGCCAACCGATGCGGGACCCCCAGTATGTACCTTGAAACGATCTTTTGATTTTTTTGTCTTTTTGAAGTTTTTTTATGTTTTTGGATTTTTTTAGGACATTTTACGATGTTTTTGAGCTTTTTTCACATACCTTGGAAATGATTTTTTGTTTTTTTGTCTTTTTGAAGTTTTTTGGATTTCCTATATAGATGTACCTTGAAACGATCTTTTGAATTTTTGTTTTGCACGTAGTTTTAGACATTCAAATGTAAATTTTCAAATGCAGCTTTTTAATGTTCAAAGCATATGCATTCATATGCAATGCATCTACGCGCGATACGAGACCTTTTTGAAATCACGTTTAGGTCTATTTAGGAATTTTAGGGAAAATACACATTTTCTTAAATGAACCATATTTGCATTTTAGATAGGGAATAAAAGTGCAATGCATTTGTAGTTATTTGTGCGCATTTGCCTAGTTGTTTGAATTGGCTGGTTTTGAGACGCATTTGCAAAATGAAACACATATGCTTATGTATTCGAAGCATGTAGAATCATGCACTGCATTTGAAAATAAGAATGACACATATGAAATGTGCACCACATATATTTTTAAAATGACACATTTGACTGTCAAAGTTTAGAAAAAAAATTCTGATAGAAAATTGGAATGATTCGACATTGACACCTTGTTTGAATTCCCTTTTGCAGGTTATACTAGATCCTATTTTATACTTGGGAGTCATGGCCGAATACTTTCAAGCTCAGAGATCAGTTAGTGAGTGCAAAGACATGTTTGCTATGGAGACTAAGACTTCATCATGTTTTCACCATGCCCACTATTCGGGCAAATAGAGGTATTCTCACTGCCCTATGTGAGAGGTGGCATTCAGAGACTTCATCATTACATTTGCCTATTGGAGAGGAAACTATCATGTTGGAGGATGTGTATAGGATCCTTAGATTACCTATCAAAGGAGAGAGAGTGATGTATGATACCCATAGGGTTTTTAGTGAGATTAGCAGATATTATGTATATGATGATATTCATAGTTTAGGGATAGAGCACTACGAGATTAGATGGCAGGTGTTAGCAGATAGATATGAGCAGATAGATTGTATATTATGTTCATTGATTGTTGGGATAGTTCTTCCTAACCATCGGGGTCATGGATTTCTTGTTGGGTGGGGGGAGATGTTAGTTGGGATGTTAGAGAGGGAGGTTGTGTATGGTTGGGGTCCCTGTCTATTAGCCATGCTTTACTTCCATTTGCATGATATAGCATATAGAGATGCATAGTCTATGAGCTGTGGGACTACTCTTCTCATGGTTTGGGCATGGGAATGTATTTTTGTGTTCTGTCCTCCAGTTACTGCTGATTGGGAGGCAAGATCTCCTTATGCTTTCCACTATGCAAGAAACATCACACAGAGCCATGTGGGAGATAATAGATATTGGAGACATGCCTTGGACACATTGGTTTAGTTTATATGGAGACTGTACAAGGATTGTGAGCAATGGTTAGATGAGGACAGGCATTTTCCTTATTGTCGATAGACATAGTACCTGATTGGGAGAACTGTTTCTAGTGTTCACATCATAGAGAGACATCTTCTAGACCGTGTGCTGAGATAGTTTGGTGAGATGCAGGATGAGCCGAGACGACGAGAAAAGTTTGCTTGATCATCTAGAGAGGTTCCTTGGTGGGGGCCTATGATACCAGTTGATACTATTGAGGCAGATATTTAGGATTTATAGTCGTTACAGTGGGGGTGGAGGGGTGGAGCAGCAGATCCTAGGACTAATGTTGCATATGATATGTGTAGGCATGGAAAATATACATGCACCTGATTCTAATCCTACTAACATCATCTCGTCTTGAATCATACTCTCATCTTATCAACATCAATTCATCCCTTAATTAAATAAATCATTATTTATTTAATTAGGTCTTTCTCCTCTGGTGATTAAATTAATCAATTAATTTAATTAACCATTGCATCCCTGTTTAATTAAATAAATCATTTTATTTAATTAAATTCTCTAAATTCCTCACATTAAATTAAATAAATTAAACCTTATTTGATCTAATATAACATATTCCTCCTTGATTAAATAAATCAAATCATTTATTTAGTAAATCATTTCCTCTCAATTTTGATTTAAATTAATTCATCTATTTAAGTCTAAATTGTCACAACACCTAACACTTCATTAAGTTAATCAAATCCTTGATTAAATTAATCTCAATCCCTAAATTCCTCTAGAGAATGCAACTTGCATAATAAATCAAATACTTTGATTTATTAATTCTTCTATTTTTCCTCACAAAGCATCAAAAAGGGAATATTCCTCTTTTGAATTCAAAAAGGCCAAGTGGACTTGGTCCTTCCAACAAGGCATTTAAAGCCTCTTACATGTCCTTGACCTTGAGCCAAGTGACATTAACTTCATTCCCTTTCCCTCTTCAACATGTCATTTCTCAAATTTGAAATGCCACCTAATTGCATTTATTGGCACATTGGCCAAAACTTGCACATTCCTCATCTGATCACATTTGGAAAAGTGGCACAATGCCATTGGACTCTCTTTTGTCCCACATTGGTTATTTTCACTATCTCTTCCAAGATTTGAATCTATAAATTGGAGACCTCTCCTCTCAATCTTCATCCACAATTCACATGCAAAGTTACTCTCTTCAATTGAGAACTAATTTTGCTCATTTCTTCCAATCCTCCATCATTTTTCATACTTTGCACCAAGATTATGCTCAAATCTCTTTAGAGATTTGACCATTTCATCATCAGCTCATATTGCAATATAGGAATTGGGAAAGGGCCAATTGCAACACATCATTGGCACTGATTCCCCCATGAGATCATCAACTTATTGGCTTAATTAGGATTTAGTTTAAGTTTCTTGCTTTATGTTCTTCATTTTCCTAATTTTAGCTTGAATAGGTGGATTTCATGGGGAATCCTTCACTCTTTGCATGCATTTTGATCTAACACTAACAATGTTTTTCATCTTTGTGATTTTGCAGGTTTAGGGGTTCACAATATGTGGTTGGAAGCACATCGTCCTATTCCATACATAGATCTGGATCAACCGACACCAGTGGAGAGATGAGGGATAGGGATAAGAGGGCGACGTAGAGGTAGAGGTGGTGGTAGGGTTGGAGGCAAAGATGGTGGTGATGATGGCAGAGTTGGTGGTCATGGTAGAGGTGGGAGACGAGGTTGGAGAGGACAAAGAGGTGGTTGGGTAGGTGGATTATCACCTATCCGAGAGGATGAGGCTAAGGATATTTCGATGTTGGACCTCAGGGGTGGAGTGGAGATTGGAGGAGAGCATGCTGCAGAGAATGCAGTAGAAGAGGAGCATTGATAGGTTGAGATTGATAGGGATGTTGGGATAGAGGACCATGAAAAGGAGGAGGCCGAGAGAGAGTACATGGACATTGATCCCCTTGGCATACTAGCAGGTTATGGAGAGGATGATGTTGAGGAGGAGATCCCTATGGAGGAGTACGAGAAAGAGCTTCAAGACGAGATAGAAGAGGGGAGATGGGATGAGGAGGCTCCTAGAGACAGTGCTAGGGAGTCATTGGAGGAGAGATTGAGAGTGGTTACTACAGAGTGAGATGCCATGCAGATGGAGAGAGATAGTGCTCTTATGGAGAGGGACCAGGTAGTAGCTCGGAGACAGGAGATAGAGCAATATATTATAGAGATTAGACATCTATGCAATGGTACATCCTCTGATGGTTTCAACCATGAGCTAGTTAGAGCAGTGGAGAGGGATTCAGATTACAAGGAAATGTATGAGTTAGTGGTGCCAGCTGAGAGATGAGCTCCTAGATTTTCTGAGGTACGCAACCAGGGATCACAGAGCATAGAGGGTGTGGTAGGATCACTCAGGACAGGTCCATAAGATAGGCCTTCCACCTCATAGAGAGTACCTCTGAGGTAGTTTCCTCCATGTTCACCACATGGGAGTAGCGGCAATGGGACTCATTGAATTTTTCATGTTTGTAGACATTGCACTTTGGGTATAGAGCTTGCAAGCTCATTTTTATTTATTGATAAATTATGACATTGTACTGTGACACATGTTATTTTGAGCGATATATATATGATTTTTGGTGGCATCTATATGATGATGCATTTATTCCTATAGGATTATGTTTCCTATGATATGCTATTGTTTATCTAATATATACATGTTATGGATGATGGTTTCTACATTATGATGTGTTTATCTAGTCTATGATGTTATGATGACTCTATTGATGATGGATGTAATGTAATTTATGATAATGGGATGCAACATTGTATATACAATGCTATCTACATGTAATGTTTCCATTATGTACCTTATGGTGATTGAATTCCTATTATGCCATGATTTTCCTAGATATGTGATGGGGATGTCTAATGTTCCTACTTGTTTTAAATGCAACATAACTATATGGTGTACTATATATAGACATACGACACTATTTACATAATGCTTATAGAATGTATGATATGCAAATTATCTTTTTTTTTTGTTGTGTCACAGGACTCTATCATTATGTCAGATAGGAGAAATGTTAGCATGGATGATTTCAAAATATTAGTAAGAAACAAAGAAGGTTGATTGAAAGGACATATGATCTTTGATATTTTTCCATATATATACTAAGCTTTGCATTTTATCATCATTGGGCAGGACTGACACAAATGGATAGTACACACCATGATATGAGATAGACTATAGTGTACAAAGTCATCGACTTTCAAAAAAAATATAGTCACAGACAAGGAGTGTCTTAACTCATACTAAAAGAAAGATTGCCCCAATCTTTTTGTCTCGAAAAACCACATACAACAAACAAAAAAAAGATGGGTCATGAGACGTCATTTCTCCTCTAAATCCTTCATGGGACATCCTTGAGGAAACTAGTAACATGACTCAAAATTAAAAATTTAAAAGATAGTTGACAGACAACAGTCAAAGAAAAAGAGTCCTGAGACATCCTTGCTTCTCTAAATCCTTCAAGGGACATCCTTGAGAAAGCTAGTAACTGGACTCATGCACAAATTGATAAAAAGATAAGACACAATAAGATATAAGTCAAAAATCCAAATAAAAGCATTTGCCAAAACTTGATCTTGTGTAATTTTTTGATGTTTGACATAGCTCGATGTGAGGGATGACACATACTATATAAGACGTTGAGTCTGGTTTCGACTTGGTGACTATTTGTGTAAGGCATGACAAAGCCTGGTTTCAAAAAGATACGTGTCATATAAGACGTTGAGCCTATGTCATTGATGTGACAAGCTACATGAGGCTATGATAATTGACGATGTTTGTTGACAAGAAATACATATCTTGCTTAAGACATAAGTTGATCACTTTGATAATGTGTTTGATTTTGACTTGATGATAGTTTTGAGATGTTTTTCTTGTTGATGCATGACTTGTTTTGATTCCTTGACTATTATGAGTGTGTGTGTGTGTGTGTGTGTTGATAGTGTATGACTTGTGATGATGTACCCTAAAGGAATGACCTAGTGTAGTCTCGGGGGCTCATCGCTTGATAGCCTTTCCTATGTTGTACACATAGAGACCTCGTAGTTCGACCAAACTTTAACTAACATAACTAATTGAAAATATGTACTTAAGTTGATGATATGAAAAGTGTGTGATAGGGAATGTGTTAAACCCTAATGGACTAACCTAGTGTGGCCTCGGGGGCTCATCAATTGATAGACTTGCCTACATTGTACATGTAGAGACCTCGTAGTTCGACACGACCACTGGCTTTGATGTATACAAAGAATAAGTCATGATTTTATGTGTGTGAGATGTGAGATACCTAGATAGATAGGCCTAATGCCTCGGGGGCACATTGACTGATGGCCTTGCCTATGTCTAGTCATAGAGGCAATGTAGTTCAACTATGTCTACAATTGACTCCAACTTTGTTTTTGGGATTTTTGACATGTTTTGATTTTTTTGTCTTTTTGAAGTTTTTTGATGGTTTTGGATTTTTTTCAGGACATTTTACGATGTTTTTGAGATTTTTTCAAGACATTTTCTGATGTTGGGTTGCTATGTACAAGGTCCACATGACAGAGAATGAGGATTTTCTCCCAGTTGAGAATAAGATATATAGGATGGAGTGGGGAGACGGAGTGGACTTGATGTCAATCATTCCAAGTAATGGATCAGACAACCATTTATTATGAGTGAAGGTGAAAAATCTAATTGGAATGATGGTAGATGAAGGAGCGAAGTTGACTACACATGGCACCTGTTTTCCAAGTTTTCACCATGGTACTTATCCATAGCACCACCAAAGTGGTTTTCACTATTGGATGGATTATTTCTCTTTACTATTTTGTTGTTTTTTCAATTTTTTTGGTGTTACAAAGACACTTGTTTGCCAGGTTTTCTTCAAGGTAACCATTTTTTTGGTTTTTCCAATTTTTTTTTTGATTAAGACATAGTTCTTAGAAGCTATGCATAGAACCTCTTCAGATGAAGGCTATTGATTTGGTGACAAAAGTGGTTCTCCTTCAGGGGTAGAGAGCTGATACACTCCTGATCCAAAAGCTTCTATGACAATATAGGGTCCTAACCAGTTAGGTTCAAACTTACCTAATTTTTTTTCGTTCAACTTGATTCTTGGGGTTCTCCATTAAGACCAGGTCACCAATGTCAAAGTGTCGATTTAGAAATTTCCTATTATAGCTATGACGAAGAGGATTTTGATATGCTTGCAAATGATCTAGTGCCTTCTATCTTTGTTTGTCTAGGAATTCTAACTCATGCAATCTGGATACATGGTACTCTTCATCATCAATATGACCTTTTAAGGATACCCTCAGGGAAGGAATTTCAACCTCAATAAGTAAGATAGCTTCAAATCCTAATACTAGGGAGTATGGAGTGGCACCAATGGGAGTAAAATAAGCTATAAATGCGAATCATGACCAGTGTCATTGACAGTCTTTTTTAGGATTTTAATAATGGTTTTATTAGATGCCTTGGCTTCGTTGTTACCTTGTGGGTAATATGGAATGGAAAAATGATGTTGGATATGGAATTCATCATATAGATGGTGGAATTATTGGTTTTTGAAAGGATGAACATTATTTGTGATAATGGATTGAGATACACCATACCGAAAAATTATGTAGTTTAGGATAAACTTGGATATTTCTGTGCTAGTTATGTAGCTCATGGGAATAGCTTCAATCCATTTGGTGAAGTATTCGGTGGCGGTTATGATGAACTTATGGACATTGGATAATAGAGAGTGTATCTTACCTATGAGGTCAATCCCCCATTGGGCAAAGGGCCATTGTGAAGTAATTAGATGAAGCTCTTGTGTTGGCGCACGTATCAAATCTTCGTGTATCTGACACTGTCGACATTTCTTGACAAAGATATATGAGTCCTTTTCCATAGTAGGCCAATAATAACCTAATATCATAATATTTTGGGCTAAAGTAGGACCGCTAGAATGGGATCCACATATACCCTATTGCTCGCAAGGTTTCTTGTGCTTCTTCAGCATCGAGACATCTCATTAAGGTGTTATTTGAGGTACATCTATACAGGTATCTCTGATGATGGTGTATTTGGCAGACTTATAGATAAAGGTTATATGTTGGTTGTTTGATAGGTCTAGAGGTAAGATTTGGGCATTTAGATAGTCATATACATCCTTGTACCAAGGGGAAGTAGGACCAACAATTGTACACACCATCACAAAATCGGGGACATCATAGGTAGGGACCGAAAATTGTTTGACCAAAAACTTGAACTTAGGCACATTGCTAGGAATATCTAATAAGAAACCCATGGTTACCATAGGCGCATTTTCTGCCCTATTCTGAATGTGTGGTATTTGTTGAAAGGTGATGTCATCAAAGTACTATTTGAAACTATCGGCCATGCACCTATAGGGGGCAAGTTTCTCATATTTAGTTTCACAATCATCATTTACTTGCCAGACTACTAGCTATGAATCCCCATAAAAATGTAGACTCTTAATCTTCCATTGGGATTTCATTCTTAGTCTTGTCACTAAGGCTTCATATTCTGCTATGTTTTTGGTGCAAGGGAAAGAAATCCTAAATGATTTAGGAATAGTATCGCCTTGAGGTGTAACAAATAGTACACTTGCTCCTGAACCATGATTAGTATGTGACCTGTAAAATTATAATTTCCATTTGGTTCTAGTGTCAACTTTGAAGATAAACTCGTTAGGAAAACCTTCCACTAAAGGATGGTCTACCTTCATTGGTGCATCAACTAACTGATTTACAATTACTTTCCCTTTTTTAGCTTTCCTCTCCACATATTGGATGCCATATTCACTAAGTATCATCACCTATTTATCCAATCTACCTATTAATGCTGCTTTACTTAGGAGATATTTGAGAGGATCAATCTTTGCGACCAATATAGTTTGGCAGTTTAGCATATAGTGCCAAATTTTTTGAGTAGCAAAGACTACCATAAGATAGGAAAATTCTATGTTACTGTAGATTAGTTCATATCCCATCAAGGTACGACTGATGTAGTACACCACCCTTTCATGACTTTGATCATCATTTTGTGCGAGAAGGGATCCTAATGCTGACTGAGTTGCTAAAATGTATAGTATCAAAGGTATGCCATCTATAGGTGGCATTAACATAGGTGGATCAAGCAAATAATCCTTGATCTATTGGAAAGATTCCTGACATTTAGGTGTCCATACAAATAGTATTCCTTTCTTGAGAAAATGTTGGAATGGATGTATGTTGTCTACTAGTTGTACTATGAAGCGTCTAATGGATTGTAATCTTCTCTGTAGTGTTCTTAGTTGACCAATGCTGGCTGGAAGAGGCATTTCTATTATAGCTTTTACCTTTGCTGGGTCTACTTCAATGCCTCTTCTAGAAATGATATATCCTAGAAGTTTTCCTGATTTCAATCCAAAGGCACATTTCTTTGGATTTAGTTTGACTTGGTAATTTTCTAGCTTTTGGAATATCTTGTCTAGAACTTCCAAATGATCTTCCCTTATTATTGATTTAGCTATTATGTCATCGACATAGTCTTCCATAAGAGTATGTACAAAGTCATGGAAAATAGTCGTCATTACACATTGATATGTAGCTCCAACATTTTTGAGCCCAAAAGGCATAACATTCTAGCAATATGTTCCCCACAGACACATGAAAGCTATCTTGTGTTGGTCTTCAGCTATGATTTTAATTTTTTTATACCCAGAGAAACCATCCATGAGGGATAACATCTTTTATCCTACTATAAGATCCACTATCATGCCAATGTTCGATAAAGGGAAGTCATCTGTAGGACATGCCTTGTTGATATCTCTAAAGTCTGTACAAATGCGAATGCACCCAGTTTGTTTATTCACTAGCACAAGATTTGAAATCCAGTCTCCATAGTCTATGGATCTTCTAAATCCGACATCCAATAGTTTCTTAAGTTCTGCTTTGACCAATAGAGCAATTTGTGGATGCATCTTCCTTAGCTTCTGTTTGATAGGCTTAATACCTGGCTATAATGGTAGATGGTGCAATATTAGATCTGGATCCATCCCAGGCATGCCAGCATATGACCATGCAATGTTTACTTGTCTCTTTGTGAAGAAGTCCTGAAACTCTTGTTGTTCTGTCTCTGTCAAAGAGGTTACAAAGTATATTACCCAAGGGTTTTCTTCTGTGTTTATGTTGACCTCAACAGACTCTTCTACTAACATTGGTGAATTTTCCTAAGCAATTGGGAGAATATTCAAACCTCCATCCTTAGGTGCCTCAGAGAGGTTTTCGCCCTCAGATACGTCCTTTATTTTTTACTATTTCTTTGTCCAAAGGCACCTTTCAGTTTTCACCTAGGGTCTTGTCATTTTCCTCATTTTCATTGTTTTTCTTTTTATTTTCATTTTTGCGACTAGAGGTGTAAACAGACTCCCCAAAATATGCTTTGACATCCAAGTCTATGGTAAAGCTAGCTTTATGATCCCCTCTTGGTATGCCTTCTCGAAGTCCCATGAAATCAGCTATTGCTTTGTCATTCTCAAATATGTCTAAGATGGGTGTACCTTGTTGATCCCAATCGATAAGTTGGGGATATACGAGCGACATGCCATCATTAGAGTTATCAACTGTGGAGGCTGACAAACTGAATATAGAGTGGTTAACATGGTCACATAAGTTTTGGACTAACTCCTTTTTGTTCCTTTTCCTATGGGTAGGTAAACTTTGATGTGGGACTACTATAAGGGCTAGGTCATCAAAAGATCGTTCGTCAGGTGCCCAATGTGCAGGATCAAGGGTTTCCCAATAATAATGCTTAAGCCATTCTTCTTTGGATAAGGGCTTTTTATGATGGGGGCTAGATGAATTTGGTATGCGTTTTATCATTCTGTCAAGTTACCCAAATAACTAATCTAGGTTCATGGTGCTGGTAGAGGAAAGGGAATCCCATTCATAGTCACTTGAGTCAGGGGATTCATCATAAATTAGGTCAAGTGGTTCGTGAGATATATTGATTTCTTCATAAGCACTTAATTCCTCTTGAAATGGTGATGAAGTACTAGAAAAACCAATTCTAAGCGGTTGAAACCATAGCCCTAGGCCTTTTGGTCATGGTGAGATAATGATTGGTTCAGTCCTTCCATATTGATCCTTAGCTATTTTAATAGATGGGGAGGGGTATTCATTGTATTCTTGGTACAACTAGGAGGTAATATCATCTTGGTCCACAACTTCTTCACTTAACTCTCCCCATTTTGTCAATGCCATTGTAGGAGGAACATGAAATTTGACTATGGATTATCCCCTATTTGCTATGGGTAAACCATATCTCTTAGGTGGAACCAGTTGATTGACACAATAGGATGTCTTTATGTGATATTCTCCACAACCCTTATCTTGGATCTCGACCTTAGGAGTGGATGATGGCAGATGTGATGAAATGGACTTGGTAAGATTTGATGGATCAATGTACAGGGATAAAGTAGATGATGAAGCTTCTTAACTAACTAGCACCTGTCATTGTGCTATTTCTCATAGGCTTGTGCAATATTGAAAAGGATCTGGATCAACATCAATCATGATCTTGATGTCATTATACGAGAATTTAAGACACTAGTGATAAGTGGAAGGTACGGCTTGCATTGCATGTATCCAAGGTCTACCTAACAAAGGGTTATATGGAAGGGTGAGATCCAAGACTTGGAGGCTAGTGCCCATAACTTCAGGGCCAATCCTGATAGGGAGTGTGACAACTCCTTTGGATGATCTTTCCTCATCATTTTAAGCCTTAATGACTATACTCTTAGTGGTTTCCATGCATGCTTCTGAGAATCCTAATGCCTTAACCAATTTTAGGGTACAAAGGTTCAAACCTGCTCCTCCATCTACCAAGAATCATCTAACTTTGGTTTGATGGACTAGGACTTCAAGGTGTAATGGGTCATTATGATCAG
Organism: Sequoiadendron giganteum; assembly: GCA_007115665.2. Classification (NCBI taxonomy): domain Eukaryota; kingdom Viridiplantae; phylum Streptophyta; class Pinopsida; order Cupressales; family Cupressaceae; genus Sequoiadendron; species Sequoiadendron giganteum. The sequence goes on along the minus strand of CM021101.1, from coordinate 183,728,182 downwards.
TCTTCTTAGTTGAATAATCCTATTGAGAAAATGTGGCATGATGGGAATTGGTTAAGTATCCTACCATTTATTTGAAATGATTGAAATATAAGTTGGTAGGAACAATTGTGCTCTATAAGGCTTTGTCAAGAATGACTCGATGATCTGATGATAAAATCAGTAGTTCCAAGATGGATATCTGTGCTAGGGTCTTGCCCAGTTGTTCAAGAAAATTATACTTAGACTTGGAAGACTGTGTAGGTGGCTCAGAAGAAGGACCTGGAAGAGTTATCTTAGTTCTGCGTGTATTTACAAAACATTCAAGATGCTTCTTAATGGTGATGGTATGGATATTTTTATTTGTAGCTCAAAGGTGATTTATGATCGTACCTGGTTTATAATCATACTTAGAACTGTTATAATTGGCTGAGGTATTATTCTTAGTTCCCAAACTGGAGGCCTTTCCTTTCCCATGGTCATGTAATGGATCTAAGAAGACCTTGTGATCACTATTCTTGGTATGTTTTTTCCCATTGACCTCTATAGTTTTGTCTTCAACAAAGTCTTGTATGATTTTTTTCAGTTGTCAGCATTGTTGTAGGTTATGTCCCTTTGTTTGATGGTATTCACAATAGGCGTTATCATCCCACCATGAGGGTTTAAACTATCTAGGATCATACTATTTTGGTTCCAGAGGTTTTAGGAGATTATGTTTAATCAACTCTTTGAAAACTGTCTCAATTGGTTGCCCTAAGGGTGTAAACTCACATTTAGGAAATCTCCTTTGTGGTTGTTGTTGTTGTGAACTTTGGAAAAAAAATTCCGTTTGATCTGGATTAATTGTCATGTCTTGATTGGGGTTGTAACCTCTAAGTGTGATGACAGGTCCTGTATGTAGGGTCTTAGCATCAACAATACCATCATTTGTAACATTTTTGTTTCTAGACCAAAATTTGTTTCTATCATTGGGAGCGTTTTGATGTTGAACAACTAGATTTCTACCTGGTACTTTAATTTCTCCTTTGTCAATAAGGAATTTTTCAAGGATAATGCCCTTTTTCACCAAGTCTAGGAAATAGGTACAACAATGTACTCTTAAGTCACTTCTCAATTTTGGATGAATATTTTCAATGAATATCGTGACTTTTTGTTTTTCTGGTATTTCAACTGGACATCAACTAGCTAAAATTCTCCATCTCTAGAAGAGAGTGGTGAAAGTTTCGCCTTCTTCTTACATGGTGTGACACAAGGTAGCTATTGTTATTTCATTGTCTATGTTGAAGGCAAAGTGTTCGATAAAATTCTTAGCTAATTCACCCCATGACCATATGCCATATGGTAGTTTAGAGAACCATTCCAGTGCTATCTCGACAAGGGTTCACGGAAATAGTCTCATGAAGTATGTGGGGTCATATGACATGTCCATGCATGTCATAGAGAATTCTCTAATGTGTTCTAAAGGATTCCTCTTCCCATTATACTTAGGAAAATTTGATATAATGTATTTGTGTGGGAAGGGTGTCATGTATAGCACTTTGTCAAAAGGACATGGACATAAATCTTGTGTTGAGATAGTTCATTTTCCTGACATAGACATGTTGTCCATCTATTGTTGAAGGATTTTCATTTGATTTTGGAGAACATCTACTTGTGTCAAGGACATTTTGTTTGCGTTGTTAGGATCAAAGTAGGTGTTTTGAAATGCTATATTCTATGACGGATTGTGATTTGGTGAGGGAATATATCCTATTTGAATGATTTGATTCGGTGTAGGGATATATCCTATCAGAATGTTTTGATTTGGTATAGGAATATTTCCTGTCAAAATTTTCTAATTTGGTATAGGAATATTTCCTGTCGGAATGTTCCGATTTGGTATAGTTGTGTTTGTGCCAACTTTGGATCTTTTACCAGTAGTGTTTGTGCCAAAGGGGTTTGATGAAGATGCTTCCATAGTGAATTATAAACCTTGTGTTATGTTGAATGGGGTTGTGTTTACAATTGATGATGTTTGAGTAGGTATGCCAGTTGGTATTGTAGACACATAAAAATGACCTAGGCTCGCAAGCTCTATTTTACCACTTTCATCATAACATAATTATAACATTTAATTATGTCCTTGGTCCACATTCGACTATTAATTAAGTAATTCATTATTATTTAATTAATTCATGTCTATTGTAAATATCCTCATGATTATTAAATAAATAGATTATATTTGTTTATTCAATACATCATTAATTGTCTATTGTCTTCTTACAATTAAATAAATTTATTAATTTATTTAATTACCTTTTATTCATTTATTCTTCCTGATTATTAAATAAATGAACTTTATTTAATAACATTTTGTTTCCACAGTCCATGATAGTTAGATTCAAGATTTTTGGATAAACTATGTGCATATTTTTACATCAACGTTTCGGATCATACTCCATGATCCATCGTCAGGATGAAAAGCAGAAAGAGAGAGAAAAATCTTATTTGTTTATTTACTATGTCACTAATTCTCACAATTAAATGAATGTATTAATTTATTTAATTATCGGTCCTAATCCTTTAAATTAAATAATTATGTTTAATTATTTAATTACCTAATTTCACATTCCTATCATTTTAAATAAATTAAATTATTTAAAATGATTTCATTTTATTTTATTTTATTAACTGTCTCTTCATTTTATTAAATAATTTGAAAAAATATTATTTATTGTCACATAAAACATAATTTTGAATTAATTTAATTCAAAATGGTAATCTTCTTCCAAAAATCAAGTAATTGAGCAAATTCTTTAATTTTCCAAATCTTCTTTTATGTTCAACTCTTATCTTCTTGATTTTTGAATATCTTTATCTTTTTGACTAATTATCACATTTATTCTCTACCGTCGATTTGATTTTATGAAATGACATATTGAACACTCATTTAACAATCTTTCCCTAACCATAATTAGGGATTGTCACATGAAATCTCATCCACTGATTTTAGGCTTTGTTAGCTTTTAATCTCGTCTGTCCATGCAAAATTACATTCTTTATAAAATGTTAATTTTTTTCATAATTTAGGGCACCACTTCATTATTATAACCACTTCATTAATATAGAATTTACTTTGGATTTTAGGCATATTCATTTGTCACAATATTGTAAATCCTTCAAACCTTGCATAGGAAAATGGCATAGTCAATTTGCTCACACAGATCTGAGGGCAACAATCATATGCTCCAAGCTAGGAGGTGTTATGGAGGTGAATCATGGAAGCTTCGACGAATATCAGGTATAATCATTCTTGTTTTATGCTTTCTTTGTACTTCATAATTTTCTTTGGGTTTTATTTAATCTAATCATGCTAAATCCATTAACCTGAAAATAACCCATTGATACATTGGTGAACCTGACGCACTTATTTTTTGGTAGTTTTCGTATGGTTTTCGAGTTTTTCTATTTTTTTTGTAGGTACAGGTACGAAAAACTGCATTTGTTTGATGAAATGATGCATCTATTCTAGTGAACCACATCTGCTAAATCCTACAACACATATGACAATACGAGCCACATCTGCTACGTTCTGCTTCGCATCCGACTGCCAACATCAAACCATAACTGCTTGTCAAAATTGTGACGTATCTATGAGTTCAAAAACCGCATCCGCATGTCAAAATTGCGATGCATGTGTGGGTTTAAAAGCTGCATCTGCCTAGTAATTTGATTTGCTATTTTTTATTACACCCGTACTTTCATGTTTTGATTTGTCATTTTTGGCTTGTTTTATTTTTGCTAATGTTTTGTTTGCAACTGTGCTTAGGGGGATAACTTCATTTTTGCAAGACGAAGCATAGAAGACTGACGAGAAAACCACAAAAACAATTTTTTTCTGCAGGAGGAAAGCCGAAGACAAAATCGAAACTACTAATCATTTGCATGCGGGACCTTATGAAGACATTGATTTGTTTTACAACTTTTTGTTTGGTAGATAAAAAATTATCATTTGGGCTTAAAAATTAACTAGTGTTTTTTGTGCCTGCTCATGTTAGTCTAGAACTCCAGGATTCAGTATATCAAAGTATCCTCTCCACTTGCACATTCATGCGATCCTGGGTGTAAGAGAAATGGTTACTGACTCTAGAACTTGAGCATGTCTTGGTGGGAAAAATTACTCACCCCAAGACGACTCAGACCGGTAACACACTAAAACCAAGCGACTTCTAGCCGGTATATAAAAGTGGAATTTTGGGGGAAACCCCAAAAATCACGCTCATTATTTCAACGAGAAGGGAAGAAATGGTCTCTCACTGTACTGGATGGTGCCCCACGAATGAAATGCCCTTACTAAAATCCATGTTGTAGTTTTTTCCAAAATCCTTTCTATTTGTTGGTGCAACAGGTTCAAACTTGTGAAGCCATCTTACATATTTATGGTTCATGTGTGGAGATGAGATGTATGCCATGGGAGTTTCATGGGTACAGTAGATTGGCTACCCCATATAAGTGAGTGTCGTGGAGGGGAGCCAGTGGGGTCAAGCTACTAGTCATCCACCTTGAATATGCGTAGTTGGATTTATCCAAGTAAGAACTTGGTAAATATTGTCCAACATGGCCTAGGGTGTAATTGTTCTCTGATTTTAACAGATCCATCACATCAAATTGAAAACACATTATATTCTATGCTTTTTTTTTGTTTTTGTCAAACAACTTGATCATCAAAACAGAGTCAGTCGAAACAACATCTTCAGAAAACCGCAACTATCAAACAGATTCACAACTGTTGTTTTAAAAATTGCATCTATCTTGAAGAGTCACAATTGTTAGGTTAAACACCACATGTGTCTGTCAATAGTTTTGAGCCGCAAATGTTATCCTGAGTCACATCTGTCAAACTCAAAAAATCACAACTGTCTATTAACGGGTTAGGTTTGTGAACCGCAACTGAAAAACTAAGTCGCATCTGCAATAAATCAAACTGCATCTGTCTGAAAACCGCATGTGCAACAAAAAACTACATTTGACATATTAAAAGCCGCATTTGCAAAACTGCACCGCATTTGACATTTTCAGAGCCACAACGCATTTGTTGCTTGTAGCGATGCATCCACTTGACAAAAAACCAAACACTATCTTAGACCAGAATTCAAGTCTAGACATCTTCGCCTACTGTCAAACATATTTTTTAGAAAGTCTCTGTCAGAAACTAGAATTGAAATTGCTCAAAACTTCCATCATTTACATTCATTAGCATGCATTTTAACCATAGGTTTAAAATTTCCAAATTTTAGTTGCATTCCCTAGGCATCATAATCATCATTTTTTAGCGTAAATTTTTCCTTAGGTTTCATCTTGGAAAGCTTTGGATTAGGTCAAATCTCCACACTTTGCAAAAACTATTATTTTCAAAACTACATTATCTTGGGACTTAGTCATTATTTTCCTCTTTTTGATCATTGTCCTTTTTTGTGAGAACCTCCAACTCAACAGTCTAGTTAGGTAGGCTCACTTGTCATTTCAACCTTGTCATTTAGTCCCTTTAGCAAATCCCTTTTGATAACCAAAATTGAGACAAAAGTCAAGCTTAGAGTGGTTAGACAAACCTTTATCCAAATATTGTCCAAACATAGTCCTCATTTTTGTAGGAGTTGTCAAAACCAACTTCAGACACCAAGAAAACTTGCATGCAAATGGATACCTATCACAAGGAAGAGAATGGATGGAGAAAACAAACTAGGGTTTGAAGCTCTGAAAAATGGAGAAATGATCTTATCAGAACACAAAAAGGAATTTATGAATATACAATGGATCAATCCTTAAGAAGGAGATCATGCAAACCTTAAAAGAAACCCTAATAGGAAAACATTTAATAATTAATATAATTATTAAATGTCACTTTATGCAAACTAAAGTGAAATCTTAAGAGAGGAATAAAGGTAACTTAATTAACATATTAAGTTAAAACCTTTACCCTAACACCCCCCCTTAAGATGAGCAAGAGTGCAGCTACAAACATGTGCAATAAAATAAAGGTAACTACAATGCATGAAAGTAAACATGGGTCCCAACAACTAGGCCTAATCAGGTACCCAAATACAACCAAATCTCAGTAAAGTGGAGAAATATAGAAAACCTAATGGGAAAAACTCTACTCCAAAAAGAGATGCTGAAAGCCATGAAGAACATCACTGAAGCAGAAGAAGCTGCAAACAACTGTCAAAATATGACTACTATGGTGTTGAAGAACCTCCTCTAAAGATAGGATGATCAGGATCAAGAAGACAACAATCTTCATGAGTGCCCCAAATGAAACCACTCAAATCAGATGGAAAACAAAGACAAACAACTGGAACAAAGATACAGATGGCACAAGTACCAATAGTCTGAAAAACACTAATCAATTGAGAATGGAAGATTCCTTCCAAGGCGAAGCCAAGGAAGCATTAGCACGAACAGTATAAAACCCCCCCATAAAGCTGAACTGGGAGAGCCTAATAGAGCCACTGAAATGGTGTGTAACACCCTGTAGTGCATGAAGGAGAAGAAAAAACATCTGAATGTGCACAAGAAAGCACTTGCAACTAAAAAAGTGGTGTGCAAAACAAAACACACATGCATGAGGCTGGAATCGTATGGATCCATTGTCGTCATGGAGGGACGGTCACCAGACAAAGGTACTACACAACCCCCCATGGCACTTTATAAAATAGTGCAAGTACAATATATGGCACAACCTTATTTGCAAAATCCTCAAAATACATGTACAATAGTGGCACTTTATCTCAATGCATTTACATAGAAGATTCCTTACAAATGATGCTCAAAATGCCCACAAAGGACAAAAAACTAGAAATACATGAAGAACAGCCAAAAACGAAGCATCCCATCCAAACGAGAAGTTCCCAAGAGAAAATATGTCCAGGTAATTCACCAGAGTGTGAAAACACAAAAATTTGAATAAAATATACCTGGAGGGAAATATAGAAATATTGCATGGATGGAACTGAAGAGCTCTGAAATATGGTTCCAATTCCACTGAGATCACGAAAAACGGAGAAACTGGTCAAAAGTTACGAGCTTGGGACTAAAAATAACTCCTTTGACTTCAACTGGTTGTAGAATGCACCAATAGAAAAATGAAGCAATAAGACCCACACCACTAGAAATTTGATAGAACGAGCTTTTCGACGATATCTTGTTTACCAAAAACTGATATTGTATACCCAAGTTATAGCCTCTAGATGAAAACAGCGCCAAAGGGGAAAAAATACAGTGTGGGATTAAATTTGATGGTCATACGGCCATCGCAGCAAAAATCCGGGCTTAAAATTGATGGCCAAACGACCGTCACCACATTTTTCTTCAATTTGGCTTATTACAATAAAAAATGTTTTTTAAATTAAAAAAAATAATAAAAAAACTTTGATTTAAAAAAAAAAACAATCATAAAAAAGTGGGCCGGGGCAATTTTGCCACTGGCGGTCTAGCAGTTATCGCCTGACGTACTGATGCAACAATAGGCCACACGGGGCCCGCAGGCTTGTGTACACAGGTACCTATGGGTACCTTGTACCAAGGCCTAAGCAAGCCTTTAAAAGGCATTTTTTTTTCATTTTGATTTTGTTTTTTTTTAAAAAATAATAATAATTTCTGACAAAACAAAATGCATAATTTTTTTTTTTTACCAGGGTGCAGACGGATGGCCGCACGGGTAAAAAAAAAATTGCCCCTCAAATCAACGTTGTCCAAAATGGACGAACGAACAGTCGATTTAGGGGTTTTGGACTACTGTAGATCCAACAACGAGGTCCATTTGGACTCAAAATGCTTTGAAATTGCAGGTAATTCCCTGGATAAAAAAAACAAACTCCCAAAAATGTGAATGCCTGATCCAACCCTTGTAGCTCCAAATTCTTCAAACAAGAACAGACATGTAGCAGGAAAGCTCTGATACCATGTAAGAGTTGTCAAAACCAACTTCAGACTCTGAGAACACCTGCATGCAAATGGATACCTGTCATAAGGAAGATAATGGATGGAGAAAACAAACAAGGGTTTGAAGCTCTGAAAATGGAGAAATTATCTTATCAGAACAAAAAAAGGAATTTATGAATATACAATGGATCAATCCTTAAGAAGGAGATCATGCAAACCCTAAAAGAAACCCTAATAGGAAAACATTTAATAATTAATATAATTATTAAATGTCACTTTATGCAAACTAAAGTGAAATCTTAAGAGAGGAATAAAGGTAACTTAATTAACATAATTAAGTTAAAACCTTTACCCTAACAATTTTAAACTTAGTCCTTTATCAAAAATCCAAAAACATAGTCTTGCATTGTCATCCTTTATCCAAAAATACAAAAAACATAGGCTAGTGTCATCCTTGCATTTAGTTATCATTTTCATCACTCTCATTTGAGAAATTAACTTTTATGGTGGAAACTAGACTCCAAAGACAGAAAAGACAAATGGAAAACTTTGGACCAGATTCTTAGTCCAATGTCACCGATCCTACTTATGACCCAAATTGTACTTTTGAAGACCCATTTAGCAACACAACTACTCAATCGCTTATGACCATTCCATCCTCATCAAAAAATGCTTTTGAATCACTCTTACGTAAGGATGAATATGAAAAACTACTTGAGGAAAACCTAGAGGAAGCATCACAAGATCTTGAGGTGGCCTACTTCGTAGAACAAATGGTCTTATATGATAGAGACAGATATTTAGCCATACTTTTAAGTCAAGGAGCTAAATTACCTCATGGGTTCGACATTAATACTTTGAGACCACCATCTCTTGACCCTAATGTCACCAATATGAATAACATGTCCAATAGTGGTCAACCTCCAAAGAACACAAACAATACCTTTTTTGATGCTACCTCACAAACTATCACAACGACCATGAGTGCTACCGCCAACATTCCAAACAATTCCAATTCAATCAATGCTACATCCATTGGAGGAACACAATCCACAACATCGCCACAATCGGTTGGAGCCACCTTTGGGTCCTCAACAATGTGGGAAATTTATGCCAATCCTCTATTTACCTCTTCGATAAATGCCTTGGGGGAAACATCAAGCCATACAAATCCTCCATTGACGACTACATCTAGTACTATGAGTGCATCCTCATCACATCCTCTCATTGGTACCTCACTAAATCCTTTGGGTGGAGGTAAACGACATCTCTTTCCTCAAGGACCGCAACCAAATGTTGACACATCAACACAATTTAATACCAACCCCTCCCAAAGACAAAACATGAATATCCCTCTAGGATAGTTCCAACAACCCTGACAAGGCAATCAAAACTCATAACCTATGGCATCTATTGGACACCAAAATATTCCTGGTCACCATATTCCCCAAGTATCAACCCAAATGGTTGGGGGACACATTCCGACATATTTGTCCCATGTTCATACCCATCAACACATCCCCAATCCAAACTTTTAGTACCAACACACAAACCAGAACACATCATACATGTCACAACAACATATCTCTCAACCACGCACCAACATCCACTCACAACAAATGAGGAACCATAGTGTACCAATCAATCCACTGCATGGTGCCACAAATGCCCCTATATTCGATGCCTTCCAAGCTTAGCTCATGGGTCTAGAGAAGACTGTAAAAGACATGCAAATATCCGGAAAGAAATCAGAAGTGTCATATGATTTATCCGTATATCCCTTTGACATAAACTTATACATGCCACCATTTCCTCTGGGATATGTGTCGTCTAATTTTACCAAATACAGAGGAAAGATAAACCCTATCGAACATGTCCAATAATTTGTGACCAACTGTATGGACGTCGCCTATGAACAAACATACTTGATGAGACTCTTTTCTAAAAGTCTTGCAGGTCCCGCCCTTGAATGGTTCTCCACTCAAAAGGATATATAAACATGGGATGAACTTAGCCATAAATTCATAAAAAATTACACTTACAACATTGACACAGACACCTCTATTACTAGCTTATGCAATCTCACACAAGAGGACATTGGTGAAATGTTCATCCCATTCTTCCAAAGATGGAGAAGTCGAGCTAGTCATTGTCACATTGACATACTGGAAACATAAAAGTTTGACATGTTCATACAAACACTTCTAGGTCCCCTAAAATATGCAGTGTAGGTGCATTGTTGAACAAATTTCATGGACCTAGTTGAAAAAGGTGTCTAGATTGAGAAATCCCTTATTGAAAAGGGAGAAATAAAATACAGTCCTAAAATCACAAATGTAAATCCTCCAAATGACAAAAATAAGTACTGGGTCAAAAAAAAACACATCACCAATGACGATGTGGTCGATGCCAAAACCATTAATGCAACAGGTCATGTCCTCACCATCAAAGGAGTTCAAAATCACAATACACCTATGATCACACCCACACCAACTACCAATGCTATTCAAAATAATCCTACTCAATTTAATGAAAGGCAACCGCGTCAACTACGGCAATTCGAAAAACGCACATACACTCCCTTGGGTGAGCCTATCGAACTTGTCTTAAAGAATCTTATCCAAAATGGGGTCATAACTTTGGAAGACCTTAGACCATATGACCCTGGTGAGTTCAAGCCATCATGGTGGGATGATAATGCAGTTTGTGATTACTATCGTGTCAAAGGGCACAAAAATTCCTCTTGCCGCCAGTTACGAAATCTTGTGCAAGACCTTATTGAAAACCAGACCATTGAGTTAGGAGGTCAACCATTTGCGTCTAATGTAGATCATACGATCCACAAAAATCCACTACAGGATCATGGTTCTAGTAAACGTTCCTCATCTGGCACAAAGAATACCAATAAACAAGCCAATCACGTACGTCCTGCCTACAATAACATCCATCTTGCCTACAATTATTCCAATGGCACCATCATTAACAATCTTTGCGTTGGTGATGAAGATAAGTGTGTCACTACTATTACCATTAAAAATACGCCATAATGCAATGTCACAACATGTAAAGGCATAGTCACCATCCCAGGTCCCTCTGTACATCAGCCTAAAGTTACCATGGTCGGATATTTGCCTTGGCCTCACAACATTACCTTTTCGGACAATGAATATTCCTCACCCAAACCATCTCATAATGAGGCCCTTCATATCGAGGTTTTTATCCACAACCATAAGGTTAGACGAGCCTTAGTAGATGGTAGAGCAAGATTGAACATCTTCTCTTTAAAAATGGTTAAAGCTCTTGGCTTCTCTAATGCATGTGTGGATCCTACCAAGTGCATTGTCCTCAAGGTGTTTGATGATGAAGAACACACTTCTAAAGGAGTCATCACAATTCTGATTCATGTGGGACTAGTTATTATAGATACAACGTGCCAAGTCCTGGATCGTGACATACATTACAATATCTTACTTGGTCACCACTCCGTCTACATACCACCAGTGTATGAAAATCCCACACAATGGTGTTGAAATCACAATACAAGGGGATTCCAACGCTTTCAGGTATTGCCATAATCTAAGCCCTAAAACTAAAATCACAATCCCAAGCAATCGTGATGCCCATCCTTCTCAAGCATATGTTGATCTTGAGTCCTTAAAAGCATCCACTTCATTTATTGCACCATCACACCCCAAGGTCCAAATCCATGATATGAGATGTGGAGAATACCGTATGGATAATTTACCAGCAAAAGAAAATGCTAATGTCATCGAGGAGGGTCAAAATTCCAATAATGATATCACGACAGCTGCAGAAGGAACACAAAAAGATGACTGTGCTTGGATTGAAACCTTTTGGGATCTTGATGATACACTTGCATTTACCATATCTGCTTCCACTCAATCTTTTCATATTCATGATAACCCCATGTTTAACCAGGATGTCTACGATTCCCCACTCTTTGATCATGACCCTACCAAAGATACCCAATCATCATCCTTCCATCCCACCTGCCTTGGGCTAGGATATAAATCTCCTCTTGTCACATCTACTAATACATCTTTCCAAGTCATTAAAGATGTGCAAGCTTCCTTTGACATTAGCAGTATCGAAAAGGATAGTCCCAAAGACTCCACTGATGACATCACCACTCCCATTTTGCCACTAAACATTCCTATCACTCCATCCACCTCAACCATCTCACCCACATTCATCCACCTTGTAGACATGGATCAACAAGTATCACCCAAAGAAAATAAAAAGGATGCAGTTCAAGAATCAAAGGTAAAAGTGCCCTTTTCAAATGGAGATCCAAAATCAAAAGAAAGCATGCAAAGAAAGAAAGATCAACAAAAGTCCCTTAGCCAAAATAAAAAGCTATTAGACAAATACAAAATAAAATTCAAAAGTGAAAATGAGAAAAAGTCACTCTCCAAGTATGCCTCTCCATCAAAAATCACTAGGGGCATCTATCAGGAAAACATGTCCAAAAAAGATCTTTTTGATCCAAAGTCTCCATCCACATCACTCTCATTCATACCATATATTTCGTTCAATCCATCCATGCTCACATATCCATCATACCATACCATTGGTGATGTCTTTCAATGTACCTTTGATGATAACCCCTTCACGTATTCTAGCTCATTGGTTGCCCAGCTCCTTTTTGGTTGAAGCCTGATGGCCCATGTAATATGCACATTAGGGATCCTACCATAGTCTCTTTCATCTACCACATCTATCGTCCTTCATATTTTCCACTCGTACTCCTCTTCCTGATCAGATGCTTTCATCCAATGTGGTCATCCACACAAGATCAAGGCATCATTACGAAAGTCTATGGATCTAACATCTATCAATTTCACACATACCATCAGAGAGCTTGGATAAAAACCTAAAAATAAAAATAAAATGAAAAATAAAGCAAAAATCATCCCTTGATGAAAATCTAGCAAATAGGCGTCTTGGTGACACCAAAAAAATAAAAAAAACTAAAAAATAAAGAAAAAATCATGCCTTGATGAAAATCTGGCAAATAGGCATCTTGGTGAAACCAAAAAATTCAAAAAATGACAAAAATTTAGTAAAAAGAAATACATTCGTCCCATAGTGAAAACCTGGCAAACAGACACTTTGGATAGGTACCATGGTGAAAACATGGCAACCAGGCACCATGCGTAGTCGATCGTTGCTTTGCCATCTACTTTACTCTGATAGATCCTTATCCACTTTTGATAATCACAATGGCCTAACACATTCACGACATTCGTCCCCCAAGTCTGTTCCGACCATGGTTAGCACACATCACCCCTGCATATCCTTTGTCCGCGTTTTCCCATGTCCATTACTCTTGTGGGGGCAAGACCTTTATCATGTAATCCAGGTGTCACACATGATCCTGCATTCATAAAAAGTCCTGAAAAAAGTCATAAATTTTTTAAAAAGTCATAAAAATTTAAAAAGTCCTGAAAAAAGACCTAAAAATCAGAAAATGTCTTGAGAAAACAAAAAAACATCCAAATCAATGTCAAAATCCCAAAAACAATCAAAGTCAATGTCTATTTGGTCAATCCAATTAGTCCTGTCAATCAGTATCTTTTGTCCATGTCTAAACTACGTTGTCTCTGTGCATTTGCTACGTAGGCAAGATTCATCTTTGAATCCCCAAGACATTAGGTCAGTCTTTCTAGGTTTATCCAAATAAAATCATGATTCAAACTTCTATCATTTGGACAACTTCATTGGTCGTGTCGAACTACAAGGTCTCTAAGTGCACGAAGTAGGCAAGGCCACACTAGGTCAGTCCATTAGGATTCATAGCATTACACTGGCACACACATCAAAAGTCGTCAAGTATGAACAAGTCATTTCCAAACATGGAAAACTCCTAAAATGAATTATGGCAATCACTTATTCAAACATGACAATCACACCAACACGTCCACATCGACATGTGGTCACCACAAATCAACTCCAATCAACTTCAGTCAAACTTAGTCAAAACAAGTCAAATTGTCACAACCGGTCAAACTATCCATTCTTGGTGATCTTTCAGATGTGTCCTTCTAAAGAATAGCCTCTGTCATATGTGCTTTAGGATGTGTCCTTCCTAAGAATTGTCCTTGTCATTTGGCATTTTGATGGATTCTCCTCACTTCGAGAATTGATCTCCTAGATATCAACGTCATTCAGGATGTGTCCTTCCTGAATTTGATATCATTCGACATTTGGAAACCTTGACATTAAAACACTTGGCATTTAGACACACTTGACAAACACTTGGCCCTTGTCTTTGGCCTTTTTATCATGTTACTAATTTTTCAGCGAGATTCCGACAATAGGATTTAGAAAAACAATGACGTCTCATGATGTTTGTCTTGTCTTTTGACACTCATGTTACTAGTTTTTCAGCGAGATCCCGATAATAGGATTTAGAAAAATAGTGACATCTCATGATGTTTGTCTTGTCTTTTGACACTCATGTTACTAGTTTTTCAGCGAGATCCCGATGACAGGATTTAGAAAAACAACGACATATCATGATAGTGTCTTTTTTTTCATCATGTTACTAGTTTTTTAGCGAGATCCCGACAACGAGATTTAGAAAAATAATGACATATCATGATAAGGTATTTTTCATCATGTTACTAGTTTTTCAGTGAGATCTTGGTAACAAGATTTAGAAAAAAAATGATGTATCATGATAATGTCTTTTTCATCATGTTACTAGTTTTTCAACGAGATCCCGACAACGAGCTTTAGAAAAACAATGACGTATCATGATAATGTCTTTTTCATCATGTTACTAGTTTTTCAGCGAGATCTCGACAAAGCAGGATTTAGAAAAACAGTGACGTATCATGACGATGGCTTTATTTTTGTTCTTTTGGAAATCATGTTGCTAGTTTCTCGAGGATGTCCTAGAAACAGGATTTAGAGAAGCAACGACGTTTCATGGCTTGTACTTATTTAATGTCTATTGTTCTTTGGCTTTTTCATCATGTTACTAGTTTTTCAGCGAGATCCTGACAACAGGATTAAAAAAAAATGGTGACATCTCATGATGATGGTTTTATTTTTGAGATTTTGGAAATCATGTTGCTAGTTTCTCGAGGATGTCCTAGAAACAAGATTTAGAGAAGCAATGACGTTTCATGATTTGTCCTTCTTGTGTTTTTCTGCTTGCAGTTGGTTATGACAAAAAGACGGGGGCAATTGCGCTCTTAGTATGAGTCATGATCATCCTTGTCTGTGATTGCTTGTCTTATGTGATGGTACGACCTTGCACATCTTGATTTATGTCATATCATGGTGTTTGTTGGCCATCACAACAATCTGCCCAATGATGATTAAAGAGAAATAAATATTAAAGTCCTATGGTAATGTGTTGAAGGATTTGGTCTAGGAACTCACATGCATCTCCTTTCTGTCTTGTCATCTTCTCTCGCTCATCTCATATAGGCATTGCATCCATATCTTTTTCACTAACACTTTCTTGTCCTATCGTCTTCTAGTCTTCTCATCAATTTCAAGAGCACATCCATGTTCTTCGAACGCGTCTGTCCTCTCGAGGGGGCATACCGCAACCCTCCTCGTCATTCTTCCTCATCCTAATATGCACTGGGGCATATTTTTGATTTATTTTATTTTCCACAATGCGATAGGCTACATTATGACAAAGAGGGGAAAATGTAGACACATAAAAATGACCTAGGCCAGCAAGCTCTATTTTACCACTTTCATCCTAACATAATTATAACATTTAATTATGTCCTTGGTCCACATTCAACTATTAATTAAGTAATTCATTATTATTTAGTTAATTCATGTCTATTGTATTCCTCATGATTATTAAATAAATAAATTATATTTATTTATTCAATACATCATTAATTGTCTATTGTCTTCTTACAATTAAATAAATTTATTAATTTATTAAATTACCTTTTATTCATTTATTCTTCATGATTATTAAATAAATGAACTTTATTTGTTTATTTATTATGTCACTAATTCTCAAAATTAAATGAATTTATTAATTTATTTAATTATCGGTCAGAATCGTCTAAATTAAATAATTATGTTTAATTATTTAATTACCTAATTTCACATTCCTATCATTTTAAATAAATGAAATTATTTAAAACGATTTCATTTTTTTTTTTTATTAACTGTCTCTTCATTTTAATAAATATTCTAAAAAAGATTATTTATTGTCACATAAAACATTATTTTGAATTAATTTAAGTCAAAATAGTAATCTTCTTCCAAAAATCAAGTAATTGAGCAAATTCTTGATTTTTCCAAATCAACTTTTATGTTCAACTCTTATCTTCTTGATTTTTGAAAATCTTTCTTTTTGACTAATTATCACATATATTCTCAACCGTCAATTTGATTTTATAAAATGAAATCTTGACGACTCATTTAACAATCTTACCCTAACCCTAATTAGGGATTGTCACATGAAATCTCATCCACTGATTTTAGGCTTTGTCAACTTTTAATCTCGTTCGTCCGTGCAAAATTACATTATTTATAAAATGCCATTTTTTCTCACAATTTAGGGCACCACTTCATTATTATAACCACTTCATTAATATAGAATTTACTTTTCATTTTAGGCATATTAATTTTTCACAATATTGTAAATCCTTCAAAACTTGCATGTGACAATGGCATAGTGAATTTGCTCACATAGATCTGAGGGCAACAATCATACGCTGCAAGCTAGGAGGTGTTATGGAGGTGAATCATGGAAGCTTCGACAGATATCAAGTATAATCATTCTTGTTTTATGCTTTCTTTGTACTTCATAATTTTCTTTAGGTTTTATTTAATCTAATCATGTTAAATCCATTAACCTAAAAATAACCCATTGATACAGGTATTGTCATGGTAATTTGAGGAACAAAGACACTTGATGTTATGGTTTGTGTTGGTTGAGTAGATGTTGTTTTCAAAGTGTGAACATCAAATCCTGGTGGTAGTGTGGCACCTTCTACTAGAAACTTTGCTAGATGTCATTAGGATCATTTGCCAAACACTCATCCATAAAGGATGCAAACTCAAGATCTTATACGGCAGTGTCTATGTCTTCAATAATATTTTTACCATGTGTGTCTCTAGTGATGTTTTTTTCAAGCAAAGTTTTATGTGGTCTCTCTTTCCTTGATGGTTGCTTTCCGAAAGGATTGAAAAATTTGTTAGGGTCCAACATTGCTGTATGCTTCTTCTTAGACCTTGTTTCAACCATGAAAAGTTGCTCAAAATGAGGTAATGCAAACTATGTCTAAAAACTGATAAGTCCTATTTCTATGTTTTTGGGATTTTTCGAATATAAAGGATATCACTAAAAATTAAGGATTTATAGAATGACGTATACTAGGATGGATAGTATGCAAAATTTTGAGTAGATTATGACGGTAAATGATTTTAAGATGGGTATAACATACTGCCTATGGAATAAATCCAAGCAATGATCTAACTTTACCAAGGAACCTGATTGTAGGACAAAGACAATTGACAAGGTGAATTTCCCAAACTAGACTATTGAGCTAGAAAGATTCACTAATAGGATAATAGTGACTCGGTTCAATGATAATGATAAATCAGAGCATGAATGTAACCAATGATGCAGAAATTTGTTCAATTCTACGATATGCAACTTCGTATGGGGTGTCTAAATGTTTGCAACTTATGATGACTATGGCTAAGACGTAAATGACACCTAATAATGTAAGGGTTTTGAGCAATTTTTTCTAGTTTCTGTCCAAGGTTGATCATAAGAAACAAAGGTGAAAAAGACCAAACCAAGTCTCGAATGTTGACAGATAGATGCGGTTTAAACTATGACAGATGCGACTCATACAACAGATGTGACTAGAAAAATAGATGTGACTCGTAAAGTAGATGCGACTGAAAAAACAAATGCGACTCAGAATAAAAACTCTATGAAACTAAATCTATTGACAGATACATGCAATTTTTTCATTTAACAATTGCGGCTCAAAAAAACACATGTGATTTTAAATATGACAGTTGTGATTCATAAAGGCACATGCGATTCAAAATATGACAGTTGCGGTTTTCTGATGACAATGTTACGACTGACTCAATTTAATGATCAAGTTTCGATAAATAAAGCAAAAACAAGCACAAAATACAAAGTATTTTCAGTTTGACGAGTAGAATCTATTAAAATCAGAAGACAAGTACAACCTAGGTTGTGTTGGACAGTATTTACTGAGTTCTCAATTGGATTTCTTTAGCTATGCATATTCAAGGCAGATGACTAGTAGCTTGACCCCACTAGCTCCCCCCCATTACACTCACTTATACAAGGCAGCCAAGCTACTGTACCCATGAAACTCCCAAGGAATACATTTCATCTCTACACATGAACTATAAGAATATGAGATGGCTTCACAGGTTTGACCTGCTGCACTAGTAAATAGATAAGATTTTGGAAAAAACTACAACAAGGTTTTTAGTAAAGGCATTCCATTAGTGGGGCACCATCCAGTACGACGAGAGACCATTTTTTCCCTTCTCGTATGAACAATGAGCGTGATTTTTGGGGTTTACCCCAAAACTCCACTTTTATATACTGGTTGGAAGTTGTTGGCGAGAAGCATGTTACCAGTCTGAGTCATCTTGGGGTGAGTACTTTTTCCCACCAAGGCAGGGCCAAGTTCTAGAGTCAGTAACCATTTCTCTTACACCCAGGATAGCATGAATGCGTAAGGGGAGAGGATACTTCGATATACTGAATCGTAAGGGTAATTACAAAATGTGCTTTTTCACCAAGCAAAGTAAACACTAGTTAATTTTAAGACAAATGACAATGATCTAACTACCAAACACAAAAGTTAATTTTAAATATTTAAAGTCTTCGACAATAGGTCCTGCATGCAATTGATTAGTAGTTTATTGGTTGTCTTCATCATTCATCCTGTAGAAAAGAAGGGGTTTTGATTTTCAAAGTCTTCTATGCTTTGTCCTGCAAAAATAGTGTTATCCTCCTAAAACATAGTTGTAAACAAAAGATTAGTGAAAAATAAAAATAATTTTTTTTATCAAAATGTGAAAATACGGAAGTTAAAAAAAATCAAAATTATTACCAGCCAAATGTGTCGGTTTAATTCATAGATGTGTCACGATGTTGACAGTTAGATGCATTGCAAGAGGTCTCGAATGTGGCTCGTGTTGTCAAATGCATCTTGGTATTTGTCAGATGTGGTTTGCGAACTCAGATGCGTTGTTTTGTCAGTCAGATGCGGTTTTCCGTACGATACCTGCAAAACAAAAAATGAAAAAGCAGAATGGAATCGTGAAGTTTGAAGTGTTCTTCACGTCGGGTTCACAAAATGTAACATAGATAAAATGAGTGTTGCATAGTAAGACGGTTAAATCTAATCTAAACATGCATAAATCTAAATCAAACAACAAAGAACGAGATAAATAAACTAAAAAGAAATTAAAGCGAAAACATAGAATAGTCTCATTGAATATCAATCCATTTCTTTGAATTATCTTGATTGTCCTTCTCCATTTTGTTGTGTCGGTATTCTTGCCCTCAATTTTTTTGTATGTATGCAAGCATAGCCTTGATGTATGTCTAAGAAAAATATCGAAGATTAAGTTCTTCCAAAAAGTGTATTGATTTCGGGAGGAGGAATACTAGCAAAGGTCAACCAAATTATAAAAAGTTGGTTTTTGAACGATCGAGATTGTTGAATTTCATGCGATGTGAGTTCTGTGTCAGTTAGAACATGAGTTGGGAAATTCTACAGGATAAAGATTAAATTAGAATAATAATTTAATCTGGTGTTAAGAGTGTTCGAAAATAGAATGAATAGGAGTTCAAGATTAAATAAATAATTTAATCTTCAGTTGAAAGTCTTCAAAAATAGAAGAATTAGAATTTGAATGAAAATGATAAAGTTAGAACTTGGAGAATGATCTGTTCGAATGCACACATGAATTAATTAATTAAATAAAGATATTTAAATAATAAATATGCTCATGCATATGAGTTAGAACTAGTTAATTGACTGGTTGTGATAGAGATTCTTTTTCGTAGAGATGATCAGATATTGAATCCAGAGATAACTGACGGATTCAAATAGATCTCGAGTCAGATGGTGAGTGAATAATTAGATAACTGGACGATAGAAGAATGTGCAAGAAACAATTAATTATGAATTAAATGTTAATTTAATTCAACATTCCAAACTGAAATGATTTAATTAAATAAATAATAATTTATTTAATTGATTGAAAAGGTTAATTAGATATATAAATAATTCGAAAAGAATATTTAATTATAGTTGAAATATGATAAAAGGTAAATTAAATAATAAATTATTTAATTCAGAAAGAGAATTAATTAATTAGTGACGTAATTAAATAAATAAGATTTATTTAATTAATCAGAGTTGAATAAGAATCATAATGAATTAATAAAATAATTAAAAGGTTATTTAATTTAATAGAAGAAATATGTGTTTAGGAAATAATTAAATAATTAACATTATTTAATCATGACCATGGACATTAGAAAATTATGTCAAAAGTGGTTCTTGTAGACCTAGACCAATTTTCAGTGTCTACAGTTTGTAATACAAATGATGACACTTTCTAATGCAATTGTCTTTAATGTGCATGAACATTTTTTATTTATTGAATAAATGCATGATGACAGTTTCTTCAATTTTATTTTTTGAAATGAAATGGCTTCAAGCAAATCTTTTTAGTGAGACGTGAACAAACATTGGTTAAAATTGTCAAAATGAAAGACAATGGTATAGGCGTAGTGAGGTAGCAAACCTCAACTGAAAGACAAAGGGATCTATCTTTAAACAATGAATTGTGGAGAGACGATCATAAATATACAAAAAAAAAATTGTAGTAACAAACACATAAGCAATTACAAATATACACATATTTGAATATGTATATATACATATATTTATATAAATATATATACATATATATTTGTATAAATATATATAAATATATATTTGTATAAATATATATATTTATATACTATATATATATATACATATATGTATATGTATGGAAATATGTCTATGTATTATTATGTTCTTCCATGTACAATATATATATAGAGGGAGAGAAAGAGAGATAAATATATATGAATAGAATAATATAATTACATGGTAGAATAGCTTTGAAATGAAAACAAGTATAT
This sequence comes from Sequoiadendron giganteum, assembly GCA_007115665.2. Classification (NCBI taxonomy): domain Eukaryota; kingdom Viridiplantae; phylum Streptophyta; class Pinopsida; order Cupressales; family Cupressaceae; genus Sequoiadendron; species Sequoiadendron giganteum. Next base: position 183,707,070 of record CM021101.1, on the reverse strand, counting down.
GTATGGAAATATGTCTATGTATTATTCTAACCTTCCATGCACAATATGTATATATATGTATGGAAAGACAAATACATATATAAGAAAAAAATAATATATTTGCATGGCAGATTAACTTTAGAATGAAAACAAGTGAATCCATTTTCATATTTGGGAATAACAAATAAATATTAAAGGAAAATTGCAGAGTTAAATTTTGTGCAGTGTGAAAGAGAGGAATATAAGTGCATGGCAAAAAACCCTATAATTTTGAACTAGTTAAACCCTTTCCAATGTTTGGTAGTAACAATAAAATGAAAAAAATATTTTGCAGACATTACCATTGTGCATGGAAGAACATAATAATACATAAACATGCTAGTATATCTTTGAAATCAAAACCAATCATACCATTTTTCATATTTTGGAATAACATGAGAATATTTTAAGGAAATTGCAGAGATTAAGTCTGTGCAATGAGGGAGACACAAATGCAAGTGCATGGCAGAAACCCTTGAAATGATAGACATTAAAGCCCAATGAATATTTCCTAGTAACAAGCAAATATATTGTATCCATGTTGATATTTGGGAATAACAAAAAAATATTAAAGGGAAATCACAGAGTTAAAGTTTGTGCATTGTCAAAGACAAAACCTTGTAATTTTGAACCAACGAAACCCTTTCCATGTTTGGTAGTAACAATGAAATGAAAAAATAATTTCACAAACTTAAGTAATGTGCATGGAAGAATATAATAATACATAAACATGTCTGAATATCTTCAAAATGAAAACCAGTCATGCCATTTTCATATTTCGAAATAACATGAGAATATTATAAGAAAATTGCAGTGTTAAAGTATGTGTAGTGAGGAAGACACAAATGTAAGTGCATGGAAAAAACCCTTGAAATGATAGACATTAAATCCCTATGAACATTTCCTAGTAACAAGCAAATATATTGTATTCATTTCCGTATTTTTCAATAACAAACAAATGTAAAAATAAATTTGCAGATTTAAAGTTTCTGCAATGTCGAACATAAGAAAACAAGTGCATGATTGAAAACCAGTCAAACCCTTTCCATATTTCATCGAACAAGTCTAGTAGTAATGAAAAACCATTTTAAACCAGTCAAACCCATTTCATATTTGTCTAAGTATGCAAATATAAAATGCCCAATGTAGAGGTGAATGGATGTCAAAATATTACGAGTGCATGGTTGAGTGCAGAGGAAAAGAAAACCAATTAAACCCTCCCCACATTTCATTTAAGGGAATATTTCTGAAAGACAAAAGTTTGCAACAAAAATTTCAGCAAAAACAAGTGCATGGCATAATACCATCATATTCAAAGACTATGGTATAGGCTGAGTGAGGTTGTAAACCTCACTTGAAAGGGAAACAGAGCTATTGAGAGTGTAGAGCCGAACAAAGAAGCGTGATGAGATGAACAATGAAAAATGGAGAGCCAAACAAGTTTTGGAGCGAAACCAACCAAATAGTCGAGAATGTTTGCAAACAAAAGGAATGAGAGTAAGCAGGATATGTGAGAATGTGAAGCATTTAATGAACCTCGATCTCTGATTAACGTGCCCAAAAGTTTGAGTAAGTGCGAAGTAATGGATAAGGCATGTTGGTTAGTGGAGGAAACGAAGGAAGCAACAAGCGTTTAATTCTCTAAACTGATGGTTCAAGGTGGCGAGGCTATCGTGTACACATGACCGTTTGATCCTATGCATGTAGATGTTCTCACCAATTGAGGAGGTGGGTGGGCTCCACTTTCGGGTGGAGGGAAAAATCGGCCCATTTTGGACACTTTAACGTAAAATATGCTTGATAGGTGGTGGGGTCATCAATTTTTAAAAAAACTTATATGGGTCGATGCACAAGTGGTAGGGTGGCATGATAGGCTAGTTTTTAATTTTTTTTGGTCCACATGGACCTGTAAATTTGACCCACCCTACTATGGGCCCCTCTCCCCTATCAATACTCATGAGGTTTTTTCCTTACTAGTGAATAAAAAAAATACATGTAAAGAATTCTTGGAATGCAATTTTGTTATATCAGACCTAGAAAGTGCTAGTAGTATGGTTAATGATGAATTTGAAGATAAGACTATGTGTGTTCAACATCCCAAGCCTAGATATGATGCTAAGAATGATGAGAGTTGTGTTACTAACCAACATGATCAAGCCCTGATTATTTATGATTGTCCATATAAAACAAAAATAAAATATGCGATTGTCTTAGTAGAGATGGATAGGTGGTATTCAACAAGGATTGTATCAAAGGGAAAATGGGTGAAGAGACATGTATGGTTTCTAATAAGAAACATTTAGGTGGTAACAAAATTTTTACATAAGAGCCAGTGCATTAATTAATTGAGGAAACATTTGGGCACCTTATCAATCCTGAATTATTCAACCCATCTTATGGGACATTTTTATTTGAGATGGTTGGTGATACAAGGGGTAAACTATGTTGGAATATGGCTTGTAAGTGTTGTCATTGATGGCAAACTAAATGGAAACCTAAGTCATACATCCGGTCCACAGTCTAGTTTTTGTATCTACCAACTGAACGTGGTGAAGAATAGGGCATCTGGTTATAAGTATAAAAGTTGATCTGTATATCTCACCAGACTATTATTTTGTGTTTTGGATCCCGTACAAAGGATTTTTGATGTTTGGAATACCTTGGTGAAGGATTTTTTTCATATGCATTCACTAGTATGCGATCTAGGAGATTCGGTACACTAATCTATTGGTTATCTGTGCTACAAGGCCGACCTGGCGAGTATAGTAATCATGGATGTATAAGGAGTAATTAATTAAATGATTTTGTGCTTGATTATTTTTTATTTAGGTCCTCTCTTTGTCTTAACCGATTTTGGAGGAGGCGCATAAAGATTTAGTGATGGATCTTTCTGACAAGTTGAAAAGAACTTAATGTTTCATAAAGCTGACTGATGGATGAATAAATCTTTGGTTGCGGATATATATAAGATCGGTTTTATCATTATAGATATGCGAAGAAGTGTGTCATATGAAAAAGAGGTATGTGAATATGGATGTAATGCAAAAATTAGAAGAGTAATAGTGTGAGTGTTGGATTTATGATGTGAATTGAAGAGCAAAGCAGAGCAAAGAGCAGAATCAGTCTATAAATCCAAAAATTCTATCAATGAGATTCACTAGAACTGTAACCTAGCATAAATAGATGCTATCATCTCAGTTCAATATTTAGATGGTTTTAATATGAACTTTTGTAAGTTAGTGAGCCTTCCATTTTGAGCAGTGAGATCTAGGCAGTGTGCATGAATGCAAGTGCATTCTCTTTTGTAAAAAAATATATTTGAGTACTCAAATTGTGGATTAACCCCCATCATGATTTTTCCCCTAACAGGGTTTCCACACAAAAATCTGTGTGTCATGGTGTTATGAATGTTTTCTTTGAATGCTTGCATCTTTCTTTTAATGTAATGATAAAATGGTTTAAGTTTCAGAGTAATAAAAGTTAAGATTTGTTGAACACTGATTCACCCCCCCCTCTTAGTGTTCCCTTGAGTCCAAAAAGTGGTATCAAAGCATAGTTCCTCTAAAGAAGTTTAGCAACTTGAGGTGGATCTTGGAATGTGATGGACTCTGGTATTCTTCAAAAACAACTTTTGGTGGCACTTGATGACCTTGATCAGTCTAAAGAAGAAGTATAGGAATAAAAAGCAAATTTTAAAGATGTTGAGAAATTCATTCAGTCATTGAAAGATCAGATTGTTAAATCCAAGGAGAAAAGAAAGGATCTTTGTGATCATATACAATAGAAGGAGAATGAAAATATGGATGATGCTCACTTGAATCAAACCTTGAAGGAAATAACTAAAGAATTTGGAAAGCTTTCCAGAGATAATACAAACCTAAAACATGAGATGGAATCTATGATGATGAAGATGACTAAAGAGATTGAAGAAAGGAAGAAAAATGAGGAAAATCTTGCTCAAACCCAAAGAGAGAAATCTGATGAATGTAGTAGAATAAATGGGGAATTCACTCAATTGGAATGTGAATTACAAAGATCCAAAAACAATGAAGAAGAACTTGGTAAGAAGATTTCTACTCTTAGGAATGATCTTGTGATTGCAAATGAGTACAAAGAAAAGTTTAAGATCAGTGCAATGAAGCTTGATGAACTAACTCAAGGACAGGAGAGTGGAAATGATAAGAGAGGTATTGGATACGAAAAAGGAGAAAGTTCCAGATTAGGACAAAAGAATTTCAAATGGAACAAATATGGAAGGTATCCGGTAAGACAACCTAATACTCAAAAGTTTAATGGATATTGTTTTGCTTGCAAAAAGTTTGGTCATATGGTTGCTCAGTGTAGAAGTAATATGAAGTCAAGAGTTTCATCATTCTTTGGTCAATGTTTAATTTGCAAAAGGTTTGGTCATAAATCCATAGAATGCAAAAATGTGTTAAGAAGGAATGTTGAATGTTATACATGTGGAAAATTTGGGCATGTTGCTAATCAATGCAGATCTAGAAGAATCCATTGGAATGATTGGTCAGGACAAGAAAGCATTGTGTGCTACAACTACAATAAGTATGGTCACATTGCAAAACTCTATAGAAACAAAAATGCAAACAAAAGAGGTCTGGTATATAGAGGAAAAAATATAGATAAAAATGATAAAGGGAAAGAAAAAGTGACTACTGATGAAATCAGAGATCAGATGAAAAAGACATGGGTAAGGAAGAATGACTGTGATGCTGGAAATGGTTCCTTACTAGAACCTACTTCTAGTAATTCTTCCAGTAATTGATTTAAGGCCACTGGCCTAGGGGGAGTCTTTCAATAAAATATTTCCTCCCCTATCTATGATGGTATCAGAATGCAGAGAATAGCCAAGAAGGTGTATTTATGGTGTACAAAGGTCTTGGATAACTTTAGCAAAAATAATTCATAGGTCCACAAGAGAATCTTTCTCTTGCTACCTGAGAAAATAGAGCACCCAAAAAACTTAGGGAAAATGCATTTATTTCACATGTGCGAACTATAAAAGTGAAGTTGGAATAATCATTTGTCACTTTGCATCAAAGAAGAGAAGAAGGAGAGCACTCAATAAACGGATTATGAAGCAGTGAAATCAATTCATTGGAAATTCTCAAAGTCTATCAGGTATTTCAAATTATTCTCGAAATCTTCATACAATTTGGTGTGCAGTTGCAAACCCTAGATACAAAAAATAAAATGGAGCAAGTCAAAGGCTCGATCACTCTAGATGAATATAACAATGCAAATATTAGGTCTATGAGTAATTTTTTACTACTTAACGAATTGAAACAATTGAGAGAAGCTAAACATAGAAATCTATATATTTGGAATGAGTTTCCGTTCTTTGAGAACGTGGAATTCGTAAAATTCATCTTGAGTAGATTACATGCTGATATTTTAACTTTGGACAAACCTTACATCATTTCAAAGGCAGTAATTGAGAATTTGACTGGATTATGCAAAGTTGGAGATGTACCAAGGAAGAAATCTATCTGGAACAAAGAGGTTGAAACCCTAACCAAAATAATCGAAGATCAGAGGGCACTAATAATTGTGACAATCAAGAATCCTATTACAAAGTATATTCCACATAGGATAACATACAAAATATTCTACAGAAATCAAGAAGGTGCTACATCAGCTGGCCAAGTCTACATTTCTCACAAGATGATAATCGAAGGTCAGGATTTTGACCTGTGTGGATTGATAAAGGATTAGCTAATGGAGAATGTGCAACTGAAAAAATAAACAAGCTACCCTTTCGGGTTTGGTACGTTGATCATATGCCTAGTAATGTATTTCTTGAATTGTTTTCCGAAAATCGACAATATGGTGTGGAAGGCAAATGAACCAGTATGCAAACAAATATATTCATATTCTAGAAGCTTGGCTGATTGGGATATAGAATTTAAAAATTTCTTTAAGAATGTGCTTGCAAAGTGTGATTCAGTCAATATTTCCCTTCCGATAAGAACAATTGAAGTTGGTTCCTCTTCCAGTGGCATGGATAAAGGACATAAAAGAGGTAAAGAAATTATTGACTACAACCCTCCGAAAAGAAAAGTTCCTAGAATTGAGGGAAAAGGTAAAGATAAGAAAATTGTGGATATTCCAGATGAAGATTCTGATGAATAAACTGAGAAAAATGAATCAGAACAAGAAAATTCTAGTGAGGAAGAAGATGATTTCTCAAAAGAAATGCTACAACAACTTATTCAGGAAGAAGGTGGAATGCAGAAGATCGCTAGGTTATGGTCTATTCGACCCTCATATGAACAAGACATGATCCTGACTATATTAAATGCTCATGTTGAGCATTGCAAGATCAAATTAGAAATCTTGCAGAACATTCTACCTGGTGAAATGATTGAATGCAGTAAAGAGACATTGAATTCTTAAGCCCAAGAAAAGGAAGTTGGTGAAGTTATCTCTCACTTGAAGGAGTAATTCAATCTATCCCTTTCCAAACTGAGGAAGAAAATGAATGAATTGAGGCAGTGCATAAATTAAGCTAACAATATATATAGCTATTGTATCTGTTGGCCCCATGCTATTAGTAATTACATAGAGAAATTGGAATAGATTGAAACAGAGTTTAATGACATTGGTAAAAGCTTTGACATGTTGTAGGATCAGGATGGCACCATCAAAAAAAGAATTTGGGAGTTACAGTCAGAACACACAAAAATTAAACTCACCAAGAACACACTTGTTGATACCTTTTGGAAGGTAAAGGATGTAATCGAATATAGACTAGAGTAGATGGTGGAAATACTAAGGAATGGTGAGAAATTGGGAGAAGCAATTATAATTCTAGAATCCTTAACTGAAATTGTTAACAAAACATCCAAGAATAATAGTATAATCATTATTATTGGAATCACAATAGATGCCTGGAAGGAATTCCTTTTGGAAGTGAAGAAAAACCATAAGATAATCTTCTAAATGTAGCAATTATTTTTTTTTCAATTTTTTGAAGTTTTGATCAAAGGAGGAGAACTGTCGACATATTTGTGTTAAAGTTTTTGAAGCCTTGAGGATTTTGAACACATTTTTTGTCACTATCTTATCAATATCACTTTTTTTATTTTTGGCATATGGCTTCCATGCTTTGTCATTGATGTCAAAGGGGGAGATAATGTAGTGAAAAATTCCTTATAGGGGGAGAGATTGCAGTGAAGAATGCTTTATAAATCTTAGGGGGAGAGAATGCAACAAAGTTTGGCAGTATACCTATAATGTTTCTGACACTTAGTCATTTTTCACTAAGTGTTGCCATCAATGCCAAAGGGGGAGATTGTTGGCATATGGATTGTAAGTGTTGTCATTGATGGTAACCTAAATGGCAACCTAAGTTATACATCCGGTCCACAGTCTAGTTTTTGTATCTACTAGTTGAACAGGGTGAAGGACAGGGTATCCTGTTATAAGTATAAAAGTTGATCTATATATCTCATCAAACTATTATTTTGTGTTGTAGATCCCTTACAAAGGATTGTTGATGTTTGGAATACCTTGGTGAAGGATTTTTTCGATACGCATTCACTGGTACGTGATCTAGGAGATCTGATGCAATAATTTGTTGGTTATCTATGCTAGAAGGTCGACCTGGTGAATATAGTAATCGTGGATGTATAAGGAGTAATTAATTAAATGATTTTGTGCTTGATTATGTTTTTTTTAGGTCCTCTCTTTGTCTTAATTGACTTTGGAGAATGCACATAAAGATTTAGTGATGGATCTGGCCGACAAGTTGAAAATAACTTAATGTTTCATAAAGCTGACTGATGGATGAATAAATCTTTGGTAGCAGATATATATAAGATCAGTTTTATCATTATAGATATGCGAAGAAGTGTGTCATATGAAAAAGAAGTATGTGAATATGGGTGTAATGTTAAAATCAGAAGAGTAATAGTGTGAGTGTTGTATTTGTGATGTGAATTGAAGAGAAGAGTAGAGCAGAGTAGAGCGAAGAGAAAAATCAGTCTGTAGATCCAGAAATCTACCTATGAGCTTCATAGAAACTATAATCTGACATAAATAGATGCTATCATCTCAGTTCAATCTTCAGATGGTTTTAATCTGAAATTTTGTAAGGTAGTGAGCCTTCCCTTTTAAGTAGTGAGCTCTAGGCAGTGTGCTTGAATGCAAGTGCATTCTCTTTTGTAAACATTTATATTTGAGTACTCAAATTGTGGATTAACCTCCACCATGGTTTTTACCCTAACAGGGTTTCCATGCAAAAATCTGTGTTTCATGGTGTTATGAATGTTTCCTTTGAATTCTTGCATCTTTCTTTAAATGTAATAACATAATGGTTTATGTTTCAAAGTAATAAAAGTTAAGATTTTTTGAACATTGATTCACCCCCCCTCTCAGTGTTCTCTTGAGTCCAACAAACTAAACCATATTAGTGAGCTTGAAATGGAAATATTCTTTGATGATTGGGATGGTTTGGATAAAGCTATTAGTGGAGATATTCATTACCAAAATGAGAGAAATATTGCGATGGAATCTGATGAATCATTCTCCCAAGAGAGTAGAGCATATGACAACATAATTGGATTATCTTGCTTTGAGGAATGTGAACACCATTTTGAAAAGAGGCTTGTATGTGAATGCTTCTTGTTCATTACACAAAGTGAATGTGTATTTGGTGTGGGATATAAATTAGATGATTATGACCCTAAAATACTAGAAATGAAATTGCAATATCACTCCAGAGAGTCAAAATATGTGCCCTTGAATGAGAATCCTGAAAATAATATGTATACAGGTTTTCATTGTAAAGAGAAAAATGAACTTGATGTTAGCTTATATGATGATAGTGATAAGGGGGATTATGAGTGCTTAACTTTTCCTATCCAATTGGATGGATATTGGGTGGGATATAGTTGTAAGCTGAATCAGATAGAATGCTACATTGATCATGTGTTCAAATAAATGATTGACTATAGTTCTTAGTTGGATATGAATGACAATGATAAAAATAAATTCAGACCTCTACCCATAATGGTTTATTTTAGTATTTTCAACATGATTAGAAAGTGGGTGATTCATGAGGATATTCTCAACCTTAACATGATACAGATAGTGGAGAACAAGGTTTTTGATAGGGGCAAGAAAGAGTCCTAAGTTTGGGGGCCTGGGGCCAACAAATCAAATTGAATTTTGGTAGAGTTTTAGAATGCAAATTGAAACCTTGCATATCAGAAGAGGCTTCAAAAGGATGGATATTGGATCTCCTGGTATGGCTGGTATGGCTTGGTAACTTATGTAAATATTGTTCATATGTGGTTCACTTTGCTTTGGTTTCCTTGCCTGGTATGGGAAGGTCCTTGGTTTTTTTGCTCCTCTGTGCTTGGTCTGCTTCATTGGAGATTATATAATCTCACTCTATTCTTGAGGAATAGATGTCCCCAATTGGAGCCACTAATGGAACCCATAAATGTTTTGGTTCCATCTCTAAATTTTTTGTAAAACTTAGCCAGTTTCAATGTGCTTGGACTTAGGGTTTTGATCACTGTTCTTGCCTTAGGATTTTGTTGTCAGGATCTCTCTATTGAAACCCTAGGTCTTTTCCCTTGTAAATGTTATGTTCTATTGTTGACCTTCTATATCTTGTCCCCGGTCATGTTAAAACATCTTATGTCATTGAGGCTCATGGCATAACCGGGCCCTCATGCCTAGGTCCGAATTTCTTTAATATTTTTTAGGTTGAGTGATTGACCTTATTTGGTATTTACATCCTTTGAAAAAAATATGTTTTATATTCATTTGAGGCCTTTTCTATGTTGTATATGGTCCCCTTTCTTAAAATAACTTACGGGAATGTGCTAAAATTTCTTCAGTTAAGTCCCATTTACCATCTCCTTTATTGCTCATCACGAATAGCTTTAGAAATATAAATTCAAATTAGCGATGAGTGATGAGCGGTGTCTCCTTTATTTCATGCATCATTGGTAGGTTTTGAATGTTTGGTGTTGTATTAGAGATGTGTGATACACTTTTTTTTTTGTTATCATTGGAATCTCTTTTATTTCTAATTTCTCATGAGTTTTGTAATGTGAATTAGTGATACACGATGCCCTCAGAGCTCTTTGTATTTCTTTGCATCACTCATCGTAGATAGATGTGTACTTGTCTTGATCAGATTAGCAATGAGAGATGGAGTCTCTAGTCAACATGTTTCATTACTGATTTGAAAGGAGTGTATGAGTGATATGTTTGTGACTATTGTCTTCAATGGAGGATGCACATGGCCTGATCTAGTTCCATCACAATATTTTAATCATCTTTGATATGGTCTTGAATTTTAAACATAAATCAGTGATGTGCGATGTGAGATAATGTTTTCCAAGAAGGACAGTGATCCAATAGTCATGATTCCATCATGTCAGCTCTCTTTTCATTGATTGAACCTGAGAGATTTTGGGAAGATCTGTGATGAGTGATGGGATGTTTTGAAGGATTTTTCTTTCATTTACTGACTCTTTGTACTTCACCGATGTGAATTAAAGAGCATAGAACAGGATGTCAATGCATGATAATTTTTAGATTAAAGATGACTAATGAAGTTTGGAGTAAACATGGTAACTTTCTAAGGTGGTATCACCATTTTTGAGGCACAACTTTAAAAGCTAGAAATGACGCTTGAAGATTACCGTTGATGTGGTTTTAAAGCAAGATGATTGATGGCTTAGATTCAATGTTGATTAGCTAAGTTGTGAGCTCGATCGTGTGAGGCTCTCCTTGTTCATTAATGGCTACACACTCCTGATTTTTCTACTTAATCCATATTTCCTTCCACTTTATCTCACCATTTGCAGCCTTCGAGAATTGTGAAGTGTGAGCCAAAGCAAGGTACCATGTGATTCTTTGGTCTCCAATTGTGGATTTATTGAAGTGTCTATCCCTCATAAATTGGTTTTAATATGATCTCTATTTTGAATCATGCATTAGTTGGTTTTAGAGTTCCATTTTATGGGATAGTGAGTTTTAATTATCTATATTGTCACTGGTTCTGGCTGAGATTGTCCAGGTTTAAGAGGTCTTTGTTCTCTAAGGTGCTTTGGCCAGTGTGTCTTATTTTAATTGGTGGTTTGTTAGTTTTTCCTTGTATCCTAAAAGAATGGGTAAGTCGAGTGTGTTTTTTCAACCAATTAGGAGGTCAAGGAGGCTCAGTTTGTTTGAATTTCAAGAGGACATTTCTGTTACTGAGCATGAGGCACCCAAAACTTCCACACCACCAAAGGGAAAGAGAAGAGCCTATGGAAAGAACAAGAAAGATGGTGTCAAGAGCACGTACAATCTGAGGAGCTGGATTGTTTAAGAAGAACTGGTCAAGTTTAAGGGGAAGGAGTTGGTTAAACCTAAGAAGAAAGAAAATAAAATAAATATCATAAGGATTATCTGGGGAGGCACAATTCTCCCATTGAAGTTTTTGATATCCCTCCAGGTGATGGGGGAGATACTGACCTAGAGTATAGCCATTATCTGCTTTCTCTGGTGCCATATGAAGATTCTGATGAGGAGGGAGTAGTTGCTCTTCCACTTTCAATGTGAACACGAAGGGGGCGAGCATACTCTAATGTTGATGAATCAAAGTAGCATCTCGACCCTATTTTTATTTTTGATGAGACCATTTCCACTATAGTAGGATCATCCTCTTTAGCATGTGTTTCAATTTTTTTCTTTGGTGTTGACGTGGAAATATTTTTGGCTGGTGTAAAGGAGAGGTGTTGGACTCTGTGTCTTTGATGGAAAATATGCCTTTTCTAGGAAGTGTGTAAGTTTTTGCCTCTAATACTGGTGGAGAATCTTCTTTGGTCTATGTGGACAAGGGATTTTGGCTATGTTGCATCAATGAACATCACCTTTTGGAAGTTTGGCTCATCTTCTTCAACCGACTGCATGGGGTTTGTTGTCTTTTTCTTCCCCTTGTTTTGAAATGATTAAGTTTAATTGTCTAGGGAATCTTCGAAATTAAGGTGAAATTATCCCTCAAATGCAAATATAACTATAATGCAGCATGTTTCTCATTGCTCCCATATCATTATAAATGGGATTCTAGGGCCTGTTACAAAAGAGAGGTTGGGTAGTGAGTTATTTCAGGTTTTAGTCACATAGGGATTAAAAGGGTTACTGAATGGTCTAGTGATACGTCCAAGGTCTAAGTCTGTCAACATGCATATGTAATCTTAATGGTAATACTAGCAATATAAAATAGTAATAGTGCAAGTTCGATGCCATTTTACTCTCGTATGTATTGGTTTTATAGATTATGAATAATATAATCAAGGTTATCTTATTTGTATTTATCAATTTCAAATGGATGTATGTCTCTATTCTTGTTAATTAATTCAAATAATTAATATAGGTTCTTGAATATGGTTGCAAATTTGTATTGAACTGAGTGCTAGGATGCTAGTAAGATGTAAAGGTTAAGACACAATGCTAAAATACTATAATGCAATATTTTAGATATTCAGATAGTGTTAGGGATGAAAATTACTATTATATTATGTAGGTGTTGGTATTGAATTTGTTCCAAGGATGAGGCATTGGACTAGGTTAGGTAGTTATGTTGTATTGTGCTGACTAACCTAGCCATTACTCAGTCATTTAATCAAATTCTATAAAAAAGGGTTACAAAGTTATGAGGTTTTTTCATTCTCACGCTCTAAGTGTGAATTATGTTTGAGAGGCAGCCAAATTCTTTGATATAGTTACTAATTGAGCATCTATGTGAGAAAAATCTATGTATATTGCAGTCTTATTGATGCAAATGGCATAAGAATATTATTATGAAAACATTGCTAGGGATCACCCTCCTGGGTTTCACAGAACCCAAAGTGAAGAAGTAAGGGCCTCAAAATTTTTACTTATGTGTTGGCCAATCCTTACCCTTGCTAATTATTGAATTCTGGTAGATTCATAGGAAAGTGGTAAGATTAAGTTTGGTTCCAAAAAAATAACCAACAATTTGGATGACTAGAAGAGAACGAGTAGTGGTGCATTATTCCTTGGAGATAGTTTTGTGTCCTAGTTGAGTAAGAAGCAAGAATCAGTTTCTTTATCCACAACAAAATAAAAATACATTATTGCAACATCATACTGTACTCGGGTGCTTTGGATGAAGCAAAAATTGAAGGAAATGCATATTGAGTTTGAAGATCCTATCACTATTATTTATGATAATACAAGTACAATAAAAAAATTTAAAGAATCTGATGATGCACTCAAGAAAAAACACATTGCAATAAAGTATCATTTCTTGAGAGAGAAGTTTGCTAAGAAAGAAGTCATATTGGAATATATTGGTACAAAATAACAAGTTGTAGATATATTCATGAAGCCGCTTACTAAGGAGACATTTGAGTTTATTCAATACAAGTTGGGAGTTGTTACTCTCTCCTCTTGATTTAAGAAGAAAGTACAAGGTGATGGGGAGATTTCTCTCCCTACTGCAAGAAGGTTTGGTGCTCTTGTGGAGTGTTTTCATAAGTAGTGATGGTTGCACTCAGGGGAATCTATTTGAGAATTAGGTTTCCAGATGTTGTAGTACTATCTTAGGATGTTGATCCTTTTCCATTAATGTCAAAGGGGGAGAGATTGCTCAAAATTCTAAATTTCTCAGAAAGAATAACTATCCTTCTATCCTTTAATGTCATATCTTTCACAGGGGGAGTAAATGCTACAACACATGAATCATTCAGGCTTATTCATCAAGAGTGTTTTGGTGGCCCCAAATTTTTTCTATTTTCCATCAATGAAAATGGGGGAGATTTTTGAGCATAGATTGTCACTGATATCAAATTGATGTCAACATGTCATTGATATTGACAATGGTTATCAAAGGGTGTCAAGGCCGTTAGATGTGAAGGTTGTCAAGATTGTAGGAGTACAAGTATTATCAGTTGTCTCAAGGTTCTAGAAGCATGTTGTTTGATAGTGTGGAGATAGTCTAATCTATTCAGGTTTCATGTATCATGTTAGTAGTAGCATGAATACCTTCAAATAGTTACTGAATTTATTATACCATGTCAAGTCTCTAGTCAACATGAGTGTGGTGGGATTGAGGGATATATTTCGGGCAAAGAGATTAATTAATATGGGTGGAATTTCTTTCAAAAATGCAATATTTCTCTATGGTTTGGAAGGAGAGTGTTCCTACACTAGTTCTATTAATTTCCTAAGTTTTTAATGGCATGGCTTAGTGTGTAAGAAGTTTTGAAGTAATAGAAGGTTCATGAAGCTATTCATAGTTTGAGGAATATGTGATAATGGATACATGCATGAAAAATTCAAATCAAGCATGTAGAGTGAGGATAGGACATGTTTAAGGTTCCCATGGTGGTGTAAGGTGTCATGTTCCTTTAGCGGCAAGTTTGGACCGATGTATTACATGTTTCATGTAATTTGAATTCAGATCCACCCTATGTTGTCTAGGTTTGTGTGGGTCCTTGACTGATATAAAAGAGTGTTACTGTAATTTCATGTATATATTTAAAATGTTTAGATGCATTATATGTATGTGAGTTAGGTATAATGATTATAGTGAGAGTACTGTAGTGGGATGTATAGTTGTTTCAAGAAGAAAAGAGTGAGTGCTAATATCAATGTGTTTGTTGGTTAGAGTTATATTTCAAATCTACCATTATTTCTATTCTAATAGGATTTGTGTCCTACCTATTGTATTGTTCTAGCAGGGATTGGTGTCTCTATTCTGGTGGGGATTGGTGTCTCTTGTAGGTTGGTTCCTACTAAATTTTTTAGGGATTGGTGTCTTTGGTAGGTTGGTACCTACATCTCACTATAAAATTCACTTATTATATTCCTACTTGTGAGAGATTCTCATCATGGTTTTTCCCATCTTGGGTTTCCATGTAAAATCTAGTGTTATGTGTTATCTTGTGGCATGCTTTAATTGATTTACTTACTATCTTGTATGGTTCAATGGTCTTCATGTTGAAAATCTATAAATTAATTATTGTAATTGTTTGGATCTATTGATTCAACCTTCCCTCAGTAGATTGTGTGCCCTTCAAATGTGTGAATAGTGTCAAAACTTCAATGTAACGAGCCAAAAAGTAATGAAGATGGTGAAGAATGGTAGAGAAAGTGCAAGAGAGATTGAAAGAGCTTGAGAATGGGAAACAATGAGATTGATTGAGAGAGATCTAAAAATGAGGATTTTGCAGATGGTATATGCATGCAAAGGTTCGTTTCAATGGATCTGTGAGTTGCTGGGGTGTTACACTCGTAGATAGGTGGGAAATGTAACATCCAAACAAATAATACAATTATGAATCTATTCAATATGTTCATGTGGACAACAAAAATTTGTACAACATGCGGTTATCCATGAAGAAAATCACCTTATCATCTGTGAATGAATGAGTTAAGCAAATTTAAAAAATTATATTTTGGATAAAAGGGTATTGCATTATAAAATTTAATTTATCTAAAGGGGAGGTTTATGGAATGAAAAATTGTATAGGATGCAATTTACGACATTACATTTTTTTCCCACTTTAGCAAGAATATGTATTCTAGTAGATGTGTGCTAAAGTAGAGAGAAAAAGAGGTTGGAAAGAATATACCTAGGATGAAGAGGACACATGTCTTTGATCTAGTATATGTGATTAAAAAGTTGAGATAGGACATGAAGAGGACACATGTCTTCTATAATACAAAGATGACTAAAAATTCATCACAAAAATGTTAGCTGTAGGGAAACATGTTAGGTGAAAAATAAAATAGATGTGATAAATTTGATCAGATATAAAGATGACGCTGATACGTATGGTAGAAAGTTGTTCTAGAGACCATATAACAAGATGATTGGTCTGTGGCTATTGCAAAATATATTGCAGGATAGTCACAAAAAATACAAGACTAGTCAAGTTGTCCCCAAGCTAGCTAATGAGATCATAAGAAATAAATATTTTTAAGACATTTTGAGAAGTAAAAATAATTTGATATGATATCCCCCTTTAGAATGATATGTGCTACACAAATGAGCACAAGTCATTCTAAGGAGAAGAAAGATAAAGAGAGATGTTTTGTCATGGAATACATAGCAAGATGTATCCATGGAATATTATTGCATGAGGGATAAAACATAGAATCCACAACATGAAGAAAAAAAAAGATAAAGAGATTGAATGCACAAGGGGATTCGAGTATTTAGGGTTAGAATTGATCATAAATGCATATATATAGTGTAGATTATGTTGGTGTTTTAATTTTCTAGCTAGGATTTGAAACTCTCTAAGAGGTAGCCAACCTCCATATTCAAGAAACACAAAGGCTAGTGGCCAACTGACAAGATTCAATCAAAGACTGACATCTCCTACACTTCTAGATCTGCAAGACCAAGGTGGGTAAACCTATACAATGACCAAAAATTAAATACAACGTTATAATGACATTGCATTTTATAGCAGATAAATCCCAATTCAATTAAACCAAAAAGAGAACTGACAACTTCAAACCTGGCTAAGCTCTCAGCAGATCAATACTCACTCAACAATTGAGAGGTATAACACAACATTAAACCTCAACCGAACAACAGGGATTTAAGAATGATTTTGCATTTATTAAATGTTTCTAAGATGCATGAAACTGAATAATAGGTCAATGCCAATTCTGGGCCATGGAGTCAAACACATAAAATGAATTCACCATAAAACAAACTTCAACCAGTGGATTTAAATTGCTAATGCTTTGCATCAACTGGTAGTGTCTTGCACCAACAATCCCTCTCTTATTATCTATCAAATCCCATCTGCACACCTGAAATCACAATCACCTGCTCAAAGCATTTTAGCCATTTCTTTGAAACAGAACAATGAACAGACAAAACAATCTCATGAAATTTGAGATGATAAACTCAAAGACACTTTGTATTATTGAATTTATATGACTAAATCTGTACAAATATGGAGAAAATCTAAAGATATTCATGAATGTGCAAACACCTTCATGATTTTATTTGCATAAACTGGCTGTATTTACTCATGAAATCAAAAAATTATAGCTTACAGACTCAAGAAATAACTTAGAATTTTTAATTCTCTATCTATCCAGCCCCATACAAAGTTTTAGAACTCAACCTCAGAACCCTTTACAATGAGAGAAAAAAAAAGATATGGAAAGAAGAAGAAACAAAAGAAGCCCTAAAATGCATCCACAATTGACAACTAGCATCTTGATCCTTCTTTGAACAAAAACAACAAAAACATCTCTCTTCTCTCATCCAACAAACTTTTCCCTTGAATCTGCCCTCTGTAATCTGTTGTTCAGCAACAAAAAACTTACCCATGTAAACACTCTCCAATTTTACCTGCTGCTAGAAAAACATCCTTGTGCCTATAGAAGCTTCTCATATTTTTTTCTCTAGCATTTTCACGTGCAATTTACACAGTGGAGGCATTTTAATATTTTCATTCCATACTTGCTCGCTATTCACCCTTATAGTGAAATATTAAATATTTCACTTACAAGTAAAAATCACTTAAAAGGAATTCACGGGCACTCACCATATGAAAATATTTTCCTATTTTATTATATTTCACTTTGCATTTTAACCCAACAAAGTAAAATATTTACTTGATCTCATCTCCAGAAAATTACTGTGTCATTTACATTTTACTCCATTCTCCCTTGTTGTTCACTTTATAGTGAAATATTAAATATTTCACTTCGAGCCACTTTTACTCCTGCCAGCATTAAAATATTTTAACCATTTAAATTTTGTGGAGCTCTTTATCTTTTAAATCTCCATTGTTTTACAAAATGAGGGCATTTAATTTTCCGTCGAGCCCACTCCCACATGGAGCAATCTCGCTCATCTCACAAGAATTAGAGAGCAAGTATTTTCCACCTATGAGCCAATGGGGAAAAGGTGAAAATCAATTTAATGTTTCCCTCACAAACCATAATCGAGCACTTATTTATTCTCGGGGCCCACCTATATATCTGCTCATCATTTTACATTTAAAACAATATAAAACATCAAAACCAAATATATCACTTGCCCCCTTTAATGTTTCCTCACCCGTGCATGAGACATCACTTGGGCCCACACTTTCTCCCCTACTCATCAACCTCGCACACCTCACACATCTTTCATGACGTCACCTTTTATTGTGCGAGGCTCACGATGGACGACCAAGATTTGGCTGCATTCATCTTGCATTCTCTGCCTTCGATCTCATTCCTTCTATTTGTGTTGCCCTAATTTTTGTTTTGTGTGTTTCACAATGCTCTGCAATTTCATCTACAAGTCTCTATTTGATAATGGCATCCTCATCTTCATATACATTTTCTTGCAATGCAAGCTTCAAAAATGGTGATAACATTGGGTCATTTTTTTAAATGAGAGGGCATTTTAATGGTTGTAGGCACCCAGAAAATGGCAGAGAAATGGTGAAAGCATTCCCAACATATGTGGATAAGTCTAGGCCTCATGAGGGAGGTGAAAAAAACCATTTGCAGCACACATAGAGCTTCAAAAATCTGTCTCAAAGCCAAAAACGTGAATAGCAACTTCTCAGCCAAAACTATCTCCTCGAATCTGACCAAAATTCATGAGACATCTGAATAAAGAGGGAAGTGCTTCAATCTTGATTGCAAATGGAACTTACTGATGAAAAATCACCCTCTCAGCACTCTTCTCACACAACTCACAAGCTTCTGCAAAAGCTTATTTTAATAGAGCGAGGCTTGCGGGAAAGCAAAGGAAATTGAGTTTTATAAAGTTTGAACTTTATAAAACATTCAATCTTGCCCTAAAATGACTTTATTCCTCTGCACTTTTCCTTTTATAATATTTAAAATATGAAAGATATTTTAAATATATGCAATTTGGACATTAGGAAATAATGCAAATTCTAATTTCGACTGCAGCCCAAATAGAGAAAATTTATTGTGGGCAAACCAGGACACCTGAAACTGAGATTTTTGCATGCACCCATAATCAATTATTTAGAGAAAACCCATTTTCTCAAAGTTCATCCAGCCATTCAAATTCAGGTACCTCCTTTGTAAACTGGTCCCCGAGATGTGTTAGTCGCGATCGAAATACATTAAAATAATGTATCAAATGATCTTCTATATTGATGAAAATGGAGATGTAGAGGTTTCAAACCAAAAAAAGAAATGGGTTGTCCTTAGAATTTTAGAATTTGAAAATTTCTAGAACACCATTTTTGGCCCTGTCGCGATCAGAAAAAAATTAATTAACCTATCCAAACTCACCTTGAGACCCTAAAACTAAGTAGGTATGCACACATTTGATCCAAGAATGCAATACAAAAGATGGTTCAAATAAATAGATAATGAGGTGAAAGTTATTAATCTGCAAAATTGTTCAATCAAACTTTTTTGAAATTGCACCTATTCTGAACCAATTAAAACTCACCCAATTGCCATTTTGCAAAAATAGCGAATCAATTCTTGGCGAGCTGCCATTAGACATAATAGATCATTTAGGTACCCTGAGCACGTGTACAATTTTTTTTTTTTTTTGAACAATCACTGATCAAAAGATATTGACGCTCAAAGTTGGCCTCTAAGAAAGGTTTCAGGAAATGCAGATGCAAAACTGAAGAAATTGCATTTGGTTTTGACCTGTTAAAAATAGAAAATGAGGTCATGAAGCTCTGAAAAACTAACACACAGTCTCATCTAGGTGGGGAGAATTTAGAGCAACAACCATTTTCTCTTGACGATTATTCGGTTGCAAAATGCAAAGCTCAAATGGGAAGCTACTTTGCAAAACTGAAAGTTTGCAAATAACAAACAATGCCAAAACTCTCCAGCTTCACCCTTTAAAACCCTGTTAGAACTTATCATAGGAAGCTAAAAATTGACATGCCTTCTCACATATGTTAATTGAATATGTATGCCAAGGGGTTTTGCATTAAAATCATCTGGCTTCAAATTATGACCCTCCAAAGTAGGTCAGTCAGGTAGATTCGCCAGGTGCACTTCTGAAAGTGCAGAGGCACAATTTTGAAATAGGCATCTCAAATTTGCAAAATTTGAGAGTGTCATTAGATTATATGAATTTGCATCACCCCATAAATAGATTAGAATGAGAAGAGCACATGAAGACAAATACAAATATGGGTCAACATGGAAGAGGCCTAAATACCTCGACACTTTGGATCATCCTTGACATGAAAAATAAATTTTATGAAAAATAGAAGAATAATGAAACATATAGAAGTTACAATAGATTTTCTCTCCTATATCCAAGTACCTATAAGGGTAATGAGGGTCCTCTAGGGGAGAGCACAAACATAAGTAGAAAAGTATGGGGAAACAAAAACAAACACATAAATATACTCTAACCTGATAAGAAGAGGTATTGCTCTAGTCAATCACCTCTAACAAGTTATCCAGCTCCTAATCTAGATCATCATAAGGGGAAGGAGGATGAGCTCACAAAGAGAGGAAAACAAGAGAAATACTGATTGAATCACCTATAGCAAGATCTGAGGAGGATGTCGCCTCAATTTCCCCATAGACAAGCTCCTATGAGGTTAGCATTATTGATCTAGCAAAGATAGATGATAGTGTTAAAATATCTTCCAACAATTCAAACATGCAATTCTTTAGATTAAAGTGAAGTGACTGAACATGAGGAGGTTGAGACACCAAGGAGTCATTTTTGACCTTTGGAAGAGGGGTAGTAAAAAATCTATGGAAGAAGGTGACTTCTTTGTCACAAGAACAATACAAGCCAAACTAGAACAAGGCACAAAGAAGATAAAGAAGGATTTTTATGACCATTATTTGGGACGAGGTCATGTTCTAACTTAAACTTAAGAGGAGGATGCAAAATCCTTGCATTAGAAGTGGAAGAGGGGGAAGAAACAAAGAGATCCTTAGTAGACATGACCTTTGTATGAGGTATATCCACAGGCTTAGAAAAATGAGGAAGTTTAGCTAGATAAGTGATCAAGGGAGGCTCTAAAGAGGGAGTGATTAACACTTGCACCCTCTTAGGGTAAGGTTCATTGAGATCCATTGAGGAAGTCAAAAGAAAAATTGAAGCAATAGGAACACAAGAAAGAACATAAATAGAACTAATAGAGATCAAATAGAAGAAGAGACAAGGCCAAAGGGATTACCCTTGGTCTTATGCAAGGTATCATGATCTTGAGCCAATTCCCGTTTGTGATGCTTATGTTCACAAACAAGTTGGTCTCAAAAACTATGACTACCATGAATATAAGCCTAAGAAGACTCTAAGGTTTCCTATTCTATTAGAGGAGTGACCTTCACGGTTATCACCAGTGAAAGAATAGGCTCCTTAGGAGGGATAGTAGGTGCTATAGAAATGGAGAACTGATTCTTGACCATATGATCCTTTCCTTTCTTTTCTTTTAAAACAAGTGGAGGAATGGGAGGAGGCCTTGGGAGTTGAGATACATGAGCAACATGAGAAGGACCAGCCCTAGCTGCATGTTTTCCCTTATCATACAAGGTAGGGTGAGGGATTGTAGGAAAAATCGAGAGTTGGACGACCTAAGGCTTAGATTTCATCAACATGAGCACCTTTACTTTTCCTATACTAGGCATAGTAGAAGGAATTTAGGACACCATTGGAGGTTTTTAAATTGCGTCTGAAGAAGGTCTATGCATGGGAGCGTACTTGTTTGTATCCTTTGAGGAGGAAGGTGTAGAGGAAAACAAATGTTTTTATGCATGCATAAATTCCTTCATGGAGATTGCATGAGATGAAGGGGGAACAACAACATTAGGGTCCACAAATATCATCTTTTACTTGAAGTAGGCCTCACATAAAAAGTCTCCATGAGGTGGTAAAGGTCTAATAGGGGCAAGCCAAAAATGATCTAAAGGAAAGCCTCCATGTGACACAAATTGTTTTTATCCAGTGTCATGAAGAGTATGCACTGTTTTGTCATGAGGTCAAATATTTGTGGACTACTAATGCAACTACATTCATGGAGACTAGCCATGGAATGCCTATTCTTACTTTGAATAGGTCAGAATTAGGAATCACAATAAAAGGAACATTAATATATTTGGGTCCAATCAAGACCAAAAAAATGTAGAACCAATGGGAGATATAGAGAAGACATTGTGAGTATGGATTGTGGCCTTCGATTCCTCATATTTATCCTTGTAAAAATTGTTAATAAAATGGGTCTCCTCTATAATAACATTGAATCAACTAACAAGGTCAACCATAACATCAATTACGATGTTACCATCAGCTTGAGCTGGGATGTAATGAGGAGAAGGCTCCCTATCAAGGGGTAAGTCATGTGGTGTGAAATTTATATCAAGAATATTATCCACATGACTTGTAGGAGGAATAGGAGTGAACAAGGCCATGTTCATGAACTCAAAAGGACTAGGTTCTGAAGAAGAAGCTTGACAATTATGATTAAATTGGTGGAATGAGAAGGAAAAGGGTCTTTGTAGATATATAGTTGGATGTTAGCCTTCGCTAATTTTTTTTTGAGTTTTTATTTCTATCATCGAGTTGGATGTCACCACTATCTATGTGGTATTGGAATTTTTTTTGTGCATTGTACTAGTTGGGTATGGTTTATCATCGAAAAATAGTCTAATCTCTAGGAGAGTAATTATGCCATCTTTTAACAAATTTTTAAGAACATTGGAGTAAGACTCAGATAGTTTTGTGAACTCTATTGCACCTTGTGGTTTTCTTTTTAGTAGGAAAAAAAACCACGTTCGCTACTACCTTATTATTTTTAGACTCCCTAGAAATAGATACAATTATCGACTCTCAAGATGGGAGGATGAGGAGGTGTTGGAAGAATAAGGAGTTTGTCATTGATGCATTTTTTGGAAACATGAGCATGTGGGATGAGATAGTCATGCATTGTAGTGTTGTCATTGATGTCAACATTGAATTATGATATGCAGACCATTGTGAAGTTTGGATGGCTTGAATATGTTTGAGGATGAATATGAAAGGAAAATTTTCATGAAGGTTTGATCCGATGAAGTTGGTTGATATAGGAAATTGACTAAGTGTCAATATAGGTAAATTCTGTGTACAAACATCCAAGTTTTGGCTCCACATTGATCTGCTATTCAAGATCTTGCTCCATGCTTCTATAATTTGTTTAGATGGTAGAGGAACCTAAATCCAAAGTTTCATCTTGTTTTGGCTCCTAGTGTGGAGCCTATGTGTAATAGAAGTTCAGACTGGCAGTTACAAGCATTTTCCAATTCAATGGATATGTTTTGATGAATTTTCACTTCTTTGTGGATCAAAATTTTTCTTTACAATTTTGTGTAGATGTTGATAGGTGTTAGTTGATTGTGTATTCTAGTTGGCATGGAATTTGGAGGTCTGTGTATCCAAATGTGGGTGTATAGTTGGAAAATTTTGTAATTAGGTCATTACCAGTGCTGAACTAATGAGTTTTGTGTGTTGCGGAGGTTAATTATGTGTTGATCCATTATATGGGTGTTATTTTAGGTCCATGCCAACCTATTTTGAGTTGTTATTAGTTTTGAATCTTGGTGAAAAGCGTGTATGAATGGATATTAACCCGAAAAGTTACATTTTGCATATTATATCTAATTAGGCTAACCTAATTGATGTTGAAGGTGAAGAAAATATATAAGAAGGATCTTTTTCAATATTTTGTGTGTGGTGACATGTGATAAAAGAGTGTGGATGTGAGTTTTTTGAATGCAGAGTAGAGAAGAGTATTAAGTTAGAGCAATATGAACTATGTAAAGTCTGTATTCTCAATTTCATTGGAACTACAATTCATGCATATGTTAGATGCAATTGTAATAGTTCAAAACTTGGCCATGTGCCATAGTCTCTTCTATCTATTTCTTATTTTAGTGAGTAGTGACTCCACTTAGCTAGTGATTCCACCTGTGGTGAGCACTTTTGTAATATACTATAACTGGTTAAAATATATTATGAGTTAATCCTCACCATGGTTTTTCCCAGTTTTGGTTTTCTATGTAAAAATCTAGTGTTCATGTGTTATGTGATGTTTTTGGTTGTTTTCATCCTTCCATTCATTACTGAAAATTGATTATAATATGTGGATTGAATATTTTAATGTTTAAGTTGTTTAAAGGAATACTGATTCTCCCTCTCAATATTTTGGGTGTTCAAAAATTGGTATCAGAGCTTGGTTCCTTGGAAGAAGCTTAACCACTTTGGGAAGATCTTGGAGGTTGAACACATGATTGTTAGAAGACTACCTATTCCTTTGAAAGATATTCTTGTTGTTGTATCCAAAAAATAAGATAATACAGTGGCCTTCCCCTTTACCTTTTACCATCCTTGATTCCATCGCAAGATAATACAGTCGCCTCTGAAACATCGAAGTGTGAAACTCTTTATGCCTATCATTGAGGACGCATGTCATCTCCTTGTGAGCCTGTGCTAACCATCACTGGGTCCCACAAAACTTTCATAGAATGGCAAGAATGCACCACCTATCCCACACTCTCAGGTTTCAACCAACGGCCTTACCCTTTGTCACCTTCAACCCACTCGTAGAACAACACACCAAACACTAAAACATAAAAACTCTAAAGGACCTTTAATATTTTATAAGTTAGGGTTTAGGGTTACTTCATACCCCTTACCTCACTTTGCATTTAGTTAAGGGGTAGGCCTTAGCTCCCACCCGCGAAGCTTGAAACCATTTCAGGGGTCAAGGTTTGGGTATCCACCATACTCCTTTCTTTAAACATAAAGGTAAGGTGTAAGCTAATAGTTTGAATCCTTTTATTCTTAACTCATCCCTTCTTCATTTCTTCGAGGCATTTGGTATGAGGTACAACCAAAGCTCGAAGCTTGAAAAACTATTGAGCTTGACTCAAATCTAATCACTTTCATTCTCTAGAAAGCAATAAGAGGTAAGCCTGAGGCTCAATGTTTGAAACTTGATCAAACTTTGCATAAACACTCTACCTCTTTTCATTCTTCTTGAAAGTGGTATGAGACCTATGCCCAAAGTTCAAAGTTTGAAACTTCTTCAAATATTTAAGGATTGTTGTAATGACTCCATAAGGCTAAATAATTTATCTTTTTTCCATCCTTATGAATCCCTTTTGACATCAATGAGCAACTCCTCATTTGATAATACTCAGATACCACTTTTGACATCAATGGCAATCAAATTTCCAACAATCTCCCCCTTTTTCATTGATGGAAAAACTAATGCTCTTCCCAACCATCAACATCCATTTTGTAAAACAATCAATTATATCCCTTTGGTACACAACTGTTCACAGTCAGAACTCCCCCTTTAACATATATTCTTTTTTAAAAAACAAGGATTATTCATTCAATTTATCCTCCTTTGACATCAATGGAAAAGGGACATTGTCTAAACACCTTGCAAATGTTAATTCTCTCCTCCTTTGACATACCATGCAAAGAGAAAGAATGGTAAAATAATCAAGTCATTAGAAATTTTTAAACCATGTATACCTGACTTGAATTCTTCACACTCTTCCAGGGTTAAATGAAACTTTCTATGAAGCTCCCACAGGACTCATTCCCTATCACTAGGATCTAGTGATATGATGTAGGATAAATTACTCCAAACTTCTACCTTAGATATTCAAATTTCTCTTTAGGAAGAGGCTTGGTGAATGTTTCTTCCACTTGATATTTGGTTGGCACATATTCCATGGTGATTTCTGGATCTGCTAACTTCTCTCTTGGGAAGTGATACTTGATTGAAATGTGTTTGGTCATAGAGTGTATCATTGGTTTTTTTGATATGTTTATTTCACTTAAATTATCACAAAGAATAGACATAGGTTATTTGTACTCTATCTTGATGTCTTTAAGTGTTTGCTTCATCCATATCACTTGATTACCACATGCCACTACTACCACATAATCAACTTCAACTATTAAAAGAGTAATCGACTCTTTCTTTTTACTCAACCATGAAACAAGTTTATTTCCAAGAAAAAATGCACCACCACTAGTGATTCTTCTTTCATCCACACTTCCAACCCAATAAAAATATGTATATGCTATCAAATTGAAATCTTCACTCTTGGGATACCACAGTCCATAGTTAAAAATACTTTTAATATATCTAAAAAATATTTTAATTGTACTAACATGAGACTCTTTAGGAGTATCTTGGAATCTTGCGACCATGCACGCTACTTGCATGATATCAGGTCTTGATTGTGTTAGGTACAACAAACTACCTATTATTGACCTATACATTGTCTAATTTACATATGGGATTCATCTGTCTTGCTCAAATTACACCCAATTATCATGGGGGTACTAACTAGTCTGCTATTCCATCCCAAACCTTTTGAGAATCTCCTTTGCATACTTAGTTTGAGATATGAATATTCCATCATTAGTTTGTGCAATTTTTAGACCAAGGAAGAATGAAATTTCTCCTAGCATTGACATCTCAAATTCATTTATCATTTGAACAACAAACCCTTTACACACTTTTTCATTTCTGCCACCAAAAATAATGTCATCCATATACACAACAATTATCATATGCTCACCCTCTAACTTAAAATAAATATTTTTATCTACACATCCTTTCTTGAATCCTTGTTGTTGTAGGTTCTAGTCTATTCTTGAATACCACACTCTAGGTGCCTATTTTAGACCACACAATTCTTTCTTTAGTTTGCAAACATAATCTTCCTCTTCTGAAAATTGAAAACCTTCAAGTTGTTTTATGTAGACTTCCTCTTCTAGGTTTTCATTAAGAAAGTAGACTTAACATCCATTTGATAGATTTTGAATCCTTTATAAACAAAGAATGCTAGAAACATTCTTATAGCTTCTAATCTAAAAATAGGAGCAAAAGCTTCCTCAAAGTCTGTACCTTCAACTTGTGCATATCCCTTGCACACCAATCTTGTCGTATTCCTTACAACAACTCCATATTCATTGAGCTTGTTTCTAAAGACCCATTTAGTACCTATCACATTCTTTCTTGGAGGTCTTGGAACTGATTCCCAAGTTTTATTCTTCTTAATTTCTCTTTGCTCTTCTTCCATTACTTTAATCCAACTTTCATCCTTGTTGGATTCAACATAGATTTTGGGCTCAATTTGATACATGAGAGAAAAATTTACTTGCTCTTTATTCTTTACAACTATTCTCCTTGTCTGAACACCTTCATCCTTGTTTCCAATAATCTACTCTTTAGTATGATCCTTTTGGACATATCTTGTAGATGCTTTTTCATTTTCTTTTTTAGACTCTTCATCAACAACTTGATATTTAGGTTCTAGTAAAAAAATTCATAGCTACCTCTGTCAGGTTTAACATGTTTCATTTCTTCAACAACCTTAAAATTTATACTTTCTAAAATTTTGTGTAGCCTTTTATCGTAGCATCTGTAAGATTTTATTTGGGTTGAATATCTAAGAAACATTACTTCATCACATATAGACTCAAAGCTTCCCAAATTATCTTCTTCTCTCCTCATGCAGGACTTGCTACCAAACACTTTAAAGTACATAACAAATGCAAGTTTTCTATACCACAATTCATAAGGGGTCTTCTCATTGTTTACTCTTAGTTTGACTTTGTTCAAAGTATAAACTATTGCATGTACTTCCTATCTCTAGTATACATTAGGCAACTTGGCCTCATTTAGCATTGTTCTAGACATATCTTTGACTCATCTGTTATTTCTCTCAACAACTCCCTTCTATTGTGGAATTATTTCTGCAAAATATTGCCTTTTAATTCCATGCTTCTCACAATATTAAATGAATTAATTTGATTTGAATTCTCCACCTCTATTAAGATCTTAATAATTTTATCCTTTTACCAGTCTCCTTTTCAACCAAGGCTCTAAATATTTTGAATCTTTCAAATTCTTGTGATTTATCCTTCAAAAAGGTTACCCATGTCATTCTTGAGTACTCATTAATCAACAACATAAAGTACCTTTAACCTTTCAATCCTTTTTGTTTTTGTGGGGTGAGAAAGATTAGTATGAACCAAATTCGAAGGCTTTGAATTTGAATATTCTTTTGTTTGAAATTTGACCCTTGTTTGATTTCCTTGTTGACATTCCTTGCAAGTGGTGTTTGCTAGTTTATTTATCTTAGGCATGTGTCTTACCAACCCTTTTGAGCTCACTTTTACAAGATTACCAAAATTTGCATGGCCCATTCTCCTATGCCATAACCAACTCTCATCAACTTCCCCTATCATGCAATTTTCTCCATTCAATTAACTGAGATTGTAGATATTGCTTTTATTCCTCATTCCCTCAGTAACAACTCTTCCTAATTTTTTGATTTTGTATCCTTTAGCATTGAACATGAATTTTTATCCTTTGTCACATATTTGGCTAACACTCAACAAGTTATGCTTCAATCCTTCAAAAATATAGAGAACACCACTTTTAGGTAATTTTCCATCAATGCTCAATGTTCCCTTACCATGGATTCTTAAAATAGTGTTATCACTCAAATAGACTAAACCTTCCTTACAACTCTTTAGCTTGATTAACTTTCTATTATATCTAGTCATGTGTTTAGAGAAACCACTATCTATTACCCACAAACTTTTATTTTTGGCATGAAGTGTTGTTTGTGCAATCATTGATTGTGTAGACTTCTACTTTTTTCCTTTCACACCTTCTTGGGTTTCTTTTATACCTTATCTTCCTTCTTTTCAAAGTTTTGTGAACCTTTATTCATGCTAGGAGGCATGCTTTTTCTTTGCATTTTTTGTTTTACAAATTTTATTTTATAATTCTTATCTATGTGACCATAGTTATTACAATTAAATAGAATATCACATTCATACCCAACAAAGGATAAAATTGATTTCTACTCACAAAATTTGTTCTCCTTTGAGGAAAAACTCTACATTCACTAGCCCTATGATTAAACTGATTAAAAGTATAACGATAACCATAAAAAATTAAGGATTACCTGATCATAGCATTTCTTTGAGCAAGATGAGGAGTTATTCTATGATTTAACTTACTCAAATATCTTACCCTAGTGAAACCATATCCATCAAATCCCTTTGAGTTTTTCTTCTTCTTCATGTTATCAAGGACTGATTGGTTGTTCTTATCTACTCTATGCTTCTTGGAATTTTTAGTGCAAACTTTCTCATTCTTTGTTTCAGATTTCTCTTTTTCTTTGAAATTTTCATACAAATTAGCAGACGCACCCTTGGTAGGACTTTTACCTTTTTCAAAAACAAGACCAAACTTTTCTTTAGGTTTTGATGGATTTTGTGAGTTAATTAACTCATCAAGTACTTCTGAGCCACCTTTCAAAATTAGACCTTTGAGAATCTGTTCATTAGATTTTTCTAAATCTTTCCTCATAGCCACTATTTTTGCTTCCAGCTTTAGGAATTCATTAGATTTAGACTATAATTAATATTTGAATACATCTTCTATCCTTGTAACTTCTTCAACTTGTGTCTTTAAGCTCATCGCCATCTAATCATATTCTTCAAGACTTTTGGTTAGCTTCTCAATCTCCTTTTGTGCAAGATTTTTTATTTTTTGTCTTCCTTCCTCAAGCTATCAATTCCTTCTAAAGCACAAATGAGTTCACCTTCAAGGTGAACTTCTCCTTATTCTTCTTCTTCATCAGAAGCTTCAACTTCTTAATTTTATTGATCAACCATGAATAGTTACTCATTTTCTTCAACCACAAAGGCACAATCATCTTCATCATTTGAGCTATCAATAACATCAAATGAATCGATTTCTTATTGAGTATACATGCTCTTATTTTTATTAAAAATTTCTTCTTGGGGAAGTAGGGTTTCTTCATTTTACTATCCTCTTCTTGCTTAGAGTTATCCTTTTCTCCATAAGGTAATTTAGCAGCAAAATGTCCTATAAAAATTAAAGCATTTAAAGGGTAACTTACCTCTATATTTTCCAGACCCTTTTCTCAACCTTCTAATAAAATTATATTCTTATTCATCAATATCCTCAGATATGGGTGTAGATGCTTCAACCTTTTCCTTTTCAGCTACTTTGAATGCAACTTCTCTTTTGGATATATTTGCATATCCCATTCTCATATGATAGGTAATAAAAATTACATGCAACTCATCAATAGTATGTTGCAAGTATGAAGGTGTTGTCATTGATGTCAATAGGATGTCTACTAGCTGGTGTTGTCATTGATGTCAACTATTTGTTAAGGAAGTTCTTTGCATGATGAAGTTGTCGAGGATATTGAGAAAATTGTGAAAAAGAGGAAAATAGGTTGTTGCAAGTTGTGCATGTGTAGTTGAGATATTGAAGAAGTCTTGTGAGTACATGGAGCTATATTTATGTTGAAGTGATTTGAGATGAATTGGAATGAATTAATGAGTTGAGATGATGTCTTTGGTACTTGGTTTCCAAGTGCTTTTGAGAAAATTTGATAAATAGAGAAAATAGTGTTGTACAAGTGTTTAAAACATGCTCTGAGATGTGCTCTACATTTCTTCTATGTTGATGCTATGCCTGTGTGGATGTCGTATATTTTTCAAGGTTGTTAGAGGTTACTATATTTAAAAATTGGGTTTCTAGATCATTGTACAAAGTGATATATTTTCACTATAATGTGAACCAGTATTTCAGTGATGTTTTTTTATGGCCTAAGAGAAATTTATTTTCTCTGTATTTCTTTGTAGTTTGGCTTTAGGTTGTGCAGATTTGGGAATTTTCTAATAATGTTTGTATCTTTCATAGCTCAAGGTTTCACTTGATTTGGTACACTATAGTGTGTGTTTCATGCATTGTTGTGCAAATAAGGTTTACCAATTATTCTGAGTTGAAGTATTTGTATGATGTGAGTTTGGATAAAGTGTTTGATGAATCTCAGGTGGTTCAAAGATTATTCTATATTGTTTTCAAGTAAATTTTGTTTTCTGAAAGTTTCATATTGATTTAAGAAAGTGTGTACTTAATGTTTTATGGTGTTTAGCATGGGTATTGTCTAACCTTGTGTTAACACTACATGCGAGCTTATGAAAGTGTGTTGAGATGTGTTAGGATTTATTTGGGTCCTACTTAAGGATTTATATGGGTCTCCTTCATTCCTATCCATCGTGGGAATGTTTAGGTGCTAACCTAATTTGAATTCGTAAGTGTAACAGATAGTTTCCAACCTTGGAGAAGGTTTTTGAGGTTGTGGTTGATATAAATAAGAGTTATTTTATTGTGAGATGTAAGAGAGAATAAAGATAGGTGTGAGATCGATGCAAGTGTTGTGTGTGATGTCAATTTGAGCAGAGTAGTGCAAAATTCAAAGTATTGGCACTAGGTTGATGAACTGGTAAGTGCTATGAGAGGTCTTGGTGAAAAAGTTAAAGAACCTAGGGTGATAAAGAAAGTTCTCAAAACTCTTCTTGATTCATAAAATGAAAATTTATCTTCTATTGAGGAAGTTGTAAAGTTTAATAATTACTCTAGAGATCAGTTGCTTGGTACACTAACTTCATTTGAAATGAGAAAGCTTGGTTTGAAAAATGGTATAAAATTAGAGATTTCCTTTAAGGCTAGAAAATTAGAAAAGATTGAAGATTCAGAAGGAGATGATCTTGATGATGTAGAAGCTAATTTTTTAAGAAGGATGAAAAAGTGTATCGGTAATTACAAAGGTAAACTACCTTTCAAATGTTTTAGCTAAATAGGTCGTTATGTTTTACGATATCCAAAAAGAGTTGTAAATAATAAGAGTAAGGAGAATAAAGGAAAGATGATTAAAAGAGCTTACTATTTTAGTGAAGATGTTGGTATTTATGATGATGAATTTGATTATGGAGATTTTGATGATAATGAATGCTTGTTCTTGGATATAAAAGAAGAATCTAGTTCTGCTAACTTTGAAAGTTGTGTGAATGAAAGTGTTCCAAAGAAGAAGGATAAGATTGAAGGTACTTTGGTATTTTATTTTCATGTTAAAGAATATAAGAATTACTGGGTTGTTGATAGTGGTTGCTCTAATCACACGACCAGAGAAAAACATAAGTTTATTAAACTTGAAAAGTACGTTGGAGGATTAGTTAAATTTGGAGATGATTTAGGAGCTAAGATTTGCATAATAGGTTCAATCATTTTTTATGGAAAGCATAATATTGATGATGTATAGTATGTTAAGGGTTTAAGACACAAGATTTTGAGTGTTGGAAAAATGTGTATCAAAGGATATAATCTTGTGTTTAAGGATAAAATATGTGAGATCAGAAAAGGGTCCAGAATTGTGATTGTTGTTGGTAAAAAGAGAGATGGAAACATTTATCATTTTAAGGGTGTTGATGGTCATTTCTTTATGTCTCAAATTAATTATAGTTGGTTATGGAACTGGAGGATGTGTCACATGAATTTTGATAATTTGGTGAGAATAAATTTAGTTCATGTAGTGAGAGATCTACCAAGAATTACAAAGCCTATCAATGTTGTTTGCAAAGATTGCCAGTTTGGAAAAAAAGTTAGGAGTAGTTTTAGAGGAAAGGAAAAATCTAGTATCAGAATACTAGAATTAATTCATATAGATCTTTGTGGTCCTACAAGGGTGAGAATTATTCAAGGTGATAGGTATTTCATCCTTTTGATTGATGATTACTCTATAATGACATGGGTTAATTTTCTTAGAGAAAAATATGATGCATTAGATAGATTCAAGGAATTTAAAGCTATGGTTGAGAGTGAAATGAATGTGAAAATCAAATATTTGAGGTATGATAAAGGTGAATTAATGTGAAAATAAAGAATTTGAGGTCTAACAGAGGTGGAGAATTCACCTCCAATGATTTTAACATGTTTTGTGAAGTTCATGGAATAAAGAAGCATTTGTCTATTCCTAGAAATCCTCAACAGAATGGAGTGGTTGAGAGGAAAAATTGAACTATTCAAGAAGCTACTAGGACTATGATGAAATAAGAAAATCTATCAGAAGTCTACTAGAGAGAAGAAATTCATACGGTTATTTACATACTTAATAGAGTTCAAGCTAAAGCTAACAACACAAAGACTTCCTATGAGTTATGGTATGGAAGGATACCTATTGTGAAATAATTTAGACTATTTGGAAGCAAATGTTACATCAAGAGAGATGAAGAAAACTTAAGAAATTTTGATGCAAGGTTTGATGAAGCTATCTTCCTTGAATATTCTACTAAAAGAAAAGCTTACAGATGTTACAAAAAAAGGTTGAGAAAGATAGTTGAGAGTGAAAATGTGAAGGTTGATGAAAATTTGCAAAATTTAATTGTAGTAGATAGATATATGTCAAAAGAACCTGGTTGCAGAGAAGAAGAAGAAAAATCTAATGAAAAAGAAGTGCAGAATGAAGAGGAAGAAGCTCTGGAGAAGACCCCTAAGTATGTGCAAAAGAATCATTCTGAAGATAAAATCATTGGAGACAAGAGGAAAGGAGTATTTCCAAGAAGAAGAGTTGTTGAAGCTAAGGTAAATCTATGTTTACTTTCTAAATTTGAACCTAAAATAGTGAGTGAGGCATGCAAAGATGAACATTGGATGAAGGAAATGGAAGAAAAACCTATGCAAATTGAGAAAAAGTAGACTTGGAAATTGGTTCCTAGATCAGAAAACAAGAACATAATTGAAACTAAGTGGGTATTCAAAAACAAGCTAAATGAGAATGTAGAAGTGGTGAGAAATAAGGAAAGACTTGTGTGTAAGGGTTACTCACAAGTGGGGGGAATAAAATTTAAGGAGACATTTTCTCCTATAGCTAGGATGGAATCTATTAGAATGTTTTTTCCATTTGCAACACATAAGGACTTTAAATTTTATCAGATGGATGTGAATTCTGATTTTCTAAATGGTGAATTAGAAGAAGAGGTCTACATGGAATAACCAGAAGGATTTTAGTTGTTAGAACAATTAAATATGGTGTGTAAATTGAAGAAGGAATTATATGGATTAAATCAAGCCCCTAGGGCTTGGTATGCAAGATTGGATAGGTATTTCATACAACAAGGATTCAATAAAGGCACCACAAATAGTAATATTTTCTTCAAAATTGAGGAAGAAAAAATATTGATAGTGGTTGTGTATGTAGATGACATTATCTTTGGAGGAAATGAAACTATGAGTAAGAATTTTTTGAAGAGATGCATAAATATTTTGAGATGTCAATGTTTGGGGAGATGGATTTCTTCCTTAGGTTACAAATTAATCTAACAGATAAAGGGATATTCATTTCAAAATCTAAGTATGTCAAAGAGATGTTGAAGAAGTTTGGAATGGAAGACTCCAAAATGGTATGCACTCCTATGGTGACTAGTTGTAAACTAAGAAAAGATGATGATTCACCTAAGGTGGATTAGAGAAAATATAGATCTATGATTGGTGGACTATTGTATCTAATTGCTACTAGACTAGATATCATGCATGCAGTTTGTATTGTGGCTATATTTGAAGAAGATCCTAAAGAAACACATGTTGTAGCAGTGAAGAGAATATTCAAATATTTAAGAGGCACTCTAGATTATGGCTTGTGGTATCCTAAGGCTACTAATTTCACTTTAAATGCTTTTATAAATGCAGATTGGGCTGGTTATGTTGATGATAGGAAAAGTACAAGTGGTGGAGCATTCTTTCTTAGATGTAAATTGGTGTCTTGGTTAAGTAAGAAGCAACATTAATTTTCCTTATCCATTGCAAAGGTTGAGTACATTGCAAAAAAATCATGTTGTACACAAGTTTTGTAGATGAAATAGACATTGAAGGATATTAGAGTAGTTTATGATGAGTAGGTATCTCTATCTTTTGTAATAATATAAGTGTAATTAACATTTCAAAGAATCCAATGATGTATTCAAGAACAAAGCATATAACAATTAGGTACCAATTTTTGAGAGAGAAGGTTAGGGAGAATGAGGTGGAACTTGAGTATGTACCTACAAAGGGTTAGATTGTTGACATATTTACTAAGGCTCTTCCTAAATATGCTTTTGAGTGTTTCTAGGAGAAGTTGAGGGTTATTTCCCCTCCTTCTCTGAACTAGATGCATATGGAGATGCATCAGCCTAGTGGATCTATGGATACATCTTTTTTCTGGAATGATGTTGGTTGTTACCTCTTAGGAGGAATAGGCAGTGTTATATGTTGTCATTATTGTAGAGTTGTTGGGTTGATTGGGTTTACTCCTAAGGGGGAGTATTTAGAGAAAGTATCTTGGTTCAGTGTCAAGGGGGAGAACAATGAAAAATGTTTTATCCTTTGCTATTGATGTCAAAGGGGGAGAGAGAATCATGTGAAAAAGTTCAAAGTATCAAGGGGAGAAAGTTGTGTATATTGTCTAATCATTATTTTCAAAGGGTGAGAGAATCCTATAAGGGGATAGATTGTAGGAATGTTGTGTAGCTAAGAGGTGTTGTCTTGTCTTTGATGATTTTTCACATCTTGTGTTGCCATCAATGACAAAGGGGGAGATTTTTGAAAGTATGAAGGTGTTTTCATTCATGTTAACATGATGTCTACTAGCTAATGTTGTCATTGATGTCAACTATGTGTTAAGGAATTTTTTTGTATGATGAATTTGTCGAGGATATTGAGAAAATTGTGAAAAAGAGGAAAATAGGTTGTTGCAGGTTGTGCATATGTAGTTGAGATATTGAGGAAGTGTTGTGAGTACATGGAGCTATCTTTATGTTGCAGTGTTTGGAGATGATTTGGAATGAAGAAATGAGCTGAGATGATGTCTTTGGTATTTGGTTTCTAAGTGCTTTTGAGAAAATTCGATAAATAGAGAAAATAGTGTTGTGTAAATGTTCAAAACATGCTCTAGGCTGTTATCCACATTTATTTTATATTAATGTTATTCCCGTGTGGGTTTGATATGTTGTTCAAGGTTGTTAGAGGTTGTTATATTCAGAATTTGGGCTTCTGGATAATTGTATAGAGTGAGATATTTTCAATAGTGTGTGAACCAATGTTTCAGTGATGTTTTATGTGGCTTGGGAGAAATGTATTTTCTCTATATTTCTCTATAGTTTGGCTTCAGGTTGTGTAGATTTGGGAAGTTTCTTATAATTTTTGGATCTTTTAGAATTCAAGGTTTCACTTGATTTGGTATAGTATAGTGTATGTTTCATGCATCAATGTGCTAATAAGGTTTAACAATTGTTCTGAGTTGAAGTATTTGTATGATGTGAGTTTGGATGAAGTTTTTTATGAATCTTAGGTTGTTTGAATATTATTCTAGATCGTGTTCAAGTGAATTTTATTGTCTGGATGTTTTATATTGATTTAAGGAAGTGTGTACTTAATGTTTTATGGTGTTTAGCTCAAGTATTGTCTGACCTTGTATTAACACTACATGCGATCTTATGAAAGCGTGTTGAGATGTTTAGGATTTACTTGGATCCTAATTAAGGATTTATATGGGCTACCTTCATTCCTATCCACTGTAGGAATGCTTAGGTTCTGACCTAATTTGAATTTGTAAGTGTAACAGATAGTTTCTGACCTTGGAGAAGGTTTTTGAGGTTGAAGTTGATATAAATAAGAGTAATGTTGTGACATGTAAGAGAGAAGCAAGATAGATGAAAGATCGATGTAAGTGTTGTGTGTGATGCAAATTTGAGTAGAGTAGTGCAAAATTCAAAGTATTAGATTCCTGAAGGTAGTGAGCTAAAGGTGTCCAAAATATTTGATGCAAGGTTGTGAAAGTGTTGGAGCATTTGTGGTGGATTCCTTGTTGCATTGATAGTTTTTTCTTTGCGTAAAATTTATCTTCTATATTCTTGTGTTCTTTATGTGGAAGTGAGCCCTAGTTGTGAGCCCTTTAGGATAGTGTGTCTTATTCTAGAAGTGAGCCCTTGTACTAGTTTTGCAATTTCTTGTATTGTGAGCTAATCCTCACTGCAGTTTTCCCTCATTGGGTTTTTCGTGTAAATATAGTGCTCTCTTGCGTATGGTGTTGTTATTTCAGTTTCTATTATTTTCATTTCATATTTCATCACTTTAATAGAAAAAATGGTTTAATGAACGCATGTGGACCTAATTATTGTTGAGGGTTTTGATGTTTTAATTTGCTACAAATGATTCACCCCCCTCTCAGTTGTCTTGTTCATTCAACATAGTAAGCTTGTTCAAGTCTCCATCTCCCTCTATTTCAGAAATTTTGAAATCATACCTAGATTTCAGAGATCTTAAAACCTTTTTTTCAATGACTGAATCCTTCAACTCTTCTCCAAGGCTTCTAATAGTGTTCACTAATTCATCTACTCTAAAAATATAATTTGCAATCTTTTCTTCTTCATTCGTATTGAGACTTTCAAAATTTCCTTTGGAAGATTGTAGATTTACATGATTTATCTTATCATCACCTTCATACATGGTCTTCAACTTATCTCAAACATCAAGTGCAATTTGACAATGAATAACCTAGACAAATTCAAAATTTGACAGTCCACAAAGTATAGCATTCTTCTCCTTAGCATTATTCTCATATTCTTGTTGTCTAGCTTGATCAGTAGGATTAGTAGTAGGAATTATATATCCTTTCAAAACTGGCATCCATACATAAAACCCTAATGAGGATAGATACACTTGCATCTTGATGCTCTAGAATGCATAGTTTGATCCATAAAAGAGTGGTGCTTTGTTTGAAGAGGATCCTTCTTTTCCATCCATCTTGTGTTCACTATCCAAGATCTACCCAAGTTGGTTAAGCTTCTCCAAAGGAACTAGGGCTCTGATACCAATTTTTGGAATACAACTATCTATTGAGAGGGGGGTGAATAAGTAGACCAATTAAAACGTAATTCTTAACACCTTATAAAGTAGAATAAACAATCATGCAAAGAGATAAACACACATGAAAAATCATAACACTAGATATACATGGTGTGAACCCCTAAACCTGCAATTGCACAAGAACAACAAACAAATTAGTTTGTTAGATCAAATGCAAACAAGAATGAAGGATTCCCCATGAAATCCATTTGCTAATAACTTAAACTAGGAAAATGAAGAACAAATGTAAAAAAAAATGTAAATCCTAATTAAGTGAGAGAACTAGTGATCCCATGGGGGAATTGGTGCCAATTGAATGTTGAAATTGGCCCTTTCCCAACTCCTAAAGTTGCAATGTTGAAGTGTGTAGATTGATCAAATCTCCATGATGAGATTTGAGCATAACCTAGCTAAGAATTGTGAAAATGATGAAGTATGGAGTGATGTGCACAAAATTGGTTCTCAATGTTAAGAGAGTAACTTTGCATGAAATTGTGGATGAAGAATGAGGAGAGAATGAGGCAAGATTTGGGCAATGTGGGAATAACTTTCACCCAATGGTTGAATTCCACTTGTCACCATGTGAATGGTTGATGGTTGTGAACATTTTGGCCAAAGTGCCAATAAATGCAATTAAGTGGAATTTGAATTTGAAGAAATGACATGTGAGAGGGAAAAAGGAATGAAATAAATGCCACTTGGCTCAATGCACAAGGACATGTAAGAGGAGTTAATTCCTTGTTGGATGTACAAGTCCACTTGGACTTTTTGAATTCAAACTTGAGGGAATATTCCCTTTTGATGCCATGTGAGGGAAAATAGAGATATAATAAAATGAATTAAATCTATTTTCATGTGCAACTTGCATTCTCTAGAGGATTTTAGTGATAGGGATTAACTTAATCAAGGATTTGATTAATTTAGTGAGAGATTAGATGATTTGACAATTTTGACTTAAATTGATGAATTGATTTAAATCAAAATTGAGAGGAAATGATTAATTAAATAAATTATTTTGATTTATTTAACTAAGTGGAAAGATGTTAGATTAAATCAAATAAGGTTTAATTTATTTAATTTAATAAGAGGACTTTAGAGACTTTAATCAAATAAAATGATTTATTTAATTAAACAAAAATATAAGGTTAATTAAATTAAATTGATTAATTTAATCACTGGAGGAGAAAAAATTAATTAGATAAATAATGATTTATCTACATTAAGAGATAGAATATGATGAAATGTTGAGAATATGATTTTAGGAGGAAACATTGTTAGTAATCAGGATCAAGTGTGCCGAATCAGACTTGTACATTTTCCATGTCTACACATGGAAAACGTAATATGGGAAAAATCACAGTGATAAAAGCAACTTGAGAGTACTGATCAAATCTAGCCTCACAATAGAACCTCATGGGTTACAATTTTTAAGGGCATCGACCCTAAGGATACACCAATCCCTTGATTGAAGAGCACTAAATCTAAGGAAGCACCCACTCCTTAACAATTGCCAACTTATATTTATAATGAAGATACGTGGAGCTACAACTCTAGATTGCAATGATTCAATTGAATCCAGTTCAATGTTACAAACCTATCTTGCAACTGCACATACTTTGGTGATATCCTCTCAGTAATGAATTTTTCTACTCCGCTCTTCTCTTTCCCCTTTGTTGTATCTCACACACCTCTGAAACTCAATGCATATCCTAGATGATGTTTCTATATGTTGGTATAGGTCTCCCACCTCAACATATGCAAACTAAAACTTCACTTCCAACTACACACATACATCAACACAACACTTAGTTTTCCAACTTCTTTCTTAGCTTCTCCAACATGCTATCTCACCTTGAGCCTTACACTATTTGAAATCATTCAATACACTTGCTATTTTTGGCGTAAAAACAATCTAGGGTTTGATCAGAAGTTAATGGTATATTTTTGCATGATCAACCTCTTCTAGATTTGTATTTGTCATTGCATTAATGGTTTCACCCATTCCCTTCAATTACCAATCGAAATATGTTGGAAATATGGGATCCATCCAACATAAGAATAAAGTGTATATAGGTTGATTTGGTTGTTCTAGTGTTGTTATTGACATCAACATTGTGGCAACATTATGGGAAGCATATTTGATATACTGGAAGTTGATCTATACCGGGAGTGTTCTTTACTGATGGTCCAATATGTTGGTTTTTGACTCCAAAATTCACCACAAGAAGAGATATGACTTTTCTCTCTTAACATTATTATTATGACTCATTCAAACAACTATATCCAGGATCTTGAGAATTTTTTTGTTGAGCACAAAAACTTATCAATGACAAAGTTCAACTCTATACACTAGTTGTTTCTATGTTTGGTATATCTATGTGGGAGACTCTGTATTTTATTAAGAACATCCTAATGCCACAACTCTAATGGTAATCTCTCTGATGTTAATTTCAAGATAAAATGAATTAATATTGGATTTGTAAGGTGTTTACTTTGAGAAGTGTGTGTTGGTTTGGATTTTTTGTGATTGGGTCCTATTCTTGGATGACCTAATATATGACATATATTAAGAAGATTAATTATACTTTGTGGATGTTAGTTGGATCCCTTATAGATCTATGCCAGCTTGATATGATGCACCAAATGGATAAAAATGTTTTAAATCTTATATGGTACCAACAAGAGATATTTTTGATTGGTTTGGTTACATTTGATGTATGAGATATACTTGTATATATATATATATATATATATGAGACTTTTTGGAGTTGAAGTGATTGAAAGTAACTATGTGAGAAGGGTATGCAAAAAGGTGATGTGAAGAATGTTGAGATTGTGCGAGCTTAAAATATTTGTCGAATGCGAGCAATATATTGTTGGTGAAGTCAAGGATCATAGCAGAATTGTCATGTGACTTCTATGCAGAGTAGTACTTCACATGCCTCATTGGAACAAAACATATCACATATAAGGTGCATCCCATCAGTTCATACTTGTGGCAATGAGCCATATCTTTTTGTATCTTGGTGGTTAGCCATTCTGTTTTGTATTCTGGCTGTAAGCCTTCTACAGATAGTGAGTCATGGCAACGAGACCTATAATATTCTATATCCAAATATATTATATTGTGATCTAATCCTCACCATGATTTTTCCCATTTTGGGTTTTCCACATAAAAAATTTGGCGTTGATGTGCTTTGTCGTGTCATGTTCATTTCAATGTATTCATTCTTGTTTGTAGTTATATGTGCTTTAATAATTGGATGGTTTATAACTGAAATGGTTTAATAGAATATTGATTCACCCCCCTGTTAGTATTTCAGATAATCAACAATTGTTATTAGAGCTTGGTTCCTCTGAAGAAGTCAAACAACTTGAGGAAGTTCCTAGAATTTGAACACATGGAAGATAAAATATTTCTTATTTCTCTGGAAGAGATCTCTATTGAGCATATAGAAGAAAATGAGTGTATTAAGAATATGAGGGAAATATATGGAGAAGCCAATGATCAATTAAAGAAGGCATATAATGATATCACCAGACTACTAGAACGATTGGAAGAAAAGAGATATATTGAAGACTATCAAAAAACTAAAAATCAAAGGAAGATGGATGAATGTACAAAGCTTGATCAAGAAGTGATGACTTTGAAATTAGATCTGGAAAAGGAAAAAATACATGAGGATAAATTCAAGGCAAGAACTATAATTCTTGATGAATTGATTAACTTTTAGAGACCTTCTATGGATAAAAGTGGTTTAGGATTTGAAGAAGGACAAATTTCAAAGGAAAATCAACCCCCTGACATGAAGATTCAACACAATGATGGAAATTTCAAGGATCTAAGAAGCCATATTGGAAGGAATCCTATCAAACAACCTAATTCTCTTGAAGGTATTTATCTTTCAATAGTATATGTTATTCTTGTAATAAGTTTGGACATAGGGAGAAAGACTACAAAAGTAGAATGAATGATACTTTATCATTCTATGATCAATGTTTTGAGTGCAAAATGATTAGACATAAGGTTATACAATGCAAAATTCATAAGTTGAAAAAGGAATTTTATTCTTTTAATGGCTATTGTTATCACTGCAACTTATTTGGACACAAGGCTAATATGTACGAATATATTGAATAAAAGAAAAACTGGATGGAAGAATGTTGTTTGTTATGATTGTAGCAATCTAGAACATTTTTATAGAGACTCTAGAAATAAAAGGTTGAAAAATAATTATCTGGTAAAGAGACATGAACCGGTCATGGATCCAAAAGAAGTAAGAAAGGAAATGAAAATAATTTGGAGAAGGGAAAGAGAATTTAAACAAAGTGAATTAGAATCATTAGTTTTATTTGTGTTGCACTCTGGTGTAGATACACTCATCAAAATGTAAGCCAGGAAATGCCTAAGGGGGAGCAATAATAATAAAATTTAATAAACTCCTCATCGATATATGATGTAATATCATGAAAAAGTGCATTTAATAAGGTTATAAATTCAAGATTTCATGTGAGAGGAATTTTTCAGACACGTGTGAAGAATGAAGTTCACAAAATTTGAAAGGATGGAAGTGTACATGAGTTTCAAGGTGATCTACTTGCAAGTTGAAGCATTTATTGTAGAATAATTAGAATGAAGGAAATACATTTAAAAATGTTAAGGAAAACACATTCAACAAAAGGAATTTTTGAAAAATGATAAGCGTGTAGAGAAAGTTTGAAGAAACTAGAGAAATTCCATATAGCAGAGTTTTAGGATTTGGTGGGAAATAAAAAGAAAATTGAAGTGGATTCAAGGTGTGCTCTAGAAGCTCAACATCTAACCCTAATCTTCATCGAAAATTAAAGAGGTATTTTGCTTAAACAATCTCTTAATTATATCCAATGAATAATTCAAAGGTAGTGAATGTTTCAAACAAATTGCAAATCAAATTAAGGAAGTATTCTCTGAAAATTTAGTTGGAAGAACCTATGGGTGCATTTTCTAGTATTCCTCCTAGAGTATTACCTATTGAAGAAATTTATGCATATGTTTATGGGAAAATTGAGGAAATGCCACTAGTTCGATTAAGTATTTTGTGGAAGAATGTGTTGGAAATTTTTTTTGATGCATATAAAATCTTAGTTGAAAATAAATTGGATGTATGGTGGAAATTCCATTTGTTTGAATTTGAAAAAATATATATGAATGGCCTTAAGTGGGATTCATGGTGAATCTATTTAGATCAATGAAACACACTTGATAACCAAAGAAGCTATAAGAGATGTGACTGGTTTGTGTTTCTCTAGATAAGTTCCTAGATGAAAGATTGTAAATGATCAAGAGATAATTGAGATGACTAGTGTGGCCCTTAAAGGAAAAGAACTTGTTTTGAGAACAATTGTAGATCCGATCATTTGTTATGTTGTAATGATTATTGGACATAAATGTTTCTTACCAAGCAATGACTACATAGTTTCTATTGCTTCCACATACACTACACTTGATATGGTTGGGAATGGTACAGATTATGACCTATGTGAGCTACTTCAATTGCATCTATTGAAGAACTTTAAAGAAATAAAAAGGAATAAGAAAAGTATATTTCGATACAACACCTTAATAGCTTTTTTACTCTTTTGCTTAATGAAAGAGTTACCAATAATTGGAAATGT
This sequence comes from Sequoiadendron giganteum, assembly GCA_007115665.2. Lineage (NCBI taxonomy): Eukaryota > Viridiplantae > Streptophyta > Pinopsida > Cupressales > Cupressaceae > Sequoiadendron > Sequoiadendron giganteum. The sequence goes on along the minus strand of CM021101.1, from coordinate 183,663,631 downwards.
AGAATGGAAAAACACAAAAAAATAGCTCATCAAATTAGGAATCTCATGAAAAATCTTGGTGGTTCGGATTCTTAATAAACTAATCTTGTAGCATTCTTTGGAATATTTTAGATGAGAATGAACAAACAAAGAAGAATTCCAAAAAATATGGTTGAAAATTACTCCGAAAATATTAATTTCCTAGTCTCTACAAATTTTTGTTATATGGAAGTAGTTGAATCCAGACTTATGTGGATTTATGATTGTATTATGAAGTAACTAAGGCAAAAATTGATCATTATGCAAAAGTGCTTCTAGAGAGCCCCAAGAACCCTAACAGGACAGATGTAGAAGAAATTTCTATGACTGAAGCCTTCGACAATGCAACATGAACCAAAAAGAAGAGAAAAGGTGTCATTATCAAACAAGAAATCACTGAACCAGTAGGAAGTGAATTAAAGAGAGCTCAACTTGAGCATGAAAGTGGAAATATTCAAGAAGAATTAAAAGAGTTATAGAAAGTGATCCCTAGTTCTAGCTTCAATTCATCTATATCCATTGTGGAAAATCTCGAGAGTATGATTAACTTTCTGAAAGCATACATCTTCAAACTGGAGGTACAAACTAGAAATACATCTTCAAAAAAAAAAATAGAATAAATCAAGAAGAAATGTGTAGATGCACATCACAAAGTTGTGAAGGAGTTGAAGGAAGTACAAGATTGTGAAAAAGAAGCTCAGGAGTTGCTATATTTCTACTTGAATTGGTCCAATAGGACATTTAATGCAAGAGAAGAAATAAGAAAGAATGAAATTCGATTGAGTACTCAAGAAAATGTGTACAACTTGGTAGATGATAGGGACAATTAGAGGTGGTCCTACATTGTGAAGCTACAAGAAAAAATCTTTTCCCTACAAGATCAAAGAACAAAAGTGATTAAGTAGTTTCTGGCACTCGAAGATTTGGTAAAACTCAGGCATATTCATGTATCTAGTGCCCTTAATAGTGTTGGTAATTTATTAGAAATTGATCTTAGTCCCAACACTATGAAATAAGGTATAGAGTCTTTGAATAAGCTTGAACTACTATATAAGACTCTTGCAAGTGAAAAAGGATCATGGGAAGAAGGAAAAGCTACATGGGAAAAAAGTTTCATTATTCAATCTTCTCAAAATGAATTTAACGATTTTTGTGTTCTCGAAATAGGGAAACTCATTCCAAATGTCTAAATTATTGTGTTTGGATTTTTTCACCATTGATTAACCCTTTGATTTGTTCCATTTTTCCTTTTGTACAACTGCACGCCAAATTATATGGAAATTCCAAAAACAACTGAAATACCTAATGGATTTTTAGATTCACTACTGAATTAACTTTACTTCTTCGAGATTATACTACCAAGCTCTCTCCTTCTCTTCTTTGATGCAAAGTGACAAATGAGAGTTTCAACTTGTCTTATATAGCTCACACACTTGTAATAGATCCTTTTGCCCTAGGTATTCTAGATACCCTTTTTTCTTAGATAGTGAGAGAAAAATTCTTCTGTGGACCTATGATTTCTTTGATTTTCCTTGTGAGTGTTTTCCAAAGCCTCTGTAGATCATTAGTACACCTTTTGACAATATTTTCATGATCCGGTACCAGCTTATGGACAGGGGAAAAAGGATTTTCTTGAAAAACTCCCCTAGGCCAATGGCCTGAGATCAATTTCTAGAGGAATTACCGGAAGTAGGTTTCGGTGTAGAACCATTTCCAACATCAGATTCATTATTCCTTATCCATGTCTTCTTCATCTGATCTCTTATTTCATGCTCAATCATTTTTCTGTGTATTTCTATCTTTGTATACCAGACCTTTTCTATCCACATTTTTTTTCTGAAGAGTCTCACAATGTGACTATATCTATTGCAATTGTAGCACATAATACTTCCTTGTCCAGACCAATCATTCCATTTATTTATTCTTGATCTACATTTCTTAGAAATATGCCAAATTCTTCCACAAGTATAACATTCATCATTCCTTTACTAACAGAGTAGTTTGACACATTTCTGCATTCAATTGATTTATGACCAAACTTTTTACAATTGAAACACTAACCAGAGAATGATGGATTGCTTGATTTCATTTTACTTCTACACTGAGCAGCCATATGACTAAATTTATTGCAAGAAAAATAATATCCATTAATCTTTTGAGCATTAGGTTGTCTTACTAGATACCTTCCATCTTTGTTCATTTGATTTCCTTGCATAAAATTTCTTTGTCCAGATTCAAAACTTTCTCCTTTCTCATATCCAAGACCTCGCTTATCTTTAGCATTCTTCTATCCTTGAGTCAGCTCATCAAGCTTAATAGAACTAATCTTAAACTTTTCCTTGTATTCATTTGCAGTAGTAAGTTTATCCCTGAGAATAATAATCTATTTTTCAAGTTCTTCTTCATTGTTTCTGGATTGTTGCAGTTCACTCTCCAACTAAATGAATTCTCCATTTGTTCTTCTGCATTCATCAAATCTTTTTTTTTAAGGATTGAGAAAGATTCTCCTAATTTTTATTCCTTTCTTGAATCTCCTTAGTCAGCTTCATCACCATAGCTTCCATCTCATGTCTTAGAGTAGCATTGTCTCTGGCAAGCTTTTCACATTCTTGAGTTATTTCCTTCAAGGTTTGGTTCAAGTGAGCATCATCCATTTTTTTCTTTCTTTCTACTTAATCTGATCACAGAGATCCTTCCTCTTTTCCCTCGATTTAACAATCTGATCCTTCAATGTCTGAATAAATTTCTCAACATCCCTAATATTTTCTTTCAATTCCCAGACTTCTGCTTTAGACTGATCAAGGTCATCAAGTGCCACCAAAAGTTGTTGTTGAAGACTACCAAAGTCCATCACATTCCAAGATTCACCTCAAGCTACTAAACTTCTTTTGAGGAACTAGGCTCTGATACCAATTGTTGGACTCAAGGGAACACTGAGAGGGGGGGTGAATCAGTTTTATAAAAATTTGAACTTTATTAAACTGATATTTAAACCACTTCAACATTAAACTGGAGGAAAGATGAAAACACATAAATTAATCATCCACAACACCATAACACAAGGATTTTTACATGGAAACCTTGTTAGGGGAAAGACCATGGTGGAGGTCAATCCACAATTTGAGTACTCAAATATAAGTTTTACAAAAAGGGAATGCACTTGCATTCAGACTCACTACCTAGAGCTCATTGCTCAAAATAGAAAGGCTCACTACCTTACAAAATGTTTAGATTAAGACCATCTAAAATATTGAACTGAAATAATAGCATCTACTTATTCCAGGTCACATTTTTGATTAGGCTCATAGATCAGATTTTGGACCTTCTGTTTGATTCTGCACTTTGCTCTGCTCTGCTCTTCGCATCACAAATCCATACATAGATAAATTTGCACCCTTATCCTTATTAATTTCACACCACACACTAATATAATTCACATCACATGCTTTCTATATATAAAAATGATACAACCAATCTCTTATATATATCTGCTACCAAATATTTGATCATTCATAAATCGGCTTTCATAAAACATAAAGTACTTTCCAACTATTGACTAAATACACAACTAATTTTTTTATGCACACCACCCATAGTTGGTCATAGCATAGTGAGGACCCAAATAAATATGTTCGAGCATAGAAAAATTTAATAAATTACTCCTTAGATATCCACAATGGCTATATCCACCAAGTCGGCCTTCTAGCATAGATAACCAAAAAATCAATGCACTGGATCTCCTAGATCGTACACCAGTAATTTTTCACCTCGATACTTATTGAATAAGGTAGTATGAGAATCAACATACCTTTCTCTGAGAACCACAACTCAAAATAATAGTCTAGTGAAGTATACAGATCAACATCTTTACCTTTAATCGGATGTCATGTTCTTCATTCTATTATGCCGGTATGAACCAATACTAAACTATGGATCAGATGAATGACTTAGGTTGCCATCAATTACAACACTAGAAGCCATATGCCAATAGTTCTAGTGTTTTAATTGATGTCAACATTGTGGGAAGCATATTTGGTATATTGGAAGTTGATCTATACTGGAAGTGTTATTTATTGATGGTCTAGTATGTTGGTTTTTGAGTCTGAAATTCACTGCAAGAAGAGATATGACTCTAATCTCTTAATATTATTATTATGAATCATTTAGACAACTATATCTAGGATCTTGAGAAGTTTTTTGTTGAGTACAAAAAGTTATCAATGACAAAGTTTACCTCTGTATGCTACAATTTTTTCTATGTTCAGTATATCTATGTGAGAGACTCCGTATTTTCTTAAAAATAACATTTTGATGTTACGGTTCTAATGGTAATATATCTGATGTTAATGCAATGAGAAACTGAAGTAATATCGGATCTAGAAGGTGTTTACTTTGGGAAGTGTGTGTTGGTTTGGAGTTTCTATGATTAGGTCCTATTCTTAGCCGACCTAATATATGACATGTATTAAGAAGATTAATTATACTTTATGGATATGAGTTGGATCCATTACAAATCTACGTTGATTTGATATGATACACTACATGGATAAAAATGTTTTAAATATTATAGGGTGCTGAAAAGAGCTATTTCTGATTGGTTTGGCTACATCTAATTAGGCTGACCTAATTGATGTATGAAATATACTTGTATATATATGAGACTTTTTGGATTTGAAGTGAGTGAAAGTGTGAAAGAAGGGTATGCAAAAAGGTGATGTGAATAATTTTGAGACTGTGCAAGCTTAAATGATTTATCAGATGTGAACAATATATTATGGGTGAAGTCAAGGATCATAGTAGAATTATCATGCAACTTCTATGTAGAGTAGTACTTCACATTTAGAGCCTCATTGGAATTGAACACAACACATAGAAGGTGAATCCCATCAATTCATACTTGTGGGAGTGAACCATATCTTTTTGTATCTTGGCAGTTAGCCATTCCATTTTCTATTTTGGTTGTGAGCCTTCTAAGGACAATGAGTCCTGGTAGTGAGACTTGTAATATTCTATATCTAGATATATTATATTGTGAGCTAATCCTCACTATGGTTTTTCCCATTTTGGGTTTTCCATGTGAAAAATTTGGTGTTAATGTGCTTTGTGGTGTCATGTTCATTTCAATTTCTTCATTATTGTTTGCAGTTATATGTGCTTTAATAATTGGGTGGTTTATAGTTAAATGGTTTAATAGAATACTGATTCACCCCCACTCTCAGTATTCTAGATAATAATAAAAAATGATGCTAGAATGATTATCTCATTTTTGGTGCCACAATTTCATTCACCTAGCCATTGAAAAAAAATGATCTTTGAATGTAGACCATTGATTTTTTTTTCATGCCATGATCTAATCATTATCGCACAACTACCTTGGTTTAAATGAGGATCATAGATTAATGATTCACAATAAGGATTTGAATCAATTAAAACAATCAATCTCCACCACATATTTTATTCCAACAAAAAACCACATTGGTCAACTCTAGTCAATGCAAGTGTCCCTTGGAAATACTCCATTTTCAATAATATTTCATTTCCTTTCCTTCAAGGGTCGGGAGCCAATCATTCCTCTTACCTTATGCTTGGAGTGCATTGCAACACTTAACAAGCAAGCTTGAATAATTAAGTATGAAGCTTCTCCATGCCTAATGGGGTTTGGCCATTGGCCTTCCCCTTTACCTTTTACCATCCTTAACTCCATCACAAGCCAATACACTAACCTTTGAAACATTGAAGTGCGAAACTATTTATGACTATCGCTAAGGACACATGCCATCTTCCCACAAGCCCACACTGACCATCATTGAGTCCCACAAACCTTCTATGGAATGGATGGAATGTGCCACCTATTCCATGCTTTTGGGTTTTAGCCATCGGCCTTACCCTTTATCACCTTCAATCCATTCTTAAACCAACACACCAAACACCAAAACATCAAAACTCCAAAACACCTTTAAGATGTCGAAAGTCAAGGTTCAGGGTTCCTTCATACCCCTACCTCACTTTGCATTTAGTCAAGGTGTAAGCTTGAGCTCTTGTTGGAGTACTAAGGATAATCACTTGATAATCAATAATTAATTAATTAACTATTGTCCCTTATTACTTTAGTTCACTTAAGATAAACTTAGGAGTGCTTTTTAATTATTAGATTGGGATAATTATAGGTCTAGTTGTATCATTGCATGAGATTAAGAAACTTGTCACAATCTAATGAAATCCTCATCTAGGGTTTTCTTTTGCATGATTTTATAAATATTTCACATTCATTGTAATAATTCAATTTAGAACCATTCAGGTTAATACATAGAAAATTAGTTCCTCTTCTGGATTCAATCTTTTCTCTCTTGTTTGTAGAGAAAATTAGTTTCTTTGACCTTTCTTTTGTGATAGGATATTTTCTTGTAGGTAATTTCTGGGTGATGTGGAGTTCAATCATCAACTTCAACATGGTATCAAAGCTCTAAATCTGCAGCCTCCTATCAGGTTGAGAGATCTTATCTTGAGAAAAATCTTCTACTTTTTAAATTTATTTTTCTAGAAAAAAAAAAATCATCAATTTTTCTTTTCAACTTTTTTTTTAAAATTGCAAAAAAAAAGAAAAAAAAGCTTTTAATTTGTTTTTGCCATCCACTAGCCTCCAACCAAGGTTTTTTTGCCTTTTTTGACCTATTTTTGTAAATCGATCATAACTTGGGCATACAGCCTCGGAATTGAGTAAACAAGATATCATCATAAAGCTAGTTTTGAGCTCTTTCTAGTGGTGTTGGTCTCATTATCACATTTTTCTACTAGTTCTTTTTATTCTTAGTCAAAATTAGATCTTCATTTTGTGCTTTCGAGCTCATAAATTTTTGCCTATATTTTCAATTTTTATGATTCAAGTAGCGTTGGAAAGGTATTTCATAGCTCTTCAAATATATTCATGCACATTTTCTAGAATCTACCCTAGGTACATTTTATTTAAAATATTTTGTTTTCAAATTCTACTTAATTACTTGGATATCTTGACACTTGGAAATAATTTTTTTGTGTAGGATGACATATTTTGATCCACTCTATGAGTACTAAGGTTATTTATCTTTTATTTTTTCATTTGAGTGAGTATCATGGGGTTTTTATGTTCATCCTTCTATGATCAAATTGGATAAGGATAATTATGAGTCTTGACAAAATGGCATCCTGACACATCTCAAGTGGCTTGATATTTTTCTTTATTTGTATGGACTAACACCTACACTAGACACACCAGGGAGTTAATCAACATGGGCCATCATAATAGTTCATATTTTTGGGGTTATATGTTCTACTATTGATCTTGAAACTATGTGTGATGTATCAAACATTGAATTTCCCCATAAAATTTGGACACGTCTAGTGGAACCCTAAAAAATATTCATGTTCCACTGGTTTGAAAAATAATTTTCCTGTATGTCTATTTGGTTGACTATGACTAGGGTTTAGGGTTTTATGAGGAGTTGTTTTAAATTGAAGGATTTTCTCCTTTTGTCTTAAACCCTTGTTCTTTTGGTTTATTTATCTTTTGACATATTGTCACCCATTCTTAGTCATATTAAAATGACTTGAGTCATTGAGGTCCATGTTATGAACAACCCCTTGTGGTTGGGATCTCCCACTACCCGTTGCTAAACCTTTTTGCGTGCCTAGGTCCTTGGAATTGCTTTATTTTATAAGGTTGATTATTCAACTTTGTTTGGCCTTAAAATCCTTTGCTGAAAATGCTATTAAGTATTTCAAGAACTTATCATGCATCATCCTAGGAGATCCCCTCTTTTAAAACAACTTAGTGCACGTGAAAATTTCAAGTACTTATGTGATCGCTCATCACTGCAACTATTTTTGTCATCAACTTCATTAGTGTGATGATCAATGGTCCTAATAGTTCTCTTTTGCATTGTGTGTCACTGAAATTTTCTGCTCTTTATGATTGATTACCATGATGAGCCATATGGTTGTGTTTTTTTTATATCACTTGTCACTGAAATTCTCTAGCTTCATGGTTTGTTTTCAGTGATGTGAGATGGACATTATTTTTCCTTTGTGTCACATCATTGTAGAAGTATTTCTTGGCTTCTTTTTGGTTTCTGTGATGAGCAATTGGAATGTATTAAATAAAGTGATGTGATCTTTCCACTTGTCATATTTTGGTTCTATCATTTGTTTTTCCCATCATCGAAAGCACTATCAACTCCAAGTCAGTTATGGTGATGTGCGATGGCTTGTGGTTATGTCATGGAATCACTAGAAAGTCCTCCTTGCTGAAGTATAAATGCAACCTTGACATATTTATGCAACAAGTGATGAGGGTTATGCTAAGGAATATTCTCTCCTGCAAGGTGTCATTGCCCATTATTCAAGTTTGGACAAAACTTCAGGGCATTACTGTGATGAGAAATGGAGTCTAAAGTGTATTTTGAGTTAGTGGATGGCTACATGGAAAATTATCAAGGCACCATCACTATTTTAAGGCACAATTGTTAATGCATGAAGTGATGGTCAAGGAGAGATGTTGATTCTATTTTAAATCAAAAGATATTGATGACTGGGGTTTAAAATAGAACAACTACTTGTCAGTTCACTGACATGAGAAATCTATCAACCATTAATGGAAAATTCACTCCAATTTTGAGTCATAAAGAGGGTTGTTAAGTGTTTTTTCTTTTACAATTGTAGCCATTGTAAGTAGAGGAATGAGCTAAGTGAAGAAGAGAAGAAATAAAATCTCTTGGTAAGGTGAATTGTGAGTAACAACCAGTTAATTTTCTTAGGTAAGTTAATTTATTGGCCTTTATGGGAAATTTGTGCATCAATTAGTTTAGAAATTGGGGTAAGTTGTTAGGGTTGTTGACTATAATTATCATTTTCATGGTAAATTTGTATTCCCCACTATCTTGGGTGGTGATTTTGAAGTCTCTTGTGCTAGTGCAAGAATAATTTCCCAAAGAGAAGGTGAGAAAGAGAATTCTAGAGGATGATTTGAAACTATGAGGAAGACCAAAAGTTACATAAAGAAGCATCGTGAGAAAAAAGATGGAGTTTGAGCTTTCAAAGGACAAGCAACCAACCTAGGTAAAGAAAAATGAAGAATCAAGTAATTCTAGTGAATTTCCCATTGATGCATCTCCTAATTTAAATAATGAAGTAAATAGTGAAAATGTTCATGAAGAGGCACATGAAGTTGAGGTGCCTAAGGTAGATCAAGGAATTTTTCCCATTGAGGAAGTTTTTAACAATGAACTTGATGTGTCAAGAGAAGAAGATATGTGGGAATTTTGGGAGAAAAATAAGTTCACAAAACCTTCAACTCCTGGAGTTGATTTTTCTTTAATGGGAATAATTTTAAGCCAAGAGGTGAATTCGCTAATGTAGAATTGCACCGGTCCCTTGAAGGAGAACTAGCTAATATTTCCTTTTATACCCTTGAGCCAAGTGATTCTAGAGATATCATTGAAGATGAGGAAGATATAGGTAAAGATATGTGAGCCTTAGAAGAGGAAGAGCTTAGGCTTAAAGAAGAAGAAGAACGCAGGCTCAAGGAGTTGAAGAAAGAAAGAGAAAAGGAGCTGAAATAGAAAGAGGATAGAATTAAAGCTAAGACGCTTGAAAGAGATGCTCAAAAGAAAAAAATAGAAAAGATGAAAGAATCTGCAAAGTAGAAGGTACTTTATGAAAATGCTTCTAGATTTTTTTGCTAAGATAACCTTGATCCTACTAAGGTAATCATCCCAATTGGAACCTCTACTATAAATACTTATACCACATCTATTGCAACCACAAAAGCCTTAGATCCATTTTATGCTACTAAGAAATCACAACCTGTAGATCATGGGAAGAATCCCATTGACCAACATAAGAAAACTACCTTTAATACCTTTAATACCAACACTAATGCAAGTACCAATACATTGTCTATTAATCCTTTCACCCAAAATATTAAGATTGATCCTACCATCAACTGCACCCCTAGATCTCGAGAGCTTGATATTGCAATTGGAAAATGACAAGTTACAATAAGAATTGAAGAAAGCTAAAATGGAAGCTTCAAATTCAAAAATAGCAAGAAAGATCTATTTTCTTAAGATCTTTATACTTGATTTAGTGGCTTCAAGTTTTGGACATACTGAAAAGGATTCACAAAATAAATTTTTTGAGGGACACATTACTAGTGGAGGTGGTTATGGAGATCAAGGTGGTGGAGGTGGAGGAAATGATAAAAATAGGAACTCCTATTTTGAATATGGTGATGGAAAGAAGAAGGGATGTGGTAGTAATTGTGGAGATGGAAAATGTAAGCATAAGAATTAATTTGATGACCAAAAGGATGATAAGCCTAGAAATGCTCATAGAGACCAAGCTACCAGGAGACCAATGCAAGTGGATAGATATCAACAGTTGTGATTTATAGGGATTCCTGGTTATCCTAATCCATTTCCTGAAGATTTTAGACCTACTTTTCTTAGATTCTCTGGAAATAATTCCTTAAGTCGTGAGAACCACCTTAAAGCATTTCCTAATGTCATGGATGATTTTAAAGTAGAAACTAAGGATGTGATGATGAAGTTATCTATGAACTCACTCACTGAGGATGCTAGAGAATGGTATAGAAGTTTACCTACTAAAATTATTAGTTCTCGGGAGGAGTTTAAGATGTTGTTCAGAGAATAGTATGGTGATAAAACTGATTCAAGGTTTCTTTTAAATCAGCTCAATAATATTGTTAAAATTTCTAACAAGGTTGTAGCTAATTTCAATGTGAGATTTCAAAAGGACATGAACTGGTTACCTCCCCATTTAAAATTAAATGATAATGTATGCCTAGTAAACTATTGTAATGCCTTTAATACAAAGATGATCTATCACCTGATGGATAAAAACCCATAGATATTGAGAGAGGCTTATAAGATGGTCATCCATATTGACAGTATCAATAGAGTGACTGGTAAGGTTGGGAGAAGGGATGATGTAAGGATCTTCAAGAATCCAAAGAGAGAGGATAAAACTCTAGTGCTAAAGGAGGTTCTCTTAAGGATAAGATTGACAGTTTTACTATTACCATGAAGGATCTAAGCAATAAAATTTCGATGCAAGCAAAAGGTCTGTCAAATGAAAAATCCAACTATCATAAGAATGAGAGACCTCCTTAGTTGCAAGATCACCCATATAATACAAATTGGCATAATGGGAAGCCCATTCTTAACAATCAAAATAATGCTCAAAATTAAGGTTCCTCTGGATCCTTTGTAGAAAAACTCAAGAAATTTCATTGATGAGACCCCTTGGTGCATCGTTTGTCTAATGCCACATTTTTCTCACCAATGTGTAGTTGCACAATTGGTTGAAGTTGAAAAAGGAATGCCTAAAGAGTATAAGCAATCTAATGCAGATGATGTTGAAGTGAATATGATCAGAGACAGATTTAATTTTTTTTATAATGAGTGTTCGTCCAATATGTAGTCTCATGAAATGGATGTGGATGACCAAAGGAATATCACCAATATATTTCATCAACAAGTCCTTTCTGATGAAGATGATGCCAATGATAATGAAGTGTATGTAGTGGAAGCCCCTGAGGATGATGTGTCTCTAAGGAGACCTTCAGATGAGGAAATTTCAAGATATACAGTGGCCTTGGCTTCTCAATCCAAAGGCTCATATCATCTAAGGAACATAATAGTGGGTGGTGACCAAGGTAGACCTATTGGTCTCTTTATCAAAGAGAAAAATGTGAAAGGAAAAGAGAAAAGGTCTGATAGAAAACGGGAAGGACTTAAGGCCAATGAAAATAAGGGAGACAAAATTTGGGCTAAGAAAGTTGATAAACCAAAAGAAGATGGAGAGCCCAAGTCCCTTGTTGTAAAGATAAAGGCACATAAGCATAATTCTTAATCTGCAAGAAAAGATTTCAATCCTAGAGTTGAAACAACAAAGGAACAATAGAAGGGGAGTAGTGAAGAACAAGGTATGACCCTAATTGATTTTCCTAAATACACTCATGTCAATAAGTTTAAATTGCTTAGTCAAGTAAGGGTTTATGTTCCTTTTCTTGAGATGATGAGAATTGACAAGCACAAACAAAAGGTAGTAGCCCTTATCAATGGTGCTACTACAACCTGTAATGACCTAATGGTGTCCACTCCACCTAGACTGAGTAAAAAATAAAAGAAAGAAAAAGAGATCGAGGGATTAATCATTGAGATCCCTCATATTTTCCTAGGATATTTAGTGATAGCCTATCCTGGAAAGATAGAGCCATTTTTTCACACATTGATTGTTGAGGGAATTTTTTTGAAAATATTATATCATTTATTCTAGAGCATCCAACAATATAATTCCAACCAAGATCATGGAGGCACTGGGATTAAAATTTGATAGTACCCATGGAAAATATTATGCTATGGACTCGAGGGAAGTCCCTATGACTGGTGTAATCAATGAGCTTCCTTATATACTAGCTGTATATCCAAAGAAAGAGTTCAAGATGAGTGTGGTGGTGGTAGATATCCCACCTAACTATGGAATGTTATTGTTTAGGAAATGGAGTTCTTTCATGGAAGGTAGCATGCAATGTAATATGTCTTATGCTACTTTTCCTATTGATGGTAAGAATATCCAAGTGGCTAGAGAACCAAAATTGCCACATATGTTGGAGCATGCTCCTAAGGATGATATGATTCACTTTGTAGATATTTATATTAGTAGTTGAAGGTGGAAGAGCTACCGAGAGTAAGTGATAGGAACCCTACACCTATAGATAATGAAGTTACATTATTGTTTGATAAGGATGGACTCTAGAAGAATTATTTTAATGGTGCAAGTTCTAAGGAAGGGTTTCCTGTAGGTATATCGTTGGTGTCACCTAGTGGCAACACATATAATTTTTCTTTCACTTTGTCTTTTGTCTGCACAAACAATGTGGCAGAGTATGAGGCATTGTTACTATGATTGAGGCTAGTAGAAAAGCATGGGATAAAAAAGTTGATGGTGATAGGTGACTCTCAGTTGGTGATATCCCAAGTGAGATTTAGATATGCATGTAAGAACAATATATTGAAACAATATAGAAATTTTATCTGGGACTCTATTGAGAAATTTGATGCATTCAAAATTGATTGAATGGAGAGAGGTTAGAACAGAGTGGCAAAATTTCTTTCTAATATTGTGCTTAGACTAGATGACATAAATTTTGTAGGTATCTCCAAGGTTTAGGTGAAATATAGGCCATCAATCCCCGATAATGTACATAATTAGCAAATCTTCAACAATGATGAGGATATTTTAAAGTTTTTAAAATGTGTTGATGAATATGAAAGTTAGGAGATTGACTTTGGGGATTTTGTTGAAAATATATATCCTAAGGATATAGTATTTGGGAATAAAGTCATTCAACTAAACACAAATAAGATTCCCAAGGGCCTTGTGTAATTAGAAAGGGCCTTTGATAGTGAAGACAAAATAAAGGTTAAAACAACTACCACCCATCTAGAGGACCTAGAAGAAGTGAATTTGGGGACTTAAAATGCCCCTAAAAAGGTATATGTGGGAAAAAAGATGAAACCCAAGATCAAGGAAATGTTGATTACCATATTGAGAAAATATAGACATGTCTTTTCTTGGTAGTATGATGACCTAAAATCATATAGAGAAGAATTATTCCAACATGAGATTCCTCTGAAAGAAAATGCCAAGTCTTTCAAGCAAAATAAAAAACCCATCAATCCAACCTTAGATCCAAAGATGCAGGAGGAACTGGTAAAGCTAAGGGATGTTGGCATCATAAATCCTATTAGGTATTCATTTTGGGTGTCTAATTAAGTGTCAATTAGGAAGAAAGATGGTGATATAAGATTGTGCATGGAATTTAGAAATTTGAATATATCATCATTGAAGGATATCTATCCACTACCAAACATGGAGGCCATGTTGCAAAAGGTAATTGGATGTGAGCTATTATCAATGATGGATGGTTTCTCTAGATACAAGCAAGTAAAAGTGAAGGATTCTAAGCAGTACAAGACTACATTCACAACTCCATGGATCACCTATGTGTGTGTCAGCATGCCCCTTGGTTTAACCAATATAGGTGCTACTTTCTAAAGGGCTATGGATGTATAATTTTCTAATTTTATTGACTTGTTCTTAGAAATATACTAGGATTATTTGAAAAATTACTCTAAGAAAGAAGAAAAACATATCATGCACTTGGAGAATATATTCATCAGGGCATTAGAATATGGAATTTCACTCAACCTAAAAAAGTGTGCCTTTGGAGTTATTGAAGGAAAATTTTTGGGACATATTGTGTCCAAGGAGAGAGTGAGAATTGACCTTGAGAGGGTAGCTACCATAGACAAGATTCCCCAACCAAAGAATGTAAAAGGCGTTTAGTCATTCTTTGGTTAGATCAATTTCTTGAGGAGGTTTGTAATAAATTTTGTAGAGATCACAAGACCTATCTCCAAAATGTTAAGAAAGGGAGAAAAGGTGGTTTGGAGTGAAGAGCCTAGTCATGCATTCAAGAGAATAAATTATGCTATCATAGAGGCTCTAGTTTTGAAGTCCCTTGATTTCTCTAACCAATGCATATTTTTTCTTTTGCTTCTTTCCATAATTTTTATATAGTGTTGTTGTAGAAAAATTATAATGGCTTTGAGCAACCCATTGCATTATTTAGAAAGTCTTTACATTCCACAAAGCTCAAGTATGACATGATTGAAAAGAAAGCATATGCTCTAGTCAAGGTTGTGAATAATTTCAGTACTTACTTAGTGGGAGCTATAGTCATAGATTTGTACCAAGTGTTGCAAAAAAAATTCACTCAGCAAGAAACTATAGTCAGAAGGTGTAGATGGATCAACAAGATCCAATAATTCAACATTGATTTTTAGATCACCAAGTTACTTAGAGGAAAAGGTCTAGCAAACTTAATGGCAGAGACTAACTTGGAAGCAAATTAGATAAACCAAGTTGAATCTATTGATGTTTCACCCATCTCTGATATACAAATGTGTGGCTAGTACAAAAGGGTTGTTCAGTATTTATAAACTTTACAGTTCCCTACAGATATGGTTCATAATGAAATGAGAACACTAAAGTTGCATGCCATTAAGTATGTAATTATTATTAATGAACTATCATAGAGAATCCTAGATGGTGTTTTTCTCAAGTGTGTGGATGGAAAGAAAATGTTCGATATTTTGTAGGAATTATACAGTGGAGTGTGTGGCGGCCATTACATGGCTAAGAAAAATTCCCATAATATTTTGAGGGTCGGATTCTGGTGACCCACTTTTTTTAAAGATGCCCACAAGTTTGTCAAGACTTTTGATTCTTTCCAGAGGTTTGTCGGAAGATTGAAATTTTTAGGGAGTTTTCCACTTAGGCTTATTTTTTTTCAAGCCCCTTTCCAACATTGGGGTATAGACTTCATTGGTGAAATATCAGAGAAATCTAGTGGAGGAAACTCATAGATCCTTGTTGCAATTGATTATTTCACAAAGTGGGTGGAGGCTATCCCCACAAAAAGGCAACATGTAAATTTGTGATCGACTTCCTGATGAACAAAATTCTCATTAGGTTTGGAGTTCCAGAGAAGACCATTTTTGATAATTTTATGTGCTTCAAGCCAGAAGATTTCAATAATTTTTGTGGGAAACATGGAATACAAATTTCTTATTCTCCCCCTTACCATCCTCAAGGGAATGGTTAGGTTGAATCTAGCAACAAAATCGTAATGAAAATTATTAAAAGAGTGATTGAAAAGAATAATAAGGCCTAGGACACAAATCTAAAGTTGGAATTGTGGGTTGAGAGGGTTACTATGAAGAAAGCTACTGGTCATTCACCTTTTGTTTTAGTATATGGTTTGGACGCTAGGCTACCACAAAATAATTTTCTAAAGATGCACAAGTTCATAGAGGAGTATGATGAAAATATTTGTGATGATACAAAGGATTGATAATCTTGTGCAGCTGGATGAGACTAGAAGAGAAGCTCATAACAAAATGCAAAGATGCAATTGCAAGTCAAATGTTTGCATGACAAAAAAGCTTCTCCCAAAAAAATTGAAGTGGATAGTATGGTACTAGTTTGAAATGCAAGGGTTCAAGATAAGGGTAAGCATGGTAAGTTTGAAGCCTTATGGTTAGGAACTTACCCAATATCCAACACACATGGGGAAGATTCATACTTCATTCAGAACTTAACAAGTGAACTTCTAGAATTGCCAGTACATGGATAGTTCTTGAAGCCATATTTCTCTTGAAATATGCTCATTTCCATGTACATTGTACAGTATTGTAATGTTGTATGTATGTTGGTTTGCTTTGGTCTAGTCCTCTTGCCTTGTCCAAGCAAGTCCTAGGTTCTTGGTGTCCCTATGCTTAGTTTGCTTCAACCATGAGATCTGAAATCTCACCATACCTGTGAGAGGCATGCATCCCCAATTGGAACCACTGGTGGAACCGTAAAAAATCTTCATGTTCCACTAGTTTGAAAAAGATTTTTCCTATGTGTGTGTTTGGTAGGCTATGACTAGGGTTTAGGGTTTTATGAGGATTTGTTTTACATTGAAGGATTTTCTCTTTTTGTCTTAAACCCTTGTTCTTTTTGTTTATTTATCTTTTGACCTACTGTCACCCATTCTCGGTCATGTTAAAATGACTTGATTCATTGAGGTCAATGTTATGACCAACCCCTTGTGGTTGGGATATCCCACTGCCCATCGCTAAACCTTTTTGCATGCCTAGGTCCTTGAAATCGCTTTATTTTACTAGGTTGATCATTCAAACTTGTTTGTCCTTTACATCCTTTGCTGAAAATGTTATTATGTCTTTCAATACCTTATTGTGCATTTTCCTAAGAGATCCCCTCTTTTAAAACAACTTAATGCACGTGCAAATTTCAAGTACTATGTGATCTCTCATTGCTGAAATTATTTGTCATCAAGTTCATTACCACGATGAGTGATGGTCCTAATGGTTCTATTTTACATCACGTGTCACTAAAAATTTTTTTTCTTCATGATTGATTACCATGATGAGCTATATGGTTGTGTGTATTTTATATTGCTTGTTGCTGAAATGTTCTAGCTTCACGGTTCCTTTTTAGCAATGTGCGATGGACATTGTTTTTCCTTTGTGTCATGTCATCGCAAAAGTATTTCTTGGCTTCTTTTTGGTTTTTGTGATGAGCAATGGGAATGTATTAAATGGAGTGGTATGATCTTACCACTTGTTAGATTTTGGTGCTATCACTGGTTTTTGCCATCATTGAAAGAAATATCAACTCCAAGTCAGTTACGGTGATGTGCGATGGCTTTTTGTTATGTTGTATCATTGCTGGAAAGTCCTCCTCGTCAAAGTAAAAATGCAACCTTGACATATTTATACGACAAGAGATGAGGGTTATGCAAAGGAATATTCTCTCCCATGAAGTGTCATTGCCCATCATCAAAGTTTTGACAAAACTTCAAGGCGTTACTACGATGAGTGATGGAGTCTGAAATTAACTATGAGTTAGTGGATGGCTACGTGGCAATTTCTTAGGGAACCATCATTGTTTTAAGGAATAGTTGTTAGATCATGAAGCAATGGTTGAGTAGAGAAATTGATTCCATTTTAAATCAAAAGAGATTGACGACTAGGGTTTAAACTGGAATTACTACTTGTTAGTTCGCTCATGTGAGAAATCTATCAACCATTAATGGTGAATGCACTCCAAATTTGAGTCATAAAGAGGGTTGTTGAGTGTTTTTATTTTATAATGTTAGTTTTCATAAGCACAGGAATGAGCTAAGTGAAGAAGAGAAGAAAGTAAAGCTTCTGGTAAGGCAAATTCTGAGGAACAATCGGTTAATTTTCTTAGGCAAGTTAGTTTCTTGGCCTCTGTGGGTAATTTGTGCATCAAGTAGTCTAGAAATTGGGGTAAGCTATTAAGGTTGGTGATCAAAATTATCATTTTCATGATTAAAATGGGAATTGGAATTATTTCTTGTATGGTTTGGGATAAAGAGGTTAAATTTTATTATTTTTCAATCTAAACCATGTGAATTAAGTAATTGTGGCTATAATACCCTATTTCTCGAAACCCTAGTTTTATTGTGTAATTAATATGAGCGAACCTAGCGAGTATTCTATTAAACTTGAAAGAAAACCTACTCATAAAAGGGTTAGAAGACCCAAACCCCAAGATGAACAACCTAAACCTGAAGTAGTAGAGAATCCTAAAAAGCAAAGGACTGTAAAGAAAGATCGTCTTAGGTTTATGGAAAATCCCCCTAAGGACCCAACTACTGAAATTAAGAAGGTGGGGAAAATAAAAATTGGTGAAGGGGATTTGACATCTCACTTTGATGATTTTTCCTGCGATATTGGTGATGTAGCTTTGCCATAGAGTGGTTTTGATTTGTTCCACTATGCTTTCAAAAGGAGAATTGCTAATCACCCCACCTACAATTTAAGGACTTGTGACATAGGCAAGTTGGTATGCCCAAATTAATTTTTGGAGGTAGATTCAATGCTTGAACTGGCCAAGTGCTATGATCCACTAGATAGAACAATTAAGAGATTTATGAACTTTGTTTATATGCTAGAAATCTTAGTAAGCCAGATAGTTGAGGCTTTTTCAATTGAATCCACCTGCCTCTGAGTCCATCAATTTATGGAAGCTATACAATGAATATGAGCATAACAAGTTTGGGTACATGAAGGGTGTCTTTCTTGTACATAAGAGGTGTAACTTGAAAAATAATGGTGTTCCTTTTATCCCCCTTTAGATAGAACCATTTGAGTGTTATGATTTTGAAGATTATTTCAAAAATACCAATTATGCACTATGTTAAGTCTTGCATAAGAAGTATGACATTAAGATGGATATTTCCCTTATGACCTTGGAAATTGATATTCAACATAAGTTTCAGAACAGGGTTTGGAATTATGCTTCATATATTGCTAAGCATTTCCATGAGGACTTGATGAAATCGAAAGATGCAACTCCTCCATTTTCATGCAAACACTATTCTCTGTTGGTGCACTTGCTTCTATGGAAGAGAAAAAGGGTGATGAGGAATCATATAAAGTTAAGAGAAAGAGATAATATGAACAATGAGTTTCCTGTGTAGATGTGGACACATATTTGGGATGTGCATTTTCCACATTTTTATTACACTATGTTTTGCAATTTTTTCAAGTTCTTGGTGCTAGGACAGTTGGGTTTGAATCCCATGTATAGAATTTTAAAAGGTGTCAAGTAAATTCTAAGGTCCATGGAGTATGAGGAGGATACTAAATGAAAATTCAACTGGGGAGATTGGTATCTTCATACCAGTTACACAACAGTCAGAATTTATGGAACCCCATGTTGCAAGATGGTTTGTCCCTTGGTCTTCCTTATGCATCACAATGCTTTAGGTTCATGACATGGCTTAACCACCTCTTTTGGATCTTGTATAAATTTGGTGGTTGTATTGGGCATCAACAGGTCAATCTTTTGGTGCAACGACAACCACAAATATAATAATTGGTATCAGAGCCGAGGTCATAGGTTCAAACCCCTCACTTGCGTTGGGGGGATTTTGGCAAGATGGTGTGTCCCTTGGTCTTCCTTATGCAATAAAACACTTTGGGTTCGTGACATGGCTTTACTTCCTCCTCTATATCTTGTATAAATCTGACAATTGTATCAGGCATTAACAGGTCAATCTTTTGGTGCAATGACAACCACCAATGTAACACCCCAATGCCACCTCACAAGTTTCCAATATATGTGTCAAATAGACAAGAATTTATGGAAATAATGTGGCAACTGGATGCCATGGACAAGGAACATTTTAGAAACAAAAGAAAGGAATCCATTTTGAACCCTAATTGTGGATTTGCATACTTCACCTGCACCTCAAAGGAGGGCATTGAGAGGTTTGGCTTTCTATTAAATAATTACATGTTGAAACAAGAAGTCATAAGGTTTTGTGACCTTGAGGGGGTGATCTTTGCTAAAAGAAAAGAAAGAGGGTTCTCGGGAAGGTACCATGAGTTCCTCTTTCAAGAGGATGTGATAAAAAATATGTTCTCTAATGAAGAGAAGTTATAGCAAGGAAAAATGCATGGAGAAGGATATGTGCAATTGAAGAAAGGATGTTGAAGGAAAAACCTTTCTATGTCAGCCCCTATGCTGAGGTAGAGGTTAAATTTGTGAAGGAAAAATTAATGCTTGGTGAATATAATGACAAGATTTTATTTAAGAAAGTAAAAAAAGCTAAGATTAAGGACAAGGTGGCCAAAGAAATCCATGATGCACAATTGAATATCCAACCGGCTCAATCCTCTACTCTAAGCATCCATGTGCGAATAAAGGGTCATGTAGATAACCTGTGGTCACTCCATTAGTGGATTATTAAACAAGTGAGTAGATTGGTGAGGTTCAAGTCCCTGAGCTATCTAGAGAGAAAATTCCCATGGAGTAGGAGGTGGATCAGGAGTTCCCTAAGGATAAACATGATGCCTTGAATATAGTGGTTCCTCCTAGCAGGATTGTAAAGTGGAAATACAATGAGGCTAAGGATGATGATGTTAGAATAAAGACCCATGAAGACTTCATGAGTGACGATGCTTTTGTCAAAACCAAAGAATTCAGAGACATTTTCATCCATATAAAAGGCTCTAACATTAAAAGAAGGGTTGAAGAAGCAAAAGGGAAAGTTGACCCCTCCTTACAAGAAGAAGCTGAGAAGGAGGATAAAATAATACAAGAAATTGCTAACATGTCACCTGATGAGGAAATAACATTGTTGAGAGGAAGTGGGGTACTCTTATTGCCTGGATGGGAAATATCATCTGATATTGCACTAGATGCAATTAGGAAGGACCCAAATGCCTATGTTTCTGAGGAGGTATTTGATAATAACGTCTTTGTCTCAGGTTTTAGTCCCAAGTTGCATACACTTGCCATTTGGTCTATGGCACCAAACACAAGGAAGCTTGAGGTCATAAAATTTGTGGAAAAGGAGATTGAAGAAGTAGTTATCAAAAGGGTGACATAAATGACTACCACTATAGCTACACAATTGACAATGCATGTTGCAATGTTGACTGTGGATATTGCTTGGGTTACAGAGGCTAACCATAAGAATTTTTCGGATAGATATAAAAAATTGATGGATGAACATAATAAAGTTATTGCCACTACACAAAGGGGTCTGCCATCTCCAGCAAGTTCTACCTCAGACTTGTCTACATGGGACAGAGAGACTCTATCACTAAGAATTCAGAATTTGAATCAATATTTGAAATTAGAAAAGGAGAATATAAGGAAAGACAAACTGGAAATAGTAAAGGTGGTAAATGATATTTTTGAAGATGTATTGAAGCAAAAAGTGACCAAATTGGTCAATAGAGTTGACAATGTGTGGGCTTCCTACAAGAACATCCATGAGGCTAACCTTAAACATTTGTAGGTTCAAAGGGATTTTCAAATTGAGTGGAGAAAATAGATCACCAAAGTAGGAAAACTTAAGGAAATGATACCAAAGACGCAAGAAGATCCTGAAGCTCCTACTCATATTCCTAAAATATTATAGACCATTGATATGATAAATGAAATTGCAACTTTCCATTGGAAGTTAGGAATGCAAATCCAAAAAAAATTGAGAATGTTCAGGGAAATGGAAGGGCACAACATGCCTAAAATATTAGATGATAAGTGTGAGTTGATGGAGTTTGCTAAATGGAAGCATGAGTTGGGAGAGTGGCTGCCATAGGCTAAGATGATGTTAATTGTGATTGATTATTCCATGTTAAATCCCCACATTGACAACATGGATGGAGTGGAAATGATAATGGATGTGTTTGTTAAAGAAGTTAGAGCATTAATTGATGCAAGGTACACTCAACATAGTGCAAAGGTGTAGACCTTGTTGGACATGGAATGACCAACTGAAGATCAATACAACACATGGTTGGCGAGGTTCATTGAATGAGCCTCTGTTAGGAAGGTGATGACAAACATGGTGATTGATAGACAAGAGAGAAACAATGCATAGCCCGAAAATAGTGCAGATTAGGCTTTTTTTTAAGTATTAAAAAATATTGTTCTCTCTCCATCATGACAATTGGTGACACAAATTTTGACTTGGAGGGGTCGGTCTTCCTTCTTTTTATTTCTTTCTATTCTTTAGTATTTTTTTGACTGGTTGTACATGTGGATAACAATTTTGGCTCGTGAGGAAGATATTTTGATGTTGCAATGAATGAAAGGTTCCTTTTGGAAGGTAGGTGTATCTTCCTTGAAAAATGAAAATGATTTTTTGTCATATGTGTTTTCCCCCCACTTTGAAAAGTGCAAATGTAACTATCTGGGGAACTTTGAAATTGAAATGAAATTAAATATAAAATGTAAATGTGACTTTAATTGTAATTTGGCTAGATGTTTTTTTCTCCCATGTTTCTATAAATGGGAAATCAAGGCCAATTACATAGGTCTTTTGATGGTTAAGCAATTTTGAGCTCATGTAAAAGTAATTTTGCTAATTTCAAGCATAGAGAAATAGACTAGTGTTGAATCTTAGTAATGCATTCAGATCACCAATAGGATTAATGGCTCTACAATAGAAATGATATATGAATGACAATTTCACATCATGGATTAGGTCCTCTCCTTTATATTTTTTCTTTTGAATTATGAATAAGGGATCAAGGTTCATTTATTCATCTTCAATCACTTTGGCTGAATGTGTGATTTTGTTTCTTCGTTAGTTCAAAGAGCTAAATAAATGCTTAAATGAGATCATAGATTTGTAAGTTAAATTCAAGGTTTATTAAGTAGTTTCTATTTATGGATGAATTGAGTTGATATATTGAAAAGCACTATATTAAAAGTCTTTAAATACTTATTTCCATTGCTAATGTATTATAGTTTATTACAAGCATGAGTCTATCACCGTTAGATAAAGCACTGGTCCATTTATTTGGTTATCTTTGATGTTAGTGAGCCTGCCCACACCTAAAAAAGAACAAAAATATTAATGACAATTTTTTACACACCTGTAATTGTAGTATAGTGGTATGAAGTACTACTCATTCCTTGCGTTAGGTACAATTCATTAAAGGGTTAGCCAAATCCTTAAGGAATTTTTTCTATTTTTTTGTGATAGGAATATATCTATTTGTTTCAATGTTCATGATAAAATTGCGCAAGAGTATCATATATACATTTTTAGGACCACCCTCCTAGGTTTCACAGATCTCAAAGAGTAGAGGTCTAGCCTAGCAAGCTAGTACCTATTCGTTGTCTAATCCTCACCACTATTTATTATTGAATTGTGGAAAATTCATTGATAGTGAATGAGATTAAGCTTGGTTCCAAAAAATAACCAACATCTTTGGGAGATCCGTGTAGACCCTCATATCTCTCCATACTTAAAGGATCCTGCTATAGATTGTCTCATCCCTCTTGTAGATGCAGATAGCATACCCTTTGATGATGATACTTTAGAGGATGTTGAGTATATCATAGGTCTTGCATGTTTTGATGGTTTAGAGACTTGTCTTCATGCTTCCACTCTTTAGATTGAGACTACATGATCATCTCCTATTGTTCTTGATCCATTCGACATTGCCACATCCATGGCCTCTATTGGCTCAGTACAACAAGACATCCATAATATTCTAGATATAGCTACTTGGGATTTGTATATAGCATACATATCATCCTTGTTTGTAGAGTCCTATATTACATATCCAAAGGTTTACTTTGAGGACATTCATATCCTCTTTGTTGATAGTCACATCAATGTTGTTGGGCCACCATCTTCATTGCCTTTACATCTTGTTCTATATTAGTCTTCATAAGATTCTAGATTGGCATCATCCCTTTCCAACATGTGGAGATGTGAGAAATTTTTAGAGGCACACACAATTTTGATTTGGATTACATTATCACCCATATTTTTGGATTCACTTCTCTAATCATTAATGGACCTATTTCTTCCAAAGGGGAGAAATGTTATTTGTAGGCAGTGGATCATATTCTATCTTCATGTGTTTATCATTGGAATAAGAGCTATTTATTTATGGGGGGATTCATATCCTCTTTTTCTCTCTCCTATCAAGGGGCATCTATTGTACTTGCATGATAGAAGCAGACCTTGGGGGGTCACATTGAGTCCTCCTTCTATCCTTCTTTCACTAGTATAGTCATTTATTTTTCTCTTTTTTGGAGAGGATTTTTTCCCATGTAGTTTTCTTCTTTTCTCTAGTTATGAGAGATTCATTTATTTGTATATGGGTACCTCGTCAAGACTTGTATCCAAGACCCATCCATATATCCTCCATTGCATTCTACATTAGGGCTTTATAACTTCTCCCTAAGTTGATATTAAGGGGGACGTTGGAGTAATCAAGATAATTAATTCATAATAAATTATTCATGAATTAATTATTAAGTCCCTTATTACTTTAGTTCACTTAAGATAAAATTAGGAGTTCTTTTTTATTATTATATTGGGCTAATTATAGGTCTAATTTTTTCATTGCATGAGATTAAGACACTTGTCACAATCTAATGTAATCCTCATCTAGGGTTTTATTTTGCATGATTTTATAAAGCTTGCACATTCATTGTAATAATTTTGTTGGACTCAAGGGAACACTAAGAGGGGGGGTGAATCAATGTTCAACAAATCTTAACTTTTATTACTCTGAAACTTAAACCATTTTTTTATTACATTAAAAGAAAGATGCAAGCATTCAAAGGAAACATTCATAACACCATGACACAAATTTTTGTGTGGAAACCCTGTTAGGGGAAAACCATAGTGGAGGTTAATCCACAATTTGAGTACTCAAATATAAATGTTTACAAAAGAGAATGCACTTGCATTTAGGCACACTGCCTAAAGATCACTTCTAAAAAGGGAAGGCTCGTTTCCTTACAAAATTTTAGATTAAAACCGTATGAATATTGAACTGAGATGATGGCATCTATTTATGCTAGGTTATAATTTTGGTGAAGCTCATAGATAGATTTCTAAATCTATAGACTGGTTCTTCTCTTCGCTCTTCTTTGCTTTGCTCTGCTCTTCAATTCACATCACAAATCCAACACTTGCACTAATACTCTTATGATTTTCACATTATACCCATATTCACATACTTATTTTTTATATTACACACTTCTTTTCATATCTATAATGATAAAACCAATCTTATATATATATGCTACCAAAGATTTATTCATCTATCAGTCGGCTTTATGAAACATTAAGTTCTTTTCAACTTGTTAGGCAGATCCATCACTAAATATTTATGCGCATCCTCCAAAGTT
Source organism: Sequoiadendron giganteum (assembly GCA_007115665.2). Lineage (NCBI taxonomy): Eukaryota > Viridiplantae > Streptophyta > Pinopsida > Cupressales > Cupressaceae > Sequoiadendron > Sequoiadendron giganteum. Next base: position 183,638,278 of record CM021101.1, on the reverse strand, counting down.
GGTTAAGACAAAGGGAGGACCTGAAAAAACATAATCAAGAACAAAATCATTTAATTAATTAATCCTTATATATCCACGATTACTATATTCGCCAAGTCGGCCTTCTAGCACAGATAACCAACAAATTTGTGCACTGGATCTCCTAGATCATGTACCAGTGAATGTGTATCAAAATAATCCTTCACCAAGGTATTCCAAACATCAAAAATCCTTTGTATGGGGTCCACAACACAAAATAATACTTCGGTGAGATATACAAATCAACTTTTATACTTATAATTGGATGCCCTGTTCTTCACCCTATTCAGCTAGTAGATATCAAAACTAGACTACAGATCAGATGTATGACTTAGGTTGACATTTAGGTTTCCATCAATGATAAAAATTACAATCCGTATGCCAAAAATCTCCCCCTTTGGCATTGATGGCAACACTTAGTGAAAAATGAGTAAGTGTCAGAATCATTATAGGTATACTACCAAACTTTGCTGCATTCTCTCTCCCTAAGATTTATAAAGAATTCTTCACTACATCCTCTCTCCCTATAAGGAATTTGTCACTACATTATCTCCCCCTTTGACATCAATGAAAAAGCATGGAAGCGATATGCCAAAAATACAAAAAGTGATATTAACAAGATAGTGACAAAACATGTGTTCAAAATCCTCAAGGCTTCAAAACTTTAGCACATATATGTCGACAGTTGTCTTCCTTTGATCAAAAATTTGAAAACTTGAAAACAATTCACTACTACATTTAGAAGATTATCTTATCATTTTTCTTCACTTCTGGAAGGAATTTCTTCTAGGTATCTATTGTGATTTCAATAATAATGGTCAAACTATTATTCTTGGATGTTTTGTTAACAATTTCAGTTAAGGATTCCAGAATTGTAATTGCTTCTTCTAGTTTCTCACCATTCCTTAGTATTTCCACCATCTTCTCTAGTTTTCATTCAATTAGATCCTTTACCTTCCAAAAGGTATCAACAAGTGTGTTCTTGGTGAGTTGAATTTTTGTGTGTTCTGACTGTAACTCCCAAATTCATTTTCTGATGGTGCCATCCTGATCCTACAACATGCCAAAGCTTTTACCAATTTCATTCAACTCTGTTTCAATCTGCTCCAATTTCTCTCTGTAATTACTAACAACATGGGGTGAGCGGATATAATAGTTGTAGATACTGTTAGCTGAATTTATGCACTACCTCAATTCATTCATTTTCTTCTTCAGTTTGGAAAGGGATAGTCTGAATTTCTCCTTCAAGTGAGAGATAACTTCACCAACTTCCTTTTCTTGGGCTTCAGAATTCAATGTCTCTTTATTGCATTCAATCATTTCATTGGGCAGAATGTTCTGCAAGCTTTCTAATTTTATCTTCCAATTCTCAACATGAGCATTTAATACACATAGGATCATGTCTTGTTCATATGAGGATCTAACAGACCATAACCTAGAGATCTTCTACATTCCACCTTTTTCCTGAATAAGCTTCTATAGCGTTTCTTTTGACAAATCATCTTCTTCCTCATTGGTTTTTTTTGGTCTTGATTCATTTTTCTTAGTTTCTTCATCAGACTCTTTGTTTGGAATATCCACAATTTCCTTATCTTTACCTTTTCCCTCAATTATGGGAACTTTTCTTTCCGAAGGGCTGTATTAAAAAATTTCTTTACCTCTTTTGTATCCTTTATCCATGCCATTAGAAGAGGAACCAACTTCAATTGTTCTTACCAGAAGGGAAATATTGACTGAACCAGACTTTACAAGCACATTCTTAAAGAAATTTTCAAATTCTATGTCCTAATCATCCAAGCTTCTAGAATATGAATATATTTGTTTGCATACTGGTTCGTTTGCCTTCCACATCATATTGTCAATTTTTGGAAAACAATTCAAGAAATACATTACTAGGCATATGATCAAGGTACCAAACCTGAAAGGGTAGCTTGTTTCTTTTGTCAGTTGCACATTCTCCATTAGCTAATCCTTTATCAATCCACATAGGTCAAAATCCTGACCTTTGATTATCATCTTGTGAGAAATGTAGACTATGCCAGCCGATGTAGCACTTTCTCAATTTTTGTACAAGATTTTGTATGTTAACACGTGTGCAATATACTTTGTAACAAGATTCTTGATTGTCACAATTATCAGTGCCCTCTGATCTTCAATTATTCTGGTTAGGGTTTCAACCTCTTTATTTCAGATCAATTTCTTCCTTGGTACATCTCTGACTTTGCATAATCCAGTCAAATTATCAATTACCTCCTTTGAAATGATGTAAGGTTTGTCCAAAGTTAAAATATCATCATGTAATCTTCTCAAGATGAATTTTACGAATTCCACGTTCTTAAAGTACGAAAACTCATTCCAAATATCCAAATTTCTATGTTTATCTTTGCTCAATTGCTTCAATTCATTAGGTAGTAACAAATTCCTCATAGACCTAATCTTTGCACTATTATATTCATCTAGAGTGATTGAGCCTTTGATTTGCACCATTTTCTTGTTCGTATCTAGGGTTTGCAACCGCCCACCAAATTGTATGAAGATTTCAAGAATAATTTGAAATACCTAATAGACTTTGAGAATTGCTGATGATTCGATTTCACTAATTCGTAATCCATTTATCGAGTGCTCTCCTTATTGTCTTCTTTGATGCAAAGTGACAAATGACGATTCCAACTTGACTTTTATAGTTCACACATGTACAATAAATGCATTTGCCCTAAGTTTTCTAGGTGCTCTATTTTCTCAGGTAGCAAGAGAAAGATTCTCTTGTTGACCTATGAATTCTTTGAATTAGTTTTGCTAAAGTTATCCAAAACCTCTGTACACCATAAATACACCTTTTGGCTATTCTATGCATTTTGATACCATCATAGACAAGGGAGGAAATATTTTCTTGGAAGACTCCCCCTAGGCAGTGGCTTGAAATCAATTACCAGAAGAATTACTAGAAGCAGGTTTCTGGTATGGAACCATTTCCAGCATCACAATCATTCTTCCTTACCCATGTATTTTTCATCTGATCTCCTATTTCATCCATAGTCACTTTTTCTTTCCCTTTATCATTTTTCTCTATATTTATGCCTCTATATACCAGACCTCTTTTGTCTACATTTTTATTTCTGCAGAGTTTTACAATGTGACCATACTTATTGCAGTTGTAGCACACAATGATTTATTGTCTTGATGAATCATTCCAATGGCTTCTTCTAGATCTGCATTGATCAGTAGTATGCCCAAATTTTCCACATGTTTAACATTCAACATTCCTTCTTAACACATTTATGCATTCTATGGATTTATGACCAAAATTTTTGCAATTGAAACACTGATCAGAGAATGATGAAAATCTTGACTTCATATTAATTCTACATTGAGCAACCATATGACCAAACTTTTTACAAGAAAAACAATATCTATTAAACTTTTGAGCATTAAGTTATCTTATCGGATACCTTCCATCTTTGTTCTATTTGAAATTCTTTTGTCCTGATCTGGAACTTTCTCCTTTTTCGTATCCAATACCTCTCTTATCATTTCCACTCTTCTTTCCTTGAGTTAGTTCATCAAGCTTCACTGCATTGATCTTAAACTTTTCTTTGTACTCATTTGCAATCATTAGATCATTCGTAAGAGTAGAAATCTGCTTACCAAGTTCTTCTTCATTGTTTCTAGATCTTTGTAATTCACTTTCCAACTGAGTGAATTTCTCATTTATTCTACTACATTCATCAAATTTCTCTCAAGGTTTGAGCAAGATTTTCTTCATTTTTCTTCCTTTCTTCAATATCTTTAGTCATCTTCATCATCGTAGATTCCATCTCATGTTTTAGGTTTGTATTATCTCTGGCAAGCTTTTCACATTCTTTAGTTATTTCCTTCAAGGTTTGATTCAAGTGAGCATCATCCATATTTTCATTCTCCTTCTACTATATCTAATCACAAAGATCCTTTCTTTTCTCCCTAGATTTAACAATCTGATATTTGAATGAGTGAATGAATTTCTCAGCATCTCTAAGATTTTCTTTTAATTCTTGTACTTCTTCTTTAGATTGATCAAGGTCATCAAGTGCCACCAAAAGCTGCTATTAAAGAATACTAAAGTCCATCAAATTCCAAGATCCACCTCAAGCTACTAAACTTCTTCAGAGAATCTGTGCTCTAATACCAATTGTTGGACTCAAGGGAACACTGAGAGGGGGGGTGAATCAGTGTTCAACAAATATTAACTTTTATTACTCTGAAACTTAAACCATTATTTCATTACATTAAAAGAAAGATGAAATAATTCAAAGGAAAAAATCATAACACCATGACACATAGATTTTTGTGTGGAAACCTTTTTAGGGGAAAAACCATGGTGGAGGTTAATCCACAATTTGAGTACTCATATATAAATGTTTACAAAAGAGAATGCACTTGCATTCAGGCACACTGCCTAGAGCTCATTGCTCAAAAGGGAAGGCTCATTGCCTTACAAAATTTTAGATTAAAACCATATGAAGATTGAACTAAGATGATAGCATCTATTTATGCCAAGTTACAGTTTTGGTGAAGCTCGTCGATAGATTTCTAGATCTACAGACTAATTCTGCTCTTCACTCCGCTCTACTCTGCTCTTCAATTCACAACACAAATCCAACACTCACACTATTAATCTTCTGATTTTCTCATTACACCCATATTCACATACTTATTTTTCATATGAAAAACTTCTTCACATATATATAATGATAAAACTGATCATATATATATATATCCTCTACCAAATATTTATTCATCCATCAATTGACTTTATGAAACATTAAGTTCTTTTTAACTTGTCGGCCAGATCCATCACTATATCTTTATGTGCATCCTCCAAAGTTAGTTAAGACAAAGAGAATACTTAATAAAAACATAATCAAGCACAAAATCATTTAATTAATTACTCCTTATACATTCGTGATTACTATATTCTCCATGCCAGTCTTCTAGCACAGATAACCAACAGATTAGTGCACCAAATCTCCTAGATCACGTACTAGTGAATGCATATCAAAAAAATCCTTCACCAAGGTATTCCAAACATCAACGATCCTTTGTACGAGGTCCACAACACAAAACAATAGTCTGGTGAGATATACAAATCAACTTTTATACTTATAACCAGATGCCTTGTTCTTCACCCTGTTCAGCTGGTAGATACAAAAACTAGACTGCGAAACAGATGTATGACTTAGATTTCCATTTAGGTTGCCATCAATGGAAACACTTACAAGCCATATGCCAATAAATTCAATTCAAAAAAATTTAGGTTAATACATTGAAAATCAATTGCTCTTCTAGATTCAATATTTTCTCTCTTGGTTGCATAGCAAACTAGTTGCTTTGATCTTTCTTTTATGATGGGGTAATTTCTTGTAGGTGATTTCTAGGTGTTGTGGAGTTAAATCATCAAATTTAACAACTCTAACTTGTAAATATTGAAACCATTTCAGGGTTTGGGTATCCACCATACTCCTTTATTCAAATGTAAAGGTAAGGCATAAGCCAACAGTTCTAAGCCCAATGTTCAAATACTTTTAGATTTAACTCATATGTGCTTTATATCTTCAAGGAATTCAATATGAGGTATGAACAAAGACTGAAGCTCAAAAAACTTTCAAGCTTGACTCAAATCGACTCACTTTTCTTCTCTAGCAAGTGATTAGAGGTAAGCCTGAGGCTCGATATCCGAAACTTGACGAGACTTTGCACAAACACCCTACCTATTTTCATTCTTCTTGTAGCATGTGGTATGAGGTATGCCCAAAGTCTGAAGTTTGAAATTTCTTCAAATATTTAAGGCTTGTTGTAATAACACCATAAGGCTAATAAATCTCTCTTTTTTCTATCCTTATGAAGCCCTTTTGACATCAATGAGAAACTCCTCATCTAATAATACTCAGATACCCATTTTTTCATCAATGAAAATCAAATTTGCAACACAGACTACCAAATGCACAAAGGTACCCATCTTTTAATTAATTTTGTTATTATTGCAATAGATTTGGACATAAGACTATGAAATGTATAAGCATAGTGAATTAGAAGGTTTAATATTTTCCTCATCAATGTTTTACATGCAAGTGATTTGGTCATAGAGCTAATGAATGCATAAGTCAAATGATGAATAGTTATAACAATGGTAGAATGGTTCAAAATTTCTATGGATACTATTATACATGCAATGTGTTTGGGAATAAAGCTAATCAATTCAAATCTAGAATAAATGGAAGTAAGATTGGTTAGAAGAATTTCATATGTTGCAATTGCAATAGGCTTGGACACATTTCTAAGTTCTACAGAAGAAAAATGAAGAAGGATAATCTAGTAAAGAAGAATGATCTAGTACAAAATATTGATCCAATAGAGACAAGGAGGGAGATGGACAAGATTTGGAAAAACAAGGAAGAGATAGAGGTTAAGGATGAGTTTGTACGAGCATTCGTTGTAGATGTTTCCTCTGAAAAATAAGAAGAGAGATTTGGTTCATGGGGAGCTTTAATGAAATATTTCATCGCCCACTAAAGAAATGGTGATGGTTCTTCAGCACGTGTATATGAAATGTAAATTAATTTATTTGATATGTTAGAGAAGATCCCGATGGAAAATATCTCAATGTGGAAGATTGTGGAGCATTTGAAGTTGACTATGCATATAGTTAAGGGTTTTCCGACTTTATCACTATAAGCATTTATGGTGAATTAGGTCACGAAAAATGGTTTATAAGTGAAATCAAGTTTTCAAGAGGAGAAGAGTAGTGTAGTGTGCTTGAATTCATCTAGTGGTGGTGCAAGTGAAACCATAGTAAAAGAGCGAAGTAAAAGGTAGTTTACAATTTTTCACTTGCACTAGTTTCTTGAAGGCTATTTGGAAACAATTTAAGATGACTACTCCAAGGGTTTTTGATGTGTCTGATTGACCCCAACCTAAATTCAAGAAAAATCCCAACAAATCCATGGAATTCCACCCTAGTGGTACATTTTCAAGGGTTCCCTATGGTATTCTACATACAAAGGATATAACAATCTACATTCATGGAAAATTAGAAGAGTATGATCATTTGAAGCTTGGAAATGTGAGGGTAAATGAGCTCACTAGTGAGGACTTTTCATTCAAGTTGGAGTATTAGAATTTGGTTGTGAATAAATTTGATGTGTGGCAATGGTTTCCCAAATTTTATCATGACGATGCTTGGATAAGGATTTATTTGACCCACATCCATGACAAGTTTGTGTGGATGGATATGCAGAAGATGATCACAAAGGAAGTGATGAGGGAAGTTATAGGGTTATGCTCAATGGGATTGGAACTGTATGGATCCAAAAAATGGGGTATGAGGTCACTAAAGAAGAAATTGTGAGGTTCGTAGACTACATGTTTCGTAAACCTAAGGACACCTCTAAAGAAAGGTATGTAACTTATAAAGATAAATAAATGGAGATCCGTTTGGACCAGAGACAATCACAAATAAAGAAAACAATGGATAAAATGACTACTATAGTTGTGGAAGCTATAGGCCTATTGAAGGAACAAGTGGGACAAGCTAAGGCTATGTCTAGAGCTCTAGGAAGCTCATAAAGTGTAAGAAGATCTTGTAGAGTAGCTATCACTCCTCCAACTACTCTTAAGTCCTCTAGGACTATGCTTTCATCTAGTGGAACAAAGAGGAAGGATAAAAGTACTCCAATAAAGGAAAATTATTCTCTACTAAAACAAAAAATGAGGCCTGAGAAGGAAAAGGATACTCTGGTACCACAACCAATTGGCCCTGTGAAATGGAGAGTTAAAGCCAAGGATACCAATGAGCAATATAGCAAATGGTAAAGATGAAGATGAAGAAGAAGGACCTCAATTGGTCCACAAGAGAAAAGGTGAAGCTTCATAGAGTGAAGCAAGTTCAAAGAAGAAAAAGGATATAATTATGAATACTAATGAAGATGTTGAGGTGGAAAAAGAAAAACAATCCTTTATGATCCACATGCAAGAGAAGAAGGCTAAAGCCACCAAGAAAAGGACACCAGAAGAGAAGAAGAAGCAAAAGAAGAAACCTCCAATAAGAGACCACGGTCCAATGTAACTTGATGCATTATTTAATGGGATTGTGCAAACTGAAATGTTAGAAGAAAGAACAACACTATATATATATGGAGGTTGATGAGGTGTAAAAGGCCACCATAGTAGAAGCCATAGTAAAATATATTACCATTCTTGAAGTAGATATGTGGATATAGAGAAGAAATTACCTGCAAAATCATGGAATGTTTTGATGGAGAGAAGATAAGAAGCAATAGAAGAAGAGGCCAAATTTAAGTCTTGTACATTGGAGAAGATAAGTGCTCCTCTTTTTTAGGAAAATAAGACCACATTGGGTACATTGTTTAATAAGGAGTTTAGAAAAATGCAAAGGGTGATGACCCTTATGAGTAGAGATCAAAATGATCTTGAGAGTCTTTGAAAGGAGTCTGTTGAAAAATTTGTAGATCTTGCACAAAGATTGGGGATGACATCAAATAAAAAAGAAGAAATAAATGTGGAGATGCATACTTTTGATGAAGATGTTGAAGAATATATACAACATGATGATGATTATCAAAATGAGCATGAGATAGAAGAAGGGAATACATAGGATAATGTTCTTCTAGATGTGGAAGAGACAAAAAAAGAAAATGTGGAAGTTGAGAAGAATGTTGAAGTAAATGGAGCAAAGGACACTTCTACACCTCCTTTGATATCTAAAACACATGTTGAGAGCATACAAGACCAACCAAATATAGTCATCACTCCATATAATATATAAAAAAAGTATTTTTAAAGGAGATATAGATAAAGAAGATGAGAAGAATAAGGAAGGTGCCTTCAATGATGTAGGAGGAAAGACAAAAGTAGAGACACCAATTAGCACTGGTGATAAGGAGGAGCTAAAAGAGAAGGTTGTAGAAGAAAAGGCAACTGGTGAATCTTTTGAAACCTCCAAAGATTCTCTAAAGAATTTGTTGAACATCCAATTGAGGTTCCAACCTTTTGTGTCATCTCAAATACTACAACTGCCCATGCAACAAGGAAATGTGGACCTAGATAAGATTTCACTCCTCCACAAGCTTCAAAATGGGAGATGTCTTTCATTCGTCTACCCAAAAGGAAATAATTGAAAACCATAATAAGAGTGGAGAATTAATTGAGGATGTTGTGAAGACTCTGCAAGAGGTCATACCTGGTACAATCATTGATAATTCATTATTTGATATGGAGAACCAATTTTTTTTTGATTGATTCATTCAAGGAATATGCCTCTAGATTAAGAGAAAAGATGGAAAAAGAATTAGACAATATGAATGAGAAGAGGCTATTGGAGATAATAGAGATAATAAATTTCAAGAAAGTCTCAAGGGTGCATAGGCTTGTGTGGTAGAGGCCAAATCCTTGTTCCAATTTTGTATGAAGTGGACCAGAGCCACAAAGAGCATAAAAGATGAAATGGGTTCAATTGAGTCTTAGATTGGAAAATCTTCCAATGCCTATGATACAACACACGGCCTAGATGGAAGCACAAGGTTAGAAATAGAGGATTTACATGATAAATTATTCCAACTATAGGCTCAAAATGGAAAGATCATTATGGAGTTCAGAAACCTCGGGGACTTGGTGAACTCAAAGTTCATATATTTTTCTAGTGCCTTGGTGAGTACTTATAAGGCCACAAAGCTTAATATGGTACCCAATACTCTAGAAGAAGGTGAAGTATGCTTAATGGAGCTAGAGACCCAGTGTAGAATGCTTGGCATAGTGAAGATGGTATGGGAAGAAGGAAAACAAGAGTGCCAAGCCCACCTTGAGAAGCTACAAGAGTCAACTTCCTCCGATTGATAGTATTTATTTTTTCAATACATATTTTAGTTATTGTTTCAAATTATTGTGTCCATATGTAGATGATATAAGTTATATTTTTAGTTCAAAAATTTTGTTGGATAACACTCCTAGGGGGAGTCAATTTATTTTTTCAAGTTTGTATGCATGTATATATTTGTCAAGGAGAGATCTGGTATGTGAAGAAGACTATTGTATGTGCCCTTTTCCCTCGATGTCAAAGGTGGAGAATGATTTTGGAGATAATTTTGGTATGTTTCCACCAATGAAAAAGGGGGATACTATTGGAAGAATAAGGAGTTTGTCATTGATGCATTTATTGGCAACATGAGCATGTGGGATGAGAACAATTGAGATAGTCATGCATTATAGTGTTGTCATTGATATTAAAATTGTAATCCAATATGAAGAACATTATGCATATCAGTTTGGATGGCTTGAATATGTTTGAGGATGATTATGAAAGGAAATTTTGAAAGAAGGTTTGATCTATTGAATTTAGTTGATATAGGAAATTTATTGTGTCAATATAGGTAAATTATGTGTACAAACATCTAGTTTTTGGGTCTACATTGGTCTGTTGTTCAAGATCTTTCTTTGTGCTTCTAATATAAATTTTTTGGATGGTAGAGGAAAATAATTCTATATTTTCATCCTGTTTTGAATCCTCGTGTTGAAGTTATGAGTAATTGAAGTTCGTATTGACAGTTACAAGTGTTTTCTAGTTTAGTGCATATGTTTTGATGAATCTGAACTTCTTCATAGATTGGAATTTTATTATACAATTTTGTGGAGATGTTGATAGGTGTTAGTTGATTGTGTATTTTAATTGGCATAGAGTTTGGAGGTACATGTATCCGAATGTGGGTGTACAGTTGGAAAATTTTGTAATTAGGTCATTATCGGTTTTGAACTAATGAGTTTTGTTTGTTGTGGAGGTTAATTATGTGTTGCTCCATTATATGGGTGCTATTTTAGGTCCATGCCAACTTGTTTTGAATTTTTTTGAGCTTTGAATCTTGGTGTGTAGCATGTATGAATGGATCTTGAGATGACAAGTTACATTTTGCATGTTACATCCAATTAGGTCAACCTAGTTGATTTTGTAGGTGAAGCAGATATATAAGAAGGATATATTTTGATATTTTGTGTGTGATGACATGTGATAAAATTATGTGGATGTAAATTGTGTGAATGCAAATGAGAGAAAAGTATTAAGTTAGATCAATATGAAGTGTGTAATTATGTATTCTGAGCTTCATTGGAACTGTAATTCATATTTATGTTAGATATAATTGTAATAGTTCAAAACTTGGTTGTGTGCCATAATCTCTTCTATCTATTTCCTCTTTTAGTGGGAAATGAGTCCACTTGGGTAGTGATTCCACCTAGGATGATCACTTTTTTAATATACTATAACTGGTTATAATATATTGTGAGCTAATCCTCACTATGGTTTTTCCCATTTTGGATTTTCTGTGTAAAAATCTAGTGTTCATGTGTACTTATGTGATGTTGTTGGTTATTTCATGCTTTAATTCATTACTGCAAATTGATTATGATATGTGTATTGAATTTTTAAATTCTTAAGTGGTTTAAAGGAATACTAATTCCCCCCCTTTCAATATTCAAGGTGTTCAATAGGAGGAACCCCCATACTGTGTCACTATCTACTAGTAGTCTCTCAGTGCAGTACACAAATGTGCAAAAGAGGGATATTTCATTAAGAGAAATTTTCTCTCAATGTCATCTATAGATTCCCCATGAAAACATGTTGGACATCAAAATAATGTAGGGCATAAGAGATCTATGAAAAATATCGGTAGTGAGCAATAAAATTGGCCACCTTCTTGTGAGCCCCCCGCTTACAATGGACAAGATGAGTAAAGGTGACCTTCAACCCAATGTTATCCTATAATTTCTGCAAGAACTACCTAATCAATTGCTCCAAGGAGAAGATAGAATTATCAATAAGGGAGAAAAACCATTATGATGCAGTTTCTTAGAGAGATTGTGGGAATAGTTTGGATAACAATGCATCCTGATAGATAAATTCACTACATGTATGACAGTAAATGATGAGACATGGGTCTGAAAATCACCCCTACCATTGTATTTATCAAAATTTGGAATTTAAACCCCTTGAGGTATAGGGGCATTTAAAATTATTAGGGCCGAGGGACTATGATGGTAATAGGGTTGCAATGTGGAATGAGTAGTGTTGGTTAATTTGGCTAGTTGTGACTATATACAACCAATATTTTACAATAGGGCATTTAAAAGAGGATTTTATGGTCGAGGTGGAGGATGTTTACTAGTCATGGCATTAGAAGTTCGAGATGAAAATTCAAGAATATCGCACCTCAAAGGAATGAGATTCACAATGACTCTAGGATTAACAAGGGGCGCCATGTTTGTGTTATCAACAAAAGTGAGAGAAGGTATAGAGGGATGTATAACACCTAGAATGTTGAGAGCAGGGTGAAATAGTATTCATTAAAATTCATTAACTTCTTTAACTTAAACATACATTTAAATCATCTCATTAAAATTGTATAAATGGAAAGGAGAAATTAAAGCATGCATCACATCAATAAACACAAGAGCACCAAATTTATGTGGAAAACCCTTGAAAGGGAAAAACCATGACGAGGATGAGCTCACAATATATTATAATTGGTTACAATGGATTTATAGAATGGTAGAATTACTATCCAAATAGAGTGGCTCACTACCTAGAATAGAAAGATATAGAAGAAAGGGTGGCTCACTTCCAAGGATTAACTATTAACAATACATCTGCAACATGCTAAAAATATAGTTCCACTTAAGCTCATAAAAATGGCTTAACACACTTCAAAATTTACCAGTACCACCTTTCGCACATAATCTCTATATCACATCTTCATTCACATCTCACATACATTCTAAATTATCATCACCCAATGAATTAACCTTGTATATATAACACAACCAACCAAAACATCAATTAGGTCGGCCTAATTGTATGAACCATTTAACACCATGACCTATTTCCCCAAAAATCTATCACACATTCTTTGTGGAAGGATCCAAAATGTGTACCACACCAAAATAGGTTGGAATGGCCTATAATCACTCCCACAATTCTTCTCTATACACTACTCAACTCCACATGACCCCAAAACCTTTAGGTTGACAACTAAATGAACCAAATGTTCATTCACCACTTGACATGCAGAATACCAAATCACTTACCACTTGGAGTGCACAAATATCTGATACCTTCTAACACTTCCTAAAAATTTCACAACATAATATTCATCCATGGTGGAATGTAGAGCATTCCAACATGCACTTTGTACCTATAACACTTCCATTACTATAATCGTCACACTGTCAACAATATCTTCAACTACAAAAGACATAAAATCTAGAAACTTTGGATTTAGACACATTCAACATATACCATTAACACCTCAAAATTGCATGAAAAGATTATGAATAGCAAAACAATGAAGAGCACAAAAATTTTCCTCTAATCATTGAGTATGTACACTAGGACTTAGTCGATTCTCCAAAACACTTGGTCTTCTTCGAGCCAACACTTCTATATTTATACAATGGGCTTCCATCAATGTTAACACCATATATCAACATGCTCATGTTGCCAAAAATTTACCCCTTTGTCATTGATGGCAACACATTCTTCCAAAACTACTCTCCCTTTGACATCAAGGGAAAAGGGTACTGGAAAGATAATTTTCTTCTATACTCAACACACTTTAACAAAAATCTCCTTGTTAATGAAATATGTAAATCAAAGTGGCTCCCCCTACCAATTCTATCCATCAAAAATGATAAAAATTGTACCACGACACCATCAACTACTTCTGCTTATGTACATAGAAATCAAAAAATTGCATATACAAAGAAAAAATGTACAATTTAACCCTTATAAGAATCTTTCAATTTAGCAAGGTGTTCCACCTAGTCTTTCTTTGCAACCTCCCAATATTTTTAGTAAAGGAAAGCATATGACATTGATTTTCAAATTGAATATGGAGGTCTTCTCCTTCTTCTAGAGAATTGGGCACTAGATTCATTTGCATCACCTTCTCAGCACTAGCTAAAACTCTAGTTAAAGGGGTAAGCCTTGCACTTACCATATCTCTAAGCTGACCATACTACATTATTATTTAACCTTTTTTTCTTGTAGTATAAATAATTTACTGAGTATATTTTCAAAAACTCTTGTAGATCGATCTTCATCATTGACCAAATCATATGCACTTGAGGCCTGATCAATTTGTGACTCAATTGAGTCCATTTGATCTTTGATGCTCCTTGTAGAATATGGCCATTTCAAACAAAAATTTAGCTTCTTCCTATCACGTACTGATTTTATCAATTATTTAATTGCAATTATTAATCATGAGATTTGCATGTTTATTTTAGATGATTATTTAAATTGAAATTGAAATTTAAATTCAAATGCAAATGAAATGATTTGAAATTCATTATTATGAAATTCGGGGATTGTCATTGCTGATGAGAATTTGAGTGCAAGTGAATGCAGGAACAGGTGAATGAGAATGAAGGCGAGAACATGGATCAGGTAGAGTCGTTTAAGCCATTAGACATTAATAAGGATGATGGAATCTCACACACCACTTAGTTATTATTAATGTGTTTTCATAATGATTATGTTTGGAAATTTTTAATAAGTTTATCTGATTGCTCAAATATATGTGAAAAGGAATATTTTTGTTTTGAAATGGAAAGATTTATTATTTGCAAAAATTTTAGTCAAATTGAGTATATTATGTTGTTATGTGGAAAAATAGATTTAAATGAAAGTAGAAATATATGTTTTAAAAAAAATATATATTATAATCTAGTTATTCAATGAAAATAAGAAATAAATGCAATACATTTTAAAATGGATTGAATTGAAAACAATAGTAAAAAATTGGCAAACAATTACCTCTGAATTAATTTTGCATGTAATCAAAGAGAATAAAACAATAGTGAACTTGGAGTTATGGCCACCACTACTGGGAATTTGGCATGAAAAGTGGATTGACTTTCTAAATGACTCCACCATTCGCATGAATTAAGAGAGGAGAAGAAAATCCATTTGAAACAGGAAGAGGGAGAGGAATTATAAATCTGCTATTTTCCATGCACATGTGGAAGTAAGGAGGACGTGGCCAGAAGGGAGGACATAATTGGAGAACACTAATCTACTCTCAGGGGAATGCGCGAGAGAAAAAAGAAGATAGATGAAGTGCGCAAGGAGAGAAGGGATGCATATAATACATGCCTAGGTAGAAGGAAGGTGCGGAAAGAAGAAACAAGTGAAGGGAGAACAAAATATATCTATCTCCATGATATGCATGTGAAAAGAGGAGAGGGTGCAACCAATAGGGAGGAGGAAATTTAGAGTAGAAAGGTACTCATCCTCATGCATGACAGTGAGAAGAGACATGCTTGGAAGGAAGAGAGGGAGAGGAGAGACCAGAGGAAGGGCACTCAAGCACAAAAAGAAATAAAAGACCATAGGAACAACATGAGGAAAGTAGACAGAGGGAAAAAGAAAGACAGTCATAGCACAAAGAGAAACCTACAGGAAATATACTCACAGAAAGAACAGAAGAACAAAGATTCACCTCCAAATTTAGGAAAAAACATAGCTACAAGAGATTGACAGGTAGATTCAATGGAAATTAAAATTAGTAAACTTATAATCTTAATATGTTTTAGTTAACCATTTTCTTATATTCATATATTTTAACAAATGAAAACATATTGCTGTTTTTATCAAATTTAGAAGAAAGTTTATATACCTGACTATAATTTTTATGAAGATAGAGAATGATCTTGAACAAAAAAATATTCAACACACATCGCAAAATTAGAGATAGTAAACTTAGTTGTTTAGAAAATTCTGTTTTAGTATATTAAAAGATTCGCACAGAAAATTGTAAGTTTTAGATCTGATCCAATATAATATAAGATTCTCACAGGAAACTTATATTATATTTAGATTTAGAAATGCTTTAGAAAAATCTAAACTATTAGAGAGATAAAGTTTTCAAAAGAAGAAGAAACAGAAAAGATAGGGAAATTTCTATAGAATTATACAGTTGAATGTTTTTGGTTTAAATAAAATTTAAAATGATAAGATAAAAATAATTCTGTGTATTTAAATATACTTGAAAAGTAAAAGTGAAAATTGGTAATTCTCTAGGAATGATACTAAATTGCTTACGAAACAAAATTAAATATGAGGAGTTTACATTTTTGAAAAGATAATATTTTAAGGGAAATATGAAAAATAGAAAAGAAAGAAAGTAAATAAAAAATATAATTACTTGAAATGAAATGAATTAGAAGAGGATCATATTGAAGTTCAGATTAACTTTATGATTAAATAAATCGAAAGAATGTGTGCTCATTTATTCTTGTTTTATATGTACTTAGTTACATACATGTGTTACACCTTCTTTTATTTAATTTGAATATGAACATAATGTTATTTATGATTTAAATCTGTGAGATTATTGTATTAAAACCATGTTTGCTTGAAAATAAAAGTGGAGTTCACGTGTTTGGGAAAGAATCTTTTAATTTTGAATGGAACCATGCATGCTTGATAATTGAATGTGCATGACATGTGTTTGGAAAGTTACCTTCCAGGACGGGTGCCAAATATGGGTTTTTAGAGAGCATAGTTTCTCTTTTCCAAAACTACTATTATTTTTCGTGCATGAAATTTTAGTTGTCCAAGTAACTTAAGGAACATTGAAATAGATGGGATATATATAACTCTCTACCATATCCTAGTATCAAACTTGCTTGTTTCTTAAATGAATTAGAAAAATGAAAATGTTTGTGGATTTACTAGTTATACTAGGCACGCATCAGATTCCATCTTGCTTGTCGACTTCTTTTTGCTAAGCGATTCATGTAGGGTCGAGTAGTCTTTGAATTATTAAGGAATTATGAGGAATCGTAAGCTTCGAGGCTGGGCAGAAAAAATGCCCAAACCTTGTTCTCGTCTTCATGTTTGAAGATAAGCAATTGCATTGAAGATCAAATGAAGATTTCTTTATATATCTATTATATTTTATTCTTGTATGATCATTGTAGAACTTAAGGCGACATAATGCCTAATTCTTGAATTGTAAATTTATTTTATAATGTTTTTGTATTATAAATGTCATGTAAGATGACATGTTTATGAATTTAATTGGAAGTATTATGAATCTTATTGTAGACTTTAAGTCGATATTTTGGAATCTTTTGGATTAAACAAATTTAATTGAATGGAGTTACGATATTTTGTGGAATGGAAATGAAATTATTAAAGGAATTATAGATTGTTTGGAATTAAAGAGTTTCGCTCTTTACATTTGGTATCAGAGCCCTAGGTTTGAACAATAGGACCTTTGTCCATTACGCTAAAGAAACATTCCTTGATGCAGGAATTGTTGATACATAAAGGGTTCAAGATGAGAAGGAGCTACTGCAAGTAATGTGAATGATAGGTTGGATCAGATTCTCAATCTTTTGAATCAGCAAGGTACTAGAATGAATAATCTCGAACAAGAAGTTCGAGGAGTGAGAGAAGGACAAAACCCTCAAAACAAAATTCCCCAAAATCAAGAGCAACCCACCAATGAAAATCCAAGGGTTGAAGAACAACTAAATCCTCAAGCTAGGATTGAAGGGGAGTTGGAAAAAGTCTTGAAAAAGGTAGCCCTATCCAAGTTTGATGGTAAGACCATTTGTGATGGAGCTGAAGCCTGGTTAATTGAAATGGAAAAGTATTTTGAGTTCAGGAATATGTCTAATGAGACCAAGGTAGTTTGGGTTGCATATCAGCTTACTAGAGAAGCTGCTACTTGGTGGGATAATGAGAAAACCAAGAAGAAGCTATTACCAGGTGGGACTACATGGGAAGTATTTTTGCAACTTTTTAGGAAGAGATGGCTTCCACAAATGTTCTTTGATAGAAAAATGATAGAGTTTCAAAATCTAACACAGGGTGGTTTGATAGTTACTCAGTACTGGGAGAGATTCACTAATCTCCTAAAGTATGTACCACAGTATCAGATGGATGAGCGGTTCCATATTTGGAAATTCATCCTAGGATTGAGGCCATAGATAGGAGTTGATGTGGATATTCATAATCCACTGACTATGGATGAGGTCTTTGAGAAGGCCATAAAATAGGAACAAAAGTTGCAATAGGTAGCAAACTATAGAAAGAATGTGAATTCTAAATTAGGATTTAGAAACAAGAAGTTCCAAAATAGTAATAACCAGAAGGGTAATAACAATAAGTAGATAAGGAACCTAAAGAGAGGAACAAACTCTCAGGAAAAAGAAGAAGGAAACTTTGGTGGAAATAAGAAAGTGAATAATAATAACACCAACTTCTCTAATACCAGTAATAGGATAGGTGGTCACCTAGGACCATGAGGTGGATGTTACAATTGTGGAGGAGATCACTATGCCTCCAATTGCACACATCTTGCAGGAGGTCAGCGAGGAGGGAATGATCGGCGAGCACCGCAACACTAGATTCATGCAGCGGTTGACAACCGTCAAGCAGATTTTTAGGCTTCACCTATTCAGATGACGGGTAATATTTTTGGTCAATCAGTTTCCATTTTGATAGATACAAGAGCTACTGAATGCTTTATTGATCCTAAAGTAGTTTCTAAGTTACCTATTAGACCTGGTTATATGTCACATGCATGGATGGTTTAATATGGAAACCAAGCAGAGAAGAGGGTAGATTCATGTCTATCTTGAAGAGATTTAGAGCTACCTAGTTTCCAAACCCAAGTTAACCTATATGTAGCACCATTGGGGTCATATGATGTGATCCTAGGGATCAATTGGATAACTGAGTACAAAGCTATAGTGAACTGTGAGGATAAGATTGTGAGTTGTCTTGATGATTTTGGACATCTAGTTGAGATTTTTGGATCTCAAGAGCATTTTGAGTTGAGACATATCTCAACCATGCAGTTAAAGAAAGCACATCGGAAAGGATGCTCCATATTTTCTATATTGGTGAGTGACTTGGATAATGTCCAACAAAGTCTAGAGGACTATCCAGTCCTCAAGGAGTTCTTGGATATCTTTCCTAAAGCACTTACTGAGTTACCACCAAAGAGAGAATTTGATTTCTCGATTGAACTTTTACTTGGAACTGACTCTCAATCTAAGGCTCCATACAGAAAGACTACTATATAGTTATATGATCTGAAGGTTCAATTACAGGAGTTACTGAAGTAGGGCTTTATTAGACCAAGTGTATCTCCATGGGGTGCACCAGTAATCTTTGTGAAGAAGAAGGATGGGACCTTGAGATTGTGTATTGATTACAAAATATTGAACAAGGTTACCATTAAGAATGGGTATCCTTTACCTAGGATAGATGAGTTATTTGATTAGATGAAAGGGGCCATAGTTTTTTCTAAGATTGATCTTAGATCAGATTACCACCAGCTCAGGATTAAGGAGGAGGATATTCCAAAGACAGCCTTCTGAACTCGGTATGGACATTATGAGTTCACAGTGGTACCTTTTGGTCTAATGAGTTCCCCAGCAACATTCATGAATCTTATGAATAGCATCTTTAGAGATTGTTTAGATGATTTTTTTCTTATATTCATAGATGATATTTTGATTTACTCCAAAATAGAAGAGGAGCATGAGAAGCACTTGAGGATAGTCTTACAACTACTAAGAGATCGAAAGCTTTTTGGTAAGTTTTCAAAGTGTACATTCTTTTAGAAGAAGGTTCACTATTTGGGTCATGTCATATCAGCTGAGGGAATCTCAGTTCATCCTACGAAGATAGAAGCAATTGTGGAATGGCCAACACCATAGAGTGTTACCGAGGTTCGTAGTTTCAAGGGGCTTGCAGGGTATTATAGGAAATATGTGGAAGGATTCTCCAGGATAGAAACACCTATTACTTCTCTTCAGAAGGAAATTTGAGTGGACTGAGAAGTGCAATAAGGCTTTTAAATTTCTTAAATAGAAGTTGAAATCGACACCAGTTTTGACTATACCAGATCCTAATGTGCACTTCATAGTGATTACAGATGCTTTAGGTGAAGGTGTAGGACTTGTGTTGATGCAGGAAGGGAAAATGGTTGCATATGAGTCCAAAAAATTGAAACAATATGAATTGAATTATGCACCACATGATCTTGAGCTTGTAACTATTGTTCATGCATTACAAATGTGGAGACATTACCTCCTAGGGAAACCATTTTAACTAAAGATAGATCATTTGGGACTTAAGTACAACTTACATAGCCTAACCTCAATGCAAGACATAGAAGGTGGCTTGAGTTCCTAAGCGAGTATGATTTTGGTATTGAGTATATCATGGGAAAGGAAAACGGAGTTGCAGATGCTCTTAGCATGAGAAGCCATCTCTTTTCTATGCTTTCCACAAGGTTAAATTTGAGACAGTAAGTGTTGCATCATCTTCTAGCAGATGAGAATTATGAGAGGGTCAAGCAAGCCTTAGAGGCAGATCCTTTAGATCATAGATTTGATGGATATGTGATGGAATATGATGGTATTTTGAGATATCAGGGAAGGATGTATATCCCTGAGGGTGGAGACTTTAGGAGGTTGATTCTAGAGGAAGTACATGATGCGCCTTACTCAGGGCATCTAGGAGTTATGAAGATGGTAGCTCAAGAAAGATGTTATGGAGTACGTGGCAAGATTTTTGGAATGCCAGCGAGTCAAGGCTGAACATGTGCATCCCGCAAGACTTTTGTATGCCCACGATATACCTAAGTATAAGTGGCAAGTAATCAGTATAGATTTTATCCAAGGATTACCTTTGAGAAGGAATAGGCATGATACCATCTTAGTAGTCGTTGATAAGCTAACGAAGGTTTCACATTTCATACTTGGGAATCTAAAAGACAGATCATTGATACCTGCAAAGAAATTTGTGCAAGAGATATTTCGATTGCATGGTGTACCAGAGACCATTATATCAAATAGGAATACCAAGATGACATCTAGGTTTTGGACAACATTGAATGCAACTTTAGGAACTAAATTGAATTTAAGTTCTGCAGATCACCCACAAACTGGTGGCCAAACAAAAAGGGTCAATCAGGTTGTTGAGGATCTACTGAGAATGTACTACATGGATCAACAGTACAAGTGAGAGGAATATTTTCCATTGGTTGAGTTTGCTTACAATAACTCATTCCATGCATCATTGGGTATGGCACCTTTTGAGGCACTTTATGGATGAAAGTGTCATACACCCATTATTTGGGATAGGATGGAAGACAGGATCATCATTGGTCCATATATGCTCAAGGAAATGGATGAGAAAATGAAGTTGATCAAGAGTAGGTTGAAGGAGGCAACCGATAGACAAAAGAGCTATGCCAATAGAAATAGGACTTTTAGATAGTTTGTTGTGGGAGATAAATTCTTCTTGAGGTTTAAGCCTCATAAGAGCTCTATCTCATTTGGGAAATCATCAAAGTTGGCTCTAAGATTTGTGGGACCCTTTGATGTACTAGAAGTCATTAATTCAATTGCCTATAGACTAGCGTTACCACCTGCTCTAGCTCGACTCCATAATGTATTCCATTTTTCTTTATTGAAACCATACCATCCTAATGCATCTCATATACTTGATTGGCATTCATTACAGGTACAGGATCTAGGGGTGGTGCTAGTGGATCCCATCTGAATCCTAGATAGACATGGCATTAAGCTCCGTAATAGGGATAGTACTCAGTACAAGGTCCAGTGGGACCAGTATACTGAGGATAGTGCTACATGGGAGGATTTTGAGATGATTGACCATCATTTTCCTCATTTTATTTCTTAGAAGAGTATTTGCTTAACGCATGAGATACTTGATACTTTGGTTTTTGATTCACATGTTGTGAACTTGGATAGAGTGGATGCTACTATTAATTGTTTATGCTTATGTTTTGAGAACTATGATGTTAGTTATTATTTCATTATGATTGAGATATTATGTTTTACTGATTGAAATACTATGCTTATTGATTGATTAAAAAGACATCGAGATGATGTCTCTTCCAAGAGGGGAAGGATGTCACGTACTAATTTTATCAATTATTTAATTGAAATTATTAATCATGATATTTGCATGTTTATGTTAGATGATTATTAAAATTTAAATTTAAATTTAAATTTAAATGCAAATGAAATGAAATGATTTCAAATTTATTATTATGAAATTTGGGGATTATCATTGCTGATGAGAATTTGAGTGCAAGTGAATGCAGGAACAGGTGAACGAGAATGAAGGCGAGAACATTGATCAGGTAGAGTCGTTTCAACCATTAGACATTTATAAGGATGATGGAATCTCACACACTGCTTAGTTATTATTAATGTATTTTCATGATGATTATGTTTGGAAATTTTTAATAAGTTTATCTGATTGCTCAAATATATGTGAAAAGGAATATGTTTGTTTTGAAATGGAAAGATTGATTATTTACGAAAAGTTTAGTCAAATTGAGTATATTATGTTGTTATGTGGAAAAATAGATTTAAATGAAAGTAGAAATATATGTTTAAAAAATATATATATTAAAATCTAGTTATTCAATGAAAATAATAAATAAATGCAATACATTTTAAAATGGATTGAATTGAAAACAATAGTAAACAATTGGTAAACAATTACCTCTCAATTAATTTTGCATGCAATCAAAGAGAATAAAACAACAATGAACTTGGAGTTATGGCCACCACTGCTGGGAATTTGTCATGAAAAGTGGATTGAATTTTCTAAAGGACTCTACCATTCGCATGAATTAGGAAAGGAGAAGAAAATCTGTTTGAAATAGGAAGAGGGAGAGGGAGAGAAAAAGCATAGAACAAGGTTGGAATTATAAATATTCTATCTCCCATGCGCATGCGGAAGTAAGGAGGACGCAGCCAGAAGGAAGGACAAAATTGGAGAACACTAATCTAATCTCAGAGGAATGCATAAGAGAAAAAGGAGATAGGTGAATTGCACAAGGAGAGAAGGGTTGCATATGATACATGCGTAGGAAGAAGGAAGGTGCGGAAAGAAGAAATGAATGAAGGGAGAACAAAATATATCTATCTCCATGATACGCATGTGAAAATAGGAGAGGGTGCAGCTAGTAGGGAGGAGGAAATTCAGAGCAAAAAGGTACTCATCCTCATGTGTGACAGTCAGAAGAGACACACACGAAAGGAAGGGAGGGAGAGGAGAGACCAAAGGAAGGGCACTCAAGCAAAAAAATAAATAAAAGACCATAGGAACAGCAAGAGGAAAGTAGACAGAGGGAAAAAGAAAGACAGTCAAAGCACAAAGAGCAACCTACAAGAAATATACTAACAAAAAGAACAGAAGAACAAAGATTCATCTCTAGATTTAGGAAAACACACAACTACAAGATATTGATAGGTAGATTCAATGGAAATTAAAATTACTAAACTTATAATCTTAATATGTTTTAGTTAACCATTTTCATATATTCATATATTTTAACAAATGAAAACATATTTTTGTTTTTATTAAATTTAGAAGAAATTTTATATACGTGATTGTAATTTTTATGAAGATAGAGAATGATCTTGAACAAAAAAATATTCAACACACATCGCAGAATTAGAGACAATAAACTTAGTTGTTTAGAAAATTCTGTTTTAGTATATTAAAAGATTCGCACAAAAAATTGTAAGTTTTAGATCTAATCCAATATAATATAAGATTCTCATAGGAAACTTATTATATTTAGATTTAGAAATGCTTTAGAAAAATCTAAACTATTAGAGAGATAAAGTTTTCAAAAGAAGAAGAAATAGAAAAGATAGTGAAATTTTTATGGAATTATACAGTCGAATGTTTTTGGTTTAAATAAAATTTAAAATGATAAGATAAAAATAATTATGTGTATTTAAATATACTTGAAAAGTAAAAGTGAAAATTGGTAATTCTCTAGGAATGATACTAAATTGCTTACGAAACATAATTAAATATGAGGAGTTTACGTTTTTGAAAAGATAATATTTTAAGGGAAATATGAAAAATAGAAAAGAAAGAAAGTAAATTAAAAATATAATTACTTGAAATGAAATGAATTAGAAGAGGATCATATTGAAGTGTAGATGAACTTTATGAGTAAATAAACCGAAAGAATGTGTGCTCATTTATTCTTTTTTTATATGTACTTAGTTAAATACATGTGTTACACGCTCTTTTATTTAATTTGAATATGAACATAATGTTATTTACAATTTAAATCTGTGAGATTATTGTATTAAAATCATGTTTGCTTGAAAATAAAAGTGCAATTCATGTGTTTGGGAAATAATCTTTTAATTTTGAATGGAACCATGCATGCTTGATAATTGAATGTGCATGACATGTGTTTGGAAAGTTACCTTCTAGGACGGGTGCCGAATATGGGTTTTTAGAGAGCGTAGTTTTTCTTTTCCAAAACTACTATTATTTGTCATGCATGACATTTTACTTGGCCAAGTAACTTAAGGACCATTGAAATAGATGGGATATATATAACTCTCTACCATATCCTAGTATCAAACTTGCTTGTTTCTTAAATGAATTAGAAAAATGAAAATGCTTGTGGATTTACTAGTTATACTAGGCACGCATCACATTCCATCTTGCTTGTTGACTTCTTTTTGCTAAGAGATTCATGCAGGGTCGAGTATTCTTTGAATGATTAAGGAATACCGGGGAAGCATAAGATTCGAGGTTGGGTGGAAAAAGCGCCTGAAACTTGTTCTTGTCTTCATGTTTGAAGATAAGCAATTGGATTGAAGATCAAATGAAGATTTCTTCATATATCTAATATATTTTATTCTTGTATGATCATTGTAGAACTTAAGGCGATAGAATGCCTAAGTATTGAATTGTAAATTTCTTTTACAATGTTTTTGTATTATAAATGTCCTATAAGATGACACGTCTATGAATTTAATTGGAAGTATTATGAATCTTATTGTAGACTTTAAGTCGATATTTTGGAATATTTTGGATTAAACAAATTTAATTGAATGGAGTTACAATATTTTGTGGAACGGAAATGAACTTATGAAAGGAATTATAGATTGTTTGGAATTTAAGAGTTTCATTCTTTACACTTCCAAACACTTCTTAACATCCTCTAGGTTACCTTTCAACTTACCATGTGTAGTACTACATTTTTCAAAAACTTTTGATAACCTCTTATCATTGACATTCTTTGTCATTTCCTTCTCAAATTTTTCTTCCAAACTTGCAAAATAATCCTTAAAAGAATCAAGAAATAATTTCAATTTCTAAAAACTAGATAAAGAATTATCAATAGTTATTCTGGGAATACCTTCCTACAACACCTTCACTGCTTCATCTACCAACTCTATGTTGGCAAAAAAAGGATAGACAACTGAGAGGGGGGGGGATGAATTAGTTGTTACAAAATTTAATACTTATTCAACCTTAATCAATCTTTAATCTCATATATGATAATTAGCAATGAAAGCATGAATCCACAACACATCAAAAACACATGAACACCAAGATTTTATACGTGGAAACCGTGTTAGGGGAAAAACCAAGGTGGATGTTAGTCCACAAGATTATGCCCTGTTAGAAGTATAATGAAAAATAAATAAGGAATGCACATGCATTCAGACACACTTCCTAGAGCTCACTGCCTTACATAAAATAATCAGATTAAATCAATCTGATGAGGTTGAACTAAGAAATTAGCTTCTTCAAAAGACTGATGATAGTTCCAATTAGGCACATAAACACTTCACAATTTTCTTTGAGATCAAATAATCTGATCTTTATTCGCACATACACTTCACATACATTCATCAAGCATACCTCACACTCACCAAAATGAAGAAACAATCGCTCTTATATATCCACTACATGAATTTACATCAACAAATCTATCGACCAAAAAAAAAAGAATAAATTACAAACTGTCAGTCCAATTCATGAACAAATTTCAATGCACACCAACCTAAGTTGGTCACATCATAACGAAGACCTAATTCAACATCATCGAACACACAAAACAATAAAGGATTAATCCATAAGTATCCAGAACACACTACCACCATCATGTCGGTCAAGAACATCAAAATCTTTGATCATGAGCACACCGATCAACACAGATGTACCACAATGATAGAGCATGATCTAGAAACTATTGGAAACACAGTTGTCATTGCACCAAAAGATCAACCTGTTAATGCTAGATACAACTATGAGAGTTAATGGATTTACGAGAGGTGGTTAAGCTATGTCATGAATATCAAGGGGAGCATTGACCATCTGCCAACAATCTCCCCCTCAGTGTTACCCTAGGGGATTCAAACATGACACCTTTGGCTCTGATACCAATTGTTGCAAACACAATTTTCATTGCACCAAAAGATTGACCTGTTAATTCCCAAAACAATTGTGAGAGTTAACGGATCCACGAGAGGTGGTTAAGACATGTCATGAATCCCAAGGGGAGCACTGACCATCTACAAATAGAAACATCATTGAACATCACAATAGAATACACAACTCAATTTACTAGAATTGCATTCTCTTCTTCTAGAAACGCCTGCTATAGCAACAAAATAGTTGTAGGAGCTCAAAAACTCATAACTCTCTCCAATCTTGATGCGTACCACTGAAACTTCCAAACAACATACTAGATAGGCTCACCAAGAAACCATTTTATGTGTGACCTCTGATTATCAACATACACAACTTTCCACCATTCTGATCAGCATAGCTTCACAGACTGTCTGCAGCATATTTATTCTAATTTTCTCAATGTCCTCGACATATACAACCTTTAGAATCTTCAATGCTAATAGTGTTGACATCAATGACAACCACAACATCCAAAAAACTCCCCCTTTGGAATTGATGGCAACACATGATGTGAAAAATACCATCAACACAACTAACTCTGCACACAATACTCTTCTCCCCCTTGTTCTACAGTTCTCCCCTTTAGATTTTACAGGGATTTTCACATTGCACTTATCCCCCTTTGACATCAATGGCAAAGGCATACAAGCTCTGAACCACATATCATCTAAATCATCTGACTATTCCCCTTGAGTAGCAACCACCACAACATCAATCTGAAACAAGATCTCACATTAAGTGCATGGATTGATGGAAAGACTTGCATCTTAGTTCATATTAGGAGGGGAAATCACCCTTAACTTGCCTCTAAGATACTCAAAAGTATCCTTAGGTAGTGGTTTAGTAAAGATATGTTCAATTTATTCCTTAGTGGGCACATATTCCAATCTCACTTCTTTATCACTCACTTTGTCTCTCAAAAAGTGATACTTGATAGATATATGTTTTTTCTTTGAATGTAACACTGGATTCTTGGAAATTTTTATCACACTTGAATTGTCATAGAATATAGAAATGGGCTCATTATACTCAATTATGATATCTCTCAGCATCTATTTCATCCATAATACTTGAGTGCAATTATTTGCAGCATCAATATATTCTGCCTCAACAATAGATAAGGAAATGGAATTCTGCCTTTTACTTAGCCAAGACACCATCTTCTTCCCTAAGAAGAATGCACCACCACTTGTACTTTTCCTTTCATCCACATCTCTTGCCTAATCTGCATCTGTAAAGGCATTCAAAGTAAGATCATCATCCTTAGGATACCAAAGACCAAAATCAGTTGTTCCTTTCAAATATCTGAAAATTCTCTTTATTACAGTCACATGTGATTCCTTTGGATCAGCTTGATATCTAGCAACCATACACACAACATTCATAATGTCTAGTCTATTCTGAGTCAAATAGAGCAATCCACCAATCATTGACTTGTACCTTGTTTGATTAGGTTTAGGAGAATCATCATTTTGTGTTAGCTTGCATCCGGTTACCATGGGTGTACCAAATGGCTTTGAGTCTTCCATGCCAAACTTATTCAGTAACTCTTTTACATATTGGAACTAAGATATGAAAATTCCATCACCTAGCTGAGTTATTTGCAAACCTAAAAATAATTTCAACTCTCCTATCATTGACATCTCAAATTCACTTTTCATTTCATCAACAAACTTCATGCATAATTCATCATCACCTTTATTGAATCCAAGGTTCAACAAGTATTTATCTAGTCTTGCATACCAAGCTCTAGGGGCTTGTTTGAGTCCATATAGTGCTTTCTTTAATGAGAAAAACATGTCTTTTTCATCAGTTAGTTGAAATCCATTCGGTTGCTCAACATAAACTTCTTCTAATTCACCATTTGGAAATGTTGACTTCACATCCATTTGATAGACTTTGTAATTCTTGAAAGTAGCATAAGAAATAAATAACCTTACAATTTCAATTCAAGCAACAAGAGCAAAGGTTTCTTGAAAATACATACCTTCCATCTGTGAGTATCTTTTACATACTGGTCTTGCTTTATTTCTGACCACTTCACCTTGTTCATTCAACTTATTCCGAAAGACCCATTTGGTTCCAATCACATTTTTATCCTAAGGTCTAGGAACAAGAATCCATGTATCATTTTTCTCTATCTGCATCAATTCTTCCTTCATTGCTTCCATCTAATATTCATCTTTACATGCTTCATTGACATTACTAGGCTCGGTTTTGGAAATCAAGCAATATTCTTCTACAATTCTTCTTCTAGTTTGCACACCTTTGTTCTTGTCTCCTATAATCTGATTCTCAGAGTGATTTAGCTTTACATACCTTGGGACTTTGGGATTCTCTTTGAATTCTAGTTCTTCTTTTCTCTCTTATGCACTTCCACTAGCTTCTCCTTCATGATTCTCTTGATTCACTAGAACAATTTGAACTTCACTCTATGTCTACGCATTCTTTCCATTATCAGTACTATCTTGTTGATTATTTCAATCATATCCAAAGTATATGTATGATCTAATAGTGTCTTCATCAACTCTAACATTTTCACTTTCAACCATTTTCTTCAATCTTCTATTGTAGCACTGGTATGCCTTGCTCTTAGTAGAATAACCCACAAATATTCCTTCATCACTTCTAGCATCAAACTTTACAATATCTTCATCTCTCTTGATATAGCATCTACTTCCAAAGATTTTTGAAATACTTAATAGTAGGCTTATAACCAAACCACAGCTCAAAAGGAGTCTTACCACAATTACCATTTACATTTAATCAGTTTATAGTGTATACAATAGTTCTTACAACTTCTCTCCAATAGATATGAGGTACATTACCTTCCAAGATCATAGTTCTAGCAGCATCTAGAAATGTTTTGTTGAGGGGTCCAGGGAGTAGATACCCATATTTTGATTCCATGCTCTTCACAAAATTTATTGAACTCCCAAGAAGTGAATTCACCACCTCTGTCTGATCTTAAGCATTTGACCTTCAAACCTATCTCATTTTTTGCCATAGCTTTGAAACTGGTGCAGGAGCACCTAGGAAAATATTAGGCAATAGGAAGTCTAGGATCCATTTTTTTGTTTTATGCATTTTTTATAAGGTCATGTTGACCATGGAGGGAGAACTAGAAGGTTTTAGTATGTTTTGATCAAGGAATGATCAAGAGGGGAGTTGGCAACTCATGTGTGTTAGTTGTCTAGGATTAGTAATAATGGGAGAAGGTGGCAAAATGGGAAATTTTGCGCCTTTTGCCACTAGGTAATCGGAATGTCCAACCAAGGGAAGGAATAACTACCTCCATTTCCTTTAAATAGGATGCCTCAACATGTGTGAAAGGTTGGAAGGTTTGTAATTGGAAAGTTCATGAATGTTAATGGTGGACAGTGAGAAGAGTAACTAATACTTTATGTTTTGCTTTGTGTTTGGGTGATCAGAAGTGAGCATGGCTCTGTAGCATGTTCTAGATTGTGGTGTGGATTGTTCTCTAAGCTTGTGTGGTAGTAATTAGTCATGTGTTCAATTTGCAGGTGTGGTATTGTAGTTGTTTTGTTTTCTTTGAAATTCTGTCCTGACTGGTAGACTGGCAGAGATGGAGCTCTAGACTGTGTTTCCCCTGTACCCAGTGAATGGGTTCTTGGTATTAGAGGCTAGACTCCATGCTTGTACATAAGGTAGAGCTAGGATTCCTTAGGGGTAAGGAAACCATGGACAAAGACTATTCCTAGGCGAGTTTGGCAGTGCCCGGCTAGGACAGTCAAAGAGTGTAGAGCACTAGGGTTGCAGGGGTGCCAATATCCTGGTGAACCATGGTGTGGAGAGAATGTGGATTTCCTTGCAGAGGTTTGGCAACAAGAAGGAGGTTTAACACAGACCAAGAAGTGGCAGACAAATTGACTGTCCTCAAGGAGGTCAGAAATTGGCTTAAAAAGGCCTAAATTTGCTAAGTTAAGGGTTGGAATTGTGTACGGCTAGTGGGGTTTCCAAACCCCAAGAATCTTCAAGGTGTGGGCAAGGGTACCATGAATCCCAAGAAAAGAATTGGGTTTTTTTGGAGAATTTTGGAAAACTTTCCACTTTTCTCGGGTTAGGAGGCCTAATTGGGGCTCTAGGCGTGTAGCCCTTTTCTAACCCTAGGAGAGGGTTTGGTGCAAGCGATGGAGAATAGGAGCCTAGCGATTGTCTAATAACCCTAATAGGTTGCTATGAAGCTTGATTTTACATCTCTACACCCCTACAAGAACCTAACTGAGTGTTAAGAGTGTTTGACCTTTAGGGAAGATTAAGGGTCAAGGGTGAGATAGTGGCGAGGCACCAAGATTGGCTTGGTAGTTGTGAATTGGGATGATAGTGGGGTTGGCCAGTAGAACTAGGGGTACCTACACCTAAGATAGGACCTAAAGGTTAAGGTGGGAGAGTCACCTAGGATATCTTGAGAACAAGGATCCAAAGTATGCAATAGTGAGTGTTCCATCCAACCCCAACCCTAACAGATTGGTATCAGAGCAAGTTAAAGATTTGGGATTGAATTATGTATGTCAGACTTTGAATCCAGTAGTTCCACAACCATGGTGACCAACATTGAACTGGAAAAGAAGGTTGAAGATTAGGAGGAAGATAATAGGAGGTTGAGAGAAATATTGGCAGAACTGGAGCAAGCATTGAACAATGTGCAAATCAAGGGCGAAGAGGTCAGTGATAGATTGGAGGGAAAGGAACCAAAGATTGGAGAGATTGTAGAGGAAGACAAGACCCCTGAACCAGACCCTATTCTGTTAGAGGATCCTTTCTTGAAGGCATTGAAAGCTTTGAGTGGGAAATAACTTGAAGGTATACCACTATTTAGTGGAAATTTGGAAGCTAATTTGGTCATAGATTGGATAGAAGGCATGGAGAACCATTTTGAATGTGATGGAGTCACTAAAGCATAGAGGGTGAAGGTGGCCAAGTCTAGACTGAGAGGATCTACCTTGACATGGTGGAAATTCATTCAGACAAAGAGGGAAAAGGAAGGCAAGAGGCCTATTTCAACTTGGAAAGGTATGGTGGCCAAAGTGAGAGAAGCTTACATACCAGATGACTATGAGATTCAGTTACACAAGAAGAGGAAAAGCTTGAGGTAGAGACCAGGATGTGAACACCTACACTGAGGAGTTTCAAAAACTTTGCATGAGGTCCAATGTATCAAAAGATGAAAGTCTCAAAGTGGCTAGGTACCTGAACAGTTTGAAGTGGAACATCCAAGAAGAGATTACTCTTCTAAGTCCTAAGATAGTGCATCAATTCTATCAGTTAGCTATCAAGATTGAGGAAAGAAGCAAGAGGAAACATGATCAGGCTTCTAAGAGTAGAGGCAAAGGCAGAGATCAAAGAGATCAAAGAGGACATAGAGGTGGCTACCAAGGTAGAGGCGATGAGCAAAGAAACCAAGGAGAGGCTAAACTCATAGAGCATGGAGGTGAAACATCTTCTAAAGGAGGTTATGGAAGAGGTAGAGGTTCTCAAGGAGGATCCAATAGAGGAAGAGGACTAGGTAGGAGCAATTCATACTTTGCTACCATGAAATGTTACCATTGTGGTCAAGTAGGCCATCCAACTTATAGGTGCCCGGAGAAAGCATCATCTTCAAATGCTGAGAAGAGGGTGGCATATGCACAAGAGGACACCATGAGCATCAAATCACCTAAGATCAATCATATTGAATCTGAAATTGGAGAGAATATGATGTTTAGGAGACTGTTGATCAGACAACCGGTCAAGGAAGAACCAAAACAAAGAAGAGCTTTATTTAGAGTAAAGTGCAAGATACTTGGTAAAGTATACAAGGTCATTGTAGATTTGGGTTCAATAGACAATATCATCTCAGAAGAGGCAGTCATGAAACTGAAATTGAAGAAGGTACCCCACACTAACCCCTACAAGGTAACATGGCTCAACAAAGGGCAGAGTGTTCTAGTAAATGAGCAAGTAACGGTGGAGTTTTCCATTAGAGGGTATAAGGATAAGTTAGTTTGTGATGTTTTACCCATGGATGCATGCCATCTACTATTGGGTAGACCATGGCAGTATGATAGGAGTGCCATGTATGATGGAAAGGAGAATACAATTTCATTTAAGAAGGATGGGAAGATCTTTAAGTTGCAGTCACTATTAGAAGAAAATGAAGGACAATCAAAGACACCAAGTTTTCTACAAAGTAGTGGGAAGGAGTTCTTTAACACCCTACATAAAGGAGGAGAAGGATATGTAGTCTTGTTGTAGTTCAAAGAGGAAGATAAGACTGAAAAACCAGTCATACCCAAAGCATTCCAGAATTTGCTTGAAAAGTATAAAGACATAGTAAGTGATGGTACACCTGCAACTTTACCTCCTAAAAGAGCTATTAGTCATCAGATTGACTTCATACCTGGAGCATCATTGCCTAACAAAGTAGCATATAAGCTTACACCGGATTAGAATTTGGAAGTGGCTAGACAAGTGCAAGATTTGTTGGATCAAGGATTGATTAGAAAGAGCATCAGCCCATGTGCAATACCAGTGGTCTTAGCAACTAACAAAGGAGGAAAGTGGAGATTATGCACTAACTCTAGAGCAATAAATAGGATCACAATCAGGTATAGGTTTCCTATTCCAAGGATTGAAGACTTAATGGATTGTCTTGGAGGAGCTCAATACTACACCAAGTTGGATCTCAAGAGTGGATACCATCAAATCAGAATCAAGGATGGAGATGAGTGGAAAACAACATTCAGGACAAAAAATGGGTTATATGAGTGGAGAGTTATGCCATTTGGCCTCTCTAATGCCCCTAGTACATTCATGAGGCTCATGAATGAAGTGCTCAAAGACTTTATAGGGATATTTGTGGTGGTGTATCTTGATGATATACTCATCTTTAGCAAGATAATAGAAGAACACCTTAAACATGTGGAGATGGTTCTTAGAAGATTGCAAGAGGATAAGTTAGCCATCAACTTAGAGAAGTGTGAGTTTTTCAAACAAGAACTTGTATATATGGGTTTTGTAGTGTCTCAAGGATCATTGAAAATGGATCCAAGCAAGGTGGAAGCTATCCTAAACTGGCCTACACCAACAACAGGGACAAAGGTAAGAAGTTTCCATGGATTGGCTCAGTTTTATAGGAAATTCATAAGAAAATCTAGTGGTATATGTGCACCAGTGTTAGAAACAATCAAGGGTGATTTAAAAACTAAATTTGTGTGGACTCAAGAAGCTGAGAAAGGATTTGAGAAACTGAAACAATAAGTGGAAACTCAACCTATTCTCTTATTGCCAAGCTTTGAGAAATTGTTTACTGTGGAGTGTGATGCTAGTGGAGTTGCAGTAGGAGGAGTGCTTAGTCAAGAAGGCAAGCCCATAGCTTTCTTTAGTGAGAAGCTCAATGAAGCTAAGAAGAAGTATTCTACCTATGATCTAGAACTATATGCTTTGGTTTAGTCACTTAGGAAGTGGAGGCATTACCTTCTACCCAAGGAGTTTGTGGTCTTTACAGACAATCAGGCACTTAGTTATATCAACACCTAAGAGAAGTTGAGCAATAGACACTTGAAGTGGATGGAGTACATCCAATCTTTTACTTTCACCATCAAGCACAAGAAGGGACAAATGAATAAGGTAGCAGATGCATTGAGTAGAAGATTGCTGACAGTCCAAGAAATACAGATCAAGAGCATTGGCATAGAGAGTTTCAAAGATCTCTATGGGGAGGATGAAGATTTATTAGAGGCTTATAAGGTATGTTCTAACTTTGAGAATCATTTTCATAGCCAATACTTAGAGTATACTTTGCAAAGTGGATTGTTGTTTAAAGGGAATCAGTTATGTGTTCCAAGAGTTTCAATGAGAGAAAACCTCATTCAGGAAAAGCATAATGGTAGTCTTAGTGGACATTTTGACATCAACAAAACATTAGAACTAGTGCAACAGTTCTACTATTAGCCTAAGTTGGCAAGAGATGTCAAGAGATATGTAGAGCAATGTGTTGTGTGTCTGAAAGCTCAGGGAGGAGCTAGTAATTCTGGCCTATATCAACCCCTACCCATTCCTAATAGACCATGGGAGTGTGTGAGCATGGATTTTGTGGTAGGACTTCCTAAGACCAAGACTGGTTTTGATAGTGTGTATTTAGTGGTGGACAGATTCAGAAAAAGGAGTCACTTTATTCCTTGAAAAACCACTCATGATGCTAGCTACATTGCTCACCTTTTCTTCAAGGATATTGTTAGGATTCATGGATTACCTTTAAGCATTGTTTTAGACAGGGATGTTAAATTCATGAGTCACTTTTGGAAGACTCTGTGGAGCAGATTGGGTACCAACCTATCTTTTGGATCAGCTTACCATCCTCAGACCGATGGTCAAATAGAGGTGGTTAACAGGGTGCTAGGTAACCTACTAAGGTGTCTAACTAAGCAATATGGATAGAATTTGGATATGGTAATCTCACAGGCTGAGTATGCTTACAATGATAGTGTCAACTGGACCACAGGGAAGAGTCCATTTTAGATTGTGTATGGAATGCACCCAAGAGGGATATGTGAGCTCAAGGATCTAGGAGCTATGGAGAATAGGAGTGGACATGCTGAAGAATTCACTCAAACCATGAAAGAGATTCAGGAGCAGGTAAAGAGGACAGTCAACGAGGCTACTCAAAAGTTGAAAGACAAGGTAGACATGTCAAGGAAGGATGTACAATTTGCAGTAGGAGACTTTGTCATGGTTCACCTTAACAATTCAAGGTTGTAGAAGGGAATGTCAACCAAGTTGCAAATGAAAAGAGTAGGAGCATGCAAGATATTAGCCAAGTATGGGAAAAATGCATACAAGGTTGAGCTACCTACTGACTTAGGAATCTCACTAGTCTTTAATATAGCTGACTTGATCGAGTACAAAGGATCAGTCAATGATGTGGATCAGAATAGAAAGGAGATCTTCAAGGACATCAGAAATGTACCCTTACCTAACCAAGACAAGCTTCAGGCAAAGAAGATTTTGGAGTCAAGAGTGCAAAATGCTACACAGCATAAGGTGTACATGGAGCACCTTATCAAGTGGAAGAATAGGCATGAATCAGAAGCCCCATGGGTACAGGAAGATCAGTTCAAGAAGCTTGGAATTGACATGTCATTGATCTCTCATTCCATTCCTTAGTGTTTGGCAGAGAGGGGGGGAATGGTGCAGGAGCACCTAGGAAAATAGTAGGCAATAGGAAGTCTAGGATCCATGTTTTTGTTTTATGCATTTTGTATAAGGTCATGTTGACCATGGAGGGAGAACTAGAAGGTTTTAGTATGTTTTGATGAAGGAATGATCAGGAGGGGAGTTGGCAACTCGTGTGTGTTAGTTGTCTAGGATTAGTAATAGTTGGCAAAGGTGGCAAAATGGGACATTTTTCACCTTTTGCCACTAGATAATGGGAATTTCTGACCAAGGGAAGGCATAAATACCTCCATTTCCTTTAAATAGGATGCCTTGACCTGTGTGAAAGGTTGGAAGGTTTGTAATTGGAAAGTTCATGAATGTTAATGGTGGACAGTGAGAAGAGTAACTAATACTTTTTGTTTTGCTTTGTGTTTGGGTGATCAGAAGTGAGCATGGCTTTGTAGCATGTTCTAGATTGTGGTGTGGATTGTTCTCTAAGCTTGTGTGGTATTAATTAGTCATGTGTTCAATTTGTAGGTGTGGTATTGTAGTTGTTTTGTTTTCTTTGAAATTCTGTCCTGACTGGCAGACCGGCATAGATGGAGCTCTAGACTGTGTTTCCCCTATACCTGGTGTATGGGTTCTTGGTAGCAGAGGCTAGACTCCATGCTTGTACATAAGGTAGAGCTAGGAGTCCTTAGGGGTAAGGAAACCATGGACAAAGACTATTCCTAGCTGAGTTTGGTAGTGCCTAGCTAGGACAGTCAAAGAGTGTAGAGCACTATGGTTGCAGGGGTGCCAATCTCCTAGTGAACCATGGTGTGGAGAATGAGGATTTCCTTGTAGAGGTTTGGAAACAAGAAGGAGGTTTAACACAGCCTGAGAAGTGGTAGACAAACTGACTGTCCTCAAGGAGGTTAGAAATTGGCTCAAACAAGCTTAAATTTGCTAAGTTAAGGGTTGGAATAGTGTATGGCTAGTGGGGGCTCCAAACCACAAGAATCTTAAAGGACTGGGCAAGGGTACCATGAATCCCAAGAAAAGAATTGGATTTTTTTGGAGAATTTGGGAAAAATTTCCACTTTTCTCAAGTTAGGAGGCTTAATTGGGGCTCTAGGCTTGTAGCCCTTTTCTAACCCTAGGAGAGGGTTTGGTGGAAGTGATGGAGAATTGGAGCCTAGTGATTGTCCAATAACCCTAATAGGTTTCTATGAAGCTTGATTTTACATCTCTACACCCCTACAAGAACCTAACTGAGTGTTGAGAGTGTTTGACCTTTAGGGAAGATTAAGGGTCAAGGGTGAGATAGTGGCGAGGCACCAAGATTGGCTTGGTAGTTGTGAATTGGGATGATAGTGGGGTTGGCCAGTAGAACCAGGGGTACCTTTACCTGAGATAGGACCTAAAGGTTAAGGTGGGAGAGTCACCTAGGATATCTTGAGAACAAGGATCCAAAGCTTGGAATAATGAGTGTTCCATCCAACCCCAACCCTAACAAAAACATTTAAAATTTTCTTGTGCTTCATATTTTTCTCTCAAGAAAGCAACCTATATCATCCTAGAGTAATCAGCAATGATCAACATAAAGTAGCTTTCTCCTTGTAGACTTTTGATTCTGGATGGACCAGATAGATCAGTGTAGGATTTGAGAAATGCAAATCCACAGAACCCGATCAATACCTGCATGCAAAAGACTTGTCACAGAGAAAGAGAGAGATCAAGACAAGGTTTTGGCTCTCACAATGTGCAAGATGTATTCCAGAAAAATGAATAGTGCATCAAAGAAATACAAGAGATCAATCCTTATAAAAGGAGATCAAAACCTAAAAGGAAAACCTAATCCTAAAGGTGAGTGCATTTAATAATTAATATTAATTATTAAATGACTAATATGTGTGCAAGGTGAAATCTTGAGAGGAGAGTAAAGTTAATTAATTACTTTACTCTAACACCCCCCTTTAAGATGAGCAAGAATGCAGCTACAAACTAGTGCAAGAAAGCAAAAGAACTACAATGCATGAAAGTAAAATTGGGTCCCAAAAACTAGGCCTGATCAGGTACCCAAGTACAAGGAAATCTCTATGAAATGGAGAAAAGGAGAAAACCCAGTGGGAAAAAACTCCTCTCCAAAAAGAGATGCAAAAAAGAAAGTACAAATGGAATGTCTCAAGAGACTCTCTCAAGAACATATGTAGATATAGAATCAGATACCCCCCCATGAGAGAGAGTGGAGACTCCAAAGCCCCCCCAGAATGAGAGAACCCCTGTGCCAATGATCAAACCGATGTGTCGCCTCGGAGGAAGAAACAAATCCAACGGTCAAAGAAGAGGAAATCCCTGGATGTGAGGTGAAAATGGAAGTCTTGGATGATGCGCACTGAAGAACGAAACAGCAACATGAGTGTATGAATAACAAAATGGTGAATCAAACAACTCAATATGATCCTGAAATGGAATCTCCAATGAAGAAGGGATAACAGGTGTGTTGAATCTATCATCTGTGAGGAAAGCAATATCATCAAATATGGCCTCAACAACTGCACTTGATGGCTCGATGAGTGGAGCAACAATGTCAGTCACAACTGAAGAGGTATCCTGCTGAACAAATGTAATCTCAATAGGAGGAAGAGGTGTAGAAGTCCCAACACTAGTCTCATGAACAGATGGAAGAACACATAAGTTCAAGTGACCGAACTTCTCCTTAGATACTACATGCTCTCTTGTAGAAAGAGAGGGAGATGGTGGACCAAAGTGTGTGAATGCATACAATCGGGAAGAATGATCAATTGTCCCTGTTGCAACAATGTTGCCAGTCTGAATGTCTCTGATGTGCACTGAATTAGGTGTGAACTCAACTGTCTTCCCTGTCCCACTATGAGCAATCTGATAGATGGAGAGAAGGTTAGTAGACAAAGATGGAACACATAGTACATCATTGAATGTAACGTCATCAATATCGATAGAACCTTTCCCATATACACTCATATAAGTGTTATTACCCAGCAATATGTGTGGTGAGGACGCAGCCTCGAAAGATGAGAACATGTCCTAAGAAGATGCCATATGGTGTGAAGCACCTGAATCCAGTAGCCATCTAGATGAATGTGAACTGGTGGTTGCACATAATGCATGACCCTTATGTGGGGCCTGTCCATCTATCTGGAATGATGGTGAAGAAGAAGACCCGCCTGAAGTAGATGAAGAAGAGTGATGAATATGGTTCTTCTCAAGAAGAGTTGTCAAATCTGAAACCTGTTTTGCATATCCATCTATCTTCTTCTCATAACACTTGGACTCATCATGTCCTAGCTTAGTGCAATAAGCACACTTAGGTCTATCTTTCTTCGATGATTCCCCCTTAGGAGAAGGTGAATCAGAAGTCTTCTGTGAACTAGAATCCTTCCAATGCTCTGTGGTCTGTGGGTTTTTGTTTCTGCTTCTGCTTCCCCTGAGATGACTGTGCTACCAATGCTTGGTGCGGTGATCCTATGAGAGCATCCAACTGTGATATCTTAGCCTGCTCTCATGTCAAACGATCACAAAACACCTCAAAAGAAGGCATGGTAAAACGTGCACCCAAGGCATCCATAGTGGAATGGAAGGTAGATGAGAATATCTGAAAGTTCCCATGAAGCTTTGACAAAATCAGGTAAATACACTCTGTATCAGTCTTAACCTTACCACAACCCTGTAGAAGAGATCTTTGTTGTTTGAATTTCATCAGAAAGTCCTCAATGGAGGGAAAAGAATCAGGTACAAGTGAAGTCAACTCTGCCTCAATCTGCAATGCTCTAAACTGTTGATAGTGCCAAAAAGTCCCTCAAACTTGGTCCAATAGGCCCTAGGTGTGACACACCCTTCAAGATGAAACAAGAGACTGTCTGAAATGTGCAAAGCAATCAATCCCATAGCCTGATCCATATTGTTCCTGTGCTGCATAACCTCAAAGGCGTGAGTCAATGGAGGCTGAACCGCATCCAAACAGGACCATAACCCTTGAGACTGAAGAAGTGTCATCATACGACCCTTCCAAGTGATATAATTATGCGGTGTGAGAAGCTCAATAGATCTGTCGGCCATGCTATGAACTATGCCTCAACTGCTTTGAATGTGTTTTTTTTAATTATTAAGTGGTCTTTCAGAGCTAGACAGAAGATGCAGAAGGGGTTTGATTTGTTTTGGTGTTTATAGATTCTAGTTTTCTGATGTAGATGATAGAAAGCAAGAAAAAAAACACCTCCCCACAATGTATGATTCTAACCCTCGTACAGAAAATAATCAAATACTGAAAGAACAAAAAACGAGGAAAAAACCTGAACGCTAGATGCAGAGAGAGAGGAAAACAAAGCCTCTACTTTGATGCCAAAAAATAGTGCTCAAATGGCTGAATCAGAAAACAAGACCATCATAGTCACATCTGGCTCGGAAACACCTATCCGATGATATTTTGTTTTCTGAAAACGCACACCGTATGCCCAAGATACGACCAAAAAAGCATAGGTACCCCCTAAAAATGAGCTCTCTAGAAAAAACCAGTCACTGGAAATAATTTGACGGCCATATAGCTGTCACTGGACGTCGGCGGTGGCCAGTGGGTGGCGATGGAGGTGGTGGCCAAGGAGTGGTGGCGGCCTGGAGGGCGGTGGTGGCCGGCGACGGGCGGCACGGTGGGCTCGGCGGGGCTGTGGGTGGGAGGGCGGTAAGGGTAATTGGCGGCATAGGTTGGCAGCACCCAAATTTTGTGAAAAAACTGATTTTTTTAAATTTTTTTGAGTTTTTTCTAGATTTTTGAGCCCGTACGGCCCTAGTAGGCCAAAATTTTTTGCCTGTGGTCATTGTGGCCAAAATAGTCAAACTTTATATGAATTTTGACTCTCCCGGACCTTCTGAACGTGATGGTGGGGTCCATTTTTTCTCAAATGGCTCCAAAAAATAGCGCCTCCTTCAAAGTGATAGAAAAACCCCAAAGAAGTTGTGGCTATCGTCTTCGAATCATGGCCTCAAACACCTTCAAACTAGGTAGCGACAGGGTTGCTCTAATACCATGTACGATTTGAGAAATGCAAATCCACAAAACCCGATCAATACCTGCATGCAAAAGACTTGTCACAGAGAAAGAGAGAGATCAAGACAAGGGTTTGGCTCTCACAATGTGCAAGATGTATTCCAGAAAAATAAATAGTGCATCAAAGAAATACAAGAGATCAATCCTTATAAAAGGAGATCAAAACCTAAAAGGAAAACCTAATCCTAAAGGTGAGTGCATTTAATAATTAATATTAATTATTAAATGACTAATATGTGTGCAAGGCGAAATCTTAAGAGGAGAGTAAAGTTAATTAATTACTTTACTCTAACAATCAGTATGTACCAACTCCATTACTCCATTTGAATGATGTTTTCTTGGAAAAAAAATCCTTGTCTTCTTTTCCATCTGACATTCCTTGCATATAGTGTTAGTAGGCTTTACTAAGTTCGGTAGATCTTTGACTTCTTGAGTGGAGCTTACTTTGACAATTTTATCAAAATTCACATGGAATAGCGTCCTATGCCATAACCATCTTACATCCACTTGATCAATTAGACAACTCTCACTAGCAGCACTTAAGTGAAAAATGTTGCCTCTTGTCTTTGTACTTCAAGAAATTATATTTCCAGAACTTCCCAATATCCTGCATTTTCCATCTTTGAACTAAAGATTGTATCCCTTGTCTACCATTTTTCCAAAACTCAACAAGTTATGCTTCAATCCTTCAACATAAATAACATCATTAGTATTACATTTACCACCAAGAGAAATAGTGCCTCTACCGCAAATCACACTAGAATTGTTATCTCCAAATATTGCAACACAACCGTAATACTTCTCCAAGCTTAGAAACTTTATTTTATCACCATTCATATGATGTGAGTATCCACTTTCAATCACTCACTCATATTTTTCATCAATTATGGCTACAAGAGATTTCTCAATATTCTGATTGTTAGCAGATTCAATGGACACTGTACCATTTTCCTTGATGGAAATGAATACCCATCCATCTTCATTTCTAGTTTCTTTATCAGATTCATCATTAGTAACACCTTCTTTAGCATAATAACATTTCTTTTGAAATATAGACTTGTCAGGTTTATACTTAGAAACTCTTTCAGAACACCTTGCAAAATGACCTGTCTTATTGCAAGAGAAACATTTAATAGGAATACTTCCTTTGTACTTACCATGTCCTATGGATTCTATTTTCACAATCAATGCTTCCAACTCTTATATCTCTCTTTATTTATCTTCAATCTATCTCATCTCATCTGCATACTTGAATGTCTTTCTGTAGTTTTCTCCCGGATCATATATTTGTTGCCTTTTTTTGGATACAGTAGATTTAAATGCAGATTTTGTTTAGAAGTAGACTCACCAAATTCACTCAAATCAAAGGGAACTAGTTTACCAATCAAAATGTTTCTTGTCACATTTGTTACCATCCTGAGCTCTTCAATAGAACGAGCTTTCATTTTGTAGGAAGTAGGCACTGATCTGAGCACTTTAGCCATGATCTCATCTTCTTCCATGACTCCACTGACACATCTAATACCCATCACTAGTTCATTTACCTTTTGCATGAAAGAACCAATGTTTTCATCTTCACTCATATTCAAGTTCTCCCACTTGCCTTTCAGAATTGCTAGTTTGGCAATATTAATTTGTCCATATCCTTCATA
This sequence comes from Sequoiadendron giganteum, assembly GCA_007115665.2. Taxonomy (NCBI): domain Eukaryota; kingdom Viridiplantae; phylum Streptophyta; class Pinopsida; order Cupressales; family Cupressaceae; genus Sequoiadendron; species Sequoiadendron giganteum. The sequence continues at coordinate 183,596,046 of CM021101.1, read as the reverse complement.
CAATGTCTCTAATTTCTTCCAAATCTCGTGTACTATCTTTAGACCTATCACATTTGTCATCTCTAAATCTTTCAAAGCACTTAGCAATGCTTCTATAGCCATGATATTAGTTTTAGCTTATTTGATATCATTGGGAGTAGAGGGACCATTCTAAGGAATATTATATCTATTCTTTGTAATGTTTTAGAAGGGTTCACCAATGCGCTTCAAATGACACTCTATTCTGACCTTCCACAAAGAGTAATTTGTACTATAGAATCTGGGACTATCCTTCTTGTATGATTCCATCTCGGATCACCTCAAGTTGTTAAAATTATTCAAAGGAACTAGCTCTGATACCAATTGTTGGCAAAACAAGGATAAACAAATAAGAGGGGGGTGAATCAGTTGATACAAAATTCAATACTTATTCAACCTTAATCAATATTTAAATTCAGATCTGATAATTAATAGTGAAAGCATGAATCAACAACACATCAAAAACACATGAACACCAAGATTTTATAGGTGGAAACCCTATTATGGGAAAAACCATGGTGGATGTTAGTCCACAAGATTATGCCCTATTATAAGTATAATGAAAAATGAATAAGGAATGCACATGCATTTGGGAACACTATCTAGAGCTCACTGCTCATAAGGGAAGGCTCATTCCCTTACATAAAACAATCAGATTAAATCCATATTATGAGGTTGAATTGATAAATTAGCTTCTTCAAAATCATGATGACAGTTCTGGTTAGGGACAAAAACACTTCTTCACACTTCACTCAATATTCTTCACACTTTGCTCTAAGATCAAATGATCTGATCTTTATTTGTACATACACTTTGCATGCATTAACTGAGCATACCTCACACTCATCAAAATGAAGAAAAAATCGCTCTTATATATCTGCTACATGAATTTACATCAACAACTCTGTCGGCCACAAATAAAAGAATAAATTACAAACTGTCGGCCCAATTCATGAACAAATCTCAATGTGAACCAGCGTAAGTCAGTCACATCATAATGAAAACCTAATTCAACATCCTCAAACACACAAAACAATAAAGGATTAATCCATAAGTATCTGCAACATGCTACCACCATCATGTCAGCCAAGAACATGAAAATCTTGAACACACAAAGGAATATTTTTTATCACGAGCACACCGATCAATGTAGATGTACCAAAATGATAGAGCATGATCTAGAAACATCACTGAACATCATATTAGCATATGCAACAACTCAATTTACCAAAATTGCATTCTCTTCTTCTAGAAACACCTACTACAGTAATAAAATAATTGTAGGAACTCAAAAACTCATAACTCGCTCCAATCTTGATGTGTACCACTGAAACTTCCAGAAAACATACTAGATAGGATCATCAAGAAACCCTTTAATGCATGACCTGTGATTATCAATGTACACAACTTTCCACCATTCTGATCATCACAACTTCATAGACTGCCTACAACATATTTATTCTAATTTTCTCAATATCCTCGACATATGCAGCCATCAGAAACATAAATGCTAGTAGTATTGACATCAATGAACCACATATCAAAAAAAGAACCACAACATCCAACACTCTACACTCTTTTGGTGTGTTTGTAGAATTTACTTCCTTGCGAAGGGATGAAATACTTCACCAAATTGTAGCTTTGTAAAGGGGAAATTTTATTCAAGTCCATTTGACCTTGTTGCATTAGAATCTATAGGGGATGTGCAGAAATGACCAGTTCAAACTATAATTTCATTCCCAATAGATATTTCAATGAATCTCTCAAGGCTCCAGAGGATTCACCACCAGTTTTTGCACTTTATTCTTCCTTTTCCTCATTCTTCTCTTTTTCTCCATTATTGTAGCATTCTTCATCATTCTTCTCTACTTCCAAAGGAGGCAACTTGTCTTATTTATATGCCTTAATCTTCTCCTTATCACCACTATTGGAGTACTTCTCTACAACCTTCTCATCTACCAAAGGAAAAATTTATTCTTTTTGTGCTATAGTCTTCTTTGAGAGGTCTTGCTTATCTTATTTATTTTTCTCAACATCTATCTCCACATTTCAATGGCTAAAATATTTCTCTTAAGCTTCATCCTTCTCAAGGAAATCCTACTTATTATTATACAAGACAACTAAGAGGGGGGTGAATCAGTTGTAGAAACTTTTAATCTTTAAAAATCTCAACAAAAGTTAGATCTATAAGCATTCATGAATTTTTACTCTGCTAATGTGTTTAATTATCAAGTGCAGAAATAGAAACTGAAAGTAGTAAAACCATGCACATAAGAACGCCATATTTATGTGGAAAACCCAATGAGTGAAAAACCATAGTGAGTATTAGCTCACAATATAAATAATTCCAAAACTGAATACAGAGGCTCACTGCTAGAGAGGCTCACTACCAGAAAAGGACACATTGTCCAATGAGGGCTCACTACCACAAAATTAAAAACAAGATAAAATAGATTTATTACAAAGAGAAAAAAATCTCAATGCAATAATAATTCCACCAAATTTTTCTCACACTCTTTTCCAGACATGCTTAAAAGATAGAGTACACCTTCAACTTGTAGCCTTCATAAAGTCAACACTTTGAATTTTACATAGATCTACTCTAACTCACATCACACCCACATATCTCACATCCAACCATATCTCTCACAAACATCTCATATTATACTTATACCTTCTTTAACCTTGAAACCCTTCCAAAGTTGGCCATTCATAATTTTTATTTACAAATTCAAATTAGGTTGGAGCCAAAGAATTCCCGCAGTGGAAGTGAATGAGGGAAACCCAAAAAAATTCTTAAGGAGGACCTAAATGAGTCCCAAAACCATTCAACATGATTCCATAAGCATCACAAGTTGTGTTTAACACAAGGTCGGCCAAAACCTATGAAAACACAAAATAATTAAGTACACACATCCTTAACCCAGTCCAAACTTTTCGGACAACAAACTTTACTCGAACACAATCTTGAGTATGCAATAAACACTTGTAAATTCATCCAAAATATTCACAAAAAACTTTACTTAATAAGTATGATCATTTTGTACATTTGAATAACCCTCTTAACTAGTGTAATACATTGCAACTCAGAAACTAATCAACAGCAACACAAAATCTCAATTCCTCTTGAAAAAAGCAAGAGAGCAACCTTATCAACTTATTCTGAGAACTGCAAGTCCTGAAACCACAATCCAGAGAAATTTGGAGCAAATAAATTTCTCCTAGACCATAGCTAGATGCACTGAAATTCATAGTTCACATACTGGTGAAAATATATCACACTGTACAATGATTCAGAAGCCAAAATTTTGGATATAGAAACTACCAACAATCGTACACTGAATAGCTACATGACACTGTTTTCTTTTTTTGTCAAATTTCTCAAAAGCACTTGGAGACCAAGTACAAAGACATCATTTCAAAACATTACTTTTCTCTAACACACCTTCATACATAGAAACATAAGGATAACTCCGTGTACTCATAACACTTCTTCAACATCTCAACTATACATGCACAAACTATAAACATTCTTTATTACAATTTCCTCAATATCCTCAACATATACAATCAATGACCATATTCCTCTACACATAGTTGACACTAATGAAAACACCAACTAGTTGAAATTAATGAAAAAACCTTATACTTTCAAGAATCTCCCCCTTTGTCATTTATAAGAACACATGATGTGAAAAACTATCAAAGATAAAAAACAACTCTAAACATTTTTTCTTGGTTTCTGAATTAATAATATTTTTCACATGAAACTTTCTCTCCCCCTTTGACATCAATGGAAAATAAAATATTTTTTTCATTGAACCAAGATCTATACTAGTATTTAATACTCCCCCTTAGGAGTATACCTAATCAATTGCACAAACACATGATGCCACCTGCTCCCCCTGAGAGGTAGCCACCAAACATCAATATCGAAGGAAGATAGATCCATAGATCCACTAGATTGATGCACCTCCATATGCATCCATTTCAAGAAAGGAGTGGAAATAACCCTTAAATTCTCCTAGAGATACTCAAAAGTATCTTTAGAAAGAGCCTTATTAAATATGTCAGCAATATGTTCCTTTGTAGGTACATACCCAAGATTTACTTCATTTCCAATAACCTCTCTCTCAAAAAGTGATACTTGATTGATATATGCTTTGTCCTTGAGTGCAGCACAGGATTCTTTGAAATGTTTGTATAAACATGAATTTGCACCCCTAACACAAATTCCCTTTTGACCCTTAACACTTTAAAAAATCAAAAGTGGAGGTTTAATTCCACTTAATCCCACTCCTTGCATTCCACTTGGCTCCTATTTTTTGTATCGGTGGGGGAATTTATGTCAGGGATGCTTGCGCAACATGTAGACATCCACACAGCGTGCTTACATCCCTCACAGATCCCTATGGTTGGAGACTGCAGAGGCATTACATTTTCAATTGGAAGTCGAAGAGTAACATCCTTCTTTAGCTGGTTGACCCAAATATGGTCATTTTTCATCCATCTCTTCATAATCTTTACTCTTTCATCCATAGCTCTCTTCAACGGAAGTTTTGAACAAGTTGGAACACTCTCTCCATGCTTTTGAGCATCCATTCACAATCTTTGTAGCATCACCATTCACTCCATTGCAACAATCCACTACTCTATCACTCCAACAAGGTGAGCACAAGATAGACATCATGGCAATAGAGGCTTGAGTCCCTCTCATTCACTCCTCCATGAGCCTTGAGTTCTCTAGATGGAGGTGGTAAGCTCCTACAATTTCTCTTTTTTCTTTCGATTGAGTAAGCATGTACTGCTTGTATTTTTTTTGTTTTTATGTAGCTTGTAGTTTCTTTTCTTTATCATTTATCTCTACTATTCCCAACTTGGTTGTTCATGGAGGTGGAAACACCAAGATGGGGGTTTGAGTGAGGTAGGCCCCTATATAGCCCCAACAATTTCTCCCTTTATTGTGTGTAGGTGGAGAGAACTTGGAGCAAGCTAGCAAGGAGAGCATTGTATGAGATCATCTTCATCACCTTGGTGGTAATAAATTTCCATTATCGTATTTGTACCTGCATTTCTCTTCACTTAATCATGTTTTATCACTTCAAACATCTCTAGACTAGGTTGATAGTCTCCCTTTCGGAGTGAGATTTTTATATTTTCAGTTCTCTAGCCATACAGATGCTAGCGGACCTGTGAGATGCCAACACGCCACACTTTCATCCTAGAACTACATTTCCATCCTCAGATAGAGAGCTGCCTGAGACGTAAATCTGAATCTAAAGGTTGACTGATCTATTCTCCTTCCAACATTCAGGATTGTAGAGTGATCGAAGGACACATAATCCTCGTCATTCTCATCCTTGTCATCCTAACTTCCCCTTAAACTAAGGTGGTTTAGGGAATCCTTTGTGCTCTTGGCCTTTCATGACCTAGGGCCTTGTAGTGGGTGGTCCCCCTCTCTCACATTTTTGGTGAACTTGACATGAACCAACATCTATCCATTTGTCAGCATCCTGAATGTTTTCACATATACCTCTTGGTCGTGGTACCTTGGTGTATTGTGAAAGTTTATGAGCTTCACGACCCAGTCTATGACCTCTAGGTATATTATTAGAAGTCTACGACACCTTTTGATGGATAAGAAGCAGGTCTCCTCTAGCTTCACTACCCACCTTTTCTTCGGTTCTCCGATTGGGTTGTCCACACAGGAGCACGTATCATGAGGAAAACTTAGGTTTCTTGATGAAATCAATTGCATCCCGAATCCTCCCGTGTTTCTAACATCTTCATCCATAGAAGAGCATGAGGCTGTCTCTATCCCTTTTGAAGTATGTCGTTAGTCTTGGTAAAGGGTTAGGTGCATTGGAAAATCACCTAGAAGACAACCCAAAGTTGGCTAGGGCTGCTAAGGTGATCGAAGAAATAAGATGCATGGTGGAAAAATATTGGACAGGTGTAGAACTTTTGGCTAGTCTCATTGGTCTAGCCAAAGCATGTGCCCCCTCAAGTCTTGGTCACATGATATGAGGAGGCCACTTCGGGGAATGTGGGAGCTAGCTGGAGATGTCAATGCCTCCTATATCCATGTACATGACTAACATGTTACCCTCACTCAATATACCTTCTACTTCCAAAATTTTGGATACTGTCAAAGTAAACAAGAATCCTTTAGGTTTCCACTTCACCCCTTTTGTTGCCTCCGGTGGTGGAGGATTTGGTGAAATGATGGGCAGAGGCTTGGGTGGCAGAAAATTCAGAAGTGGGGCTGGCATTGGTGGAGGCGAAAGTCATGGTGGTGGCTTTGGCTCTAGCGGTGGAGGCATTGGTGGAAGCTCTGGCAGTGGTCACGGTGCTGGTGTCAGTGGAGGTCACATCGATGGTGGTAATTCTGGTGGTAGTCATGGTGGTGGCTCTGGTGGTGGTTTTGGTGGTCTTATGTCTTCTAATGACCCTATTCTAAATACCCTCCTTTAGAATATGGGGCAAATGCAAAACTAGCTAGTGAACCTTTCCCAGGGCTAAACCCAGCCTATCTTTCAACCTTTCTCCTGACACAACCCATTATCGGTTGAAATTTTAAACACTCCATTCCCACTAGGGATGGGGATTCCAGAATTTGAGAAATACAGTGGTAAAGGGGACCCACAAACACACATTTCTGCCTTTAACGCCCTGTGCATAGATTTCTTCCATCATGATGCATTGATGGCTAAACTATTTCCCCGATCCCTCAAAAATACAACACTGGATTGGTACTGTTCCTTGCCCGATAATTCCATCTTCACGTTCGATCAACTTGTGAACCAGTTCTTGCAACAGTTTCAAGCCAATATCAGACTGAAGATGACCTTCTCAGACCTTGTTTGGTGTAAACAAGGAGACAATGAAAAGGTTACAAATTTTATAGCGTGTTACCAAGTGCTCTTCACACAAATCTCATATTCGTTACCTAACTCTGATATATAGAAGGTCTTCATAGGGAATTTACAGAGACATTGGAAAATGAAGTTCGCCCTCATGAAGTATCCCTCTTTCACATATTTGTGTGTGGCTCTACGAGAATATCAAAAAATGGTGGTTCGGTTTGAGGTCCCTCGCTTGCGCTCCCATTCTAAAGGAAGATCTATCGTATTGATATTAGGAAGAGGTAAAGCTATTGAGAATGTAGTAGCCATTGTAGATAACAACAGCCTTAGATGTGACCAAAAATTTACAAAACTATCAGAATCTTATTCTTCCATCTTGCAAAAGTTGGTGAAGGATAAGATCCTTACTCTGCCACATCCTAAACCAATTAGAGAACCATACCCTAGTTGGTATGAAGAAAACATGTATTTTCAGTACCATCAAGTTAATGGACATGATACCGAATGTTGCATGCACCTACATCATGAGATACAAGATCCCATCGAGGATGGTTCTATCCATCTTCATGGGAGTAAACACAACACAAAAAAATCAGTGGAAAAATCTAATAGTGATTTGCAAATATACACGAACCCATTTTTGTCACATTCTACTAACATGATTATCAATCCCACTAATTCTACTTCTCGCCCAGAGGCGTATGTTAACATGGTTTTTATTATTCCCTCTACTCATCTTGTGACTAGCTTGCCAGATGTAACCTTTACCTCACAAGACGTTCCACCAAATAGCAAACCTTCTCCTCTCTATATTCCCACTTGCCTCAGTGGCAACATTGTGACAGTGGCCCTAGTCGACCCCATGAGTAGAGTGAATGTCATCACAGAGGAGACATTACTCTTAAACTCCCTACAAAGGGAGGAATACGATAAAATAAATTCCTTCATCTATATGCATGATGGACTTTCTCTTAAACACACACCAAGACATGTTAAGTTGGACCATTTTGGAGTGAAGCCAGGCATACCTTTGCTAGCTTCTATGAATGGGATCACCTCCGTGATTCATAAGTGCCTTAAGTTTTCCCACAAAGGTGTCTTGCATGTAGTGCATGACACTGGATATCAGCTTGTGGTATCCCATGGAGGATATTCATTTAATCACTTTTGGCCCACTCCAGTCAGTCCACTCCCATAGAGAATGGACCTACTTTACAAGAACTATGTGAAGTACAAAATTGGGGGCAAGGGACAGTCGAAGTTGACTCTTCCTGTAGTTGAGTAGCCTACTACCTCCTCCTCCCAAAAGGAGAAGGAGAATCTCACTCCCTCTCAGGATGATTCATCAACTCCCCTCTCTTGGGAAGAGTACTAGATGAAAAAACTCAGGTTCTACCCGCCAATTCCAATGATGCCTCCTTGGCGACAGCCCAAAGTTAGGATATTAGATCTCCCTAATGGGTCCCTAGGACCCTAGTACTATTTGTATGGTAGAAAGAAAGGTTCGCGAAGAGATTTCGCCCCTCAGCCTCTTCCTATTCCCCTGAGTAGGAAAGGATCCACCTCCAAGGTGGTAGAGTCAACTCCTCCTACCATTTCTGAGCCTACCCCTCCTCCTTCCATTTAGGATTCTAGCCTTCCACTAGAGAAAATCATGGAGGCCACTCCCATGGCTGAGCAGGATCCATGTGTCCCTTCGCAAGTTCTACCTTTTGGTATGAAGATCTGTAGAAACTACCTTGCGTGTGAGCATAAGTGCTGATGAAAGGCTCTCCTAGCTAAGCAAGCCTCCTTATAGAAGGAGGAAGATAAGTCCACATCTCCTATTATGTCCTCCTCTTTCCTCCCTTCTTCCCCTTAACCTCTTTTGGCTCCCGCTGTGAGTGCACATGCACCTAGAAGGGTGCAAGTGTTCATTTCTCCTTCGACAGAGCCACCCTTGCTGACTTCCATCCTAGATGTCTTACCTTTCCCAAAGCCTATGGACATGGTTAACACTACATTTTTGTCCATTGCGGCTCTTTCATCCTCCTCCTCAATACTCCTTGTTTCATCTATGGGGAGTTCACATCCCCTAATGAAGAAGAAGTTAGAGCATGGTCCCTCCAACAATGGAGGATGTAAGAAGAGACCACCTTCTCTAAAAGGTGGCCCCAAGCTGACTTGTTCTATCTTAGTAATGAAGCTGGTCTCAACCTCCCTCGAGTTTGTCACTACTCCCGAGTCTCTCGGTGAGCCTAGCAGTGAACCTCGGGTATAAAATCCTCCATCTACCAAGGTGAAACATGGAACTCCTGTTTAAATGCATATTTAACTTGGTGGATGAAGTCCCGACACTGTCAGCGATCTTCACTAGGTCATTGAACCTAGACCCACAAGAGCTAAGTGATGAAGACCTTATAGGTCCCTCTACTTTAGCCCTTGTTGCGGGAGGATCAAAAGCTCCTCCCTTTAACATTACACCATTGCAGGCTCATCTTCCTTCCTTCAAGGATCTAGAGTGGGAAGTCGATGAACTCCTAATCAACTAGTGTTAGGGGGAGACCCTCTTCTTGATCTTTAGATTAAATGTGTGTGTGTGTGTTTCATGACATGTGCTTCCCCCGTGATCGTGCTACATGTCCCTCGATGACCCTCGTCACTCTTGTTGGTGCTTAGATATAGGTGTGGTGTTTGTGTTTTAAATATTCCTCTATATGTGTTATCATTCTTCCATGTTTTTGATTGACTTTCGGTGAATTGGGGACGATGCAAAGCATTGGGAGCATTTAGGCCTCCTTCCATGTGGACCCAATTTTTTATTTTACTTTGTCTTCTCATGCATTCCACACATGGCCTCATATAGTAGGGGGTTTATGAGAGTTCATTTATATACTACTATTATACTTAGAAATATTTATGAGAAGCTCTGACCATGATATATCAGGCTACCCCTGTGCCCTTTGTGTGTGTTCCCTTTTTCCTTTTACTTTCTCTTTATCCTTCTCTCCTCTTTGCTTGCATTGTCCCTTTCATGTGTGACAACGCATCTTCTACATCACTTGGTCTTTAGAAAACACATTCATGCCAAATGAATCTTTTCTCAAAGACCTTCCACACACTTCCATGGATCTATATTCTTATCTTGAAACCTTAATGAAACATCTTTCCTTCATCAAGGGTTCATAAAGAAAGGACATGGAAATCCTCCTCAAAAGAGGGAATGGTCTTAGTCTTCCCCTCGCATGAGCACATCTCCTTCCTTTCAAATTCCTTGATGAAGTGAACATCTATCAAAAGGATTCCTTTATGATGAATTAATTCGAAAAGGAAGACATTAATATTTTTGAACAGAGTGTCCCTTGAGTAGACCCTGCCTCTTCACATCGGGTTCTTGAGGGACCCCTTCAAAACAAATTAACAAATTTCTATGGCGTCTCGCTTGGGGGTAGCCTAACTAGACCCTACCTTTCAAACAACGCATCCCTTTAGTGGACCCTCCTTCCTTTTGAAGGGTTCCCTAAGGACCCCTTTGAAAGTCTTAAAACCTAGTGATGGTCTATGTGACTGTCCTTTCACTGTCTTATGCGGCCGCTTCCTAATGTTTTATATCTACGGGTAAACATGTCTCCATCTTTGGCTCTGCGGAGTCCCCTTTACTCAGTCTCCCTCATGTGAGATTTTTTGGGGGATACCTTCCTTGTAGGTCTACGGGGCTGTAAGGTGCTTTTCCTAGTTTCCTTCATGTGAGATTGCTTGAAGGATATCACCCTTGGAGGACCATGAACCTATAAGGTATTTTCGTGCTTCGACTTCGTAGTTTCGCAAAACTATGAAGTCCTTTCCTTCACTTCCGGGTTCGCCAGACCATGCTCTGCTTCCTCATCAGTTTAGTTATACATCCCTTACTCTATTAATTCTTTACTACTCTACTATACCGAAGCACTCATCAGTACTCGTGCTCGCTAAAGTGGGGGAAAAATGTATCAACATGAATTTGCACCCCTAACACAAATTCCCTTTTGACCCTTAACACTTTAAAAAATCAAAAGCGGAGGTTTAATTTCACTTAAGCTTGCTCCTTGCATTCCACTTGGCTCCTAGTTTTTTTTTTAGTGAGGGCATTTATGTTGGGCATTCCCCCATGACATGCAAATGTCTGTGCAGCACACTTACGTCCTTGGCAGATTCTTGCGGCTAGATATTGCAAAGGCATTACATTTTTTATTGGAATTCAAAGAGTAACATCCCTCTTCGGTTGGCTGACACGAATATGGTCATTTTTCATCCATATCTTCATAATTTTCACTCTTTCATCCATAGCCCTCTTCAACAGAAGTTTTGAACAAGTTGGTACAATCTCTCCATGCTTTTGAGAATCCATTCACAAGCTTTGTAGCAACACCATTCACTGCATTGCAAAAATCCACTACTTCGTCAATCCAACAAGGCGAGCACAGGATATACATCGTGGCAACCAAGGCTTGAGTCCCTCTCATTCACTCCTCCATGAGCCTTGAGTGCTTTGGACAGAGGTGGTAAGCTCCTACAATCTCTCCTTTTTCTTTCAATTGATTAAGCACATACTGCTTGTAGTGTTTTGTGTTTATGTAGCTTGTAGTTTTTTTTCTTTATCATTTATCTCTACTATTCCAAACTTGGCTATCCATGGAGGTGGAAACACCAAGATGGGGGTCTGACTGAGGTAGGCCCCTGGGTATGTGCAGGATCATCATGGAAAGAAAAGGCCCTTAAGTGGCAATGAAAATTTAGAAAATCAGAGTTGGGCAACTTGACATAAAAATTTGAATAAATTATCTATATTATTTCAAAAATATGTAAGAATAGAATTTGTGGAAAAATGAATGTAGTTTCTAAAATACTAGGTTAATTTTTGTAAAAAAAAAATCTATTTGGTGAAAATTTGAAATTTCAATGCAGTAGAACTAAAATTTCAGGGAAAAAATAAGAAGTAGGTGTCTGTCTGACCACCTTAACCATAATAAAATGATAATATTTTTTTATAAGATTTTAGATATAATTAGAGGACTCATGTCTAGATGTGATGCATATTGTTTTGTAATTTTTTTTCAAATAAATAATTAATTATGAATTTTTTATTACAACTTTCAAAAAATATAAAAACTCGTATGTCTGACCAACTTAACTTGGTCAAAACTTCATGAAATTCTTTTTTTTTTTTTAATCCTATAGTATGCCAAGAATAAAATGTGACGCATGTTTTGAATTCAAAAAATGTGATACCATTTGAAAGCTATATTTTTTTTTCTATTAGACTATCAATTAGGACTTTAGTCGTAGTTCTAATAAAAAATAAATAATAATAATTTATTACATTCTAAGTAAAATATAATTTATATTGGTAGAAAGCTGAGAAGGTCCTTTACAAACCCTTTTCGTTTCATCAATTTTGGGTAAAATAAAAGTCGTCAGCAACATAAGCAAAGTCTAGAAAAGCAAGGTAAGTTGTTAAACACGTTTTACGTGTTGACTTTTTAGGATTGGTAGGTCCGAACCAAATCCTGAGCCTAATCCCTAGGCATTAAATTTTGTGTCAGCATATCGGATATCCAATTCAAATCCGATATATGATATGTTTTAGATATGAGTTTAAAAAAAATTATACAATGTTTAATATATGATTTAAAAATGCAATAAAGTTTATAATTTAATATATACGATAAATTTTATAATTTAATATATATAATATCCAATAAATTTTATAATGTAATATATTTAATATAAAATTTATGATAATCCCTTACCGAATTATGTATTTAATATATAATATATTATTAAATGTATAATATTTAAATATTATTTCAATATTTTAGTTAATCTATAAATATTTAAATATATATATATTACCAATATATAAAATATTTAAATATTATCTCTTTCCTTGTCTCTCTCCACCTCTCTCTCTCTCTCTCTCTCTCTCTCTCTCTCTCTCTCTCTCTCTCTCTCTCTCTCTCTCTCTCTCTCTCTCTCCCCTTTCC